>OZ026819.1:8315952-9036540 GCA_964023185.1 Macaria liturata
GCACATCCCGGCCAAGCGCTACGATCCCGAGCCCGGCGTCATCCGGCACGCGCAGCAGCCCTGGGGCTACCCGCCCGACGCGCCCGCCTCCTTCGACCACCAGTACCCCGCGGGGCCCACCTACTACAACCTGCCGGTAGAGCGCGAGCGCAAGTCCTCGCTGCCCTTCTGGCCGGCGGGTGGCGGCGAGTACAAGCCGTATGCAGACGGTGGCTGCCACCAGGGCTTCTCGCAGCCATGCTGGAACTACCCGTACGGAGCGCCTCGGAACGACCAGCCGCTGCCGTACGTGGGAGGCGAGGAGCGGCGTGCTGCTGTCTCCGAGGCGTCCAGCTTCCCGCACGATGCCTACGGGCTCCGGAACTACGCGCCCGAGTCCGTCTCCAGCGGTCCCTACCCGCCGCCAGGATCTCTCCCCGGTTAGTATCATCTACTTACATCACTCCACATTCTTGTTACAATTTTTACTAACTCTGTCACGTTTTCCAACGTCCGGTTTGACTGTTTGTAATCTTAGAACTTATCGACGATTGTGAGCATAACATGAGCGTTTACAAAAAGATAAGTTTTGTGGCGGTAAACGTGGCCGGGTTGGAAGTTAGTTTAATTTGTTTCAGGATTTTTTGTTAGGTGCTGTCTGCTGAAGCTGATAAAGTTGTGTAGTAAATAATGTAATTTAGTGTTAGTCAACCTTGACCCGCGCCGCTACTGGCCGCGGGGCGGCGCTGACGTCGCGCACACAGGCGCGCGCGTGCGTGTGTGAGTGTCACACACACACACACACACCACGCCGCTGTGTGGGTGTCGTATCAACAGCTCGCACACTAACATGGCTCGATGCATTGGTTTCTCTTATCGTGGACACACGATTGGCATGAGTAGAGTACACGGAACTGATTTCATATCTCAAATGCAATTGTTCTTTGATTAATACTGCATCTATTGTGTCTCTTGAAAGAGGAAATTAATTCTTGTTCAACCAATATTGTTTTCTGTACTGTATGATTTATAACGATAGAGCGAGTCCAAATTATAAAAGAGCTAATGATGATGACGATAATATTGTAACCCTTATAAATATTCCGTTTACACTACATAATCACTTCATATAGTATATTTGTATCCAGCAAGATCCGCACTGAAGATTTTAATTAAACAAGCATTAAAAAATTAGTACCCTTTACACCTACTGCCATCATTATGAAATACGTAAATTGGATGTTTGTTTCAAAAATTATAATTAGTAATGTTATCTGCATACAAAAGGTCAATAAAGTAAGATAAATCAACCTTGAAGCTGTCAAAGACGAAGCCGCGGATACTTTAAAAGAATGTGTGGAACGTGTATACAAATTATTTAAAGATAACAAATAGGTAATAATTTAATCATGAAAAATGGAATCTAAAATTATATAGGTAAGAGAAATAATATGAAAATTACATTAGTTGAAAAAATTTGTACTAAATGTGCAAAGATTGTTGTGGCTAAAATATGAGAAAATACCATAATAGGTGTACTTAACGTCATAGTGACCTAACACCCGTATTCACAAACGATACTATGAGGTCTCACAGCGCGCGCGGACGCACAGGGTACCGAAAACCTATTCATAAACAATACTTGAGTGGCGGCCGGCACTATGCGTCCTTTTAAACGCGCGCACAGCCAAGGGAGCTCGCTAGCTATTTTAACCTACGCATAGGGCTTGTCTTTATCATAGTTGTATGGCTGGTTATGTTTAGATACTTGTTTACCGATTTTGCAGCGTTTATGAAGGAGTACCTAATAAGTGGCATTCTCTTAGAATGTTTATAATACGCCACTTTTAAGAAATAAAATAAACCATAATTTATGTATGTACCTCAACATTTTATTGCTTTTCAATGGTGAATGGTATTTTCTTAGAACTGGAATACAATTAATTATATTGTTTTATTTATAAGTCACTCTAAATTTTCGTTAATATACTTACTTAAGTTTTCCTTAGTTTGCCAGTCAATATGCCATATTAAACCAAGTTAAAATTAAATACTTAAAAGCAAAATATTAACATAACAATGTTCATAATTTGTAAAGATAGTAAAACGAAATTTCTAAAATTTCACTTACCCCATCGCGTCCGTAATGTATTTTTTTTTATTTGGTGTTTCTAAGTGCTACGACATTTTAAAATACAATCCAATATAGTACAAGTGTAAGCTTATTATTCAATTAAAATTAAGATGACAAATCGACAATGTTTCTCAACAAACGGTTTCAGGTTATTTTTATTTGATTTCATTGTCATTTACTCCTGTCAAACTCCACCATGAACTTAGCAATACAAAATGGACCAATCACATGTCGCCATTTCACGCAGTGCGCTTACTTTGCCAAGCATTACTTACGTTTTATCTATGAATAGAAAGGCTCGATGAATGGAACGCACTGAGAAGTGTTACCCTTAGCACAGTGTTGATGCTTCACTTAAGGAAGTATCGTTTGTGAATACGGGCGTTAGACACACACCATCACTCGCTAAGGGAGCCAACCAACACACACACGCAAACATATTCCCACAAACTCCATAAATTTGATGAATGAACAAAACACGTGCTACAAATGTTTAAAAACCGAACCGTAAGCACCTTTTTATAGGCAACGTAAAGGCGCTATACAACCGACAATAAATTAAAGTTTACGTAAAATAAAGCAGTCAGTAAAAATGTATAACTAATAAATAAACACGATACCTGAGCGTTAAGACAATAAACCGATCTTTTGTGTAGTGGCAATAAACCAAATATTGCCACAATAAACACATTATTAGCCTGATGAGACTATAAAAAGGCAGCGACTAAACGGTCGGCTACTGCGGACTACCGCTTCCTTGCATAATTCGTCTAGCAGATACATATCACGTTTATGATTCATAAAACCTCGTCAGAGACATGCAATAATACTGGTTTTCTTCCCCAAATCGCGATACCGAGTCGTAATTACTGAACTACGAGCGGCGTGTCAATACGAGAGCAATAAAAAGGCTTCATTCATAAACTCGTGGCTAGTTCACTTTCGATCGCCACCGCACCATAAAGATGGGTTTATCGCGCCTCCGTTACGGCAGAGGTGTAACTTGACATAATTTTGCGTAAAACGCGCATATAATGGCCCATTAAAAGGAAACAATTGTTGAAAAAGTTATACGAGTGCTCGCGTCACTTTATGATTGTATGTTTACAGCCCACCTGAGGTTGACATTGACTTTGATTTGTGCATTTACGGCTTAGTAAACGGTTTGTGGAACAGCGTAGTTAGCGGACGATGTATGGGGCTCTAAGGTTGCGATACGGAGGTTATCAATGGGGTCGACCTTGTGGATCTCGATTGCGTTCCGATTTGGGAGTCGAGCGCGTGACCCTTAATTATTTTCAATATTGGACCGGAATTCCTTGGCAAAAATACGGGCTTTGAGCGTCTACATCTGCCCTTCTACATGGCTTAAGCCCATCGACTTTGAACCTTAGTCCGTTGGGAAAAGAGTTCGGTGTCGATAGCTCGAGGGTATCGGGTGTTGGTACACAAGATAGACAAAGCCCGCGGTCTGGTAGGTAAAACTTTTATGGTCGAAGAGAGTCCGCAGTTTTATTGCCACTGATCGCTACCTATTCCCTCATAATTGACAACTCGGCTTGTCATTATGTTCTCTTTAAACAATTGGCGTTGGTTTCCAACTGTTATGGACTGCTTGGAATAAATAAACCTTGGAGTTTACTTTGCTTGAGGCTGGAAGTAACTGAGGATTATTGTTAATATACGGCAGGTGTTCATGTAAAATATATGAAAAACCTTACGTGGCTTTATAAATACATACATTAATCTTTCTTTGTTCCTTGTTCAATATATACTCGCCTATCTTAGGTATCTTGTAAAATTCAGTTAATAATAAAGCGGCATTCAAACAAAGTCATAATAAACGATTTAAAAAAACCTAAATTAGTTTTTTGTGACAAAAATTTATAACAGCTTCAGTGATTTAGTGGCCATCGAAAAACATGTTTACCTAAAGATTTCCTTTCATTCACAAAAAAGTGAAATTTCTGTAAGTACCCTGCACTAAGAAAGTGTCAATAAATTAATCACGGACATGAGTTGCTGTCATGTCTTGACAATAAAATGCAAATGCAAGTACTGCGAGAGGAGCGGTGCGTTACGACAGTCGTCATATAGCGCCCATCCGCTAGACAATGAGGCATCCATTTCGCAACGTTCCTACGAGCACCGTTTGAATAATAGGAAATGGTGCAGCTCACTGCACGCATCGACTATTGAGACTATCGTGGGCCGCATACAAACTTTATCGTCGGTGATCTCATCAAAAGGACCGGTCGCATAAATCGCGCTATGTGTTACTTCTAACGCGCCGTCCCGACCCACAATTGTTTCTATGAAGGCGGCATGGAAATAGCTAGTTAAAAATGAAATGCAAGCCGTGCAACGTACAACGTGCAGCCCACAAAGCGTTCCGTCCTGCAACCTAATTAACGGAACGTCGAGCGTGGGCCTTCTGAAACTTGACTAGCTACGCATAAACAGATCTTATTTGCGTTATTAATTCACATTACCTTAATTTAGGGAATACTTTGATATCAGAAATCTGTGTACTCGTGCCAACGGAATATTTACGTGTCCAACATTGTTCAGAGCAGGTTGTTTATATGAGGCGTGTGTAGTCGCATCTATATTTACCGAGCCACACGCGCTAATGCTAAATATCGTTGTATGTTGCGCAGGTTCCCTCTCGATGTCCGTGGGCGTGGGCGTCGGCTGCGGCTCCTCCAACCCGCTCGACTGGACCGGACAAGTGACGGTGCGCAAAAAGCGCAAACCCTACTCCAAGTTCCAGACCCTCGAGCTGGAGAAAGAGTTCCTGTTTAACGCGTACGTGTCCAAACAAAAGAGGTGGGAGCTGGCGCGGAATCTCAACCTCACAGAGAGGCAAGTGAAAATATGGTTCCAGAATAGACGGATGAAGAATAAGAAGAATTCGCAGCGGCAAGCGGCGCAGGCGGCGCAGAACAACAACAACAACTCGAACGCGAACAACCACAACCACCACGGCGGGCACCACCACGCGCCGCACCATGTGGCGCTCCACCACGCGGCGCCCGCCAAGCACCACCAGTGACCCGCGCCCTTCTCTGGGACCTACCCCTTGCATCACGGCATCGCCAGCTAGGCGCCCGGGGACGTCCCTGGTGTGGAGTGGTCGGGCGAGTTGCCCGGGGTGGTAGTGAGTCGCCCCGGTAGTTACCTGAGAGACGATGCGAGTGCGCTATGCCGTATGACGTACGTAATCGCGAGGACGCTAGCCACGCCGTGCGAGCCGGTCCCAGAGAATCTCAAACTAAGATAAATTGTGTTGTCGATTTGTGTATAGTATTAATTACGAAATTATGTTCTGTAATTTTAACGAGACTAAGTAAATGAGTAGATAACGATTCCTGATATTAATGATACTTAGTGATAGCGCTGGATATGTATTTGAACATTTATTTGTGTAGGTACGAGTTTCAACATTAAAGACGTCACCGATAAATTATAGTTTCTAGATAGTTTATTGAAAATAAATTTTGTAAAATATTTTGTGAGACTGCTTATTGTTGTATTCGTATCGCTGTTCGACGGGTGGGTTAGTCATAACCAGTTACTTTTTTATTTTCGTTACCAAATTGTTGAATGAGTTGGTTGCTTCGGTGGCAGTTGTATTGCGGAAGTAGCGCTATGTATGAAGTAGGTAACGTGCAAACTAGGAATACTGAGCCTATTACTACCATCGACATATTTTTCTATTAAATAGATGCATAAGCAGTTAGAGAAATCAGATTATGATCAAATATTTATTACTGTTTAATTTCTTTCCTAATTCGTAAATTTTGTTATATAAATTATGGATTTCTGACAAAGCTTTAACTCGGTTCCAGTAGAATATACATTAAGTTACTGTTATGACTTAAAGTTGATGTTATAATCAATTAATTAGGTGATATGGGCAAGTGCATTAATACTGTCCTCTATTGATCATTTTACTGTTCGCTTTACCTTACATTTATTTTTGTTTTAGTTGAGTATTTTATTATTTATTTATACATGAGTTAAACTGCAATCTATTGAATAATTTGCATCATGCTCCACATCGAAGTAATCTTGTACTATAGGTACATCGTGTATTATATAATTTGTCATTACTTTTAATATAATATTATTGTATTATTACCTAGAGATATATAAATAGTAAAATCATCTCGGTCTTTAGTGTATCATCTTTGTAATATCTAGCTACCCACATATTTTATATCTATGTACCTAATAAATGTTTCTATTGTAAACTTAGTAGTTTACTCGATCTTATTCTTAAATCTGTATTGTCCCATAAATATAGTGGATAAAATGTAGGTGTTTTGTACAAAAATGGTGACCTCGTCTAGGCGACCGAATTTCTATGTAAACGAAAAGCGTCAAGAAAACTGTTCTTTGACAAATCGGATAGAAACTAGACGACTGTGGCGTAAAAAACATCTATGAAACTAAATCTGTTGTTAAAACTGATACTGACAACGTTTTATAAGGCTTTTGATAAAACATTAAGAGTTGTAGCATTCAAGTGAACGGGTAAGAGAATAAATCAATTCTTGATGGCGGGGCCACTTCTTCATAAAACTTAATTACTACCACCCAGAAGATTCAACGTTTCTACACGCTCGAACCTCTAATATGTATAAAATCAAGTTACCTTTAAATAAATTCAATCTCTATAGCTTCAAGTTTAAGGTTGAATATCATCAAGCAAAATCGAAGTTGGATTTCCGGTTTAGCGAGTTAGATCAATTTCGAAGGCAAGCCATATCAAACGTTGTCATACACACTTACTGATAGTGAACTACCATTTTGGCGTCTCTTCTATTTCTGTTTCATTCTCTAGATCAAATTCAAGCATTACACAGTTTCTTTTTTTTACATTAAATTTAAAGGCGCTCCAAAAAATCTTCCTTAAGTAATTTGTCTAGACAATGTTTTAGGAAATATTTTGTGACGTCATCCTTTATCTGAAAAGCAATGTAGCAGTGGTATTCTTGCGGTGAAAAGTCATTGTTAGAAAAACATGCCACCAATCAGCGAAGCTTAAAATAACGTCAATTTATGAATGATGACATTTTAGGCTTCGGAGATTGGTGGATTTTTTCTGAGCAATATTTTTTGTCATGAGATTTACACGGCTGCTCTGTAATTGGTAAACATGTCCTATAATTTAATCGGAAAGTACTTAACATAATTATTAAAAACATTAACTTAAATTGCTTTTCAGATATCCGCTTTTCTCCAAAGGATTCATTATTCAATTCAGTAGTTCTGCATTAGAACCACACCTATTTAATAATTAAAAGGTCTCGTAATAATAATTATATTATTGTACAGTTAAATTAAAGTAGTTAATCACGCCAGAAAATGTGAGGTTTTGTTAAGTGTAATGTAATATTAAAACATGGATGTGCTCTCGACAGTTTAATGACGAATTTAGAAAAGAATGTATGAAAGGGAAAAAATTAAATACTTCGTCGTGTCCACGCTACTTTTTATTTACCCTTTATGTTTATTTTTAGCTAAATAGTAAAAAATAATAAATAGTATTTTTTTTTACGTTAATTTTTAGGTCTCGGCTGTTTCTCTACTACGGCAGTCGTTAAGCCATGTCAGAGGCCCTTAGGGCGGCTTGATAAATTCTCAACACCAGAGTTGGCCACTCTCATTCGATAAGATGATAAAGAAGCTAAATAGTAAGGTAGTTTAGTTTTTTTTAATGAATTTTGGAAGTACATATAAACCTTCTCGTGTAAAGTTAAGTTTTTTCCACAAAAAATAACCATATTAAATTTATAAGGTCCTTCTATATTCATTCAACTTAATTTAATTCTATATTTTTTACTGTGTATTTTAAATTTCATTTAGCTATTTTTGTTAACTTTTAAAATTTTCTATCTTACGTCAGACATGTAGGTACATTTTTGGTTGAGCTTACGTTCAAAGCTCTCCTGTCGAAAACTTTTTGTATAAGCTTGTGTCTGCGTCCCAAGACGAACAAATTTAAGTTAAAAGGTCTTTAATCCGCTATGGAAAAGCTAGTCTAATCTGATACGTAATTCTCAGAGATAGGATAGTTTCTTGAATGCATTACCTATAATGTAAAAGAGACCGTAGTCAATGTCTATCGCCTTCTCTTTTATACAGCAGGTAGATATCTACCTCTATACTTAACTTAGTAGAAAGAATATATGTAGATGACACTAATACAATAAAGGTGAATGTGAGTATGTTTAATTGTTCATTTTTCAATATGTTAAATACTGAATAAAGTTAGAGGTAGGGGCCAGAGGCCCTTAGGGCGGTTCGAAAACTCTTGACACCAGATTTGGCCACTCTCATTCGATAAGAAGAAGACTGAATGAAGTGTTGTAAGTAATTTAGATTCTGAATCAACTAATGGCTAGGATATTTTTATCATGAGTAGAACTGCTCACGAAGATGTAAATACCCAAGAGAACTGCCCTAACGAAATGATTCTGCGGTGAGTCCCGACCCTCAGTCATGAGGAATACGATTAAGGAAGAAAACCGCAAGGCGCCACTAGTAAAATAGGTAATATGCTCGGGTAGGATAAGTAGGATCTTCAAAGCAAGAGTTTTTTTTTAACTCGAAATAGGCGTACGTTTGACTATAGCCTGCCTGATGTTAAGCACCACTATAGTCTAAGATGTATCACGCTTGCCTAGAAGAAACCTATTTACTCTAAATTTAAAGACCCCTGGGTGAACTGGTCCTTATTGGGTGAGCATTAAGCTCGCTCTAACTTAGGTCACACCTATTGCTTACCAATCTGTCCAACAATCGAAGTGTGGTCAAGCGCAAACCTGTTTTAGTTAAATAAATAAATAAAAAATCATAAAATTAGGTAAATTATATCTATAGAAAGAAATACATTTTAGAGAAGACTGAAATACGACGATGACTATATACGACATTAAAAAGTATGATTTATTTGCACAAATATACTTAATTAAATCTCGTTTCTTATTACCTGTAGTTTTAACTATTCCAAAATATTTAAGTTCATTAAGTAACCAGACATAAGCTAGAAATATTTTTTATTTATTACAAATTAAAGTTCTACGGTTACGTTATTAAAAACAGCGCCATCTATACCGAGAGGTTGGTTAAAGTAAGACTCCATTAAGTTTGTGGCGCTAGTGTGCTGTGGATTCAAAGAGTAAGCATAAAATGAAAGCAGCTTTCGTCGTATGTACGAAAACCTATTTTTTTTATACAAATCTAGATCTTAATAGGTAAAAATACATACAAAATACATTTGCTTAGGAGTTATATTGTCACGCATAGACAGTAAAATAAAATAATATTATTAATTTATTCATGTGTTAGGGATAAAAATATTTTTGTCAAAATGTCAAATCAAAAAATTATATACTCCAAAGTTTTGCATGTAGGTATAGGAAATATCAAATTAATTACGAAGATTACATATAGTTAGTTAATTTAGCTTAAATTATATTTTCTACAACTTAGGTGTACCTGTACCTATTAATGACGCTTAATTATGCGCGCTTATTATTGCGGAAACTTGGGTAATTAAGTATATATTTTATAGACAACAGGCTTCTGTGTTCTTAAAAATTTGAACATATCCTGTAAAAAAACACCATTTTAATTAACATAAAACTGATTTACTTCTCAAATTCACAGGAAAAAAATAAACAGAAAAATATGTCTTCAGTAGAAAGGGAGCAGAACTAATTACCTTGATAAGGTTCTATCAGTCATGACCAAATCTAATCCTTTATTTATTCTGCTATTTTTATCACGTAACAATAATTGTATCTTATAAATAAATAATAAATAATAAATATTTCAGGACATATCACACAGCGCCATCTAGCCCCATACTAAGCTTACGCTTGTATTATGGGGACTAGATAACGGATATAATACATATATACTTTTCTTTTGTAAATACATACTTATTATACATAGAAACGACCAGACTCAACACAAGTAATTACAAATTTTAAATATTCATAATTACTTGTGTTTTGCGGGAATCGAACCCGCACCCCTAGATTAGAAGGCAGAGCCACTACCAACTAAGCTAACGGAGCAGTCAAATATATTCCCCTAGCTTGGTAATTATACTTCGGGTCAACCGAAGACGATTATATTGTTTACTAAGCAGCAATCTGTGGAATTGTGCTGCCACTGTCACACATTTAGATAGTTAACTACTTTAAAAAAGCAAAATTCAACTTCACTCGTTTCCGTATCCGCTCCACTCGGCTCACCACGTGGGAAGGCGCCTGCAACTCGCCATTATTTTTAGAGACATAGTACACGCACCCCCAGTTATATATGCCTTACAATAATTTTTTTTGCTTTAAAGAGTTCAAAATTTAGGGTGGGTGGGAGTATAATCGTCTTCGGTTGACCCTCGCACAATTGGAATCAAACAGGTAAGTTTTCGTTTGATTCTTAAATATAAAAGCTTTCATACCCAAAGTGCTCACATCCCCGCTGACATCACCACAATATACTTAAAGCCAAGGATTGGTATCAGAAACTAATAAACTACCAATAACGTAAGCCCTACAAAGTAAGTAAGGTATGCGTGACACCGGTTATTCTGGACCTCCTTCCTGATTTGCATATAAATGAACCAGCCAAGACAACTTCATATTTCGAAACCAGTTCACAAAGACCTCCCACATCCCTTCGACCCAACTACAGAAGCTAGCTAACGTAAACATCACGGGTCAGGATAATTGGACGCTAAATTTAAATGTCCAACTGTGGTTCGCTCTTATTGGCCAGCGAGGGTTCATTACTATAAAATATCGTCGATATATTATGATTTTTCCGTTCTACAATGATATCTTAAGCAATGATATTAAGGCTACATTGTAGGAGTAGATATGTAGTGGTAATGAAATCAGTAGTTTAGTGTTATGGAAGGAGCGCGTTATGGGTGTGTTTGCCTCGGACGCTTGTTTTTTGTTTTATATTCTCGGGATTAGTACGTGCATGCTAGTGGAGGTGATATTGTAGAAGATCAACCGACTTCCAAGGTAAAACAATTGTGTCGATACTTAGTTACATTTTATTTCGTCTTGCAACGTATACAACACTAACAAGGCAATTATCATACAAGCTTTCTTGCAGACATTTAGTTAGTACGCACAGTCACTATAAAAGGTACTGTGTTACAGTAGCCAAAACTGGTATCAAATTATTTTAAACCGCCTTAAGGGCCTCTTACATGCCTTACCGTACCTACTTAGCCGAAAATAACCCGAATGAAAATACCCCGGTTCCCCGTACTACCAGAAGCGTCTAAATCCCAATATCCATCGTACTCGTTTTATTTACGTAACGTAAAGTGAATCCTTGGTGCTGAGCCAAGCTCGTTCACATATCCAGGGAGGTAGGGTGACCATGTGGTATATTTTTTGGGATGTTTTTTTTTAAAAGAAAGTTTTTAGTCACACTGTTTAAATTCATTCGAATACTTACCACATAAATAATAATAAAATAACTGTGAATAAGAATTTTTGAATTAAACAGCGTTATTTGAAAAAGTGATGCAGGATGTTTCATTATATTTGTCGGACTAAAAAAGTCGTGCTACGAGTACTTAGCATTTTTGTTTACGAAAAAGCCTTCATGTCTTAGCTTGTTTTGAAACATTGCTACCAACTGTGTTATATTAGTTAGTAGAAATGATTAGTTATCCCCGTCCAAGAAACGTAGAAAATGATGAGGAGTTATTTGTAGTACCAGTTTAGTTGTTTGTCCATTCCTTCGTGATAGCGAAAAACTAATCGGTAATAAAGTTTTTTTATATGAGCTGTGAGTACAAATTGTACATGTGTTGTACATACGTTAGCTTTATTTTTAGTGTAGAAAATAAACAGATATCAGGTGACAGAGTTCATGTAACTTAGGTAGTCTTTAGTGCTGAGTGTCTCTCCTGGCAGAATCATTTATCATCAGGCGAAGCGTGGTAAAATAAAAACTCATTTAATATAAACAAAAACCTTTATAATGTCTAAGCCAGTTACGTCTGTTAGGAACATTGACAAATCTAGCTATTGTACTCATAGTTTTATCTAAGTTTTTTGGTATATTAAACACAACTTCAATTTGAAACTCTCAAAATAAAAAAAAATACTTTGATAGATAGGTAATAGTGTAGACTCATCATCATCCACAGCCCTTAAAATCCCACTGCTGGGTATAGGCCTCCCTTTGTATGTGCCATCTGCGTCGATCTTGTGCAGACCTCATCCAGGTTGGACCCTCGACTTTGTCGATGTCGTCTGCTAGTGTGTTTTAGTAGGACTAATTAGGATTACAGAAGAAAAATAAAACAAATATCCTGCAAAATCCAAAATTATGGCTACATTACAAGGAAAGAGGAGTGGGAGTGGGAGGTAGATTCGATTTGCCTAATAGCGGAGCAGGCCGGCTCTCAATTACGGAGAGTAGTCGAGGTGTCCCGGCCTAATTACATTATCTGATAAACGGTTCAACCCCCGACGTGTGTGAATTTCTTTTTTTAGCGAGGGGGAGGAAATTTGCTTTTGAAGAAGGAAAAAAGAATAGTGGGTTTTTTCTATTGAGCTAAATGTCTAGAGATGTTATTGACGGTATAAATAGGAAGTGAAGTAATATTTGTTTCATTGATTAAGTACCTACCACATTGCATAAAGGTACATCTACATTTAAAAAGAGTTAGATATGTAAACAGATACTTAAAATATAATACGGTGAACACGAATTTCTAATCTCTGTTTTTAAAAACGTGTTTTCTTTTACATTATTATTAATTAGCAATTTATGGCTTTTTAAGAAAATAAAAGCCTAACACGAATTTTACAACGATATTTACCACTTGTGGTATTATAAACATTAATAGTAAAAACAAACTTAGTTGGGCCACTAAAAATAGCAGTCTAGGTGTTGTCTTTTATGAAACAGCCGCATTATCTGTGCACATAAAAATGCAAAACAAAGCAGTCTACGGCGTAGACAGCGCTACGTAACTACCGTATTCGTAACTGATCTCAACTAAAAACAACACAAACCATTTGTCGCGAACAAAGCGAGCGAAGTTACGACAAAACTTTGATCTCAGCAAAAAGTTGATCTCCTATATTCGATCCGAATGTTTGTTTGTGTTGCGAATAATAAATGTATTGGAACTGCAAAAATATCTCGCCTCCCTCGTTTAGCATCGCTCTGTCCCTGTCTATCAGACGGAGCGGTCGACACGTCTGGGAGCCATAACGCCGTTTGATGTTCTGCTCTCCAATGCTGGCAGAGCCGATATAAAATAAGATGTACGGTCGGGAAGCACGTGCAACACCAACTGCCAGACCAAACTACCTCTTATAACCTTGATATAAGGTTTAAGAACATTTGCTGCACTTTTTTTCGGATGCCAGCCGAGCTCTCGGCGTGGGGTGACGCCTATATTTCCTAAACATCTTTGGTTATATTTCCGTGAGACGTAACCTTGTGGAGACGTTATGAATGTTATTGTAAAGTAAACAATTATGACTAGTTTGTGCTATTGTCTACGTGCTACGGACGCTACGAAAGTGCTACGCGGGTTGCTGTGCTATTGGGGAATTTTGGCGGGAAAAAATCTTGGGTAAGTTCATATTGCTAAGCATAATAATAGTATCAATTAGTAATTTATCACTGGGTTTTAGAATATTTGATGATTATGTATATTCATAGTTATTATTACTAGGTTATATCCGCATGAGTAAGTATGATTGAAACCATTTATTACCATTTTTTTATCTTGGTCTTTTTCTAGTTGATAGACCTTACTTTGATGTGTCTTTAATTAAGTGTGTCACCAAAATATCCCATGACGTTACGTCAACGCATCCATCTCCCCACCAAAAGCGACGTCTTATAAAAATATGCAACACTACACGCCACGAAGCGGATACCGATTCCATCAACAACCAATAAACCGCAACCTTTCTTTGTCTCGCATACCGCTCGTATCGGTCTTAAGAGCGAGATAGAAATCTACGAGTTTAATGGACCGTTACCGGAGAAAAATCAGTCAGTATTCGCGACTAGGCACGGAATGTGTCAACGCGGAAAAACTGAGGCCGAAATAGTGATACGCGATCTATTACTTGTTGCGTGAGTATACCTAATACCTAGTTTGTGTAACTAGTATGTGATATGTATACTTGCATATATATTATATTATACCTAGTATATATTTGTGTATGCACCGCGCGTACTCTTTACGGTGTTACTCAGAAAACTGTGCTGTTCCGAACCGGTTTTTGAGATAACCTCTTGGACTGATTTAGAGTTGCGCTTGTATGCTTGTTGGTGTGTAATTTGTACCTTCTGTTGTTGATTGAGTGTTTAGTTCGTATTGAATAGGAGTAGTGATGTTGCGTTTAAGATTTGATTGGCTTTTGAAGAAGTGCTTTAATCACTGATCTATGTACCTACATTAATTTGTTTGAGTCTAGTAATTTCAATTCGATCGTTTTTATATGTTTCTTAACTTTAAAGAAGTTTGCCATTTTGTAACATACATATTTCTTTTATCAATTTTATCGATAGGTATACATACAAATTTGATTTCACATATTTTTTTTCTAGTGATTGATTTTGTCGAATCTAGCTGTTTCTAATCCAACCCAAAACAATAGTAAATAGCTGCATCCGACATCCATGAAAACTAACCTTAATTGGTTATTCAAATTAGCTTCTCCACATCACATTAGTAGTTGCAATACTGTTATCACTGCAACAGATTGCATTGCACTGTATCAAGGCATTAGTTCGATTGACTGATAAGAAAGTTCATTCACCTCGTTGCAATTATCGCAGGCCAAGTTCGAGAGATATTGCTATAACTTTGCTATTTTATGTAACTTAGTCGGAATTACATGTAATATATGGTGATAAATAATAAAATGACGATACACTTACATCATTATCTGTCACAATATATTATGTAATCACCATCCAAGCCAAGATAAATTAACTTGTCAGGGTCTTTTTGGCCGAAAGTACCTGCACATAAATAGTCCTACTAGGTACCTATGTACTTTCTCCATAGATACTTGTCGCTAAGTACTGTAATGGGTATAACTAATAAAATTAATAATGTTATCAAAAACAAATGACTAAAAACGAAACTAAAAAAAAATATAGTTAATTAAAAAGCTTCCTAGGTATACAATGACCTTATCAGAAATAAATCAAACATCTGTTGCTAATAAATCACAAGATTCCACTGCTCCATATTTCTCAAATAACTTCTTCCAATTTCAATACAAAGTCGACTTTCACAAAATTACCATAACAAAACGACATTCAAAACAGTTTGGAAACAATTTCTTTGAGACATTGGGAAGGGTTATTGTTATCTTTCTTTCTTTTTCTTTTTGTTTCTTTCGAGTTATTTGCATAAAAATGTCATTCAATCTCTGGTTTCTTGTTGAAAAAGGACGAGTATGGACGAAATTGATCGTTTGTGAGACCGCCAGCGTTTGAAACCTGTCGAATGGCGGTCATTTTGTATGAGATTTTATTCTGGACACACATAATATGTTTTATACTATGGTAAATTTATTATTTAAAACGTGACACGTGACTGCGAGAGAATGTATAATATTGTATCGATATACCTATAGGGATTAAAATATGTTACATTAGATGTTTCATGGCTGATGATAGATAAACCACATAAGGCAATTTTATATTAAGAAGTTACGTAATATTTTGTGGAGGTTGTAGTTTGTAGAGATTTTGAAAAAGAACTCATTTTAGAAATATACTAAATAAATCTTAAGTATTTTTAATTTGTTTAAAAATAACGTGATATTTGTATTTTTTTTTTTAAATGGAGTGTTACTTGTGGCCAAAATCTTTCAGTTGCTACATGAATCATTTGGAATTTCTTCTTGTCTTGAAAAAAAAAAATCAAACACATATTCATGTAGTCAACAACACAAGTCCATTTAGCTGCAATCAGTTCCCTCAATCTTCCCGCTCGCCTCCATTTCCAATCACTCGATTAAAATACCAATCGTATATGTATTCTGAGAACCAGTCTTCCCTTCAGCGTTGATCATGTATAGTGTGTAACAAAATTAAATATACATTAAAACATTTTAAACTCAAGATTGAGTCTCAAGTATTGCCATGTTCAAGAATATTTTGATTGTCTACATTATCCCCTAATTCATTGGATATTTGCATTGTAAAACAGATTTCATGGTTCATATTTTTCCATAATTGCTAAATAATTTGATATGGAGTTGGTTTTGCAACTCTTAGTTTCTTGAAGCAAGCATGCTTCAAGCAATCTCATTCTGTGTACCTACTATGTGTGTACATACATATGTGTATTTTTAGATACATTTTTATCGCTCCCTGAATTATGAATATAAATAATCTTTATTCTCTATTTATCCATGACAAGGTAAGCTATTCAATTAAAATTGTTTTATTCGTTTAAAAATTACAATATCACATACACACATTATCATCATGTACCTACAAAACATAACACTCTCATCCCTCTCACATATGTACCTCATACACATGCCTACATAAACATCAACCTCTCTTTTCAAATATGTCAACCTGTCACATATCCTTGAAGTGCCTTCTACCATGCAAGCCAGTGTAACCACTGCCCTCACAGATTGTGTATCAGTGCTCTCGGTAGTTTCTCTTCATTAGCATAACAACAGTCGTGTCCTGCCGATGAAGCTCAATCTCAGTTGTATTTGCCTTTCAAATTGCATCTGGCTTTCAAAACGAGATGAGGCTGTGCGTAGAGATTGTTGGGACAAGGTTTTGTTGAATATGGATGTACATAGTTAGGTATATAAATTTATTTGTTTACCTATCTGGTGTTGTAAGCTATTTTCAGCTGAAATTCAGAGCTATATTCAGTTATCTGCCTTCTTACTTAGAAATTGGAATCGGTAGTTTTGTATTTTATCAATTATTAATTTTATCTACTTTTTTATTTATTTTACCTAATCAGAAGAAAAACTGATACCAACGGCAAAAAAAAGATCTTGACTAACTACATAAGATAAATAGCCTTACTACAAAAAAAAAACAATACTTTAATGTTTAACAAAAGACCTCTTTTTGATCGTATTGGTACATAATGCATAGTATCAATTACAATTTATATTCAATAAGAATACAACACAAAGACTAATCAAATGTAAATACATACAAACAAATTAATAAAATTACACTCCACTAATGGAATAAGTAAATTGATAGGTATATAAATATTGGATGTGGTTACCGACTCTGCTAATTGAACTGAATCTTTAATTGAGCACAATTCATTACATATCATTACTATGCATTATGTATATTAAACACCTCACCAAAAAGGTTGCCTGGAAGAAATCGCCTAAGGCGATAAGGCCGCCCAATGTGCATCACTTTAATATATTTAAGCTTATTTCCTGTTTTGTTATTTCTATGTTTTATGGTGTACATTAAAGATATATTCTATTCTATTCTATTCTCACCTAGCTGTATTAATTTATTAATTGTGAAGTAATTTAACTAAATTAACCAAAATGCTGGCCTTTTTCTAGCTCAACGTATTAGCATTGCCATCCAGCGTGGTAATGCGGCCAGTAAGCTGGGCACGCTGCCCTCTGGCAGTGGGCTGGAGCACTTAACCATAATTTTTTGCAAGAATTTTAAATTTTACGTGTCAAAACCGAGCAAATCAAGATATGTAGCTGTAGCAAAATAAATTACAGTTTTTCAACAATCATTATTATCTTAAAACAACAAAAAATAATAGTAACACTTACAAACAAATATATATATATAGGTATATACATATTATATATATAAACAAACTAATCTACTTTTTCTTCTTCTTTTTTTTTGTTTTAAAGGTCAATAAAGGAAAATTTAGCTTTATTTTCTTTCCTTCCAACAAAATAGTTAAAATTACACACAAACCTTCAACTAAAGTCAGTTCTTCCACCGATGTAATGGATACCTTCCTTCATACATATTCAAACAACATTACTTAATATGTGCATGCTTCTAAGTAATCAAGTTCATAAAGTTATCGTAGACGTGATGCCACCCAAGAAGTAATAAACATGATATGCAACTTACATTGAAATAGTTTCTACTACAGTTTATTTTATACTAGGTTCGAGTAGATAAATTGCAATACGCAGGAAATACATACAATTGTTAGTGTAAGTGTGAGTACTTGTTTTAATATCAAATGATAATTTAATGGAAATACATAATGGATGTATATAATTATTATTCACACATTTAGTACCTAAGGTAGATAGGTGAGATTTACAAAGTAGGAAGCATTCGTATTTTGAAATAAAATTCGTTAAGTTAAACACATTTTTTCATATTTCAAACTTTAAAAGTTAAGTTAAACATATTTTTTCATATTTCAAAGAACCAACAACATTAGCTTTCTGAACAGAATCTTAAGATCAACAAAACAATATTCATTTTCGTCAAAAGCATGTTTATAAGCATTCTCAAAAAACAACTTTATAAATATCTTCATAAAATCTTTCCCGTTTCTACAAATCACTAGAGAACAATATAGAAAGTAGGTCGCAAGCCTCTCTGCCTATTTTTATACCATTGTTCCGCTGAGGGTGGCTATTTTTATGCAAATCTCATGTAAATATTCTAACATCGAAGGCCTTAGAAGTTGGAACATAAACAAAGTGTTGTTCGACTTCTTTGGAAAATGTTGTCTCCAGTGTCGTTTTATTAGTGTTGGAATTTGTGTTAAAATATTTTTGAGTGAGACTTTTTAAATCAATTTTCTGTGTTGTTTTAAAATAATTAAATGTTGAAAGTCATATGTTGTGTATTTATTTGTGAAGTGGCTTCAGCATAGATATGATCTTTTGATCAGGAAGTCTTTTAAAGTGGTGCTGATTTTGTTAATCTGTGATTTAAAAAAAAAACATATGAGAATGGTCAACTCTAGTGCTAGAGTACCTACTGGTAGTATGATCTTGTGAATTTACCAGCAACAAAGAAAATTAAAATCATAAAAGGACAACTTGGTAAGTGAATCCCACACTTAAAAAGTAAAATCCAAATAAACAACAGTGTTAAAGTATCGTAGGACTCATAAAGGACAAGTGGCGTTCGAGGCCAAGATTTTATCCGACATTTTAGATGCAAAGCGATACACTTCGTAACTTTACTTACAAAGTTGCAATTTACTTGTTATTTGTACATGTTTCAAGAAACGACTTGCGTTAAAGGCATTTATCTACATGCATGAATGGCTGCAGGCGTGACTACTTGTGCCTGATATGTTGTATATAATTCTGTTTTTATATTCTTTTGGCTTATGAAGGCGCAAATAAATGGGCAAAGTTAGTATTGAATTGAGTTTCCTAAGAAGTCAGCCGCTGCTTACCTTCCTATGTTATGGTCTACATAATTGTACATAGGTATTAACATTACTTCCTTATATACTTATCAGAACTTACATACATATCAGTTGCCAACAGATTTTGTTTTTCTTTCATTTGACTCTCTGTCACAGAAAACAGAGTACAAGCAATGTGTTGCTGAAGTTACATCTGCCCAAACGATAGTGTTTGACGATTCTTAATATTCTTACATCACAGATAAACAATTTATTTGTAAATAAAAGATAACATATCAATTAGAAATATCACAATTTTACATAACTTGTATTAGACACAATATAAAATTACATAGTTTAAACTATTATTTTACTAGATCTCTACCATTAAAATATTGGTAGCTTTTTTATTTGTGTTGAAGAACTCGTCTATGGTTTAGTATGTTTCTTGAACGATCCACTTTTATATATAATATATAGATAGGGATATCTATCTATATAAATGTCTATGTACAATATACATATCTACTTAAATAACTTTATACTAGTAATCACATCATTCAATGTAGGTACCATCCTACATGGCGTATATTATTTCAATTAAGACAATTGACTTCCATTTAACGACTGCACACAATAGACAATAATTCATACTTGATTCAATTGATTTCAGTAAAAACATATATACTCGTCAATTGCTATACTGTTGGTAATTTATGCCGTATTAATTGTTAGGTAGACAAAGGAAGTAATATAATTAAGGAAGTAATTGAATTATTGTATGCAATATTTCCATTAGAAAGCAATTAAAATAACATGTTATTTTGTAAGTTTAAAAAGTCGTATTTAATTTACATACCTAATCCTAGTACCTACAGGCAGTTCAAAATGTATGTCTATACTTTTTTGCTTTACAAATAAGAATATCTAAAGAAAAATAACCTTCCTTCCAGTTAACTAAATAATTTTGGCTTACACTTAAAAATTCAATAGTTTTGGCCATTTAATTAATCAATCCAATTTTCCCTACCTTAGTAGATGAATAAATTCGAAAGAAAATTACCTAAATATCTATTTACTTAGGAACTTACTTTTTTAGTGAAGGTTACATTTTCCCAACAACTATTTACGTAATTTTGTTAACGTATATTTAGTAAAAGTGCCTATGTGCACGTACTTTTTACATACCTATCCATGCCCATACATAGAACATCAGACAACTAACACCCCCACCACTCTCAATCCAACCATATCTCATCTCATCAAGCCGGACATAAACCCACACCTGCGTACGACGGACATCCATCCGTCGATAATCTGATGCAAATAGAAGCTTGCACCGCGCATGAGCACTCGCACATCCGTCGTAAAACTGTTACTACCTCCACTACCCCACTGTACCCCGGTACCCCGGTACCCCGGCCCCGTCTGCCCGGCTCTTTGTTTTTGGCAATAGCTTGGGAGACTGTTGGATGCAGTTGTTGAGGTTTGGTGCTTTTGAGTAGATTTGAACGCACACACAGAGACCTTCGTAGCGTTGGTGCTTCTAGATTTTCCATTATTCAACATATTATATAACGACACAAGCGTTTGCTTAGTGTGGGGCTAGATGGCGCTGTGTGCAACGTCCCAGAATATTTATTTATTATTTATATATTTAGCAACAATTAATGCAAAGGTGCTGCCAGCTTTTCCATTATCAGTAATAATATTTCTAACAATACTAAAGTACTTCTTACCAAATTTATTGATTTGTGAGCAAAACATATGCGTGAATGGTTGTTATTATGTAAATGAAAGCACGCTAATTGATGGTATCAATTTTAACTATTACCCAAAAAAAAATGTTTTAAAAGAGAGGGAGAGAGAAAACAACATAAAATGAGCAAACGTTTTTTTTTTCAATAATATTTATGTAGGTCTGATTTGCCTTAGTCAGAACAAGGTTCTGATCTGACTCATATTGGCTGTCATTTTGATTGTGGTTTTCCCGAATATCAGTTAGGTAGGTAATATTATACTTAATTTTTTTATATTTTAATTCTGATATATATTATTTATTTTAAAAGCTGTACCAAAATGTCTATTTTCAAACGGGTTAATGAAAATGATGTATTTAAAAAAAAAACTAAAGCTCAGTCTCTGCAAATCTTCTTCCACCGGCCTCCTTCGAGGGAACTAAACCCGGACTAGTGTAAGACCCCTTTAATGGCAGCATTTCTGCGGCGAAGCGGGAAATTCCACCCCAGAAGGGTTGAGAATTTTATTAAAATGTGTCGAGTGTTTATACCTAATTCCAATGGAAATGTCTCTCGGAATAAATAAACCACAAACCGGCAAAACGTCACATTTCTGGAAATTATGTAAATTGAATTAGGCTCATGAAATAAACCAAGGAAATGCATATTACTGTTAGGTTATTAAATAGACATATGTATGTTTGAAATATTCTAATAAAACACCAACCTTATTTTCTTTTCATTGGTGTATATTTTTATCAGTAAAAAAATAATTAAACTAGACGAATGAATTTTATTATCTTCTTGAGTAATTTAATTAAATTGATATGTTAATATAGAGGAACGACTAAACAACATTCTTATTTATATATGTATGTACTTCTTTCTTGAAATTCCGTAACCACTCTAGCGCAGGATACGCATATCTTAGCATTCAAATGCCTTCATTTAACTACAAAATATGTTTCCTCGTGCACCTATATGTACGGAAAATGTGTCCCTTTATGAAAGCTTTATAAAAAGCGTTTTGTTATTCCAACTACGTGTGAGTAGCAGGTACGTTTCGGTAGCAGGTAGAACCTTTGAGGTTTTAATGCTGATAAAAAGAGGTTGATACCTCTGGACCTACTTGCTTCAACAAAATATCTACATACATATGTCACACAATCATTATACCTATGTGCATTTTTAAGCTATTTAGTCAGATTTATTCAATTTTCTTGTTTTGATCCTAACTTCGAACCATTTCATTACATTATTACAATTTAATCAATAACAGTATGTATGTATGCATGGAGGTATATAAAACAAGTAATTTCAAACTTTTCCACCTACATTTTATTATGTATTTTAAAAAGAAGTAGTAATAAGCAAGCAGTTTTAAAACAATTTAAGTTTTACGGTTGGCGATTCTTGAAAATTAAACGAAACATTTTTGCTCAAAATTACCGAACCCTTTTCGGATTATTACCTAAAATTTTGCATACTTTAGTGAGATGGAAAGATAAAACTCATTACATTTGCCTCGGTGTGAAAAATGCGGTAATTATCCACATTTTTGGAATAAACATTTTGGAGATTTTAAATTTAGGTAGTGTATTTCTCTGATTTTGTTGGTGAGTAAACTTAAATATATTTTGTTTTTATATATTAAGGTATCCACTTCCAACCTTTTAACTCAGAAATTGTTGACAGAATAACAAACTAAATGAGTATAATTTTAAACAAGCAAATAAATCATACAGCTTTTTTGGTATTCTGAAATTTTCAATTACCGTACTTAAATAATAAAGATAAGATAAAGATAAAGAATCTTTATTGATAATGTAAAGTTGTAACATACATAGGTATAGGTATAAGTACTAATATCATAGAATATGCTACACAAATTACAATATCTCGTCAAATTTATTTACAATAATAAAATATAAAAACAAGGGAAGAAAAACTAAACATACTACTTCTAACTACTACAAATAGGGGCACTTAGAAAATCTTTAGAAAAGCCTAAAGATAATCTAAGTGCTCCAGCCCACTACCAGAGGGCAGCGTGCCCAGCATACTGGCTGCATTACCACGCTGGATGGCAATGCTGATACGTTGAGCCAGAAAAAGGCCAGCATTTTGGTCATGCGTCGCGTCAACCAAGCGCTCCGAGAGGTTTTTGAAAATAGTATGGGCTCCCGGACCCCACGGCCCCAAAGTCTCGACTCCAAAAGGCTCAAATATGTAACCTCGGCCGAGGTTAGCATATTTGCGTCTCTTGTGATGCTCGGCAATAATAGCCGCCGCTCCAGCCCGACACCGTGTCAAAGACAGATGAGACGGCGCCAATGTGTCGACGCAAGTTGCGTCCCACACAAGGGGCCGACCCAACTTCCAGGGCACAAGAGTCATACCGTCAGGTCTTTTTCCATCGTCACGTGCTAGGCCGCTCGGTTCGAGCACAGCTGCAACATTGGCAGTGGAAAAAGCCCGGCGAATGATGTCGTTCAGACTAGCGTGGCGGCTAATTCTACCAGCACTCCTCGAACATGAGAGGCCGTGGTGCCCGAGCTGGTCGACATCAGTACCACACTGAAAAATTGAATTTATAACATTTAGTTTTTATAAAATTTTAGAAGTTACATATGTCTAGTTTTATTAATCAAATAATGAAAATTTTTGTTATTAAAATCATGTCAAACATAATAATAGGTATGTAATCATACAATATGTCAACTTAAATAAATCTTGGTACTGTCACTTTAGCTGTATAGGGGCTAAAATGACAATTTGGCATCACACTCCTTACCTACCTAAGTAGTTAATTACTTAATTTCTAAGCAAGATTAGAATCAATTGCTAGTTGACTGTAGTCATTTTCAAAGTATTCTTTAAAACTGTATAGTGTCTGATCTAACAATAATTGTTTGACGCTACTGCAAAATTGCTGATCATTATTCAAAGACTGAATGTGTGCGGGGAGTTTATTGAACAGTTTCTCTCCCATTATAGTGGGTAGTTTCTTAGTCATACACAGCCTAGGCACAGTAGGTTCTAACAATACTCTGTTTATCTTTGTTCTATTTGAGTTATAAGTCTTAAGTTTAAACAAATGTGGATTTCTTTTTACAAACTTTACAATCTCTGATATATGTATATTGCGACACTGACGTCAATATCTTCAACTCTTTGAAATGGTTTCTACAAGACTCTCTATATCTACCTCCCACAAGTACTCTTATTGCTCGTTTCTGCATTATTAACACTCTTTAAAAGTCTGTCGCATTGCCCCATATACTTATGCCGTATGAAAGTATAGAGTGTATGTATGAATAATAAGTTTCCTTTAGGTGCTCTGGGCTTGTTATTGGTTTCAACTGTTTTAATGCATAAACCCCTTTTGCCATTTTTTTACAAGTATTATCAATATGTTCTTTCCATGTTAAGGAGGGATCTAAATCGAATCCTAATAGCTTTACATGCTTTGCGTATATACATTCAGTTCCATTCTTTAATATTAATGGAGCTTCTTTAAAGTTTGGTGATACAGCATTGAAGGACATTATATTCGTTTTATCAGTATTCAGTTTCAGACCATTCATCGTAAACCAGTTTTCTAACTCTCTTAAAGTTTTATTTATACATTTCTGAAGTTTTTCGTGTGAGTCAGCGGTTATAATCACTGTCGTATCATCTGCATACTGGATGACTTCTCCTTTAATTCCACTAAGGCATAAATCATTGAGAAATACCAGAAACAAGGTATTTCCCAATGTATGTATTCCCATGTAATGTAAGGTACATATTATGTATGTATGTAGGTACTTACCAAGTATAAAAAATGTAGTATAAATTGAATACAGTCAGTATTTTAACCTTCAGTTCATTGCGTAGTTTCGAGGGAGTGACACGAATAACAATTATTATTCGAATACAAGTTTTTTATTCGATTTGATTTCAAGATAGTGATGTAGAATTCGACGAGGGGCGAGAGAACTGAGTACGTGTTTTTTGAAGGTTGGTTAGTTTTAAAGTGGACGTGTAGTAACATTAGTTGGTAGATATGTTGTATATTATGTACATAAGTGGTGTAAATAAAATTGAGTTGACTCCCGTCTATGGCGGTATTTTATAATTTAATTTCTTTCTTTAACAACTGTATGTGATCCTTAAACAGGAATGTATTTCTTAATGAATTCTTCTTTAAAGATCACATAGATACGAGTTTTGTTTTGTTTTATTGATAAGTTTTGTTACTTCTGTCTGTGTTAATAGCTGTGTATACCTCTGTTTATTATCTCAATAAATATTTACTAAAATGAATCCCATAAGTTTAAAAACCACTGCTTAAAAGCCTTATTTACTAATCTAATACTAGTTAAAAACCCATTCATCCAAGATGCATCACGTTCTCCTAGCTATCAAAGTCAATAACCCACTCTATTTCTAAATAGACCAACATTCATACATATATATACCTAGCCAGCTATAACCACATGTCGTGATTCAGCTCTATCAAACCACTTGAAACATTGTCGGCCATTCCTAGGATGTTCACACTGAACCACAGTTTATTTTATAGTTGCTTTACTAACCATGGTTGTTATTAGTAACAGAGACTTTAGTTATGTAGGTATTACTAGCCACTTTGCGGTAGGTACCTATCATCGGTAATATTTTGGCAAGAATAGTAGCTTATAGGTATTTATTTGTTCATCCAAAATTTTACAAATTCTATGTATTTTGTAATAATTAAAACGCCAAGTTTTTGTCAATTTGTATTATTTGATTGAGCGTAAAAATATAATCAACTTACCTTTATTTACTACACATACCTATATTATGTACATAGGTACATATCTACCTAAATTAATGCGTTTAAATTACTGGAAATATGATGTTATAAATTACTATGTGTATGGGCGAGTGTGGCGTAGCGGTTCCAGTGTGTGCTTTTCATTCAGACGCACCCGGGTTCGAATCCGGCCCTACACCAATGACTTGTATTTTCAAGTTATGTGTGGATTTGCACTCGCTTAACGGTGAAGGAAAACATCGTGAGGAAACCGAGATGTCTGAGGACCACAATATCCGAGGACATGTGTCTTCCGTGGAAGGACCTGGGCGCCCACCTCGATGTATCTGCCCAAGAAAACTCCCCTAGCGGATTAATTCTGCGGGGGAGTCACGACCCTCAGTCATGAGGAATACGACTCAAGAGAGAGAAATTAATATGTAAAGGTAACTATTTGAAAGTTGGGTGGTGTATGTAGAATGATGAGCAATTGAATGATATTAGCCAATTTAGATAATTATATAGAGGGAAGCGTAGTTAGAGCCAATTTAGTTCAAAGCAGTTGTGGTTTTTGTACAACTAAATTTATAAATGAGTAGGCAAAGAGTAAATGATCTTAATTCATTCTAAATTGTTTTGAGTTTTTAACTTGAGTTTTCAGATGGTAAAAGCCTACATTATATTTTTATAACATTTGAGGTATTAAGTTTAATAAAATAAATTTTAAAACAAAAACAGTTCAATATACAAATAATTTACCGTAATTTTAATCAATTACATAACTTACCTAATATTTCATGCAAAAGCAACCTTGAAACCGGGCCACATAAGCTTAGTAAATTCAAGTCATCTTGTTACATAAATGGTTATAAAACTCATTGTGTTGTCGGCTGTACCATATTTAGAGAAAACATTAAATGTAAATAGATATGTACAAATTTTACGCTACAATGTTTTGTAGATTTTATCTAGTTTACGTGCATGGTATTGTTTTTTTCTGTTTTGGGTATAGGCAAACGAGTTTTTCTCTAGCCATTGTCATAAGTAAAAGTGATTTTTTATGTTTTCGAGCCAGTAAAAAAGTTTAATAATCCTTTATTTTACATTATTTTTTGTAAAATACTACAAGAAAACAAAATCCTTAAATGTATGCTTTAGGAACTCTTATGTACTTGCTATGCTCATCTAAAGGCCAACGACTTCATACTTCCAATCGAGCCAGATCATCGAAATATTTTCCTCCGACCGACCAGTGTAATCTCTCCCATATTTCACCGAACTTTCTCTTCAACCCACTCCTAAAAATTACCTAAGATGATAGATAAAAATAGTCGGCAGCGGTCTCCCGGCGCGCTCCGTGCCTCCCAATTAAAGCACGACACCCAATTGTTGATCATTATCCACTAATCCGGCTCATATTCAATCAATACCCAAAACTTTACTCGCACACCTCCGCCCGCCTCACCCCCCGTCGCACGACATTTAATGACACCCGTGCAACGACCTACGCAAGCCATTCTAGCCCCTCAACCCTCCACATAAGGTCCTCACTCCCCTGAACACGCCCACCGCGTTATATAGCACCGAGGATCTATAAAAGTTACGTCTGTAATCTAACATAAAACTCGGGCCGTTTAGATGCGAACGCGGCCACGGACGACACATCTCGGATCGCTCCGTACTTTTACCGAAATATGGACGTGATTTTTGTGTAAATGTACGCGTTTTTTCGTGTTAAATGGAGGTTAAATTCGCGCGCCGGTCGCACAGGCTCGGACGTCGGCGCCGCGTCGCCTCTGGCCGACAAATCTGTTTTCGCGCGACTCTTCTACGCCGTTTTCACAACAAATGTGAGTACAAAATTTGAATATTCAAAGTTGGAACGCGCGGCAGTGTATCAAAAATAGAACAGCCGTTAATTAGAATGCTGGTTGGCTGAAAGTCGCGTGATAAACACTCGTTTTCTTAGCAGCCGGCTTGAAAATGCGGGAAGTTTTAGCGTTAAATGGTGCGTTCTGGTGAAAAATGGCGGTTTTATCACGTGTATTTTACCTGAAACAATGATAAAATGTGTTTTGTGAGGGGAGCTTATGACTAAACTTCGAGGTTTTAGAAAAAAGTGCTCGTTGATGTCTTTTATATGGAATTCTTTTTTCAAATGCAACCATTTATATGACAAGCTTATCGACAAGTTTTTTTACCACATAATTGAATGTATTTTATCAAGCATGCACAATTTTATTATTGCCTGCCTTATCCTTATATCTCGCCTGAAATTTGTGACAATTCTTCTTAAAATAAATTAGTCACCTTTATATGTGAAATTCTGTGTGCTGTTTCATGAAATCTATATTTACTTGGTTGGAAACAAAGATTTTACTATGATTATTTACAGTGTTTCATCAATCAATACAAATGTTAGTATAAGTAATGCAATTGCGTCAAATTTTATAGGGAAAACATCTTACAAGAAATATAAATATTTGAGGTTAGGCCTGTATGGCAGCTATATAAGAGGTTATAATCATTATTGTAACTGGTTTCAGGTTATTTTTCAGCACAATAAGCTCTCAACAAAATATTAATATCCATTACGTACCTTTCAAACTCAAAAACAATAAAATAAAGAATTTAACACTGTAATATGTGCAAAAATTAACGTCGTGGCGCCATCTTTTAAACACCCTGCAAACTTCGTAACTGAGGAGTCGTAGGGAGCTTTATTGCAGTATGGCCAGTGAATTCTAATATCGCTCTCTCTTTCCCACTCATAGAAACTCCGCACCTCTCTCTATCCAACTCGTCATGACACCTCAGAGCCACGCGCTGCATATTCGCAAAGGAAATCCAACCCTTTATGTCAAATAATAAGGTTGCACTTGCATTGAACCTGATTCTTATTCTTCATAGTGAGATGTTTCGATCGAATGCAGCGAGAAGTATAGTTATCTCGCTCGCGCGTCAGTGATATCTCTGTTTGCTACGTGGGTTATTATATGTAGATATCTCGTTCGGCGGGAGATAAACAGATGTTTGTTAGTGTGTCTTGTGAGGAGATAACCTCCATGTTGGAAAAGGCGGAGCGTTTAAGCTGCTTTTGTTCTGTACTTGGCTGGCAAGGGATGGAAATTGTCAGATTATGGTAGAATGGAGTAACTATGCGGTAGTGTAGGGTTGGATTTGAATAATAGTTTGCTTATAGGAATGTCTATTTTGACTAGAGTTGTTTAAACTGTTCCTAGTATATTTTAATTTGTCTTATTGACTTATATTATTATTATTTATATTTTTCTTTATATTGTCTGCCAATATTTAATATGTAGGCACTTTACATTATTTTTCATCTCATATTGAAAAAAAAGCAATAGCACCTACTTAATAATTCACTTACATAAGTAACTTGAGAGTGGCAAACTCTAGTGTTGTGAGTTTTCAAACTACATTACGGGTCTCTGATATGGCTTAACGGTTGCCGTGCTATAGGTATTAATATATTTTTTTGCCTAGATATTTTAAAACTAGAAAAATAAAATAACCTACATAATTTATATATACTTTTATATTACATATGTTTACAAAGTGTTGTAATTCGTACCTACTTAGTTTATGGATTGTAAATCTCTGATATTTACACATTGGATAGAAATTGTCTGTACACGTTACAAAGTATATACCTAATTATTTTCTGAAATAACACATGTAGGTATTGCGAATGTGTAGTATTGCAATATAAACAATGGGATGTTTTGTTTAACCATAACATAATTTATATAATATGACCCTTATTTATTTTGTAGTTTATTGACAGTATCCAATTTATGTTTGGAAGATTACCTATGTATATATCTATGTATATTGTTTTATGAAGTGTGTTAATAGATTATGATAGGAATTACCTAATAAATAAAAGATATATCTCTGTAACTGGTCACTTAAGCCAAATTATCGCGATAGGAATGGTAAATATTAATTTATCTCTTTTGATTTGACCTGTTTTATGTGTGGTGTTGATAAAGAACAAAATTATATGCAGATATGCTAACCTCGGCCGAGGTTACATATTTGAGCCTTTTGGAGTCGAGACTTTGGGGCCGTGGGGTCCGGGAGCCCATAATATTTTCCAAAACCTCTCGGAGCACTTGGTTGACGCGACGCATGACCAAAATGCTGGCCTTTTTCTGGCTCAAAGTATCAGCATTGCCATCCAGCGTGGTAATGCGGCCAGTATGCTGGGCACGCTGCCCTCTGGTAGTGGGCTGGAGCACTTAGTATATCTTTAGGCTTTTCGAAAGATTTTCTAAGTGCCCCTTTTTGTATTAGTTAGAAGTAGTATGTTTAATTTTTCTAATAAAATTACAAAATTATATATTTCTTATGTAATTTTGTTGTTTGATAAAGTAAATTTATTTATTGATCCAGAGCCTGATTTTTGAAGACTTCATTACATTACTGCCTGCTTATTACAGGTTTCATAGAAGTAATAGATAACAATTAACTTTTCAATAAATTAACACTGTACCTAAATGAGTTGATTAATTTTGTTTTTGTTATTTGCTGGTCTGATGTGTGAATCTGGGGGCACGGCAGTGCCCCCGCCAAGTCGAGCGCGAAGCAAACTGCCGTACCAACCTTTTCTCGAACCGTTTCGCCGCATTTTCAGCCCCCTATTTGAGAACCTCTGGATAGGATTAAAACGCTAAAATTTCCGTCATCTAGAAATTCGTAATAACACACTTGAAATCCAGAATTTCAAGTTGGTAGATCAATTAGTTCCGAAGTTATGCTAATGCAAAGTTTCGCATTTTCGACACTGACTCACTCACTGATCATCATAATAGAACTAGTACTTCCCATAGACCTAGAGAGCTGAAATTTGGTACAGAGGTAGATTTTAGCGCCCACATAAAGGAAAAACTATCAAAACAAGATTTATTGAAGATCTGGACTACCTGGTGACCCTGATGAGAAAACGTAAGAGTACAGCCAAATTAGCGTTTTTACGAGAAATATGACAACGCAGTACATGCGACGTCAAAATGAGCGGGATGCGAGGCCGAAGGCCGAGTATCACCATCACTTTGGCCATCAGACCTTGGAGTACCATAAGGGATCTCGAAAACTATAAGAGATAGCGGGTTGGTGCTTGAACTAAATATGATGAGAACTGGTGGCATGTGTCGGATCTTACAAAATCATCATCATCCTCAGCCAACTTTCAATATATATTCATTCAACTTAACAGCTGATTAATTTGTCATCGTTTTGTTACCACTACACCCCCTTGACATTTCACTAATTTAAAATGAATATGTTTAGTATATCTATGTAGCTATAAATAATAAGGGTAAAATAAACTTGTACTAGTTCAATGTTGCTCTAAAATAAGCCGGTTTTTTTAATAATAGGCAAAGGAAAATCGTAGGGAAACCAACTTGTTTGAAGATCACATAATTTTAGGACATATGTCATCCGTGAAAGGATTTGTCAAGATCAAGTGGTACAACGATACAATCTATCCAAGATATAATCTAGCCAAGAAAACATCCCCAATAAATGTATTCTTTGAGGAAATCACATGCTGCAATAATAAAGAATACAACTCAAGGAATAAGAACTGTGATTGAGAACTTCTTGTACCAATTTTAGACTATTTTATGTTTTCACTCGTTTCCTATTATATTGCATTTATTGAGATTAGAATAATCGTAAACCAAACTTTTAGGTCCTCCCTATTTTTGTTTTAAAACAATCACTCCGTGGTCTTTTTTTACTAACCATCAAAGCTATCCATTATAATAAAATTAGTAAATTGAATTAAACAAATAATCGAATAATACTAATTATACATGGATAATGAAATAAAATGACATCCAATAAAACACAGATTTAATGCATAACATTTTATAATTTTACTAGCTGTGCCAGCGACTTCGTCCGCGTGGAATAGTTATTACTATAAAAACGGTGCTAAAGAGTGAATCTTAAAAGATAGACATATACTGTTGTTGACATTTTGTTAGATAATTTTAAGAAGAATTAGAAGAAAGAATTCTTTCATACATATTTTATTGATATCTTGCACCGTTTTTGCAGCGCACGCTACGGAAGCTCTCAAAGATGAATATTTTTCCCCGTTTTTTCCACATTTTCCATTGCTTCTTCGCTCCTATTAGTTGCAGCGTGATGTTATATACCCTTATGCCTTTCTCGATAAATGATCTATTCGACACAAAAATATTTTTTTTAATTCGCACCAGTAGTTTCTGAGATTAGCGCGTTCAAACAAACCAACAAACAAACAAACTCTTCAGCTTTATAATATTAATATATTATAGTATAGATATATTTTTTTTCAATTGATCGTCGTAGTTTTTTTGTATACCTATTGAAGCACATGTAAGTACATAGGTATATTGACATGTTTGTTAGTAATGGCAACCGCTTCAGAATGGCTCTGCGTTTGCGCATAATGACGAGAAAACCAATATCTTATATTAATAGGTCTTTAATCTGAGCCATAATATATGTAGGCATGCCTCTGCATATATAGCTATTATCTGCAAATATAGATATTGGAAAGTCATGCAGTGTGATCCCATCAGAATCCTTGTGTTATATATTTTATTAATTCTGACAGATAATAATACCTTTTTGTAAAAAGTTCTGGAGAAAGCATTTTAAATTGCTTACTCTTTTAAGAAAATTATATTATAGATATACTTAATTAAAAGTTCATAATATATTTTATATAAATGTAATAATATGTACTTATTTTATTTTAAATCAAATAAATATTACCTATTCAAACTTAATACGTATTCATTGTATTCATGGCTAAATAAGCTAATCTTCAATTATTTTTTTTACACATTTATATGTGACAATTCTTTGTGCTGTTGATCATAAAATTGCATAATGTTTGATTATTTTAAACGTATAATTCCCGTTTAAAATATGTGTCAATTGAACCCATTTTATATAACAGTTGGTAAGTTTTTTTACATTACCTACTGTTTTGTTGTGTTCTTAGTTTACATTATTTAAAAAAAATCCTTTGCTTGAGAGTGAAACTTGACGCGACGCGTGATTAAAATGCTGGCTATTTTCTCGCTTAACTTATCAATTTTGCCATCCATCGTGGTAATGCGGCCAGCATGGTGAGCATGCTGCTGTGGGCTACAGCACTCAGACTACAGACTACTAATAGACTATGTGTAAGGTTTTCTTAAGGTTTTCAATAAGCTTTTTTATTTTGTAGCACGTATCCTAGGTAGATAGTTAGAAGTAGAGAAACACAATATTCTTATTATATTTTTATGTATATTTCGCATAATAGTCCCACGGCACTAGCACATGCACATATTTATTTACTAGCGGTATCCTGCAGTTTTACCCGCGTCAATCCAAAGAAGGACAATATTTAGCTATTTTGGCGTGAGTAACTGTCGTGAAAAAGTAACCCACACGTGCCACCTTACGCGTTTGAATTTGCAGGCGTGTAAACCAATATATCTGTAATCTTTTTGTCTGTATCTTCTTATAATCGAATGAGAGTGGCCAACTCTGGTGTGGAGAGTTTATAAATCCGCCCTAAGGGCCTCTGACATATGTAGCTTAACGACTGCCGTACTAGACAAACAGCCGGGACATACAATTTAACGTGTTATCCGACCCATGGAAGTGCCCAAAATGGAATGTCACTGTTCGGCACTTCTTTCTGTAGGTATGAGAGTTTTAGTTTCAAGCCAAAGTCTTTTACACTGGTTTTTTGAAAAATAAAGTAGGTATAGCTATGCTTTATAGGCTGAATAATGGCTACCTATACCCCTAGCCTATTCCACCTTTTTTTAATCAAACGTAAGAAGACTAACAACTACAACAACAACAGATTACAATTTTCTAGAACTTAACAGAATACATTTCACTATTTCATTTCAGATAATCTTTAAAACATCTACATAAGTTTATAGCTTTTTTAAAAAAATAATTTGGAAACGAGAAATTCTCGCTTTGTGTTTATTAAAAAAAATCTTGTTTCTCTTACATCTACATACCTATGTCAGGTGTTTCATGCGGATTTCAAACAAGAAATTATGCATATTTACTGAAATATTGAATTAACTCATTTTTATGCTCTCTCTGCCGGATGATTTCTCAAAAATTACAAGTCATTCAGCTGTAATTTTTGACTAGCAATATAATATTATAATGGATCATAATAATATGGTTCCAAAGGTATTCTTTCTAAACATATTTTACGAGTAAACATACTCAGTTACTTACCTATATATTTACAATGTTATATTAAGATCAATATTTATTTAGGAAAAAAGAAACTTAATTTTACACTAAACATAACTCATGTGTACTTAACATGTAATACATTTAATTTAAAATTTTAATAACACACTATCATAATCATGATCTATGTTTAATTGTGTATTTTTAAAACGGCGGGAAATTTTTATCTAAGGTAAGACAGGTCTATGTTTAAACTCCCAGCCTAAAACGCCCCAAGCGACATAGGCCAATAACCCAGAAAGGTCCTTAACACAAGGATATTAAGCTTTTATTGCTTTACGACTGACATTCAACATAAGGCGAAAGGTTTATGTCAGTTGCGTGTAGTTCCGTTGTTTTCCGCTTCAGGCTAGGCAGCACCGTCTGTGAAAGAAAAGAAAAGTTTAACTTTCCGTTTCTGTAGTAAATTTTATTTACTTAAGTCATAAATATTATATAAAAATTTTGCAATATCAAATGCGATTTTGAAATGCCTTGAATAAGCCTCTAAGCCATTTTAAAGTAGAATTGACAGCGCCATCTAGCGTTGAGTAGCAAAACTTTTACCTGCTACGCTCACTACTGTATTATCCCTCCCTTGTCATATGAACACAAACGCACACATACAAAGCCTCAAAAGGGATCTGAGGGGCATGCGAGGGATGAAGGGGAAGAAGATTCTAATTTTGAAAATGATTTTTCACATTCCTTTTGGTTGTGACATATTTCTTTATATGAAAACTAAATTTAACTTATTTTCCGTGTTTATTTCTACGGTTACCATTTTTTTTTTAATTTTAGATATAATTAGTAATTCAAGTAATTATATATATTGTTTTTTATTCGTGTAACTAGGTACGTATCACCGGTATTTATTTTGAAATCATCAAATTTGCTTAGGCAACCTAAAAATAAAGTTAAATAACATCCAAATTGTACCCAAAAGCGCTTCCGAATAATAAATTGGAAGGTGTTAAATGGCCACCTACAATTAAGCTTATAAAACAGTTTAGTGTGCAATAAATTATAAAACTTGTTGATTGTGACACTTAAAGGATTTATTAGTGGCGATCATTTTTTATGTCGTGTCGGTATGTTTTAATGGCTTTAATTGGCCATAAAAAGCCCATTATGTCTTTTGTACCTACAGAAATTAGATTATTGCAATTTTACTTGAATAAGTTTAAGAGTATCTCTCTTTTATGAAGTAGGTACATGCTGATTTTTTATTGATTGGAAACTAAATCATGTTTTTTTTTGTATGTGTTAACGTTATCTGATATCGTATTTCACAAGGTTTTGTTACGAAGATTAGGCTTATTTGTTTGATCAAGACGATACTAAAAATTAGCTTTCATAACATTATGGAACTTAAGATTACTGATGTATGATACATATGTTTTAAACAAAAATGAAATAAAAATGGTTTCATAAAATTATATTTGTATTCCTAAAATTATAATAGCTAGCTGATTTCTCAGGTATATGTAAACGGTAAAATAGCTAAAATAAGTTGACTCAACCACACTAAACTCAGGTTTTCAGCTCATCTAAAATATATGTTCGATTTTTTTATATGATATAAAAATGCAAGGATGTCAAAATCACAGCATAATATACAATTTAGTTCAAATACCAAATATTATATCTTATAAATTACCATTCTATTACAAATCTATTCAAAATAACGGCCACATTTTTTTATTTTTAACGTCCTGTTATACGCAAAAACTGCTTCAATTCCAACCATAGTATAGTTACGCAAAAAAATTAAAAAGCAAACATTTAATGACCATAACAATTTTTACTAAAGGCTTGCTAATAACGACTTTACGCATTGTTTTCCGTTTGTGGTCTGCGTAAAAACTAGAGCAAAAAGCCATTGTAAAAACCTTACCTTTTTAGTCTCAAAGGGGTTACACAATACCATAAGGGACGTATCGTTTATAGGGCAATATAACAGTACAATAGTATGACATTGAGTTAATGCGTTACAAAAATAAAGCCAACGGCTCGCCACGAATATGTAGACCAGTTGTGATATTTAGCTTACACGGAATAGTCTTATGTTTGAATAATTAAAAATCGCGCAGTGATACCGTTTATAAAATTACGTGAATCGGAAAAACATTGCGATTTAACGGCGCAAACGTGTTACGTTCTGTGTTCAAAAGTGTTCCAAATTCAAGTTCATTTTGTGTGTGTGTGATTGTCAATTGTTTGTGACTGTGGTGTGAATGAGTTTATAGTGATAAGTGCGTGATTCGATTGTTTTTCAAACAAATTGAATTGATAAGGTAAATGAATGAAGTCAGCAGCATGCTGAATGCCACTGATTGGCTTGTCAGGTACATTTTTATTATTTATTATACATGTCTGTGCTACACATGTATAATTAATCTTATGTCATAAGCTATACTATTATCTATAAACAATAATCTGAAAAAACTTTTAATTTTGATTTTAAAATAATGGGTAAGAAGGTGTCAAAGTAAACATACTTATAACAATAGAATATTGTTTTAATGTGCACCATAAGACATAGAAAATACGATATAGAAAATTAACTTATACATGTTAAAGTGCTGCAAATTGGGTGACTTTATCGCCTATTATTTATTTAACTTAGTATTATAACTTAACTAACTCACTATTGATCATTTGCTTCATTTAATAAAATTATATGTGAGCTTTTCAAACACAAACGATAGCAGAAGTGCTAGCAGATTATGATCCTCACACTTTTCTTTATATAATTACTAGCTTTTGCCAGCGGCTTCGCACGCGTTATTATACATATAGACCTTTCTCTTGAATCACTCTATCTATTAAATAAAACTGCATCAAAATCCGTTAAGTAGTTTTAAAAATATAAGCATTCATACATGTAACATACAGACAGACGCGGAAAACGACTTTGCTTTATACTACATATGTAGTGATTCAGCTACTTATCAGCTTAGCTTATTTAACTACACAGTAGGTTCTTTAAAAGTGTGACCACCAAAACTAAGTTGCCAAATCTAGTGTCTGACAATCCGCTACTAATTCTGAATATTAATCAAACTAGCTGTGTGGCAATACCCGGTGATTTGAGCTCTATTGTGAATACAAACCATTAAATTGATTGGGCAGTGACGTCATTATGTGTGTATTAAATATAGATGTATGTGTGAATGTTGTTTAGAGGATGAATTTTAGTACATAGGTTGATATTTAAAGAATGATAGCGACTCAGGTATTGTATGATTGGTAGGGATTGTGTCGAGTTGAATGTATTGATTATATTGTATATTTCATAATATACTTTTAAGTGCGGCTTTGCATCACAGGATCCCAGGATACCTAGCGCATAGCCCAGTTATACCTACCTGGATTAGCCAAAAGAAACCAAAAACTCTCTATTTATGTAACTAGGTATGTACATAGACATTAAGTTCTTTATATGAATAAACGATTATTTATTTTATTTATTTATTTATTTTTAAGTTTAGAACATAAAATGTATTTATTGGTATTAAGTAACAAATTGATACAAGCGTAAACTTAGTTTGGGGCTAGATGGCGCTGTGTGATATGTCCTGAAATATTTATTTTATTTATTTATTTATAATTTTATAGAAATAATAATTTTAAACTCATGTTAAGATGTTAATTAATACAAAACATTATTATTAATAAGAATTAAAGTTAATAGGCCTATAATAATATTTAGTGAGCAATGTAAGTGTTATTAAGTAATTTAGTTCGGTCTTCACGGTGTTCATTTTGAAATATTCTAGCTATTTTATGCTAAATACGACAAATGATAACAAAATCTAAAAAATAATACTTAAGTTTTGATAGTTATAACAATTTTGCGCTTGAAAACTACTATAAAAGAGAGCTACGACTACACATTTGAAGAAAGCAACCCTCCCTCCACGGAAAACCCAACTTTTCCAAGCCGAAACATTACCGTAGCAATACCACGATTAGATACCAGAGTTACAATGTATCTTTACACATCTGTTGCCATGTAAAGAACCCAGGTAGGGAAAAGGAATTGTACCTATATTATAGCACAAAGGGCTCACTCACACGCGACTTTGCGTGCCGTCGGATAGTCAAAGGAAACTTGCCTACTGCGACTGGAAAAAAACATTGATTACTATTTTCTTATGCCCTAATACCCGGATATTAAGGATTAGTGTACAATGACATCAAGTGAAAATAAATACCCATCGAGAGATGTTAATTTACGCTTAAGTTTACGGCTTCAATTGTCTTCAAATTTGTTGTTGTTCTTCAAATCTTTCATTTGTTTCAATTTCACGGACTTTGTTGTTGGTTTCTTTTTTCATTTATTGAATATTATTTTAATAAGTCACAAAAGCACGCGAAGTTTTTTGCTTTAGTAGTACGCTAATAATTGTTATTTAAATGAAATTGCCTTGAAAACGAAGCTACAGCATGCCGCTCGCCCCGTTCTCAAGCAATTTGTGTGCAAATTCGGCATTGACACGTCACCTAAAAACTCAACTAGTAAAGACCAATTTAGATAATCCAATTAACATAATAAAACCCGTATTGTTTCTCAATTGCTAGCTCCTAAGATAAAGCTTTGTATATAAAGGAAATATTCGAAAAACTAGGCCAGTTTGTCGCTTCTGTGTTTTGCGTTTCGTAATTCTGTGAGGCAGTTTTGTGACAGGAATAAACCCGTGGCAGTTTCTTGGAGCTCCGAAAACAAGTTTTATTAAAGAAATGACGAGGCTTGCGTGCGTATGACATGTTACATCACCCGACACCACTGTGGTATGTACCCTCGGATGGTTCACGGGAAAATAGAGAATAATAAGCTTGAGTTTAGGCATAAAGTAAGATTGAACCAGTTAGTAAAGTTGCTATATATTTGTTTTCTTTTCAACATACAAACGGTACCGCAACTAAAGCCGAAATTATTGTAAACTTACTGAAATATTAAAGCAATTCGTGTAAACAAACCGTCAAGACCGGCTTGCAGTGAAAAGTTCGCCGAAACAACTCGCTTTAAACTGTTCAACAATAAATACGAAAAGTTTCATTTCAAAACATAACGGCACCAACCTGTAGGTAAAAACTTTCCCAATCTCAAGTGTTCCCAATACCCGATTTAACAAAGAACACACTCAAGCCAAGAATTTAAATCGTTTAAGTTCCAACGAATGGTGTAGAAAGGCCTAAAGCTGACCTTTAAATATTTTATCTTGACTTCGCTTGATTGTCGGCCCACGGGTCCTTTCCAGTACCTTTAACTCGCCCAATATACCCAGACCTCTGTACTCCCTCTTAAACTCGGGAGAGTGAAGCCCAAATAAGGAAACACGGAACACTTTTATGGCTCTTCCTAAAATGGACAGTTAAGTAAGTACAAGATTGGATAGGTAGACTTATCTCGAGTAAAAACTTGAAGTTATCCCGAAAATAAGACTGAAAGTACTCGAGTTGGATTTATTAGGGCGGGAGAAATATTGAGTTACGTAAGTGGTTCGAGTTTTTTTCTATGAAACTCATATATTTGCTTATCAGAGAGAACATAATTTACGTATTTTAAGTTTATTGGGACAGAGATACGGTCATTATTTTTAACCATGCGTGTGTTCGACCGATGTTACGTAAAATTTATTTTTGTCTATTAAAAAGTTTCTTCATAACGTAATGACCAATTAGTAGTCAAGTATTAGCGCTGTTATTAATTTTCTATTCATTGGACGATGTTTATCTTTTTTTATAGATTGGTTATTTGCATGATAATACATGGGTTTGGTAGGACCCACCCACACTATTCGGTTTAATACAGGTACATTGCTACAGAGATACATAAACGTATTCAAACTAATTAATTAAGCGTGTATCTAAACATTGCTAGTTAAAGCATACTATACCCTGCATATAAACTCTATATAAGGTACAAACAATTGTAGGTACGAGTGTATAAAAAAAGTAGTAATATTTTTTTAATAGTAAATAAACGCCGAGTCGTAAATCAAACTTCTGAGATCCCACCACTATCTGTAGCACACTCATCTATATTACTATTCAACAATCAAAGCCTCCCTCCATCGGATAAACAATCTCATTTGCATTGACCCGGAAATGATTCCCTCTTTATTTTGCAAAAAAAATCCACATTCACGGGAGTAGTGTTTGTAAATTTTCCCTCTGACCTACTTGTACATCTGCAAGACCAGATTTGGTTGATCTGCCTCGTCCCCTGCTCGAGGCAGGTTTGGAACATGTCAGTTTGGTACGAGGGGGGGTTGGATGTGTTTTGGGAGGTCTTCGTACCCTGGTGAGGTGGCCCGGTGGATCGATAGAAGACTGGCAGGTCGCCCAGATCCGCACCCACATTATTGTTATTGCAAGCCGTCAGTATCTATATGCTTCCGCTATTGGTTCGAGGCCTAACTCGTAATGTCAGAGACAAAGATACGGAGGATGGAGGCTATACCAGGATATAGCTGGGTTATGAAAATAGGCGCGAATTTAGGTTGACAATGTTTTGTGTGGTTTATGGATATCGGGATAGGCAGGCGTGATACGTAAGCGTGTACGAAAAGTTTTATTTCAAGCGTTGTATTTGTCTTTTTACAAAATGTCTACCATTCTGTTTCACCGAAAATAATCATAGGAATATAAATTATGTCCTTAAATAAATATATTTTTTAAGATGGAAGTGTTCTCTTACATAAACTTAAAATAGTATCGAACACAGCGCTTTGCTTTAACGTTTATTGTACGGACGGCAAAGCTTTGGAACACTTTACCAGAAGCTGTGTTTCCTGTGAACTACAATCCAGGGGTTTTCAAATCTAGAGTTAATAGGTATCTTCTAGGTAAACGTGTTACACCCTAGGCTGCAGCAATGCTTAACATTAGGCAGGCTGTAGTCAAACGTAAACCTATGACACGTAAAAAAAAAATAAAAAAAATAAGAGGTGCTCATAAATTATAGGTTTTTAAACGACAGCTTAGTAATGCCTTCTGTTTAACAAGGAATTATTCGTCAAACGATTTCAGTGGCAAAGAGGCTAATATTTCATAGCAATAAATACGTGGGCACTAATCGATGTCAATAAAATATTTATTCAAATCTCAGATCGAATCAATTTATTTTACATCGACTTCGATTAGTCGAGTCGAAAGCATAAATTTATGAAATATAATACCTAAAACTCGATTTGATAAGGAATTTGCTTCGATAATGAAGTCGAACGTAAGGTTCTGTCAAATAATTTAGAATCTGTGTAGCGTCCCACCAATCTCGATTCTTTCGATTGGGATTTTATTCAAATCAGCGATATACAAGATTGTATTTATGTATATTTAAATCGTACATAACTTAGAAACTGAAAGAATTGAGTTGATATTCTAGTTTGATTAAAATGTTAATTTGTTGCTTATAAAATAATGGTATTTGGATCAGATAAATTACTATGCTGACGATTTCTCTTGTATTGACAGAAAACAAATTTACAAGATAAAATTTGCCTGTTTCTAGTAATTTATTCTGCGTATCAATGGTGTTGCAAATGATTACCAACAAATATTTTTTTAATGATAAAACTTGACAATATATTAATTTGAAGCCATTAATTTATTCAAAAATAATTATATTAGGTAATATTTTTTTCCCTAAGTTATTATAAATGAATACTAAAAATACTGTACAGCTATGTACCTATAGGTATGCTGACTAAATAACAGTACCTACTTGATAATTAAAAAAATGTATGTAAAGATTCTGTGAAGCTGAAAGAAATCTTATCCATATACTTCTATAAGTTAAAAGATCGTACTTTAAATCCGGTCATTTCAATACATCGTAATAACATTTCAGTAAATTTACGTTTTTATATAAATGTGCAAAGCCAAAATTGACGTCAAATCATACCTATGTTATATTTGTTCACGTTGTAAGTATTACCACAGTATTACATGAACCTAAAATTCTTGCCAAAAATATAATATAAGTAGTAATATTTTATACAAAGCCAGCAACACTGGTAATTTTTTTATTCCTTATTTCTGACCAAGCAACATAATAAGCAACAATTTCTATTACAATTTTCTTATTTTAATTTATGCGTAAATTTATTTTTAATTTTATATAAATAAGATATTTATGTAAGTACACTCTGTAAAGCGCTTCCCTTACAATGTTGTATAACACCTGCTGACATTTTATACATGCGTCCAATAAAATTATACGGTAGCAATCTTACCTTTATTTAAATAACTTATCAAATCTCGCTTATTTTCCTGGATATATGTACATAACTTACTTACTTAACTTATCTTAAATAGATACAAAAACTGTATAAGATAAGCATGCATATTTTTATCGTTATTTTGATTAAAAATATGTGTATATTTCTTGTCTGTTTCTCACAAAAACAAATAATTTCCACGAACAGTTGTTGCTATGTATATGTTGTAATAAATTAATCGATTTTAAAACAATCGAAAATTAAGTTTTCATTATTATCTTTTATATTTTCATAATCAGAGCCTCTAGGTTGGTTTGAAAACTCTGACACCCGAGTTAGCCACTCTCATTCGATAAGAAGAAGAAGATCTGTAAATAGAACCGCAGGTGGCAGCTAGTAACATTTCAAATCTTAATCACACCTAGATTTCTGATAGACGGTCTAAAACTAGTTCCCGATAGGTATAAGGTGGAAGCAGTCCAATAACTTGCAAGGAAATATGAGCGTCTAGCCAGCTAGACCGGTACCCGTGGTTGATAATAATTCCTTCAACGAATGAACAAAAATAGAGTCGAGATACATACCTCGGCCGATCTCGAGCCCAATCGATACGAACTATGCTTGTGAGCTTGGTAGCCAACAGAATATTTTAACTCGGGCTGCGCTCGGATTTTCGGTTGAAATTGTTGTAACCAATAGATTTTTTTTAAATATTTGACTTCAACTGGCGCTTGAATTTCTTTAACAATATTTTTTTTATAATATATATCAAACGTTTGAAATTAAAATCATTTGTTCCAAGCAACATTTTCAATTTTTAAATTTAATCACACGAATTTGGTGATAGGTACCTGTTTACAATCCTCGCTTTCACAACCATAGTTTTCACATTCTTTCATCAGTATCGGTTTTATAACATTGTAAAAATGACAGACAAACAGACAGACAAACTTCATCAAATCAGAACCACGTTGTTATTTTTATTCGTTGGCGTGAAAAGTTTACATCTTCACGTATGTTTATCCGTGTTTTATCTTGTTTTTTTTGTCTACAAATAAACATTTTGTTTCATATATTTGTTTGAAACTGACGCGCGTGACAAGGTACGATTTAAAACTGTTGTTTATCGCAAATAATACGTCGTTTGGATTCTATACCGTTTGACTTGAAGTCATTGACTGATTTTCCTCTACTATTTTGTATATTGCAAGAAAATTGTATGTATCAAAATAAGTGTTGAACCTCACCATTTTCTGCTGATATTTTTACTAACTTTATTTAGCTCCTAACTTTTACTTATATCATTAATATTTCTATAGCTTAAAAATAATGACCACAAATAATGTAGTTATATCTTAAAAATGCCAGATAAAACATTAATTTAGTTCCAAAGACACTGTTTTATCGCTTATTTATATTTCCTAAATAGGTACGTTAAGTTTATGCTATGAAAAAATTCGCTAATAAATTTTAATAGTACGCCAATACTAGCAATTGTCTCCCAGCGGCGTTTTCAATTTCAGCCATGGCTATAAAGCTGTGTGATACACCATCTGACACCTACCGCACAGAATATAACAGAAACTTAACTTGATTTATAGATAGACTAAAAAAAGAATAATAATTTAGGAGCTTAAAATTAAATGAGTTTAATTCAAACTAATTACCTAATATTTCAAATTAAACGTCTGATTAAATTAACTTGATTTATTTGTGAAGCAATAATTGTTTTCAAAAGTTAACTCTAAAATATAATTGAACGTAAATAGAAAAAGTGTATGATTTTAAAAAATATTATATTACCAAGTTTTGTATAGTATACGGTAAGCAAATAATAAAGGCATAGTATATACACAGCAAATGAAACGATTAACCAACTAGCAACCAGCTTACTTAAACTGTGTAAATTTTTGTTTAGACCTTATCATTGATATTGTTTTAGTAATATGCTTACCATAAAAGATACACTTCTTTCCTTGCATAATTTGAGTATGTATCTGATGGTTACATTATGGACAAGACGACATTCTCATGCTGTTCAATTTGTGTTTATGTCATTGTGGATGGGGACTCAATGCGTTTTGCAAATTAATAAATGAATTTATGAGCTGCATCGTAATTCTGTAATAACTGCACGGTTTGTCGTGACTTGACCTTTTGACTGAATTATCTCTGTATGAGATTACATGGTCAAAGGTAAAATTTATGATTATACCGTGGTACAGTTTTGATTACAATTTGCTGTAATATTTATTTTCTGGAGCGATATTTGTAAAATTGTGTTTGTTAGTGTAATAAATCAAAACCTTTCAGTTTTTGAGTACAATTCATCAATGTATGTATATTATATATGTATGTATATACAATATATACAAAATAGCTATTCTATTATTTGGTATATATTATAATGAAACACAGGTATAGTTTTTAATATCCCAGTAAATAACAACATCCCTATTAATCTTGTGACTATCAATGCTTTTTCACCATGACTTGATATTAAAAAAGTGCTTATGTGGACATAAATTATTTTTCAATTACATAAGTACCTACATATTTAGTTATACAAACATCTGTTAAAATAACCTTGCACATTGCCAACCACTGAAGCAAATCTACGCTCTCATTTCCACATGCAGACGTTTTAAACTGAAATTACGTTGTTGACATTTTCCATTTGTGTAAAGTCTTGTAAACTACATAATTTGTGTTAACAACTGAGCTTTTATTTCGGTACTTTGCGCTAACGTTCTACCTTGTACTTGTATTGCTTGTGGAAAGGATTGCATTAGCGGAGGCGTTTGTTTACTCACAAGTATATATGCTAGTAGCTAGGTAAATAAGGTATAGTTTGTAGAAAAACGTATATGGGTTGTAAAACGCAACTTCCTTGAGTTTAAATGCTAATAATTGTATGTGCATTGTGCATTATATAGCTTAGCTTTGTTATAGCATATCTTATCCATGTTATTTTCAAAAATTAAAAATAAATTTTGACAAAACTTACTCAAATGATTAGTTAAGGTACATAGCATGATGGAAGACAGATAATAATAAGCCAACTTATTTGGTAAAATAAAAATGGTTATTTTAATTCTTTGTTATTTTCCTCTCTTCCAAGACGTGCCAAATGAGTATAATTTTTACACCTACCATGTACCTACATATTCACTTTACATACCTAACAACCTACATAGAATTTATTCAACTCACCAACCGGATACCTTTCAAGACAAGAATTGACAATCGCCGCCCACCGCACGCCCGTGTAAAATAAAATAGGCAATATCTATAGCTTACGGACTTTTAGATCTCATTTTGTTTGTACATTATATTACTCTACTCAACTGTTTTAGAGGTCGTTGGCCCCTCACAATGCAACCGCTGTTTTGATTGAATGAAACATGCTCTTGTCACACTCACAAATGCTTCAGTGTCCGTCAGTGTCGAGTGTAGCGTCTTCGTTTGTGTCACATTTTTATTTTTATAAAAGTTCATCGACCGCGTAACGGGGCCGATCAAAAATCGAAAAGAAAAACAAGTTTCGGAGGTATACTGTTTGTGTTTGGTTTTACTATGACACTGCGCTCGGATTCGTTTACTCAGATGTCATGTTTCAGATAATGATGGTATGGTTTCAAGCTTAAATAGTCTGTCAGTGATGTCGATCACAAAATAACAAGCCCTAACTCCACTTGCGGAGTTTGCTTTACAAAACTTATTTACTAGTAAAATATTGGCAGATAATTTTAAGACTACTGATTTTTATACCATAGTTATTACATCAAATGTATTTTTGTTCCAGGTACGCGCGTGTCAGACTCTAAGCCGTGCAGGTTGTCTATCGGGTAAATCATATTTTATATTAATCAAAAAGCATGTTGCGAAAACCAGGTTTTAATCCTCCGAAAAGGTCTTAATTAAGGCAGAAATAGGTGGAAAAATGTCCGAGACACCTCGCGTTTCATTACTACAATCCCTTGGCCTCATTAAGCTGTCGGTGTTGTATAAAAAGCGACTTTATATAAGAAGTTAATTCGGCATCACACCTGTCGCGGTCGTAACCCCTCCCCGGGATGGGAGTACAATGAAGCCAGACCCTATCTACCGCCACTTCTATTATTTTACCTTTACTCCATTCATCTTGGCGGCATCGTGAAAGAACGTATAAAATATAAGGTCTTCATTATATCCAACTTTGACAGTTCGATTTTGAAAGCGCGCCTTTGATTGGTTCGGCTATTAACGACTGTTTAGTGTTTACGTCATAAAATGTAAAATTGATGTTTGACACTAAGTATCAGAGCGATTAGCTTCCCTTGTCGATATCCACCTGCGATACAAATAGTAAAGTGTGATTGTTTTGGTAAATTATTGACACTTAAGAAACTCATATTTTTATAATTAACTTTCCTATTCCCTATATTTTTAGGGACTTCAGATTAATTTCATGCAATGTTTATAACAACTGTCGGTAAATATTTTTTGACTGTGTTTCTCGTAGGTATCTATTTATCTTGCATACCTACTAGTAAGTATCTCCGTATATCGCTTTGGTGCTGAACAATAGATATCATATATATTTTTCACTACATTTATATCTCCTCAGCTAATAACATCACTCGAGAGGATATTGGTTTAGAAAAGTACGTATCTAACTTTATGATTATATCAGAATTTCTATTACGAAAGTTGGGAGGTAAAGAAGCGAAAGTATGATGGATGCCCGACGCTAAGTAAAGTGAATATTTTCTGGAAAATTCTGCGCAAAATGTTCCAATTCCATTTCGGTAAGAGACTAATAATACACTTTTTCCTCTTTTTACTTCTCGCTTCTACCCTTTACTGTTATACTCGAAAAAAGGAAAGCGTAGAGTCGCATCATGTTTCTAAACTTATTAAGACTCGTACTTATGTCCAATGAAGTTATTATGTACCTACCGCAAACTCTGTCTATCGCAAAACCGTTGGTATATTTTAAATAAATGTAACTACCAATATACATAAAAAACTTACTTTATATTTTCGAATCAAACTTCGCCAGTATTAACACACACAAATTATAAATATGTATGTACATCGCACGACTTTCTTGATTAAACAATATTATTTGTTATATTTAACAAATATTTGTAAGTGTGAGAGTAGTTAACTTTAGTGTCTAGAGTTTTTAAGCCACCATAGGAACTTGACTAGGCTTGACGACGACTATTTAAAAAAAAATGTTTACAATAAAGACGGCTCCATTCTTTCCCTGTCCAAACAAAGATCCGTACAGACGGACGGACAGAGGGTCAATTATTTAGATTGGCGGCGACCGTCGGACTCGTTTCTACGTGATGAACACTCATCAGTGTACTTACACCCTTAAGTAGTGAAAGTCCACTGCTTTAAGTTCGGAGCTCTTAAATTTATCGAGTGTGATAATGTCTTAAAATTTGAGGCATGCGTTTGTACGATGAGAATGAATGTACCTAATTTCGAAGAATTTTGATGATTTTTATTTTGTTTTTTTCCTTTTGTTTTTCTTTTATTTATTTGAGCCTACACATATATCGTCTGTGACTATTAACATTGTCGGAACTACAAAATCGCGTTTTTTTGTTTATTTCATAAAAAGAGCCTAAATAACCATTTATATCACCAGCTGAAAAGAAAAATATAATTTTATGCATACTTTTGTATATACCCACTTTAAAAGAGTCGGATCTTACCAACATAGGCCGCTAACAATGTCGGATAATAACTACCGACATTATTACCGGTGCGCGGGGGCAGGCGAGCGCGCGCTATCTGCCTGTACCGACCTTGTTAGCGGCATGGACGCACGTCTTGTTTCCACTATTATTGTTTTGCAGCAGTTTATGTTTATTCCTTTACGTAATTACTTTTACGATGCTTTCGCGTTCAAAACACTTAATCAAACTAGTTACGGGTCGCTATGAAGGAGAAAATATTAAGATCAAAGCAATACCAGCTAGTGTTGAAATAGGTAATTATTACTTTTATAATATTTTTAAATATTTATCTAAGGTATTTACTTATATTATAATATTATTAACATTATTGTTTATATAGTAACACAATTGCGAATTTAATACTAAGTAATATGCATAAAAATAAAAATTTCATAATACGTAATTCAACATTGTAGGATGTCCCACATTCGACATTGTTAATCGATTTTTGAAATGTGATAAATGTCGGTTGTACCACATCTGACGTTGTTATTTGAATTTTGTAATGTGTTAAATGTCGGTTGTACCACATCTGACGTTGTTATTTGTATTTTGTAATGTGTTAAATGTCGGTTGTACCACATCTGCCGTTGTTATTTGTATTTTGTAATGTGATAAATGTCGTTAGTGCCACATCCGACATTGTTAATCTAATTTTCATATATGTTTAGTGTTGGTAGTAACTCATCCGATGTTGTTTAACTTTTTTTTTAATGAATTAAATGTCGGTAACGTTGTTTAATACTTAGTAGATGAGTTAAAATGTTAGTAGTACCTAAAATAAGAAGCTATACAAAGTACATTACCTTCAAAATCGAAGCAGATATAATTTGACTTTTGAAAATTTGAATTTCGTATACCATTATAAGCTATATCTGAAAGGATCAAGCTTGATTTTTAGATCCCACTTATTAACTAATCAAACGTTTTGAGTAGTCAAGTTGCCATATGAAATTTTAGTTTGTACGTGCACGCTTATATAATTAAATTATAATGGAAACGTTACATTTAATTCTATTCCTTTTTATTAATTCATAATCCATTCATTTTTCTAGTTCCTCAAAAGTCTCCTATACCAAAAAGTTTTCAAAAAGAGTTCAAATGCAAGATATACTCGCCGACGTATTCAACGATGATGATGAAATATCAATTTTTGTTCATGTTTTAAAAACGATAGCCCTCCAATTTTGACTGTTGACGATCTGTATGGAAATTTTCCTACGCCTTCTGTGACATCGATAACAAGTTTTAACACCCCCCCCTTCTGTCTAAAATGTTCAATCGTCAACCTACTTTTAAAAGAGATAAAGGGTAAAAAGGGCTTGTACATAAAAAAAACTGGGTGGTAAATGCGCGGAAAAGTGCAAAGAACAAGGGCAAACGTTTTATTAATGCTAGAAGAAAAGAAATATCAGCAAAAGATATGAAAAAGCCATGCAATGAAAAATGTCGTTACAAATGTTCTAGAAACTTAGATGAATCCCAAAATTTCGGGATCTGGAATTAAGTTTTGTCAACGTCAATGGGAATTCATTATACGTATATAACGGAAACTACTAAGCACGACTGCAAAAATACGTTATATTATTACCTTACAGATAAAAATGGTAAAAAACTGAGGTGATGATCAAAAGCGTGTGTGATCACGTGAAATGTTTTCCATTAGTAGAATCACATTACGTCCGAAAAAAATAAAAAATCGTCTTGCATGAATGACATACATACTGAATGGTTTGATCCTGAAAAATATAATAACTAAGCAAATAATAGACAACACAGGAACATTCTTATTGCAAATTTTAATATTGGTTTTCATAGGCCAAACAAAGATCTATGTGATATTTGTCACACATACAAAAATAAAGAATTACATACAGAAGAAGAGAAATCTAGATATATTCTATTTAACACATCAAGCTGCAAAAACAGCTCCGTGGCTATTAAAACAGTTAATGTTAAGTTAAAATGAAAATGTATTAGCAGCTACTTTTGATTTTGAAATAGTTTTGATAACACCACACGGAGATGTGAGCGTTTTTTAATACAGAAAAAAGTTGGCTACATTAAATTTTACGGTATATAACTTGGCTACCAAAATAGCTACATGTTTTATGTCTTCTTCTTCTTATCGAATGAGAGTGGCCAACTCTGGTGTCGAGAGTTTTCAAACCGCACTAAGGGCATCTGACATGGCTTAACGACTGCTGTACTAGACAAAGAACCGGGGCCTACAAGTTTCATGTTTTAGATGATTACTTTAATTCAAGTACATTTTTTGATAATTTAATTTTAATTAATAAATGGTTATAATTTCTTAGCATTTATGATGTTTTTTTCCTGATACGACACAAACATATATGGTAATCAATAACTTAACAATGTCGTAAATGGTAGTTCCGACAATCAATCATAAATTTTGTACAAGCAACAATGTCGGTTCTGGCACTTCCAACAAATCGCAATTGGTTTTACTCCGTTAAAAAGGTCACAAGTGACTTTTCTCATATTTAAACATTAAATATCTGCTACTTCTAATGTTAGCCTGAACATAAACAACTTGTATAGTATTATTCTAAACTTTCATGCTCCTATTCAAAATAAGTAAAAAGTTACATGCAATTTATACTTTGAATCGCTCTCCTATAAAGTTGCTGTTTTGCACATCCGACAATGTTAATAGTCACGGTCGATATATCCTATACATAATAATCCACATAACAATATGGGTTGAGCTTCAATAAATCAAATGGGAAAATAAACAATTAATATCGTTCAATACTCTGTCCGGTACCTACTGAGTGTGTTATTTTGTGTTGTGTATTTTCTAATCGAAAATAATCTAGATTTATTAATCTACCAATAGAGATTTAACGTAGATATACATAGTAGGTAAATATTCCTTGCGATACAACAAAAAACAAAAGAGCATCCTCGCTAACAATATAAGTTCCACTCCCTTAAACTCACCACATAATGTACAAATAATGTACAAAAATCACCATCTCATTTCAATACGGGCCATTAGCTTCGTCTCGTTTAACATAACATTGTAATAACGCAAACATTACTGCAAATTGGGTGCGTTTCTGAACCCAACGTCTCTCCTGAATAATCAAACTTGGGTGTGGTATTGACGGCACGACACAAATGTTACAGCCCTACTTTGTCGTGCGACAAATGTTATTTTCGGTTTATTTTATCAATAAACAAACAAGTTTCATACTTGATGGAAAGCATAAAACTTTCGTGATACAGATACAGCGGAAAGTCTAGTTTAGTAAGGGTTTTTTTAAAATTTGGTTGGTACATTATGTATTGTATGCGCTCTGCTAATTACCAGTTATAGGTACAAACGGAATGTGTAATTTCTTATCATATTAGAACTTTTTATATATGTCTAGTTATACCATAAATAGTATCAGCAATAGTACATAAATTTTTCAAGCAATATTTCTACTTCCAAAATAATGCTAGTGATAAGGAATAGTCGCATATTGTGTCTGTGCGACAGAACTTCCGTGAAAAGTCGTAACGTGAATACTCCCCTTTTGCCAGGCTGTCGTTTCCATGCAAATGTCACCAGAGAGCTATCATAAATGAATTTTAATAATTTGAGGATACCGTTTACCCTCGTGGAGATTATTCTGATTGCTTTGAACGCGATATTTATGTAAATTTATCGGACGTTGTGTTGGACACCTTTTGGATAATTTTGAGTTTCGTTTTTTTAAATATGGTTCTTTAGTCAGCCAGTAATTTTTACAGACATCAAATTGAAATTAAATATCTTTATTTACTTAAGTTCTATGAAAATGTGCTCAAATCACTTTAACTTATATGTTTAAATAAATTTACGTAATATATATTTAGGTAATTTAATCTGTTCGTCGATGTATCATAATTTAACCATAATTTTGTGTTTAATCAAATCTTCGTCTCTATTTAAAATCTTACCATTTATCTAACAAAATAAGAACAAAAATGTAAGATGAATACAAATATTCAAAGAATTTTAAGTTTTCTGAACTAATTAGAGATGTTATCTTACAAATTTAATGACGACGGTCTAAGTGCGTTAACTAATTAGTATTTTAATCAGAGTGGAAGTTTTAAATTGAAAATCTTCAGTATGAGTTTAAATATGAGTTTGTCGTTTGCTGATAAGTACATATTATCCATTTCAGTAACTTATAAAAACAAATGTGCTCTCAATAGTCAAATATTTAAACACTGCTTAACCAAAAACGTTTGCCACAACACTGTAGTGAAATAGGATGCTGTAATAAATCTGGCTATCGAACGAGACTTCCAGAAAATACAATTTATGGCCAAAGGCTTTTGTTATCAATTATTTGAAAACCACCTAAAACAGTTTGTACCTATGTATGTGACCTATGGCAAATAATCCCTTATGTCTAAACTTTAGGTTAATTGATCAGTGAACACTGAAATTTTGATAAACTCTTGAAAATAATTTTAATAGCTCCTGTCTTTTGATAGAAACCCCATTAACCGTGTGAAATCTCAAAAAGTCAACCTTTAAGAGCTGAAGTGTGTAGTTATGACGGGTGTAAAGAATAATGAAACAGTTGAGCCCGCGTCGACAGTCTGATATACGGTGGGCAAACGCGAGACGACTTGCAAGTATCGGATCGTACGTGTTATTGGGGGCGTAAGTTGGGAGAGGAGAGCGGGTGATTGTTGGTCTTAGAAATAAATAGAAATAGAAATAGAAAAACATTTATTGAGACAGATTTACCAAATATACACACACACACACACATACATACAATAAATAAGTCTGCCCCAACACATCTTGTCTTGTCATCATCATCATCATCTTAGTTATTAATGTTCAATGTACTAAACATGTGCGTGGGTGTGTTGTTAGTAATGTTGTTAAAATTCTTCATCCTGTTTCTTCTTAAATTTAAGAGTTTCGCTTTTGTCGGTGGTTTAAGTATTATAGGTATTCGTAATATTTGTAGTGGATGCTTGTGGTTTTTCTGGCGTTGTTTTTTTTCGGGTTGGCCTTGAGCCCGCCTGATGTTAAGCATTGCTGCAGTGAAGGGTGAACCACGTTTATTTTCAAAAGGAACATTCCGTATTATACGTAAAAATCTTATGTTATGAGTAAAAATGTGGCACTGCGTTGCTCTCGTGCAGTTTTTATTCTTCAACGCATGCGACAAATGTACTTTTACCCAATAGGACTAAAAATCATATACTATCAATAAAACTTTACATTGTTAATACTAAAATTTTCTAACAAATAGTCAGCATTTATTTTTCAGTTTTCTGATCTGTTTCAAGTCATCTGTAGGTGCCAGCCACATAAAACACAGTTATTGTGTCATAGAAATAAAATCGCTAACGCTTATGTTTTGACACCAAGCACAAAAGCTGTTTCATACGTGGAATTTTTACGTAAGCCCCACTACCTTACACTACCTACGCTTCAAGTATATATTTCGAAAGCGCCCCAATCGATGAAGCGTACTTTGCCTCCAAAATAAGTTAGATTAGATCGAAATAACGATTGTCGAAGGAAAATTTGAGTCATTTTTATGATAATGTATGGCAGTGGATATGGCAGTGGATATGGTCGGCCATTCGACCACGAGTTTAGAGATCTTCGACTGGCCTGTTAGCTTAGCTGGGAGTGGCTCTGCCTTCTAATCTAGAGGTCGCAGGTTCGATTACCGCATGACACAAGTATTTATGTACTTTAAAAATTTATAATTACTTGTGTTGAGTCTGGTCGTTTGTATGTATAATAAGTATGTATTTACAAAAGAAAAGTATATAAATATTATATCCGTTATCTAGTACCCACGACACAAGCGTTTGCTTAGTGTGGGGCTAGATGGCGCTGTGTGCAATGGCCCGGAATATTTATTTATTTATTTAATTCGAAATAATATGACGAGAAAATAAGTAAATATAGTTTTTGGGATCACATTGATAATTTTGAAGGTTTAGGTATTTGTGTAGTTTTGATCAAAGAAAACTTTGCCGTTATGAAGTATTGTAGTTGGGTTTAATATAACAATATTAAATCAACTATTGTCGTTTACCTACGTGGTAAATAATAATTTTGGATACAAATGACTAATTGTATTCAAAAAAGTCTTGTTCGGCTATATTTTACATAATAATATATTCAAACCCAGCAGTGTCTACGCAATTATGATAGCCACTTCAAAATAATGGGACATGTATTCCCACTGCGTCAAATATTAAAGAACTTTTTATAAAACGCTACGACGCCGCGTTTCTTCTATCAAATCGATTGCTTATTAAAATGTTTCGGATGACGACAGAGGAATAATTACATTATTAGAGCATTTCTATGTAAATCTTGAGGGTTATAGCGCTTTTAAGATAACTTTGTATTGGATACTGTAATAGCTATGTAACGTAAATGAAGTTTTGTATGCGTAGCTTGTAGCTTCGACGGAGTATAGTTCGTTTAATGTATAAATCTTTTGACAGCTATAAATACCGGGAATAGCTGATTAAAAATCTTTTAATATTTTTTCAACAGAAGTCATTATATTTCCTTGTACGTTTTAAAAAAAGGGGTTTTTCTTTAGTAGGAAGATGAAAAAAGATAAAGATAAAGATTTTTTATTGATAATGTAAAGTTGTAAAATACATAGGTATAGGTATACTTAAGTACTAATATCATAGAATATGCTACACAAACGACAATATCTCGTCAAATTGAATTTATAACATTTAGTTTTAATAAAATTTTAGAAATTACAATGTCTATTTTTATTAATAACATAACGTAAATTTTTGTTATTAAAATCATGTCAAACATAATAATAGGTATGTATAAACTGGAGTACCTACTTGGGTGCCTATAGTTCTCGTTTTTACATGAGCTTTGGCTGGCATATTTTTTTCTTAAGTAACTTTCCTGCAATTTTAGTCGACAATAATTTTAAACAAAAAAGTTAAGTAAAAAAAGGTAAGTTTCTATATTTAGCTAGTACAACTTTACCCATTTTTAGATTGACATTTTAACGCATACGAGTTTACACAATTTGAAAAGTGGTGTTGAAATAAAACAGTCGCAAATTTCATGGAAACATTGGACTGAAAATTAAAATAAATCCAGGGTAAAATAAATAAAACTTTATGACCCGTGCTATTTTGTTGGTAAATATTTTACACGGGCTGGTCAATATTTATTCATACTGAAGTAATTAATTGGCTTTACCAAAAATCAATCATATCAATTAATTAAATAGTCAGTTATCACAGTTTTATAAAGGATTTTAACTGAACATATTTAGCTGTAAGTATTTAATATGTAATTTTGCATGCCGTAAGGTAGAATATGTTATTACTTATCACAAGCGTTACATCTGCTATAATCTAATAATTGTACACAACATATTCGCAAAATAAATTATTTGATTTGATTTGATTTGATTTGATTTGATAATATGATTGAAATCATAACAGCTTTTTAGTGTTTATTTAGTGACATTACTTATACATACATAAATATAAGTAGCTGCAACAGACAGTAATAAAACGCACTAAAAAGCACCAACTCTTCACTTATCTGTCCCGAGATCTGAGTAAAATAATGATATTCTATCTTCAAAATCTTAAGTCGGATACTTATCTCGTATTACGTAACTTTCTCCCATCGTCCATAGAAATTCCTCCATACACCGCATCAGTATCAATAGCTTACCAAAACACCGAGATACCAGCAATCAAAAAGTGTATAAAACTTTTTTCGTCCGAAACGAACGACAAAATTATTCAAATGGCACATGGCAGGCACTAATCTGGAGACAGGGCCGAATTAAATTAACGTTACGGTACATTGCCGCTTTTCCAATCCCTCTTTCTCTTCCTTCCTCAGTAATGAGGCCAGCTACTGCTACCTAATTAGAATTAATTAGTATCGCTCTATTTTCGTAATGAGATCGTAGCGAGATACGTACCTACCTGTATACGTGCGTTTAGTGAACACTTTATTTTGGGGCGGGTTTAGGGAGCCAGGTAGGTGGCGCTCATTTGAATGTTTCTGTAGTTAATTTAGGTGTAAAATTTGAAATAGACGCATTAATTTCATAAACTTTCACCCGGGAACTAGCGTAGTTAGAGCGAGATATTAGGGATAAAAATGTCGAAACACATTTTTTGTTTTAGTAAAATAATGTTTTTAAATTTGTACCTACCGCGCTGTTGAAAACTAGTTTCGAGAAAATCTCGTTTGTTGAAAGTTTTAAGCAGATAATTATGTCTAGAGAGATCAGTGTTTTGAGTCTAGAAATATCTATAGGTAATGCGCCGGCCGTCTGAGATAGGAGGATTTAATACCTGCAAGTTTGGTCTAATTCAGTTTAAAGCATTGTTGATAGTTCGGTTTGAGTGTTCGTCTACCAACGCGTTTTGACCGATGTTTATATCCCAGCTGTCTGTTCGTGGAACCACCTCCTTTACGAGACTGTTATCCTGGTCTTGAGAATTTCAGCTCGACCAACCTGCACGGCCGCAGTAAAACCCAAGTGCAGTGCATTTTTAAAAGGGAACGCCCCGGGGCCAGCTCGGGCTTTTCATTATTTTAAATATTCAGTGACGTGCAATGTGTCCCGGCCTCGAGTCCCATGTGACGCTGCTCTGCTTCTGTATCGGTGAGTACGCTTTCACATTTACACCCGACCCTTTTAGCATTCATCAGCGCCGAGCACTTTGTTCTAGCAGCTATGAAATTAATCGCACCGCACTCACAATTAAAGTTATGCCCTGTAAAAATATTCGCACAACTCGGGGACCCGATAGCCTCGTTAGTTCCCATCGCTTCCACAAAACTCGTCGGGGAGATAATTTTGGGCCTCGGTCCAGCATTAAGGCGCCCGGCCCTCAGCCCGACCGACATGTTTCGACATTAAACGATCCCAAAGGCTTCGCTATATTCGCACAATTATTCCCTGAAGCGAACCCTTCGCCTACTCTACAATTACCTTCCATTCAGCTAGAGGCGTTCCTCGGAAAATAAAATAAAATTGAGCTTGAAAATAAAATGAAATATCGAGATACGGTCCAATTACCGTACGCTCCGTGCAGGCTTTACGCTCTCTGTGTACGTACGTTTATGCAGATGTAATTTGAAACGTAAATTTTGTGCAGCAATTAATGCGTTGGCGCGACTACATGTTGACGCATAAAATGCAGACGAATTTATAAGCCTGGGAGGTTGGATCCCGCGTTAATTCCCTAGATTGTGATGCAGCAAACCTGCGGGCACAGATATAAACAGACGCTCGGAATGGCAGCGGCAAATCAACATTGTAACGTACACTCATGTCCATAATAGCAGCCAGCTTTTTATGCTGACGAAAATAACTGCCGCTATCTTGTTGAGAGAGCTTACGCGCACGTCTCAAGTTTTTCATCATAAGCTCCTCAAAACGTTAAATTTATTTCGGCCCGGAGCGTCGGATTAAGAGCCGGCTTAATCCTTTCGGAACGAACTTAACCCAAATCATAAAGATGAAACAAGGCAACTTGTACCGAGTCAAGTCAAATATTATCCTCCGAGAAGATTAAAGAGTTATTAAACCTATGTAGCCGCGTTCTAATAAGACTTTCTAGCTACAAAATTCTTGTAAGCGTCGTCTTTTAAGATCCCTTCAAGCAAACTAAGTTTTAATATTCTCCATATTTTTAAATACTTACCAGTGGTACACGTACAATTTTATTATTAGGTTATACATTATTTTTTCCCGATTTAATGTTAAAGGTAGTTTTTTCAAGTATTTAGATTTTAGTATACCCCTAAGCATATTTTAAATCAGAAAATGAACTCAGATTTTGATTAAAATTAAACTAACGATAAATATTCAAATCACTATAGCCCTATTCAAAACCCACAAATCCTTATTATGACATCAAGGAATGCAAAGAAAAAATAATAATGGAGGCGACAAAATGGTCGGATCGTGCGAAAAAAAGAGAATTGTCAAACGAGCGGCGGCCATCTTGGATACGGTGCGGAGGGCGGCGCGATTCGTTGATTTATTCTATCGCGCGCTCGGCACTTGATTGTCTAACTTGTGTCGATGACTGTACCACTGTGGACCAATTTAGTCTAGTCTGTGATAGAATGTCTGTGTTCTTCATTACTGCGATAGCATGTTTGTTATTTGGATTATTATGTACCTACTTATCTTAGATACTTTTGTTGTTTTTAAGATTTTTACTTGTGTATCAAGAATGTAACTATACTAACCTCTACCTAAAATAAAATAAATTAACTAAAACCTATCTATACGTTTATAAAATTTAATAGTACGTGTATTAATTCAATCTTGTTAAACATATATCATTGGTATTCAAAGCGTTGCACAAGTTGCATTTGTGATTATTTCAAACAAAAATATTTCTATCAGGTGCAACATTTTATTACGCACATTTTTTTGTCCCGTGATACCTGTGGTAGGTAAAATTGAGCAGTCGTTAAATTAATGTTCACTTATTTATCAATATCATTAGCGCTGTTATCGCTGAGCTTAAATGCTTTAAATACGAAAACATCCTCGCAAATGTGCCGACGGTATTTCTGTTTGTCGCTGACTTTACATTGTATGGAACAGCTAACTCGGAATGAGATCCGTACCTTCTCAACATTTAATGTCTTAACTAACTCTCTAGAGTAAATTGATTCCAAGCCCTGTCTCTGTGGATTAAGGTTCGAATTTCAAGAGCTCGAGATAAAATTAAAGACGTTTGATAGGAGCTTGTTTTGGATTGAGTCGCAACATTGTTCCATCGAGATTAGTCTAACTATGAGTGCAGCGTCCCTTTCCAACGCAAAATAAAGATATTGAATTTTGATAACGCCTTCTCGTTCTTATAATACTTACTTTGGTATATTTCAGATACCATATGTGTATAATACTATCATCATTGAGCGGATAAAGATAATGATATAGGTATATTAACTTTGTACCTACGAATTCATTTCTTACTTAGTATCTAAAGATATTGTACGGTATTTGTATTTTTTAATAATTCAAGACTTGTAGACTATTACTAGAGTTTTCTTTTACTATATAGCAGTAGGTATCTACTTTTTTAAATAAATAGATTCATTATAGATATGTATCCTTATGTACCTACCTGTTAGTTGTAGATATAATGTAGACGCACATTATGAGACATGCTACATACCTACCAAAGCGAAAACTTTACAAAATTACATGCAAAAGTTACTTAGCTATATAGATAAACGTATTCGTAATTAAGACATCACGGATCGCAAAGTTAGGTACAAACTTGGTTAATATCTTAGGGACTATCCATATTCTTCGGAGAGTAAATTAATTCGGTTCCAACCGACAACTTAATTAGACTCAGACAATTCTAAGGTCAAATGTGGTTGAAACGTTCGCAACTTACATCCAACTTAGTTAACTTACTCAACATTTCTTGTTAGATTTTATGTTCTGAAGTTTGGATGTAAAAGCTGAGATGGAAATTGAAAAATCTTTTAGAGCAAAATATTTTTAGGATTAAATTATACTGAATAAGTTTATTGTGCATAGAAGTTGACATTGAAGAGAAATAAATTCAGTTACCCATAATAAAAAAAACAAATAAAAAAAACACGAGAGATTATCCGTTAAAATCTGATCCTTGCAATTTTTCTTAAGAAACTAGATAATGCTGTATTTTCCGGCATAAAACTGGCAAAATTTAAAATTCAGCCCTTGGAATGTTCATTAACCGAGAGTTTTCTTTGACAACTTTGTACCCATTGCCTTTCTTTGCAGAAATTGTGCGCTCAAACTTCTCAGTAAGACATTTTCTTTTATCTGGAGGCGGAATTTCTAAGACGGTGACACAGTGCAATGCAGTATCAGAGAGTCTATGTTATATTTATTTACATTGTTTAAATGTACTGCCAGGTAGTAGTTAACTGATAGATATTGCAATCAAATTTCTGCTACCAACATTCAAAAGGACTACAATGTAACTAAAAAATCTAATATAAAATAAGAAGGAAGTTAATACTCACTCAATAAGCAATACATTAATTTCAGTCAAGTGCGTTAAAGATTGACAATTTAGGCTACTTTAATAACTGACATGTAATGCCAATAGCGAAATTAATCATCTATGAACGCAGCGAGCTTGATGAGAACTTTGCACCAGGATCGATTAAGGGCGGGTTATTTAGTTAATTTGACATTTAGTTTCGTTTTATTTAATTACGTATTCATTGTGTGAAACTTATAATATTCTCACCTATATACACCGTTCCAGGCTTTCTAAAGTTAGGTATGTATTATTGTCAGAAGTTTACAGTTTATAATCTATTTAAAGAGTTGCAAACTTATGTACTGTCGTATAGTGTACACTGTGACATTGACGAGGTCCCGGGAAAAGGCATTATCTCGGAGTTTGAGCGAAGCGCTGCGATTGCGTAATCAGGGAATCTACTTTGATTGCGTTGCTAAATTGTGCCAGCCACGGTCGAGGCCTAGATTTGAATCGGAAACGTTGGGTTTGGGACATTGGTTGCTTTTCAAGTTGCTAAAGAGTTTAAAAAATGCATTAAAAGTTATGGGTAAAATAAATCGAAAAAAAAATACCATACTTAATGAAGACGTGTATGTAGGTAGTTTTCGTCTTAAGAATGCTCGAAATTCGATAGGAAATTTCCAGTTCTACCCCATTTGTACTAAGTTTCTTTACAAAACATACCTTCGTGAAATACCACTAGAGAAAACGCTTATAGGTATGTAAATAACAAGATGAGTAGATAAACAAAAGAACAAATATTTTGGAAACCTCCATCTATCGGATTACATTATTAATTGAACCTATCAACCTTGATAGGGCCAATTTACCCAACCCTACCTGTACCTTAATTATTTTCCATACTGGGCTTGTCTTTACGCGTCCCGGTAATTTCACAATTTCACGCCGAGATGGAGTTCGGAGATCTCGTTTCCCGGGACCGGGTCCCAGGACCGAATCCTGGCCATTGCTAATGTCCCGGAACGAATTGGACGGCCACATGGAGAAAATAATTATAAAGCCATCCGCCCCGACCCGCCGAGGTACGTACGTGAGAACCGGCTTATGTGCTACGGAAATTACGTATTAGGAAATTAGCTGTCAATAAATTATTTACCCCGCTAACTATTTAGTTCTACGTAGTTTATATATTACTAGTTATATACATTGTAGGCGCGCTGTTGGTATTGAGCGTAACAAGATATCGACGCCCATTCATTAATATTTACGACGCGAAAACAGGAAGCAAATAATTTAGGCGCCTACTTAATATTACTGTCTGTTGTTCAGTACATTGCCGCCGATGCCAAAAGAGCATAGCGATAATTGTTTTTTCTTATCCGAGAATCCCTCTTAGTATTCTAGGAGCGCGATAATAAAATCTTGTTCGTATAACTCGGCCGCAAGTTCCACAAAACTCTTGTCAGCGAATGGACGATAATCCGCCGCTTAGTCGTCCTTTTTTACGTAAAAAACTTTTTCCTTTTGAATAACCCCCTTATTTTTCCGGCATGCGACCCCTCTTTATTCATAAGCCGCTGACGTAACTCTGAGATCCCTAAATGAATGGTTGTTCGTTGTTTTACGGGTCTATTCACAATGCCTTTGGTTGGAAACTTCTGAGATTTGGCCGCAAGAAAAAGTGGAGAGATTCCGCCATGAAATTATATGACGCCCGCCAAATTATTGTATTATCTCTGAATTTCTTTAGTTGATATATGTCGGCCGGTTTTTTATTCGCACTTATAAAACACATAAACTCTTGAAATGTTATAACCATAGCTCTCCGGTAGTGAGTAAAATGTTTATACGGTAAGTTTTTCTCAAGCTTAGTCAAATGTTTTTTTTGGTTGGATTTTCGAACTATCAACGGAGTCATTTAGTTCATTTAATCGTTTAAAAATCAGTTAGTAAACTGATAAAGCTGTAAAATTGCAGGGATAAAAAGATGTCCTACCGTTTTTTGTGTATAATTTTTAATTTTATTAACATTAATAAGTAAAAATATAATATTAACACCTGTCCAAGCGTTGTTTAAGGTATCCACACATTATTAATTAAAACGTTATCCTTAAGAGGATTAAAACGAACCAAGTATGTAACCAATGGCGTGTTGCAGAGTCTTTAGCAACATTGTTGTATTCAATTAGGCGGTTACTTCAAAGTGATTCACATTTTACATTCAATGATATGCAATTGCCATCGAACCGGTCTATTTATTTGACATTGTATATAATGGCTATATAAACATGGGTGTAAATAAGCGATAAGCAATAAAATGGACATCGGACTAGTGATTTTCTTCAGATAGCATTGAAATGTGGAGGTTCGGATTATTATAGTCTTCTGGAATTATCTTACGTACGTGTAAGAATTTGTAGAACGACTAAAGAGTAGGTTTGTTTTTTGCTAAGTGAATGAGGACCTATCTACTTTGTTATAAGACTGATCAAAAAATATCTTTATTTACTACATACAATCATAGTCTTTATCAAAAATGTAAAAAAAATAATGTAAGTACATATAAATGTTGTGGGCTTCATCATCATCAGCCCGTTATCGCCCACTGCTAAGCATAGGCCTCTCATCTAGCACGCCTCTCGTCCCAGTCTTTTGCAGATTGAATCCATGAATTTATTGTAGGCTTACCAAAAAGAAAATGTTATTATTCTCACTAAAACTATTATGTTGTTCAAAAAACACTAAATTTAATATGTATACAATACATATCCTAATTTGTACTATCTATTCAAAGTACTATAAATTGGAAGGATGATTTCCTTTGTTTATGAAAAGTACGTTTTAATTCAGTGAGCGTATTTTGGTAGCTTCCACTTTGATAAGCAAGTAACATGAACTTTAGTAGCGTGAGTTTTTGTCGTTACGTAGTTCGGTAGGAATGGTAAACAAACAACATCATGGCTGTTAACTCATTCTTACGGGTGAAGCAGCTATGTACTTATGGCAACTAGTTTTTTTTTTCATATTGATACAGATACAGTAAACGCTAAGAAAATAAAGATATTTGTGTTTGTATATTATTGTGCTGACTGAATAAGATGACTTGATGACTTGAGAACTTTGATGTTAATAACGTGGACAAAAATGGTGATGATACAAATATGATACAATATTTTTTTCCTTAAAATGTTGTTAAGTATAAAAAAATGACAATACTTTTTGCTACCAATATTACCGCGGCAGTTTGCTTTTAACTTGAACATCTATGTGGGCTAAAGTGATTTAAGCGGTAATTTCAAGTACTTATGCGATTTTTTTTCTTTAATTTTCGTGTCACGTAACTGCGTGTTCCAACAGTACCTTTAATATAAGAACAAGTTAAGCCTAACAGGTACCAGTACAAATATGTACAAATACAAAGACTTTAATTTCTTGGCGTTAATAAAAAACAATGTAGGAGATACATTTAACCGAAAAATATAATATAGGTACCTACATTAAAGATATTATAAAAACTGTACCTATATACGGCTTCACTTTCGACTATTATGTTCTTAGTTTCAGGTCCTGTTAGAACGAAAATCTACTTGGTTAAACGTCATCATCACAAATTGAAGGGCAAGGCCCTTGTCTGTGGAACATGCGCCATCCTTCCCGATCTTCAGCTAATTCCTTGACCTCCTTATACGACATGACACCCGTGTTTTCTTTTACTTGTCCCATGTATGACCTTCTCGGCCTTCTTCTGCCTCTTCGGGCTTCCAATTTTCTCTCAATGATGTTTTTCATAAATTCGTCATGTCGTATAAGGTGGCCAACCATCTTCCCTCTTCAATCGCCATTATTGTACGGTGTTCTTGGACCATGCTCAAAACTTCTTCATTGGATAATGACTTTAAAAAAAACATTTTCGACCAAGACCGTAGTACCACCTGATAAAATCCGCTAACCAGTGAAACGGTAGCCCTGTTTGATTACAAAGTAGGCAATAGCCATTGATACAGAATAACATCGAAGGCAATCGGCAATTCCATTGAATACTTCGACCATGCTATGTCATGAGACAAACTCATTAAGCAACCTTTGTTTTTGTACCAATGTATGTACATCTAATAATTTATTTAGATACATGGGTAGTTTGTACACTGTTTCCCGGTACTGTGAAAGAATATAATTAAAAGAAAGGCAAAAAAGTATTAATCTGCTTATTAATTTAGCCGACAGCCATTTTCAGTAATTTAAGTAACATTTTCAGTAACTGTCATTTTAGTATCGAAAAATTGTGTAAATGTTTTTAAGTGTGGCACATTATAAAAGTATAAAAAATCACATGTATTGGCTATGTACATACATATATACTTTTTTAAATTCAATAAATAAGTTCCAGTAAAATTAAGATATAAATTTTCCATGGGGTACCTCGAAAAATATTTCATTATCTCGCCTTATTTTCATAAACAAATCCGAAATCACCTGAGCAGTCTGTAATCTGAATCGATTTACGAGTTTTCGCATAAAAATAGTTCTCACGTTACGTTATAAAATGAAATTCATCTCGGTTTATGCAGATAGGAACGTCGTAAGGCTTCGAGTGAAGGAAAAATTTGAATTTAGATGTCGCTGGTACCAACCCTACCAACTTTGGTACTACTACGGATTTTTAGCGTAGGTAGGAACGTTTTTTACGTCAAAGAGACTTATCATCGTAGATCAGCCCCCTTAGACAAGAGGCGTATTTTACGCTCGCTTATAGAATAGAAATGCCAATGTATGGAAATGACTTAGCATGTTAATCGTCGTGATATCAATCCCATACATTGGTCTTTCTTTTCTATAAGTGAGCGACAGTACGCTTACTAAACTACGCCACTTGTCTAAGGGGGCAGATGTAATCGCAAATACCGTAACTATGACTTGACGAAAATGTACGTCTGTGGGTAAAAAATATAATTGAGGCCTCATCTGACCTTGAAGTCAAAACAAAAATAAAATGAGTGATGAGATAAGATTTGGTTTGAAGTCTTGATATGGTTTAAAGCTGTATTTTATATTGTCTTGATCGTCATTGATGTTGAGAAAAAAGAAACTTTTATCATAATTCACAAATTAAAACGTAGACAAGACATACTCTTACCTATATAAATACATATGTATGTAGTTAATGATTTGGTGATAGAAGCAGAAGCAGAAGTTCTTTTTAAACTTTTAAATTGCTTTAACTTTTTAACACACAACTGCGATCAGAAATTTCTGTTAAACTTTCAAGTTACTCCCAAAATTTCCTATACCTACCATCTAGTAGTAGGCACCCAAACCCAGTACCTCGCTCGCTTCTTTACGAGGTGAGGCTAAAATGCTGCTCTCGAGTTTGGCTGGAAACTGCTCCGGTTATATCGTACGAAGGCGGAGCGAGGGAATGGCCACCTCTCGCAACGGGTGGCCGTTTGCTCCAAAATGGAGGGAGGTATCACGTATGCTATCATGGAGACTGATGCTGCGGGTGTTGCTATGACAAATGGTGGTAGGTTTTTTTTGGATTGATGTGGGAATGGTAATGAATGAATTACATATCAGTCAGTGACAAGATTAATAGATTATTTAAATTAGTTAGGGAGTAGATTGTAATTATTTAGTGTTGAATATGATTAGCAAAGTTTATAGTCAAATTCACGTTCTTTGTTTGCAACTTTTGTATATTTCATAGAAACGGTTTTGGGACCAATCACCATTTTTTTACCAACACGTGATCAGAGTAAAAATACGAGAATGTATTTTTAGCTGTGTAGTCGGTACATATTTTAGTAGTATATATTTATTTAATAGACTAAACTTCGCTTCAAATTTTTTGATGTGATCAGTGTTTGTTGGACAACATCTCCGACTTCTATATGTTGGTGGATTGATCGACGAACATACAAAAAAAAAAGTAAATATTTTTACATAACATTTAGAAGAATTAAATGCGACCGTATAACCTAACTTTATAATTAGTAAGCAGATTCTAATTTATTTTATCATCAGTTCTCATAAACAATAAAATAACCATGTCAATAGACTTCAATTATTGCCATCAAAATACGTAATAGGTACCATTATCGGACCCAGGAGGAAGCTTGCTTAAGTCCGTTACATACAAATGCCTTTCATTAACTTGTCGATGTTCGTCCGAGCTACGGTCTTCCACGCTATTGTGTTCAAGACTTCAAGACTACAACTACAGCAATGCAGTACTATTCCTTGAACGTAAACAAAAATATCTACCGCGAGCCAAGAAAATTAGATGACGCTATAAGGTCCAAATTTCCTTGCACACGCACAGCACTCGTAGAACAAATTTCGTTTAAATTATGAATCTGACGCACAGGACATTTTGACGTAACTGGCTCCATGGGTTGGTCAACTGTGTCTACTTTGTAAGCGTCACTGCGCTTTAATTTGGACTTGCCCGAAATAATTGAAGCAATGAATTCTGACTTCGTATGATTGAAACAAAGTTGGGATGTGACGGTTCTATTTTGATTCAATTGGCTGTTGGTTAAACTAATATTCTCTCTACTAACTAGATAAAGAATTCTAAAAGGGATCGATAGCTCCAGACTAGTTTAACTGAACTAATCAAGCTTTTGTTCGGCTTCAGCGTATCTAATCTTGTATCTTTCTTTGTAAATCAATCCCGAAACCCAATCAATCTTTTTAATAAATCACGTATCTCACAAAAGCTATCAGCTTGCGAGATAACATAGGTATTGGAGTAGTAAAGTAAATGAGCTCTTTTCGGCGCAGATGCACGTTTCCCGGGTATCCCGGCGTTCGGGTATTTTCGGGTAAATTCGGGTAAACTCTGGAATAATAATGTAGGCAGTACCCTGGCTTGCATGGCTGCTGGTAATTACAAGATGATGAGCCAAGATAGAGCCACGGTTGACGGCAAATGACAGTTTAGAAGGTGGATTTATGCAAAAAGCTTGTAGTACTTTTACGCACGGCCTTTCTGGTTTATTTAATGCGGGTGAATGAGAATTGGCCTCAAGTAGCATTAAGGTAATTGGATTCTCTACTTCCCGATTAGTATTCGTAATTTGAGTATCACGCACTGAGGCTTAGCATTTATTTAATCATACTTTTTAGATACATATATTTCCTTAAAGCTTGTGTGGGTTTCAAATAAGGTCGTAGGTATCTCTGAAACTGAAATACTGTACGTTTACTATAACCAAGCTTACCCGTTCGGAAACCGTTCAGATAAGGCATGATATGAATTCGGATTTAGGACTTGTCTTCCGTTTTAATATTTGGTAAATTTACCGGCAGATATCGGTATAGATTTCATTACATTGATTAAACCAGCGAGCCTTGCTTCCTTAATCCAATCTTCATCATGTACAAAACTTCGATGTAAAATGTTCATTTATTTTGGATCAGAAAATAAAGTCGAAGCGAGTAAAGTGTGCCCAAAACACGAAGCCGAATTCCGTGACACATTTTGTGCGTAAAATATTCATGTATCCCTTCATATTTGACAAGAAACGCAACCCACGCTGATCGCCACTAAAACGCTTACGCAAATATAAAATACAATCTCCTTGAAATCCAATCTAGAGACCGACCTCATCAATATTCCGTCGGCTTGTTATTTTCCTCGGGGCTTTAAAACAAAACAAAAGAGCCTGTGTTATTTAACTCGTTTCCGATACGGCCTATTTCGCCGTATAACAAAATTTCCTTTCAGAATACAAGTTTGTGAGATCTCATTTGTCTCTGCGAGATGGAAGTCGTACCGAGAATAACAATAGGTAAATTTATGTAAATGAGTACCGTTCTACGTAACAAAAAGGAAATGAGCCGACTGGTGTGAGGCGTTCAATTTGATTGTCAAACGGTTCTGAGACGTTTTGAAATAACGTCTTGCCGTATATAGATACGTAGCTGGCTGTTTAGTTAAGTGTTATTGCTATATTGTTCTCGCATGACAGCTGTATACCTTGATACCTCTTTATAACCTTCGTATACAAATATTATACAATTTACTGTATAGTATACGAGTATACCTACTCACAGCTTCAAGTTACCGTGAAGGCTTATAGGTGTAGCATTAAACATTTGTATGATAAGTAATGAACGTTAACTTCAATGTGAAAGTTAATGCATGGGAAATATTTTTATTGAATTATTATTATCGATGTTTTACTTTGAGCATGGGAATTTCGAACGTTTACTAATGAGATATTAATAAAAATGAAATCGGTATGTAAGTTATATTAATTAATGTAGTTTTAACCAAATTAAAAACGTTTTATTATGTCAATGAGAAACTATTTCGAACAGCAAACTTTGTACGTAAATTTTATATTTTCGTTTTATTCTTTACATTTTCTTTTTCTGAGATAAAATCACTTGATTGCACTCTTTATCTTAGTGTTTTGTTTTTTCTCAACTCCTTCATAAAGTAAACGAGTTGTTGTATAGACGGCATTTTGCCAGATTCATAGCAAAAGTTTTCTTTAAGCAAAATATTTCCATGCAGTAAATATATTTTATAGAGGTTTTAGCGAAAATGTTTGCAAACTTGAAGAGCAATCTCTCAAGGGAACAAACATGTCTATTACTTATTTTTCATAGCCGAAGAAAAATAGCAACTTTGTCGCACAACTCTGACGAAAACTAATCCAACTTTGGGGGTAAAACAAAGTCATCGGACGCGAACATTGCTACATAAAAAATGATTTTTCCTAGTTTTCTTTATCGTTAGGTATAAAAAATATTTGTTGAATAAATGAGTACAAGTACCTAAACATAAAAAAATATACTTAGTTAAAACTAGATCTGATTTTTAATTTAGATAAATCACAATCACATTTATGTAGGTACATTGTACATACATACTCGTACCTGTTATAAATAACTAGGTAGGTATACTACACAGAATACGTAATAAAATGTATACACTGGTCATAAGAACTTTATTAGGTAGGTACTTAGCTAATTATTTATCTAAACCTAATAAAGCTTGAGATATCTACTGTTTTCAAACACTATTAAATGTTATATTGTTAATGCACTTTCAAATCAAACACATTATTTTAAAATCAGTTCACCATATATTTAAATAATTGCCATTATCAATTGAAATAAAACTAATTTGTTTATATGGCTATAATGTCCCCTCGATCGCTTATATACAGCTTAAATAACCAAAATGAGGCAAACCAATTCCGTCAATTAGATTTGGTATGCGTATGATAGCCAAACTTGTTCCTAATAAAAATGTTTAAAGCATTCATAAAAACTTGATGCGTCAAAATGTTGTACAATGCGTCTAACATTTCACGGGAATAAGGTCTTGTTAAACAAAAATACAAGAGAAAATTTGGTGCGCCTGTGTGTTATTACATTCTCCTATTTACTTATGTAGGTAAGTGCTCCAACGTGGCGGCATAACGCAAGGGTTCTGTTTCATTTCCGACATAAATATAAACGTAGGTTGTACCTACCTCTTTTACTTTATTCAGAGCGTGTCGAAAGTGGAAAAACCTCGCAAAACTTTCATTGCATGCGGAGCTTACCTACACGTGTGTGTGACATAGCCGAAATATCTGCCAATTTCATTTCTCTGCTTACCTCCCCGGAGTGTAGTAAACACCACCCCCTCCCGCCCATTCCTTCCTACTTCACCCCCCTCTCCCGTGTGTTTGTCCAACTGATATTCTTGGAGATACACGACCACTCTAAAAGGAGCTGCACCGTCTCTCTAAATATTCAGCCGCCACTACCGGCTAAAAGGTTTCGCTTTAGAATTCAAGGGCTCTCTGTGCACTGGTTACGAATTTAAAGTTAAAATCTTTGTGCAGTTGCTTTAGAGCAAACAGGATTATTTGTCTAGAAACTTTTAAAAGATGGATGAGAGTAGTCTAGAATAGGAATGTATGTTTTATTGTAATCCTAAGAAGTAACCAGTATATACATACACATACGTACCTACACAGTTATGTAAAATATATCTCCTTTCCCGGCCTAAATAGGTACCTATCTATTTTTAAGCAGTGAATTTAAATTTTGTGTCTTAAACTTGTATGAGGTACCTATATATTCTGTGCTTAAACCTATGAAATTGAGTACTTATCTACCAAATACCTACAATTTTTTTGTGAGTAAAAAAATCTATAAAAGAAAATAAAATATTTTGATGAGTAAAAACAGACTCGAAACAATTCTTTAACAATTTGACCCTCATCACTATTTCACACTGACCCTCAAGGTTAACCCCTCGATAGTCACGCTAAAATAAATACCATCTGACACGTAACACGGTCCATCTCCAAACAATCAGTACAAGTCTCGATCTGTCCCCTTATTGGCTACAAGTGCTTTCACATCACACTGTTTACGTATCCTCATTAACTGTGTTTGTGTGAAGCCTAATTTACGACGTGTTTGCCTTCGTAACAGCCCACTAATTGGTCGATGACGGATTTAGGCACAGCGCTAGACGGGATTAGGAGACGTGTTTTGGCCTGTCTTTAAATAACGTGACGTTTTAAGGGTTAAGAATTGGAATTTATTTGACAGATTCAGATTTAAACACGAATGTAGAAATAGGTCACATAAAAAACATCGTCCATTTTTTAAGCGCAGCCAGTCTCTAGACGATTTTTAATAATTTTGTTGACTAATTCCATATTTCACTAGCTTAGTTCCTAAAGCTCCAGAAGCAAATAAAAAAATACTCATAGCTATCTCTCAAACAAAAACATCACAAACACAAAACCATACAATGTAATCATACGCTGCAGATAACCAAACTGCCAAAATTTCCAACTTCATTAACCAAATAAGTTAATCAGCCGACCCACTTAATTATTCAGGGATATAAAGGCCGAGTACCTATTCTATAAACTCGGCTCGATATGGCTTGGCACAAAACTCTGCAGACCGGGGCATATTCAGAACAGAGTACCCGGTTTATTTGTGTTCAAAACAGAAAATACTTGGCAAAGGCCCCGGTTACGCGCCATTTTGCCCGGGCGGAGGGTTTTAGCAACCGGGCGGTATAAAATTTTCTCGTGTAAATACCTATTCCTTGCGCAAAATAGAAGGAAATGTTGACGATGCAGTATCGAGTCGAGAGGTTTTTCCCGTCGAATATTTTTTTCTCTTGTGCTTCATGGAATATTTTTCCTGAAACATGGATAAAAGTATTCTACATTTTATAAGCAATTTTTTTTCATCTCTCATAATTTAAAGCATTTATTTATAATAATTGGCTTTGAATTCATTTTTTAGCCTGTTGATGACACCAAAGCTCAGATTAAAGGCTTTTAGTAATTTCCTGATGAGACTGTCACTTTGAAAAGACTCAATGTATGTATTTACAATCCTGTTTTTTTATAAAAGGTGGTAAAAAATATTTTTGTATTATTTGTTGTTTGTACGTGTTTTGCCCTTGTTTAGAATAGGGCACAAGTACTTGTCAAGCCGTCTAACCCTAGGCGATCGGGTTGTTTCATCCGGTTTACGGTTTCCGCAATAGCCGGCTTGCTTCCAATGTTCCCGACCCGGCCGTAATGGCAGCCCCACGAATATGGGAGACCTAGAACGTACAGTCGAGCACACCAAGATAACCATCACAGTTTGGGTAATACACTGGGCGTATACTTCTTAAATATTTCATCATCATCATCATCATCATATCCGCCCATGTCCACCCACCGCTGAGTATAGGCCTCCTCTCCAACGCGCCACACAGTACGGTCTCCAGCCCGTCCAATTCAGTTCCAACCAACTTAAAATACTAAACTAAAAAACTTGACCGAATATAATTTTCCTGATTCATTATGTATTTGTGTGCAATGTCACATTTTAAAATATTTTTATTTGGGTGTTGTTAAAAGTTTATACATAATTCTAAACTGTACTACAATTTGCTTGTAAATTATTCAGGGATATAAAGCAAATTGAAATATCGTGTCATGATTTTAAATAAATTCTGGTCTGGAGTTATTTTTGTCATTAAAAAACGATATCAGGTGCTGCTAAAATAAAACACGAGTGATACAAACACGTTCTTCACCTCTGTACTTGAAGCTGACAAATACACGATGCCAATATTCTGACACTTTGGGTACACGCCTCTACACACTCTTACCTACGTATACCTACGTTACTCCACGCTCCGGCCAAATGACCCCATTATCCCTCCCTAAACCCTCCCCCAAAACCCAATACCAACTTTATTCCAAACAGCGATAAAGGCCAAATTTCAACGACCGGAATCCTAATGAACAAGCGACATCGCACCGACACGAATCTGATAATAACTTACGTATTTTGTATGAGTTGATTTTGGCTAAACTAGTCGAGATTATCAGAATTCGGAGGAAATAAATTTTGGTATTGGAATTTTATCGACGCTCGAAGAAAGTTGGTTCGATAGAGCTCGAATTGATTCGGTATGTAAATCCAAACGATGGAATATGTAGGTGCACGATCAATATTCAAATGAGTGCATGATCCCGAATAATATTGGAACTGTGAAGGCAATTGAGGGAGGAGACAGACGTAGAAATTTATAGTTGAGTTCCAAAGATATAGGTATCTATAGATGTATAATATACAAAATTAAATGTATTTATACTATAGCATTCAAGCGTGGATTTTCTCCCTGATTAATTAACTAGTACACTTGCTTATTTTATATCGCCTGAAAACGGCAAAGCTCTTGATTATTTAGTTGTAATGTTAAATAATAATTACGGCTAGCTCTCGAAATAATATAGAGAAGGTTCATGTCTCTCAAAGTCCAGAATTTCAGTGACTATTTTATATATAACCATAGAATTTGAGTAGCCACTAACTATACTATACATTAACGTATATGCTAATCATATTATACGTAGAGGTAAGTATTCTACCTACTCGTATGCGTTAAAAGCATTAGAACCACCCACCGTTGGAGCATACACCACCTGTGCTTCTCCCAAAACACACGACCGGTTTTCGACTTACCATATCCGTAAAATACTCACTTTAATGCTGTCTTACGCATTATCTTGTCACATTTATACTCACTTAATATTCTGATTTTGTCAAGTTTTGAGCCCCGTGGTAGTTTGATTTGAGATTGATATTATTTCTCGGAGTTTTTAAATCAGTAGCTGGACTTTCTCTGTAGGTATTTAAATTCTATGTTCTATGACACGATGATTCTATTCTCTCTCTATTTCTATTCTATCCGAGATAGACCGATATCCGAGTTGACGTTGTAGGTACTTTTCTTTGTTTAAATGTTTAACTATTATTTGTTATTTTTCATTGTCTGAATCCTTGTTAAACTAGATAAACATGTCCTTTGCAAATACTCTCAAGCCAACCAACTCATTTGTCCAAAAAAACTACCACAAAATTGTTCGTAGAAAACATAACTCGTATTTTAACGTCTACTTCAAAGGTACGAATATATTCTCTTATATTGTTACCGTAAACTCATATACCTACTTACTTACATATATAGGTACTTACTTAGATATCGTATCGCGTCCGTTGAACTCGAGTATTACTGCTCACCAGACTGAAATAATAGTAAAATCTGAACAAAACCATCATTATCTTCGTCAAACATGTGGATTGTGCTTATGCATCCAATCGCAATATTCTTGTATCCAGATTTATACAAGGTAATATGTAAATTACTACAAGTCTTGGAAATGGATGGGTTTTAGATAACAAACCATTATTTTCTGTTTTTGAAAAATGTATATAAATTTCAATATACTTATTTCTCCATAGGTATTGATTTTGATAAGTTTTTGTATTGAGCGTATGATATTTTATATCCAAATTGTTTATGTAGTTTTTAACGTCAGGTTTTTTTTTCAAATGTTAGATAGGCATCAATTGACTACATACCTACAAATAGTTTAATTAACGTCTTCGCGTCAAATTTCAACTCCTAACACGCTTGCCTAGAAGAAACTTGACTTAACTATACGAAAGTAAGCAGTATCCCTGTATTATAATATCCACAGACACTCACAACGTAGGGTCATGGCCGCTTAAGGCCCTTGAAACCCATTAGGTAGCGGGTTTATTGCACGAACGAAGCGGTGAAACTTTCAACTGTGTAGTTGACATCAAACGGATTGAACTAAACTCACACGAATTAAACGAAATTGAGATCTTGGTACTGTTTTGGAGATAGTTTACAATACGTAGTAGTTGAACGTTTTTATTTTTACTTACTTTACTTTTTAGTAAGTACCTACCTAAGTTCGTATGAGAGTGTCTATCTGTGATGGCGAAAGTTTCACACAACCCAGGGGCCTCTTACGCAGCTTAATGACTATTGTACTGGGACTAACAACTGGAACCTAGACTTAAACTTGTTATCCGACCCGCACAAGTTTTTGGTCACCCCTCCAAGGACTGGTCGCATCGACAATTGACGCTAGCTGAGCTATCCGTTCGTCACTCCTTCGCTGTGTTATAGTAAAAAATATACTAAGGTACACATTTTTTTTCTTACGTGGGGTAGGTCTATGTTTGACTACAGCCTGCCTGATGTTAAGCATCGCTGCAGCCTAGGGTGTAACACGCTTACCTAGAAGATACCTATTAACTCTGGATTTGAAGACCCCTGGATTGTAGTTCACAGGAAACACAGCTTCTGGTAAAATGTTCCAAAGCTTTGCCGTAAATACCTACATAAATAAAACACTCACGAGTGCTGAAGAAACATAAATATTATGTACCTAAGTACTTTTGGAAAATGAGAGCGCCCTCTCAAAGGACACTTTAAATATCTTTTTTCCGTGTGTCAAAGTATACAGGCCATGTTTTAGGTAACACTTCATTTGAAGCGTTGACAGTGATGGACCATTATTTTAGCTAGAGACTTTAAGTGCCAATTCGACCAAGATTTTGTGAGAAAATTGGAGTTGTTTCTTGACTTTTGAAGTAGGAAGTATTTTGTCTGATTTTATGACAAGACATTTTCAAAATCCTATGCCGTTGCATACCATCTAAATTATTATTGAACATTCCATTTCTTAACATTATTATACTTCTAAAAGCTTATTTCATTATATAGGTATATCGGAACATTGACTTACCTTATTTGTAGAAATCATTTTTAACTTCAAATTCATAATAATTGCACCATAAAATGTGCCTTACTTTTTTTTTTTTGTATGTTCGTCGATCAACCCTCCAACATATAGAAGTCGGAGATGTGCCTTACTAAACCTACCTTGAACGTATTTGATTTCATAAACGTAGTCCAGTGTTCAAATATATTTTTGCAACGAATTTTTTATCTATATATTTGTTACATAATGTAGGTATATAATATGATTGAAGCTTGTCAATTCCGCGCTTATCAACGTGGCATTGGTCAAAATTAAAGCCCCAATTGCAAGTCTGACCGCGGTCATAAATCGAAACGAGTTTGTGATTTATGCGTTCAGACACAAGCATTCATATTCCTCTACATGGTTACTAGGAAAAATAATTGAGTAATTTTGAAATTTTGTAGTTTTAATGTACAATAGTTCGATACAAAGAAAAATTATCAGTAATATAAACTCGAAAATAACAATTAATTTATTTTTGGCTATTTGGCTGATGTATTATTCTCTTCTTATTTTCAGATTTTATTAAGGAAGTTAAATAACAAAATATGTAGGTAAATAAATTCCTAATTTATATGTAGCGCATTGATAACATTTTGTGGAACTTAAATGCATTAGTCATCATATGATTTATCAATATTTCTGGAAGCTAGTCCAACTAGTAATTTGTAACTCTGTATATAATCCACGAAAAAAATATTCTCTAGTGTTTTACGTACGTTTGATCCTACCTATCTATTAACGTACCACGATTCTATCCATCTGAGTCAGATTTAAATATAGGTAGTTACTAAGATACATTCGTATATATTTATTGTCCTAGTTTTTCATTTGTTTCTGATTGATTTGTGAATGATCTCATAAAAAACACTAAAAGCATATTAGAATTAGATTTTGTCTTGATTAATTTTTAATGGTAGGTATATGGCCATAGAAAACTGTGTTGATTTCGCCATTGCTAACAGACATTTATATACATATAAAATAAGTCATAACAAAACGCATACTTCTCTAATTCAAAAGGTCCAATCTACTGAAATTAAGCCAAGAGATAAGTCGCTACAATGTTGCTTCATTCAATATAAACAAGTACGTAGCTTATGAAACTAATTACTATGTATAAATTAAAGCCTACGTCCTCAATTAAAAATGGCAAACACACCGTTGCGAAATATTCAATTTCAAATAATGATTATGTACAATTGTACATTGTAGGACTGTATATAAGTACCTGTCTTGGGTGTAATTTAGGTTACAACATCTGTTAATAAAGCTTATGTAAGCGAGCTAGAAATAGATGTCGGATAATAAAGCATGTTTACTCGTCGACTAGATGATTGAAAGCAATTAATGTTTAGATTAAGTTGGTTCAGCCAATCTCGGGGGATTTAAAAAATTGATGATTTTTTACATAATTATTGCGATTCATTCTTTATATGCACATTTTTTTTATAAATATACTACATTACATTGTACAATAATATTAATTTGATTATTATTTTAAAATTCTAAATGGTTGTTTTGGGTTAGACTAAATAATAAGTATTAGGAATATAAAAGTCATGTTACATCCAGATTTTTCTTGCGACCGAAATATATATTTCGATTAAATTCAATCGCATTTTTACGATCAATTATTTGGGCATGCTCCCCTTATGTTTTACTTCCTACAAATATAAAGACGAGCATCTAATTGCATCCCCTGTGTTTTAGAAGCGGCGTTATGGTATCGTTAGGTATTTTTATCTTCTTCCTCAATGTTGTCTTTCTATATTTTTGTATTCTATGGCTTTTTAGGAGCGCATAAAATTTGTATTGGCTTTATTGATGTCTTCGAAATTTTTATGCGATGCAATTGTTAGAAATATATTTTTATATCTGTCAGTTTGAAACATTTGTTCCAAAATTATAAACAATAAAATAAATACACAAATATCTTATATTTTTAGCATCTATGTTGGCTGAAAAATGCTGCATAGCCTTGAAATTTACTTTAAGACGTATACAACGAAGAATTTCATTTTATTTCTTTTGGTCACAATGCCTAATAATATTTTTATGCATGTGAAACTTATAACGCAATCCTGTAACTTTAGTGCCGTAAACTATTTTAATTTAAGTTTTCATTCCACAAAAACTTATCAATTATATCTAATTAGGTATACAATTTTCATAGAAAATATTAGGCCAAGAACAAGAATGTTAGTTTTAGACTTATTTTACTGCCTAAAGTACTGAAATGAATACTTTTATTTCTTATTAAAATACCTCCAGTGAGGTAGTCTGTCTCTGAGGCAATTGGGTGAAACAAGTAGAAAAATAACCCTGGCAACTTCTAGCTTAGATATTTTTTATTCCACAGACAAACTGAAATTGTCATTCCCTGCTCTTTGTTTAATATTCTCCTAAATATATTCATTTCATCACAATTGCAGATGGCTTGCACTCCGCTTACCTAAACCCAAGCAAAGCTATTCCAACTCTAGCATAATGCATGACAATTACATTTTACGGTGCACGTAAAAACACCAACGCATTGCGCAAACTGGACAATGCTCTCCTCAGAAATGCTACAAAAGAATAAAATTATCTTACCCCTTTTTTGCATACCGTCTTGCATAACACCGTCCTTGGAAACTAGAGCAAAAAAATTAACGGTCTTACCTAGAAAGGGTTTAAACATTGCGGTTAGGTGTTGAACAATCGGTACAGTTATTGTGGAGGTTTATGGTGCTGTAAATCATTTGGAGAAAAAGAGTGACGTCAGAGGTTGTAAAGATTTAACGGCCGATCAGCTGAGGTGTGGAGGTCGTACCGATGACCCTCGGCGTATGACGATATTTGTGCTCAGTTTACACTTCAAATTGTTAGATACTAGACAAAATAAATAATTTAAATAGAAATAAAATTTAAACTTAACAACAACCGAGAAGATAGAGATAACTCTTTATTTTAACGTTAATGAAAGTTATTTTGATGCTTCGGGAGTATAATATATTTTTAGTATATACGTATTATGTCTTCACTACACTTAGGCATGCATTTCATTTTAAGTTGTTTGTTCATTATTATTTTTTCTCATATGACAGTTATTTTTAGTGCCCAAACCGCCTCCATCAAGTGTTCTTGAAAACCTGTGGTCACAATAAAGGAAACATAATATATGAATCTTTGATTGTTTTAGCGCTATTGATCAACGCAGTAATACGTTTTTTTAAAAGCCTTTTTCCCGTCTGGAAGCCAATTTGTTTTTCAAATACTCATTGAATCGAGACCCATGGCTTCCATTCCATTATCCTCTCCACACACCATATACACAACACAATAGTATTTCAAAGCAAAGTCTGATAAGGAAGCAGGTCAGTTTCAACTGATAAAGCGACCAGCTTTCTACGCATATTAAACTTGATAAACGGTACTGATAAGAAACTCCCATTGTTGCCTTTTAATCAAGATATTCAATTCAATAAGTCTATCAAGATTGGAAAGATAAATTGATTTAGACTTCCAAATGAGGTTTTTCAACAAATTGGCTGGTATGAAGTAGGTCAGGTATCGGCTTATGTAGATTGATATGATTTAATAGCTTTAGGTGTTATGGTGATTTATAATTTAAAAATGGTGTGGTGAATTTTAATAGAGATTATTACTTATTAAGTATCATTAATATGCTAGACAGTTTACTAAATGGCTAACTCGCTTTATAAAAATTTCATAACGTGAATTTCATTGCATAACGTGACATAATTATTTCATGTTTTACTACTCAATTTTTTTATGAGAACTGTTACGGTAAATGAAAGCGTTTTTCTCGATAAATGATGAACGGATTCGATCTATACATATATATATTTGAAAAAACTTTAGCAAATTTTGCTAACGGCAACTCGCTGACTGAAGTATAAACTAAGCGCTAACATAGTTCTCCTCAAGTCCGTTAACGAAGTGAAAATCTTCCACATATCGCTATTAAGGCTACCCATAAAACCCATTATTACCGTTTTTATCGGTAATGCATCAATAAAAGTCGCAACTGTAACCGACGCGTATAAATTGGCAAACTAAACAATGACCAATGCAGTTTCGTTCTACATTTCTTCGCGGTGTGTTACTGTGGAAATGCAAAGAAGAAACAAATGCAATTTTATCACAGTTATGTGAAAACCTCGCGGTGGCCAACACGTCTCTTTTTAATTAAATCCAGACAGCGCTCGCGACTACCCAAATATACATCTCGTGTCCCGGACTGAATATTGTGCAGACGTGTTTAGTAAATCCTGCTGAAAAACCGGCCGATATTCTGGTGAGTACGAAACTCGGCGTGGGCGAGTCGCCATGTGCCAACGATACAGGCAGAGCCATCTATGTAGGCGGCAGATAATCACGGGAAGTAAGCGTTACCGGGACAACAGTACATGGCCCGTAACACAGCCACATAAAACTTTACCACACGCACAAAAGTAAACTTGATTCCGGCGCGAGTGTGCGTAGAGCTTTCACGCACACAAGGACGCAAGTAAAGTCGTAAAAAGAGCCATTTGAAAAGCTTCGGCCGTTCGCCGCGCGGTGGCGCTGTTCCAATGGTTCGTATTTAGGTCGGGGTGATTTGAAAGTTTGAGCGTTTGGCGCTGGTGTGCGCGGTAGAAGTTTTAAATTAGTTTTCTTATTAGATAGGATGCTTTGGCTCGCTGAACTGGTCCGGGCTTATTGGATTTTGAGAGGCGAATGGGGTCAAATATTTTCGAATAAGAGATTTGCGGTAAATGAAGTTTCTTATAAGGTTGTTGGACATGTTGGGTTGGTGCGCAGAAAAGCTCGCGTGGATTTTATTTAGATTCACGACGACAAAATTATGAATTATTAACTTGAAGTTTAAACATATTCTGATATTTCTTCTTCGATAAAGCTCTTTCAATAAAATATATGGAAATTGCCCAAAAAAATATTTTTACGCAATTTTTAAAAGCTATGTCTAAAAGCTCAGGTAAAAATTAAATGAGTTAACAGACATCTCGTTACTTTGACCGTATTTCCTTATTTAGGCGTTAAATACTATTCTATGTTACTCACAAATATAATTTAGCTATCTTGCAGCTTAGTAGAGAAAAACTGAAAATAATATTATGTAACCTATTTATATGGTATAAATATTATTTTGCTCCTTTCATAATTTACTAGGTATATTTTTAGTACCAAATGTAGTGTATTGACACAATATTTTGTGTGTCTGATTAGTTTGTTAGTAGCATACTAGTATTGTATTATTTTTTAACCTTAGGTTTCTAGGTTCAGTAATAGGTTTATTCCATGGCTTATTTTGTGACTGTCAAAGTTTTCTTTAACAAATTTGTATATTGTAATTGTTTATAATATTGTGCAAAGGTCTTATATGAATCATTTTGCAAATACAATAAACAATATCTAGATACTGCGTTATCGTGGAAGACAATCACTTCAAGGTAATTTGTATGATTTAATATGGATAATTTTTAACAATTATTAAAAAAATAAAGCAATAAATCTACGTAACAGAATCGTAAAATCGTTTATAGTGACTCACATCTTGAGATAACTTGATAAGTTATTCAGCATTCAGGTTAAATATTAAGTATTTTGTTGAAAAATGCCAGTAAAATTTTACGAGTGTTTGAGTACTCTTCACTTAAGTTGTAAGCAATAACTTTTACTTTCAATGAAGTTATCAAGTGTGGTCATAATAGTGCTACGATTTTTGTTGTGATTTGTTAACGAGTTTTTTTTTTAATTATGTGTACTTATATTAAGTGCATATGGTTACTAGTGATCAAATGAAATTTCCAATTGTGTAAGTTATTAAATGGTTAGTTTCGAATTTTGCCGTGTTTTTCGAACCTGTAAGTAAATGTTGTCTTGATATTTTTTTGTCATACATACATTATGTAAAGAACATTAATTACCTACATGTTACATGTATATCTGAGTAGAAGTCTGCAAAAACCTATCTGTTAGTATATCTAAGTTATATTTTTGTCTAAGCTGAAGCTAAGCAAGTAAGTGAAGTTAGTTGCGCCGTCTCCGTCGGAACCCCGATAGAGAAGCTATCCCTTATAGGGTAGCCATAAGATGTTGAATATACAAACTTATTTTATTGTAACAATTTTAAAAATTTAAAACTTATAACAAGTAAGAGCATACACTATGTTACTAGTAGCTAAAAAAGAATGTGTAATAAGTAAATGAATACAGAGGTACCTTTTTAGTAGCCTTATAATTTTTTTTTTTATTACAAGAAATGGTTTTGCACTTGACCGTAATTTGCCTGATGGTAAGCAATCATTACGGTCTAGGATGGAACGTGCTTACCCAGTAAGAACCGATTCACTCTCGCTTTGAAGATCGCAAGGTTATATTCTTTTAATTTATTATTACATTATTTTTTCTATTTATGCAATATGCCGATCCCACATGGTGTGATAAAGCAAAGGGAAAGAAGATTCCACTATTTTTATTTCAATCAAATTTTTAAATGCAAATATTAAATGAAAAATATCGTTTTCATAAGCGCTGCTCTAAATGCTTTTTTTGCTCATGTTAAGTTTTTAAATTATTAAATTGGTATTGTCTGTTATTAATATTGAATTATCCACATACTTACAAATACGACGAATCAATATTGTAGTTAAAAATAAAAATTATTAACTTCCAAGCTAAAATTGAGCTTCCTTTTCCTTTACACTCAGACCACGTATTATTAACTCGGGACCTTCCTCCTATTGTTATATGACAATATATCTTGATACTTGAAATTATTAACTTCCTCTTATTAGAGGCGCCGGCATAAGTTCAGCGTAAGAATAGTTTTACTTTTCTATTTTTAAAATTAGAATAGTGAATAGCACTAAAATTTAGTTTTTTAATCGTTTTGTTTTATTATTAGAGCTCAGTTCCAGAATAATAAGTACCTACACATTCAGCACAATATTTGCTTAGCACTTGAGTTTTTGAAGCAGAAATGAAAAAGAAAAACAATATAGAATAGATGAAGATAAGATAAAAAAAGTTTTGAAACCAAAACTTATTGATAATAATAGTAACTATGCTATACTTAATTATTAAAAATATAGATACAGTTTATACGTACTGAATAAAGTATATCTTAGTAGGTTTATCTCTCTCAATCCAAAAAACATGGCCACTGTAGTTGAACTCCCGTCCCAACCCCCTCTCATCTAACTTACCCCATTACTGGGGTCTTCCATTCGTTCCAATTTCAAATTTGAAGCTGATGGTACTTGTATGCTACCGCAGCTTTGAAACCTTCAGATTGAACCGACGCATATGTATATATAGATATGCATATCTATATATGTAGGTGCACCAGCTTATGTATAAGTATACTCAATTTGACGTGTATACATTTTTGTTAGGATACTCAATTTATCATTATTGATCTACATATTATGTACCTATGTCACAGACCTATGTATGTGGTGTCTTTGTTGTGTGCTCTCATATACATACCTTGTTGTATAAAGTAATCGACTACCCAATACATTAAGTTTTGATCCATGTTTTATTAAACTACTATTTACACCTCGCGGTTTTGCCTGCAGCAATTCGAAAACAAAGCAACCTTATGTACCTATTAATCCAGAAAATAATCTATCTCCATACAAAATATCTTTTAAATCGGCTTTGCTGATGAAGCGTTCTAAACAGATTTTTCTTCGTAATATTATTGGAACAACACTTAAAATTTAATAGACATTAATAAAGATATTATTTATTTAAAAAATTGAACAAAACATACTATCAAACTTTTCCCCATTTCTCTCTCGTCAATTCTTAATTAACAACATTTTCTCCCACTGAAGAATTTCGCGAGAGTTTGTATTCTCGTGTGGTAGGACTTAAAAATAATTTCTTACGGTTTCGAAGCACGTACGTACGTTATTCTGGTCTGGCCAATTCTGGCCGTCTGCAACCAGCAAACGTATCTGAAATTCTTTAGAAAAAATAAAATAAAAAGTAGAAGAAACTTGTTATTGTTGATAGAAAGACTGTTTTTTGTATGCTGTCTGCATTTGGTATTTTTTGTTTTGTTGGAATAGTTTTTTATATCTTATTTTTTTAGTACTAATCTTACTTATGATATTTGGTAAGGTTTTTTATAAGAATGGCTACTGTGTCTCTATACTCTTTAATATTGTTTATAAAGTAAAGTAAAGTAACATTTTGTTGTATAACATGAACAATGTACATAATAATTGCTATTATCAAATTTATTAAAATCGGAATATTGTGTTAAGTACGCCAGCTTTACGGATTTCCTCTAGTGTTGTCCAAACTAGGTTACCTGGAAGAGATCACTTTAGTGATAAGGTCGCCCAATGTCCCTGGTTACCTTCCACCTTTATGTTAAGTATGTTCTTTTTATTTGGTGTACAATAAAGTATATTTGATTTGATTTGATTTGAATACAACATTTATGTGTTTGATAGGGTCAAGTATATAGCTTTTATTAATATAGATACTTAGTAGATATTTGTTTAAACATACACGCATAGGTACTCATACTTACCCATCCTTATATCGTAAGCTTTAGGGAAAAAAAAATCTTACAAAAACACGAACCAAACTAATCAAACAACAACCAGCCCACACTTCTTTAATAAAGGAAAAGAAAAATCATACTCCATTTCCCCGAAGTTTGGTCTCATCATCATTGTGCTATTTGTGCTGAGCTGAGACAAACTTGACGGGACATGGCTTGCAGTTGTACACAATGTTGTATGTTTGTATGTGTTTGTATGTATCTGTGTATTGTGTATGTGTGTCTTACATCGATATGTGAATGGACATAGTGACTGCAGTGGAGAAACTTTATTATAAATCAATAATTAAATGAAAACTTATCATCACAATATTATGCTTACTGTAACTAAGTAAGTATTAGTTACAGTAAGCATAATTTTGTGAAATAAGTGTACTCGTTTATCACGAAATGATGCCTACGATATAGGTACCGACTCATAAACTCAAAAATTAAAAATATCGTTAGACCTTACATTAAAATTTTACACGCACCGTTGCATCGCAATCACATGATAGTTGGTAGTAGACTATTTACTATCCTTCCTCTGACGATTTGAAAATTCTTGACGCCTAAATCTGCTACTCTCATTCGAACATTAGCTATATATACCTATTTATGTTCTTCATCATCATCATCATCTATGTACAGTCGAGTTCCACTGCTGGGTATAGGCCTCTCACTTACTATGCCATTGGCTTCGATCTTGCGCCAGCTATTTATGCCTGTTATTTACTTATCTATATCTAACTAGTTTTTTATGTTGTCTCAAATATTAATGTTACTTACGTAAGGTAAGGTTAAGTAGACATTTTTCTACTGTTTCCTCACTGCGCATTAGCGCAATATCAGCCAATATGCGAATGAACGCGGCGCGGTAGACAGGCGCCCAATTTGTGAGTGACGAACAACAACGCCACGTCTACACTCTACGTGCTGAGAACGGGGGCGGACCTAAGATAGGGGTGTATGGGGGCTAATAACACGTGATAGCCTAAAAGAAGCTTAGCACATTCCCTTAGAAGGCTATACTGGAGCCTGTTGATTCCTGTTGTTCAGTAGTAGCTTTGTTCGGTTAGCTCGGTTCGGTTCACTGTTATATTTTTTGTCATACATATACCTCTAATATTATCATTATTAAAAACGACCATTTAAGAAAATACAATTAACACAGACTCGTTTAAAATTTATCGAAGCCAAATAATTTCATTACAGCAAATTCCATAATTTTTTATTATGAAGCAACTACAAAAGTAATTATATCTAAAAAAATAATGTTCATGCTTATCCCCTTACCTATTTATCCTTATTCCGTCCCTTACTTATGTTTGTGTACTGTGCTCTAGTAGCTCGCTGTTGACATGTGTTTTCCTTGTAACTTGTAGGTCTTACATTGAACGGACGGCACGTGGAGATGTTATGTAGACTTTGTGTATACATACAAGCACTTATTATTATTTTCACTTATAAACAAGGAAATAAGGATTTTGATAATATTCATAGCAGAAAAAAAAACACAACTTCAATTTTTATACAAGCGGGAAGTGCTGTCTATAATTTATTTACATTATAATTTTAAAATATTTGCTGTTACTAGTGTTTTCAGCTGATGATATTAAATCATAGGTATATTTTGCGTAGATTCTTATGATACAAATCTGTAATGTGTCTTTACAGTGACTATATTTTCAACTCTTTAAATATTTTTTTTTAAGTTTCATAAATCTGTAGTTTAATAAACAACATAGAATTTAAAATAAAAAATAAACTCAGCATAACCTGTAAGACAACGCACAAAAATTCTTACAATCATGCAAGTAAATTAACAATTTTGTCGAAAATCCAGTGCCAAGCAAAATGTCAACAATTTCAAACAACATCTCAATAAACTCCCTAATTTAATTAAACATACACTCATCCCAATGAAAGATCATAAACAATAATGTCTGAGCTATGCAACATTGTAAGAAATATTCCGAACATGGTACAAAATGAAATGAATTGCTATCAAACTGAATAAATATGACTTTCCATCAACCAGATTGTTTTAGTTTGGATTAGTGCATTTGACATATTGCAAGGATACATTGTAGAATTTGTAGATCTCATCATGTTTTGGCAACAAAATTTAGATGTGTAGGTAGTCAGTTAGATTAAATAGACTAGTTTTTAATATCTATCGAAGTAAATTAAGTATATAAAATAAATAAATAAAAAATAAAAATAGCCTTTATTTCCCTATTTTTTTTTTAATTAAGTATATACTTAGCTATAAATATACTCCCTTTTAAACATTATCCATGATTCATTCCATGAGTATCACTACTGCAAATTTTATTTAACTTTGTTTTATATGATGTTATGAAATGAACAAGTTGCAGATCGCTTGCATTGTTGCAAGCAATTTGTTCATTTATTGTTGTGGTGATACGAAATGATAACAACGTTAAATGCCTAATCATTTATTGTTAATACAAACAAAATTTAAGAGACCTTTTTTAACTATAATGTATAAGGTAGCCGTAAGACTCATAAAATACTTGTAATAAATAGTCTTAAATATTTTTTTTATTATTTTAAGAAGGATGTTATGAAATGAACAAGTTGCAGATCGCTTGCATTGTTGCAAGCGATCGTCGAAAAAATATTTAAGACTATTTATTACAAGTATTTTATGAGTCTTACGGCCACCTTATACATCATAGTTAAAAAAGGTCTCTTAAAATTTGTTTGTATTAACAATAAATGATTAGGCATTTAACGTTGTTATCATTCGTATCATTTTAACAATAAATCATCAAATCCTTGACAGCAATGACTTTGTACATTTAACTGTAATAAATAACTTCCCACAGATAAATGTTATCTTAATTACAAACGTACCTAAAAAAACTATTTCCTACTACAACATATAATTAACAAGTAGAAATCTTGTTTGAAAGCAACGACACCAATAAATTTAAAATACGAACTGAATTTGTCTCAATTATTTAAATTGCCTGTCACATCAGAGTTGTATATAAATTAAATCCACTGCATATTTTTGTTATTTATTGACTTGATCAATCTGATAAAATGCCACTAATTATAATTCATACGCATAATTTTTTTTTTTAATTTTATCAGATAAGGGAAGCAAGTTTAGATTTTGATCAAAATTCAACCAACTGTCGCTTGGTATATATAACGTATACCAATTTACCTGCTCTATTTTTTTGTCTCGTTTTGGAAGAAACATTGCTTTTAAAGCATCTGATTAAGACGTCAAAAATCTTTTTGACTACTAATTTAGCTATTTTCGACATACTTGTGTGGGAGGAGCTGTATTAAGTTTCTAATTAGGCAACAAATTCCAAATTGAGTTGAGTTGAGATTTAATTTGCATGGTGTGTTACGTCATTGGCGTATTAAACATGGAAACATTATTCTAAGCTATATTTTTTTTTTTTTTTACATGATATAGGCTTACGCTTGACTACAACTTGCCTGATGGTAAGCAACGTTATAGTCTACGATGTAGCGCGCTTGCCTAGAAGAAACCGATATGAATGTCCAATGATCATTATAGCCAGACCCCGATGTTTTTTTTGTACTATAGTCTAGTTCCCTCGGTTTTTGGTTTAATTTTGCAAGTATTTATATATATACATATAATATATGTGACCTTTTAAGGGTCTTAATGAATTTGTATACTTATATATATTTTTATATAGTGTACATGTTGAAAAATATTACGAATGTGATTGTTAATTTAAACTAAAGGTATCTATCTGATACTATTGCCGAAGTTTGATTTATTGCAACGTTTTAAGTAGCATAGTATTATATGTCTTAAGTTATCTCATTTTGTGCAAGAATATGTGCAGTGCAGTGATATAACCAAATAAGAAGGCTTGAAGACAAACATCTGCGCCAAATATCGCGCTCACAACAAACATCGGCAGCTGCAAATATATTTTTATAAAAATAGTTGGAAATATCGTCTAGAGGACGCCCCGAAGTTTGGTCGGAGCAGTTTCATGCAAAATGTATTCGCTTGTCCTCGTGAAATTTGTATCAAGGGGGAATAGTTTCCCGCGTCCTCCCGAGAAAATGTTTGATATTTTTACTATATTTTCTTATTTCGTATTCGTGGAGTACAGTTGTTGGATGTTTGTTCGGTTTGTTTTATTAAAAGCTCGAGCGAGTTCGCTGGAATTGATCTGGGGCGGGGTGGAGGTACAAAATTGATGGAAATAAGTTGGTGGGAGCTCTCATACCTACCTAAGTACCTATTTACTAAAATTACAAGTATATATTTATAAAAACGTAATGTTATTAAATAAATTGATATACCGTTGATGAACTTTAAAGTACCTACTAAACATGGCTTTAAAAATAAAACGGTTAATTACACAATTTTTGCTTACCAAAATTATTATAAATATTCGTATGAAAAGAAAAAAAACCCGCATCATCTTTTAGCACCAGTCAAGTTAAAACAAAATTTTACCATTTTACTTGAAAAAAAAAAGAAAACTTACCTACTTTTTAAGTTCTATAACTTAAAAAGTAGGCTCGTAGCCACACGAAAAAATTAGTTCGCACCCGACCACAACATACCCAAACTTACTTTGAAGCTTTAATATTCCCTCGACATGGTAAATTTTCAGAAATATCTGTGAAAAACACGAAGCCAAAGTTCAGCACACCGGCAAAACATACCCCAAATTATCTCCACCAAACTTTGTCGGAAGTAAGCCAACCGGTAAAATTAAATTATTTCCCGCATTTGCCGGGAAAGTTAGCGTGAAAATTGCGTGAGTTTACATCATAGTAACATCGGTATATAGCGCAAAAAACGTGTGTCGTGTTTTTCGACTGGAACAATATTTCATCTCGGGCTCATGGCGCCAGGACACGGCATTGGGGTATTTTGACGTACCCTTCAAATCAACCTGAATATTTTACGTGTTTTGTCGGCGAAGGTGTATGCCGGCTATAGGTACCTGTGGTGGTATGACTCGCTTTTTGGCTTTCAACGTCTTCCCGACATGAAATTGAAGGTACATTTTCGGGCGCTGCTCTTTTCTGTTTACTAAAAAGCTTCTGCGCGAAACTGTACCTACTACTACCTACCTACGAATACATAATGTAAATGTTCAGGAATTTTTATCGTACCTTATCTTTATTTAATAAAATAAAATAATAACAATACTTTTTTGTAGATACATTTTTATTATATCTTACATATAAATAAATTTTATCTTCTTAATTTGTGCAAAAAAGTAAGAAACATATTTTGTTATTATTCCCAACTAAAAACAGCAGCAACAACTTAAAATGTTGACTTCAAATGGTTATATCATCCACCGCTACCAAGTGCGTCGTTTGCAAACTCTTCAGCAAAAATTATGCGGTTATTTTCTTCATACCTTGAGGTAAATATTCTAAGTATATTTTAGAACTATTGTAGCCCGAGGGACAACTGGCAATATTTAGACCCCGGGATCCAAGTAATGGTAGCTAAAAACTCTACGCAGTAAGTTGTGTGAACGATTATTTGAAGGGTGAGGTCATTGATTGCGATTACGGCGGATATCCGTTTTTACTAACAAATACTAAGAATAAGTTACTAAGTTTTACTTTTCACCTCTGATTCTGTAATGAATCACCGCGCAAAGGCAAAATTTCAACGAATCTAAAAAACGCATTTTTACTTTTTATTGCCTGAGTGATAAATCAGATGCTCGCATTCAAAGCCGATAATAAAACCATAAAAATAAAAGAACGACCCAAGATACAGTAGCAAAGCGCGGCAATATAAATTGTAACACTTTGAATGCAATGTTTACCTGTTTATTGTAAACCTTTATTGTTTACCTTTTTACGACTTAAAAAAGTAAAATCTAGTTTGTTGTAATTTGATTTTTTGTTGAAAGTGAAAGCGAACGGGAGTTTTACTGTCTTTTGTTAAAAAATAAAGGGTTTTATGACACTCCTGACTCTTATTTTTTTTGTGTTGGTGTCGGCGTTAAAGATGAATTTGTTTTAAACTTACCTTTGAATAATGCTATAAAAATGTAGTAGTCAAAGTTTGCTTAGATTTCTACACAAAAAACTTAATTTGATAAAATGGTGCTACTGTTAATAAACACGAACTAATTTTAAGTCAAACAGACTCCTGCAGTGCCCACTTTGTGTGTGACTTATATTATATGACTAAATTAACGAACTGTTTAGCTATCCTGATATTGGTATCATCAACATGTTTGTAACGTGCAATATTTACTTAACACTTACGCAAACGTTATCTAGCAACTTTACGAAAATAACCAGATGAGTGTATCTTGCCATTTTCAGCCGTTAACACCACAACCAACTAAAATAAAAGAAAATGACAGTTTAGAAAATTGTATAATTTATAATCTCCTCTTTTTTGAAGTCTCAACGACTTATAAGAGTATGTAAACTATATCTAACTATAACTTCATCATCATTATCATCATCATGTAAACTATGTGACATGTGTGTAAAACGCCCCCGCTGCCGCTTCAATCTATCACCACACCCTCACGAGTAGGTATATGTACCTATACATGTACTATCTAGAAACAGTTGCCAGTAAGTTGGCGCACGATGTGCGCGCCACAATTATCCACTCCTCATCACAAAGCCTTGCCCTGCCTTCAATGCAAATACTTGAAACTTAGGCTACGAAACAGATAACGTAGGGATGTGGTGCAACTGACTTGACAACGGTTTGGCCGGTTATTAATTCTTTTGTAGGTTTTGTAGCCAAATTTAAATTTACTAACTTAACCTTTTTTTCTATCTTCATTCTGAAAACCATAGGTAATAAATTGAACTTAAAACTAATTTATATTATAATAGCAGGGCTTAATTACTTAAAAAAATTATTGATAACGTTTTGTTTTAATAAATGTATTCTCGCCGTTGCATTTGCAGTTATTTACTAAGTAGGTAAATTAAAAAAAATATTTTAGCTAAGATTATATTTTAGGTTTTTTTACCTAAAACGTGCATGAGATTTTAATTTTAAACTATGGTACTGTAGGTTACTTTAACTTCACGGTCAAATTTAGTAAAATACTCTAAAATAATTAAAAGTTTTTAATAGTAACCAGTCTAAGCAAACTTTAATCTTCAGTCCTCCTTCGTTTTTAGGTACCTACATTTTTTATATACTTAATATCAGGATAAAATTTAACAAATTTTTGTCGTATACCTAGCTATATAAAATTTCTACCCGACATATTCCCCACCTTTCCCATCTCTTCACAAAACTTATGTTAGCCGTACAGATAAACAACCCTTTTGTTTGTGAGTACTCCCAAACCTCTCCACATAAACCGACGTCGTTAGAATAACTCCAATGAGAGTCCACACAAAATGTCATGTGGCTTTATTTTCCACTGGATCCTTTGCATTTGCATTATTTTCTAAAACAAGTATGTAGTTTGGAGTAACTGCTAGACGTCTAAGCAGGTTGTTATTTTGTAGGTTTTATTTTACTTAAACTCGTGTGTACTTTGTTTTGCGCAGTTAAGTTTTTTATAGTTTAATTTATATATATTAACTAGAGGTGCTCTGTGCGCGGGCCCCAAGGGGCCCGCGAGGGGGGTTCAATAAAGGGGGGGGGGGGCTCCGATATATATGAAAAAATATCCATAGGTCTCACGGGCAAAGTGATGATGAAATTCGGCCTTCAGCCTATCTTCTTCCTCGATTTGACATCACAGCACTTGCTCCGTCATTAAATTCATTTTGAACCATCAAAGTGATAGTGAAGCTCGGTCTTCGGCCTCGCATCTCCCTAACTTTGACGTCGCAAGTCCTGCACTTGCTCCGTTTTGTTCGGCCGTAGGCAAATGTATGGGATTTGCATTGAGATATTTTTTTTGTATGAAAGCCATCATTTTTTTTAACTATTGAGAACATGCATGCAGTTCACTCCAATATTAGTTCAAGCATCACCCCCTTATCTCTTATAGTTTCCGAGATCCTCTGGGGTACTCAAGGGTCTGATGGTCAAAGTGATGGTGATGCTCGGCCTTCGGCCTCGCATCCTCCTCACTTTGACGTCGCAAGTGCTGCGGTCCGGCCTTCGGGCTCACCGCATCACTTGCTCCGTCGTTTTGTTCGGCCGTGGGCAAATGTATAGGATTTGTATTGAGACATTTTTTTTTGTATGAAAGCAATATTTTTTTTAGTTATTGGGAACATGCATGCAGTTCCTTCCAATATTAGTTTAAGCATCATCCCTCTGTCTCTAATAGTTTCCGAGATCACCTGGGGTACTCAAGGGTCTGATGGTCAAAGTGATGGTGATGCTCGGCCTTCGGCCTCGCATCCTCCTCACTTTGACGTCAGTAATCACGAGTAAATACAAAAATGACTTAAATTTACAAAAAACAGATTATATACAAAAAATTCAGCACACCTTTTTTATTATTAATTTTGTAACACCATAATAAAACTTCTTTTGTAACAACATTATACAGAGATTTCGAAATATTTAGTAGGCCGATAGATAAAAAGCTTTATTATAAAAAAATAAGACTTTCTTGTTTTTTTATTTATTTAATACAATAACAAAGACCACCATGATCAAATGAAACAACAAACATCAGCTCGAAACCACTTTAATCTCAAATCCAACAACAAAATCCGATCGGCGCGTTGCGCATAAAAAATTGGTTCGTATCCAAAGAAAATATTTCTATCCGCTTGATTGATTACATTACAAGGCAAACAACAGGGTCGATGATGTGTGACTTCACAAACACAATTCTGAATAAACTTCGCGGCGACGAATTGTCTGACGCATGAAGCATATATACATAGCAAATATGTAGCTATCTATGTGTATGTTCTGCTAATATGTTGTTTTGTGCATGATTCGTTAAAGTAAAGGGTGTTTGCAGTATTAAAACAATTGTGTTATAGTTTAATTACTTAATGTATCTTGTTCCACTTTGTACTTACTTACTAAAAAATCAATTTAATTAAATACTTTTTATTAGAGTAGGTATACTTAAATGCCGTGTAACATCAACTGATTTGTAGTCAAGTGTGAAGCTATCAAGTATAAAAAAAACATCAAACACATATGAATTTCATTTTGCTATTTCTTTTACTATAATTTATGTTTAGTTTAGAGTCAAGTTTTTTCATTAGAACAAACTTGTTTATGTAAAAAAAATATTTTTACATAATTAAGTACTTGTATTTAACACACTAACAACTAAGACAGGCAATCAAATACTAAAATAATCTTGTCAGTTACAGAATAATATTGTAAACTCTGACTCTATAAAGATGTCAATGACATCTAAACACAAGTTGTTGCCACCCTGTAGAGTTTAATCAAAACGTTTCCTTTAGGACAAAATCAGTGGAATCCTATGCAAGTCACGAATCAACGATATCAGGCATGTAGATTAGAAAAACATGTAAATACGGTGGGAGCGGCACTCGAAAACAATCTGAAACAAAGAGATTGATTCTATTATTGGTATTGTCTATACAAATGTACAGAGGATATGAAAGCACTGTAGATGTCTTTTACTCTGTATGCTACATAGCACACACACTTCAAATGATAACTACGTTTTATAGCTGTATTGATTAGAATAAAATAAAATGGATCTCTCAAACGATTAAAATAATAATAAAAACCTATTTTAGTGATGCTTAAAAAATTGCTCAATACATAAGTAGGATCAAGTTAGTAATTGACTTTGCAATTAAGATCATCCACATACACAACCCTTTCTTATTATATTTTTTGTTTAAAATACCTATTTCATATCTCTGTTCATATTTTACATAAAGAATTTAAACTTTTACATTTTAAGCCTAATAATTAATAAATTTATGATTTTATATATATAATATTTTAAAAGAACTGCATGTCAAGTCAACACTTTAAACACAAATATCAACCCCGTACATTCTTATCCTGATGGTATGGCTCCATTACGTCCCCAGCTCTATATCAGGAACATCTCTATATTCACTCCCTATTCCAGCGTATCTGCTTTCACACAGCTCGTATGTGAGTTTTTGGGTCACCCTTCCTTCCTTATACAATAACTAGAATCATTGTATAGGTACTAGGTGTTTATACGTAGGTTTGCAAACTTTGCAATGTTTGAGAGGAAGAAAAATGTAACCCAAGTTATTAATTTATTTCGTTCAGTATAAAACCTTAACTCAACCATCTTGGCGTTTCCAGAAAGATGCAGGTTCGAAATAGGCAGTTGTGGGAATTTTTGCTCTTTGCCAAATTAAACCTTTGGAATAATTATATACTAAATAATTTAAAAAAATCAAAACCAAGTAAAACTTTGATAACGCTGTAGCATCGTTTGAGAACATGAGAGATATAAAATAAACACATATTATCTGGTATGACTCGTGTTACTTTGTGGTGGCCATTTTATGTATGTTCAAATGGCTTTATTTTTATGAACGCTACAAGTAAACAATATGGCATGTTGTCTAATTAAGCGATTACAAGATTAAATCTCTCAATATATTATTATTTCCGTTATATCAAATAGTTGTTAAAAAAATGTAAAGATGAACCATAACTTGTTTCATTCTTTATGATCCAATATTTATTAATTTTATCCTGCATGAAACCAGCACGTCGTATATTTTTGTATTTGCTACAAAAATAAATGCTTCCTGTTGAACAGGAAAGAAATTCTCGCTTACGATATAAACATATTGATCTTTATATTTGACATTTGATATTTCAAACAAAAATCATAGCCTGGTAACCATTGTGAGATAAAAAATACCCAGCCAAAAAGTTCAAATTCTCACAGTTATTTCTGAAACTACCTAATAAGAAGATTGTAACTCGAAACGGAGGAGAGATATTTAATAAATAAAATAAAATTAACACTTTACAACGACGGGGAATTTCGTATGTGAATGTCGTTGAATTTTTACTTACTAATACTCTTATTATGGTAATTACACGCTTCACGTCTGATTCCACGGAAACTGAGATAAAAAGATACGATTTAGATAAACTTGTATACTTACTATACTTAAGTACCTACCTACGTAAAAATATTTTTGAATTCTGGCACCCTGTGGTGACATTTGCCATATTTTTCTGGCGTAATTATTGACTTTTGCTAATATACCGGGGTTACGCTACCAATAATCATAATTAAATCAAACTCGGTTCAATTGTTGAAGAAACATCGAATATTTTTTGCCAATTGAGGTCCATACCTCTAAACTTCCATTATGAAGATGGCATCCGATGATGATGATGATAGAATAAGTACAACGGTATTATACTATATTTATTTAATGACATTGTGTTGTGAGAAATAGAAATGCGAAAATATGTTTTTATTTAATCAAACAGGTTTTTACAAAGGTTTACATTAACAGCAGGATACCGAGTTATTGATATTTATACTAAAAATAAAACCATAAGCGAAGCCAATTAGTAAATTTTCTAATATTAATATTTAAGTACTTAAATTTTTATTTTAAAAATTTACATATATTTCACAAGTATATACAAAAAAGACTTAAACATACAGAAAAATTAACAAAAAACAAACAGATATTTACAAAAAATTCAGCACACCGTCCATGTTGTCGCTGTGCGGCAGGGATCCCAGGATGCTGGCAGTATTTCCTCTTTGAATAGAAAGACTCAATCGTTTAGAAAAATAGCTGCCAGCCCTGAGATCTCCTGTGGCAAGGACCAAACGTTTGCTAATCTGTTTAACAAATAATTTTGTGTCCGGAGACCACGGGCCCAAAGTCTCAACAGATAGCGCTAAAAATTCGTAATTTGCGCTAATCTGCGAGTATTTTCGTTGTTTTTTTTTTATTATTATTATTATTATTTTTTTTAATTAATTGAATAGCCCATAAAATATCAATACATATTTCAATATTCTTGTTTGTACATTTTGGCAACAGTTTTATTTGATTTGGTTAAAGACTTTGTAGAACTAAACCAAATTTATCTACATGAATATTTTGTTTGAATATCGTTAAATAAAAAAAAACATCAATATGCGCACAGTGTAACGTATATAAATATTATTTATTATGTATTGTAAGAACAAAAGCCAAACTAAAATCCAAATCGATATATTTCTCACGCACCTCCGTTGGTCGGTCCCACGGGTAAATCTATACTAATAGATATTATAAAGCTGAAGAGTTTGTTTGTTTGTTTGTTTGAACGCGCTAATCTCAGGAACTACTGGTGCGAATTAAAAAAATATTTTTGTGTTGAATAGACCATTTATCGAGGAAGGCTTTAGGCTATATAACATCACGCTGCAACTAATAGGAGTGAAGAAACAATGGAAAATGTGAAAAAAAACGGGGAAAATTATTCATCTTTGAGGGCTTCCGTTGCTTGCGCTGCGAAAACGGTTCAAGATGTCATAAAAATATGTATAAAAGATTTTTTCCTCTTAAAATGATCTAACAAAATGTCCACAACAGTATATGTCTATCTATTAAGATTAACTCACTAGAACCATATTTATGGTAATAACTATTCCACGCGGACGAAGTCGCGCGCACCAGATAGTAACAGATATAATTAACCTAATAACACGTTCGATCCCTCAATTAGTAACCTAAGAAACCTTCTTTGAATACCAACCTCCATATTCCGTAATGGCTATAGGAAGGCGTCTATAATCAAACCGTTACGTTGGACCTCCCACGGAACACGGGAGATGATATACCTATTACATATTTCGTTCCAAAGATACCGTGACGAAATCATGATAGAGACACGGAACAAGTAAATTTATACGTAGGTAGGTATGTAGGTATAGGGGTACAGTTGCAGGCATGTTGAAGGGCGCATCGTAAGTAGGTAGGTAATGCAGTAGCAGATCGAATTGATTGTGTGATAAACACTATGGACTAGACAAACCAACTTTTACAGTAATATTATTTAAAAGAAACAAAAAAGAGGTTACAAAAAAATTCAATAATATGACAGATAAATTTATTTTTTGATAATACAGTTGACTGTATTATCAAAAATATTTTTTTTTTACCAACAGATTTCAAGCATGTAAGGTTAAAAAACCAATCACTGCTTGCAATTCCAAAAAACCAAAGCCATCGTGATTAATATACCTAGTCCAAAAAACATTATAATAAACCATTTTAACTATGGCTTGTCATTTGCCATGCCTTTCATACGCTCACACACTGTTTTTGTCGATATCTCAATTTAACTATAATGAAGCAAGAAAAATATTTGAAACAAAAGAACTACCCGGATATTTTATACATCAAAGGCGGTTTGGATTGGGCCAGTACTTGAATACATTATGTATGTAAATCTCAGTTCACAGTCGAGTAACTGGACTTGATTAAATTTCCATACATATGCCTTACACCTGCTGAGATTTTTTGGTCATTTTCTAATGAACTCATTTGTATGTTATTTTCTTAATACCTTACTTTCCTATCTCTATTTTTTATTGAAATTTCTACTGTTTCCATTAAGCAATAATGGAACTAATTTGCGCTTGATGACGAATTAAGTCAATTTTAATAATCGAAATCCCGTTTACTGTTAAAGTTCAAAGAAGTTATCTAAGTAGGTATAACAAAATATTAATAAAAATTAAAAACTGTCATCAAAGAACAGTTAAAAACCGTTCAATCTTGGGTATTTAAAATCATTCATGGCTGTTTAATTATAATTAAGACTGGGCTTTTTATTTCTTAATCGATAATTTTATTACTTTAGCATACAAACTTAGATAGAAGTATAAATTTTTGCTAAAAAAATCTGAGATGAGTTCTATGCGGGTTAATACAATTTTCATTCAAGATGGAGGGTGGGTAGATTGTATAGAAAACCAACCATGGTGTCTCCCCTGCCACATCACAGTGTTTCCGGTAGGCTGGAGCAAAGTTATCGATCACTCGCACCCCCTTGCTTCCCCGACCTTGTATCTTACGCAAAAATAACAAACCAACTTCACAAACCTAGTTTTTTGCAACTACATACCTATTGATAGAGAGATAGATAGATTAACGCTTTATTGGACACACAAATAAAATAGAACACAACACAAACAAGAGAAAATTTAAATCTATTGTTGAGTGTTATTTTTCATGAAGGAAAATTATAAACTGTATAAGTTTCATATATCCTTACACGGGCTACGTGTTATAAAGGATTCAATGGTAATTAACAATAGGCAGGCTATAGTAGGGCAATACGAAGTAGGTAAGAAACTTATTTTTGTTAAAATATTTGAACACAGAGTCTACATAATACAATACACGTACATAATTGTTTGTATATAGGTAGTTATATACGAAGGTCTCAAGTTTACTTGAGACTTTGTTTTAACAAAGAAGCAAATGAATGGCATAAACAAAATTGGGTGTTTATAGAATCTTCCCCTCAATAAAGCTCAGCGATATCTACTCACGCCGATTTCCATGCTAATTTAATAACTCTTCTCCTGTTAAACATGATATTTTCTTGTCTGCTTAAAAGAAAACTGGATAATGTTGAGAATTTTCACCCCTGTTTGCATTAATTTTGTTTTGTTCGACGTTAAATAGCGAAGTTTGGACGTAAATAATAAAAATTGTTGGAACGTGTCGGTCGTCGTCGCAATTGATAACCGACACGGCATAATTTTGAGTTAAAATTGCCCATAGTTTGTTGGAATGGTCGGGTAGCGTGCCTATAGGTGCCTATACCTACGTTTCATGCGTCATGTAACTTTAACGTAGCGACCAAATTAGGAGCAAAAATTACTTTAGACCCTGGCAACAAAAATAAGAACCTCAATTCGTATGCAACTATTTTGTGTAGTTTTACAAAATGAGGCCGTTTAAGAATACGCTTCGGGCCTTTTAACCGGACTAATTTTCGCCTGGTGAATTCCAAGGTGTATTTTCTCATTTGGACAACACTCATTTTGGGAAAAAGCATACGAGCGTTTTTGACTATCTGGCTGTTAATTCTTCACTTATATATCTGATTAAAAACGTAGTTGAGAGAAATATTTCATATATATTTTTTTAACTTGTCAGTGAATGCCTGTTGCTTTACTCGCGTTATTCGGGATTAAAAGTAGGCCACGACACTTTCAATTGGTACCTTATAATCCTACAACACTAAGAAACATGACATACCTATTATTGTTTAGTTTCACCGCGAAAAGAGAAAAAAACAGACTAACTCACACTCATACCAAAAACACATATTTTTATAATATTGTGGTTAGGTACTCAGCTTTGGAGCACGAGTAAGTTATCTATAAGATAAAATAAAAATAACTAAGAAATATTTTTTCTACCCCTACCTTGGCCTCTAAATGACAAGCAGATAACCTTACTGACAACCTAAGCTCTGTAAATTATCAGTTGTCCTTATGTGTTGACCCGCCAACAAAAATAACCAAATCTGTTGTAACACGAGATCAAAATAAGTAAAAAAAAACAAATCTAAGTGCGCAGTAGGTATTTTAACAAAAAGTTATATTCAGTCTCCCAATTAGTCGAGGCATAATTTTGCTAACTGATTTCGAGAATCGCATCTGACCTTATCCAATCAGACTATCTGATCGAAAAATGCGCAAAAAATGGCGCTGGTTTTTTTGGCCGCCCGTCTGGTCGACCCTCGGGCTGACCTAAGGCGAAATTAGAAGGGAAAATAGGACGAGATAATTTCCCACCCCCTCCTCTTTCCCGACTCTAGTTAAAGTATAATCTGTTTAAACTTTTATTTTACTTTACTTTACACAAATTGTAGCGATCAACAGCCGACTCTTGATGCGAATGCCGTGTTTAAGTGTCGCCGTTGAGTTACATTTTATTGGAGTTAAATTGTTATTAAATACTTGATGCCAAAGGTACAAATTTTGGCGAATCATTTGTGAAATTAATCTAAAATGCAAAATCAAAGTATTGATACTAAATTTATCTGCTTCTAGGTAGATAACATTATTATATTTTGTTGTTAAATACCTATTAAGTAACTATGTATAAGGGATTGCTTTATAGTATTTACTCTGTTTTTATTGTATTCTAATAAATTACCTCGATTTTCATCTATTTACAATAGGTGAAATTGTTGTTTAGGGAATGCGTATGTAAATTAAGTCTATTTTGAATCATAACTATACCTTCTCTAAAGCTATATATATCGATAAACTCCCGTTAGGTCCCTTGTCTTAAAAGATAAGATTTTCCAACAATCGTACCTCATTCACAGCATCGCATTATGTAAATTGGAATACTTTTCGATTCCATCCGATGCGACTTTACGCAAAGCTGGAATTGAACCAATTTCAATTCAAACTCGACACTCAAGCACCGACATCAATATTCATAAACTCATCTCAGATAACTTAAATTTGAATTCCAAAAATCTGCATAAAACTCTATTTCTAGGTACATGCTCATGTGTGTTCGGCCGTCAATATCTTAACCAATACATAATAGGCCTTGAATAAAATTTACATTAATAAACGTGTCGTTTGTCATAATTATATGTAAAAATATAATAATGATATCATCCGTTTAGGCAAATATACGCAGTCCGAGATTAAGTTAGTTTCTCGGCCGCCATTTTCTTTCTCCATGAATAACAATATTATTATATTGGGCTTGTTTTTCGATGGCAGCAAGAATTCGGCTCGGGTTGCCATTGATTTTCAGGTTCATTGAACTGATAACTTTCTTGCACGCGTGAATTTTATCCAAAAAACTATCTATATAGCTACGTATAACACGTACAATGTTCCATGACATTGCCATTTTAGTCTAACATATGACCTTTAGCCTATGACCTTAACACTCATATTAAAAGCGATTCTTACGAACATACGTCTACGTAGTAAACTTGCTGCTCAATATTTTTTATTTATATTCAAAGCTCAAAGAGAAAGTGTATTCCAACAAACGGTAACGTTCTGCCGCATCTAATACAATTCTTTAAAATGCATGCAGATGCACGGCCGGCCATGATACCCCACCAAACCTGATTACAGACGTCCCTGAGCGCCCTACACCTGTCCTTCTCTGTCACATTAGCATGTGCATCTCGACATCTCTATTATTCGGGACCTCGTGGTCGAATTAGGGCAATACGCATGCGCGGCGTGTCAATGTCAAATCAATCTTTGTAGGCTAGTGCAACTGGTCGAATACACAATTTAGCTCGACAATGCTTTGATAGTTAGAACCAATTAACAATGCTACTCTTTTTTTTCAGATACTGGGATTGATGGTTCGACCTAGTGAGGATGTGATCGTAAGTATTTATTCTTTAGAATTATTTTAATCATAAAATAACTTTTTTTGTTTTGTTATTGAACTTTGTAAAACTGAATTGCGATTTAAAAGCCTTAAATTGAATATATGAACCATTCTACGATTGAATCTTAGCTTAGGTAATATTTTCTTTCAAAATATAAACCTTGTTACATTACAATTATTTTAGGACGACAACGATATCTAATATTAGAAGTAACACGAATACATCGTGCGTGAGGACTTGTAATTAAATAGATTAATTTGGAGAAACGTATACAAACAAACTACATATATCTTGATTAGTAGAAGTAACACAATGGTCGGATATGTGACCCAGGCCTATCTATATTGGGCAAGAAAAACTACGCATACACAAATTAATTTAGACCTATGGCCTATTGTTCTTATTACTGGAAGGCTGTGAGTAAAATAGTTTTACTGAAGGTTTTTCCATGAATAGCGAGAATGGTATGAAATATTTAAATAAGTATGTAGAAGACTATTTTTAATATGGCAAACATTTATAATTATGAAGGTAATTACACATTTTTATTAGTTATTGTAGTCAAAATATTGTTTGGAGCAAAACCATTCGTGTTTTTTTTATTATTTCTAGTACATTCCTTAGTTCTTTTCTTCCGGTTGGTTCCGGTAAGGCTTCGAGTTATCGAGTATTTTAAATAGATGGCGGTAACTACCTCTTTCTAGGGTATTAGTAACCTTGTTTACTTTTGTATAACATTTTTATATAATAGAGATTGTGAATGCCTGTTCATATTTGAATTAATTACAAGCTTTACTATTGTTGCTATTGCTGCGAAAGTTAAGATTAGGTTTTTGTTAAATTTCATTTACAATGTAAAAGGTGACTTTGAACCTAGGAATTCTTACACAAGGCCAAATTAAATAAATTTTTTGATAAATAGACACTAAATCAGGCCTCAACTTAAGTTGAGGCCTGATTGAGGCACTGGTTTAAACCAGTGCCTCAATCAACCCAAATCAAAGCATTTTACGTACTTATTCTTTACACAACTACCATAAAACAGTCATAAAAAAGAAACCTATCACGACAACTTTTCAAAATGAAGAACAAAGCCCCTCAAGAGCTAGTTCCTAACACCGTCCAGGGTTGGTTAAATATTTAGTCATAGACCGGGAGGCAACGGCCATATTTTTACGAGGATCATTACTATCTTATTACGAACAGTGTCGGTCGGTGTTGGAGCCTCGACACATCCAATTTCCCGGCTTCCCATTTATTGATATTGACTCGGTGAGGACGCCGAGCGAATGCTCCTTGTCTAGGATGCCAGAAGATGCTGGAAGTGATGTTTTTTATAAAATATTGGGCGCGATATACCTAGTCTAACGGTAACCCTCTTCTACTAACTAATAAATGGCATCTGATTCCTGCTAAAATGTTACTTTTACCTGGAAATAGTACTACTACTATACTACTACAGTCATACTACTATATAATATAGCGATAAGGTCAGCGTTCAGCAATAAGAACACAAATTTAATGTTTAGTACATACCTACATATATTTTATAGAACATACATTTTTACATATATTTTTTTTGTTTGTTTTATTTTGCTTCATATTTTATTTTAGGTATATTGTATATTTTAATATTATGTTTAAGACTTGTAAATATATACTTTTATTCTTTTATAGAAAATAATATAATACCAGCTGTAGATAAAATTCGTGGCAAAAAATATTAGGTAGGTACCTACATTGTTTAGTTAAATCCATAATAACATAGCCTAGCAATATCAAAATTATTAATTATATATCTGAAACTATGCCCAAATTGCATGCATTTTGGAATTAATTTAAATAAAACTTACTTAATTCAAAAGGCAACAACAATAATTTAGATGCCTAATTTACATCACAAATCACAGCCACTTAAAAGTCCATTTAATAAGGCTTATAAATATAGGCATTGTTGAAAAGTTGCAAATAGTAATCAGGGCCAGCCTTAGAGAAGCTTATAAAAATATTGCAAATTTTAAACTGACATAAATAAAAATCAGAGCTAAAATAAGGTTGCCACATCTAGTAAAACTAAATTCCTTGTTGCCCATATTTGGTGGTATCACTTATTATCATCAAAGCTAACGCTGGATAAGCTCAAACCGATACGTGACTTGCGCCAAATAGTCATTTGAATCCCCCCAAAATTTGGTATTTTTGTATCCAATGTGCGTCGCGTACGTCACCAAGAATCTGTATGAATGATGCATAAGATGATTGTAGCTAGTTTGGTCAGTCGTAAAGTTCTGTTTATATCTGTCATAGTAGAAATACCTACATGTATGAGCAGGAGAGTTAAAACTTAATTTGAAGGTCATTCCTAGGCTTTTCTTGCAAAAATATGACTTTAACTGGACGTAATAATGTAGGTTTTCTTTTTTTCGGTCCCAAAATTATATGTACTGTGATGTGATCAAGATTTCTTTTGTTTTAGTTCTTACTTCTGTCAGCTGTCTATTTTCATATCAAAATTCAAGTTCGGTCGAAACTATACGAAAAACTACAGACTAAAAAAACAGCTAACTTACAATATTGATTTTCTTACACAAAAAATATTACCAGCATTCAAAATCAGAATAACTTTCTACAACTTTCTGTTATTAAGGTTAAGTAGTTCTTCACAGAACTTTGGCAGATAGAAGATCATGTCAGATATGAACAAAACTCATTTCTAGCGAACTCATCTCTATATTAGGTATCTATGCACATATATATGATAAATATAATTCGTTCTGCAAAAATGGTCCAAAGACCTGCGTCATAGGTATTGATAAGATCTAACATTGGCGTCAGGTTTTTTTGGGATATTACGTGTGCTTTTTCGTGGCGCTTGAACAAAATTCGAGGAGTTTCAACCTAAAGTGAGGCAAAAGTTTATATGGAAATAGACTGAAGGTCATTTTTTGTGGTTACAGAAAGAAACAGAATCAGTCCGGTCAGATCAGAAACTGGATCAGTCCGGTTTTTTTTTTCCTGGCACTTGTGGCCAATTGTTTCTTTCTATGTTGATTTATTACAGTTTTCGTCTTTTTATATTTAATTTTAGAACCACTGTAGGTAAGAGGAATATTTGATATATTGTCTTAAATATATTTAAGACAATATCTCGTCAAAAAAATTACTATTTTAATTAGTAATTAGACATGACTGATGCCAACACCTATTATCATTGTAATAAGTTAGTTGTAATTATGTATGTCAATAAAATCTATCTATCTATCTATCTATCTATCTATCTATGCTAATATTTTATTATCAATCTCGGTACTTTATTAGAGTCAAACCTACCACCACTTTAACTCATTTTCTGGTGACTAAGCAAGCCCAGTTACTTAATATTTTTGATTGCTGATTGCGCATGATAATGATGTCTTATTCATTGAGAATTATAATAGAAGCAGTAACATGGTGCCATCTATTTTTCTCCGCACTCCAGAACTTTCTGGCCTTCACATAAGGTTCAAAATTGAATGAGTTTTAGAAGAAGTTTAACTTTATTTGGAACATGTACATTCGACACAATAGAGATACAAATTGCAGATGGACAGCATTGTCCTATGCCTACTTGTACACATGTACAGTTAAATATAGATTCACATTCATTAACATTCATTGAATGAATTACTGAAATGAGTTCTAGTCAAATGCATTTCGAGAAACGTGTTTCGAAATCACAGCTTGATTTTGTAGCAACAAAAACAAAATTCTGTTCTCTAACTACTTTATTTCGGGCGTTTCAAAATAGGTTTTGAATGCATAATATTCCCATTAGTAATGTTCTCATTATAAAAATGCACGCAGCCAACATTTTTGGTCCGATATAATGAAGATAGACTCGACTAATTAATTCAAAAACTTCTTAATGAATGGCTAATCAACATCGATACAGCTTAATTCGGTTCATAAAGATCGTAATTTATGTGACATTGAACTGTTGGAATGGTAAAGTCCTATTCACGTGAGATGCCGAGAACTTGAAAACTTATCAAGGGTAAGAATGCCATTCGGTATGAATTTTATGGGAGCGAATGGTGAAGACTCTTGCACACTGTATTTACATATCTAATTATGTAAACACGGCGCGGGCCCGAACGGAATTGGAACCTGTCTGTCAAAGCGGAATAAACGGGGCCAATCAGAGATAAATAACATTGGGTCCGCGGGCGCCCGCTCCGCTCCGCCGTCTCATTTGCATGTCAATGGGAGAGGGGCGCGGGGGCGGGGGCTACGTGCAGGTACTACAATGGCGGCCCTCACCTGACAACTGACGTGTCAATGACAGATAATTTTGAAGACGGGATCGCATTACGCTGTTAGCGCTGGAATTCTGACGCTGGTCATTATGTGGGAATGTGGTGACGCGATTTTGGTATTTTTTTCTATGGGACGGAATATTTTGGAGATCATTGTGTTTATTTATGTATGAAATTCCTTGATATATTTTATATTTTCATTTTTATTTTCGTTGTACTTCGGACAGTTGTTGTTACTGATGAAGTAATAAAAATAACAAAGAATATGCTCGAGAAAATTTACCTATCCAATATTCTTCTTTCTCTTGAAAATGTAAAGTTCGGTTTTCTAATATACGCTCTGGGAGAATTCACGACCGTTTAGGTGCACTTCTGACTCGCTGCGACCCAAAAATGTTCTGCACCACTGCCTGGAGAGGTTACGCTGAAACAGGGAAATTTAAAAAAGTTCAGAGAAAAAGATTTAACGAAAGACGTTGGGGAGCTGAAATTTAAAAAGTTTTCCGAGAAAATGTTTAGACGAAAATGGTTCTATCTCCTCAATGTTTTCTGGAGATTTAGCGGTAAAATTTTGAAAAGATATATACATTTAAAAACACAAAGACAGCCTTTTTCTTGTACAACAAATATGTATATCTCAATTTGAATATTTTCTTTGAGGTTGAAGTCAGCTTTTTATTAATTTAATATAGCATTCTCAATAGTACCTAGAGTAATATAGAAAAAAGATAAAGTTGCACTACTCTTTATTATTTCATTAGCGTATAGAAAATAAAACTCCAATTTTCTGTGATTTGATCTAATCTTAAAATAAAAAGATTTTTTAAATTCTGAAAATGTATGTTTGAATTATGAAAATATAGCTCCATCCGACAAAATTCCGTCTTTATAACATAACTATACTGATAAGATTGGTAAAAAATCTTTCAAAATAAAATCATGGGAACCAGTAACTGCAAAGTTTCGTAAGCCAACCAATCCAGCTTCATTAAATATGTAACTAAAATTATATTATATCGAGGAAGAAGATACCAAGTTATCATCAGATAAGGTTATTTAGTCCGCTGTATAATAATTCGATCGACTGACGTCCGCCATCGAAGCTCGGGCAAAGAATAGGTAATATAAGTTCAGAATGGTCAGACCTTGTTAGGTTTATGTGGTTGGCTCGATGGTATTCATGAGCCTCATAATGAGGTCCCACGTAGTGTTATGAAATGTGAATTTGTTTTCTAGTATAGAGAATTTCAAAGAAGTAGAACAAATTAGCTTTTGACGTATTGAAATCATACTACATATACCTAAAAGGTTATGCGTCAATTACCAGTTTACCGGTTATATATAGGTACTCCTTATATCATGAAAAATAGTGTAAAAAACAAAAAAATAATAATCTTATTAAACATGAACATTTGAACATATATTAACAAAAGATAAGTTTTTTACGAAGCGCGAAAACAAACATTTGCAATATGATTTTCTTTCCAACATACAAAGTTTCTAAAATTTATTTTATGACTACTTATCTTATTTAACGTATTACGAAAACATTTTATTTTTCCAACAGAAGAAGTCAATCTACCGACACACAACAATATTCCCTTCTGCACTCTCCCCTCTATGCTGGGTCGGTTACACAAGTTAACTGGTAGCGTCATTCTGGAGTCCATTGCTTGAGAACGTGACCTTCGCTCTCTCCCTTCGCAAACTATGAATTTTTATCCATCGTTATTAATGAGGACGATATTTTGGGCGTATTCTCTAGTATTTACATAGGAACTGGTTTTGGTGCGGTTGTGAAAGGAATTATGATTTTATAAGAATGAATACAGAGATAATGTAACTCAATGCTTAAAATTAGTAGAGCTGTAGTCAAACCTATTCCACCTCAAAAAAACACAAATTTCATCTGTGCGTGTGCTATATAACAAAATATATTTTTACGCCTAGGTATATGAAATCAAGCCTGTAGTTGTACCTACTTAGTGCGGGTTTAGCTGTGAGCAAAAGAAACGTAACCACATTTTTAACCATCAAGCTTTTTTTCAAACATCAATCTGGTGATTCGCTTAACAAAACCTTAATTTAGTTTTTATGTGTATCAAACTACGGGTGCAAATTATTCTTCAAAATCATAACTAATTTTCAATAACAAACAGAAGCTTTCACCAACAAAGTTGCCTACACGTAGTTTGTTAAAATATGCAAAACATCGGCGAATGTTGAAACGTACACGTATACAGTATGAATGTCAGGGTACGGGGTATGGCAACATGCTGGATATCATTGAGCTTGCAAGTGGGAAATGTAGGAGCTTTCAGGGATTTGATAGCTGAAGCTGTTTTGTGAAAATATGATATGCCTCAGTGCTTACTTATGCAAAAACGTAATAAGTGTGTTTGATTGACAAAACGCTTATTGCTATATGTAAAACTAGATTAATAGGAATGTGGTAGGTTTAGGTGTTACTTATATTTATATTTTTCTAAGCTTATACTTTGGAATAACGAGATTTCGGCAGCACGTATGTCGTAAATTCATAATATTTTACCAGTTTATTAGTACCTACCTAACTTTTACTACTTTATCTATCACGTGGAATAAAATAAAACTGTGGGAATACTATAATTATTTATTAACACCAAATTTTCGCATATTTTTTATCACAAATAATTTATTATGGTTATAATCTCCATATTTTCTCCTCTGAGGCTACACGTTGTGTATTATTGAGGCACCGCAGGCCAACGGGGGTGTTTACCTTGTTTACACGAAAAGGAACATCCACAATGTTTCCTCTGATAAAATATGCCTATTTTTTCGTACGGTTAACTATTTTTTTCTTTAGCTAGCAGTAATAATAAGAAAAATTCGGTATGAAATTTGTAAGGCTATTTTTTAGCTAAGTCGATGAATAATAAAATAAATGCGTCTAAGAAATAATTATATGGTTTGAAAACTTTGTATGTTAGGTATATATTTTTGAGTTAAGTAAAAAAAATACTCGTTGCTTTCTAATTCTAACCGTCTCACATGACCTCTCTATCAAATAAATTCCAACTAAGGTGGTCTATTAATTCAACGTCAAAATAATAAAGACCCGATACCAAATATCAATTCCCATTCAAGACAGACAAACTATCTATCTCAGCGTTCCGATGCACGCTCATTTTTGGGAATGAACATATTCGTATTCAGATTTTATGCAACTTATCAGTACCAGCTTAGAATATCGTCGGCTCTAAAGATAATTCCGAACAAAAACCCTTTCAAAACTCAACATACACAGAGTACTTACAAATGGCGGACCCAAAGCGATCCAATAAGAAGTTAAACATTTGCATCCGCCGACCGTCCCGAAATATATTTCGTATAACATTGAATAAAAACAAAGCACTGTTTGGTCGTGTCCCTGATTATATTTGAGCAAAATATTTCCCCCCTATCTCGTGTACACAGTATAATAAGTCTCTTGGGTCGAGATGTGGAGGAAAGGAAACCCATCAGAGCGGTATGCCTTCCTAAATATACCTATACCGTGACATAGTACAGTAAAGGGCAAGCCCTTACAATATCCTTAAAATAATACCTTAGGCTCTTTTTGACCGACTTCTAAAAAAACAAGTTATTCTGAAAGTTTTTTTTATATAATGTGATAGGCCAATTTTGGTGGTCAGAGTTTTTCAAGCTACCATAAAAGCCTATGGAACCGTTTGTACCCTGCAATTTAAAGCGACGCCTGACCTGTGGGAATGCCACAGGCTGAGCTACGAGCGTTGTCAACAATTTTAGTACTATCGACTACAAAACACTACAGATAAAGTATGAATAAGATACACATACACGTTACAGTCTTCGTTACAAACTGACAGCTCTCTTTGAGCTTACAAAATGATATGTTTATGACCAGTCCATTATTACAGTTATATGTCGATACCTATACCTACGTGATGTGGGCAGATGTGTATGAAATGGGATGGACAAGGTGAAATCTCTTAAGCTATATTAAGGTGAGAGCACAGTCCCCAGTGGGTTCTGTTACGGATTATTATTCCGTATTGTGCGTTTGGGACCTACGTGCCAATATTACTACATGTGATGGAGAAATTCGAGATCAGTGGAAATGTAATGGAAAATAAATTAACAATATCATATTCAACTATCTCACAGTTGTGATTATTTTAGCACATATGAACAAGTTACAGTAGCTATGTGTATTTTTTATTGTGGTTGGTAAAAAAAATATGTGTAAAAATAAACACAGTATCCAACCGAACAGTTATTTATATTTCATGAAACTGTCACTTATCGTGTCAAAATTTTACTCTCCATATCAGTTTTAAGACATTTTTATCCTCAAAAGGCACCATCTCGCGTGTTTTATCTGAAATACAAGCCCGTACACGGCAAAAACACGATTAGTATGAAAATTTCGGCACCAAACGGCTCGTACCCGAAGTTATTGGAAAACAAAACCATTACAGACTTATTTGATTCGCAATTTTAAACAAATGGCGCTCGAAAGAATTTATTTAATCCAAAGTTGTTCCCAAAACTGATGCGGCACTACAGTTTCGCGAAGAAATTCCAACGGATTCTCAGAAGTTGAGCGATTGAGTTTCGAAAACGGGCCTTATGTACGTTTAGTTAAAGTTGATTATCACTTAGTGGTATTTAAGAATACCACTAAGATCGAGTTAAAGGAAAGCAAACTTTTTATGTCGCTGGTTAAAGTTTATATTTGCTTGATGTTCACGCTACGTCGAGCGTAGAGATGGGACCGCCGAATATTGCGTCCCTTATTTATGTCCACTTGGAGTTCGCCGTAACTACAGTCACATCGGGACAAGTTTTTTTGTACAAAACACGCAACGCTAGCCTCGGCAGCAATCTTTTTTAATTGGATTCAAAATTACCGGTAATCTTAATAAGGCTTGGTTGAAATTAACACCTCTTCCCTTCAGCGTTTATTGGATTGCTGATTTTATTTTATTTATATTCATTAACAATCTGTCAACATTTTTCTGGTAGATTTAAGATGGTTTAAATTCAAATTTGTAATATTCTACCTACACAATATCCTATTAACAATTTCGTTTAAAAAAACGAGATTGGCAATGCTAACCTTATCTAAATTCACACCGTACCTCAAAACGCTCGGCGAAAGCGCGGTGTGCTAGTTTATCCCTCAAAACTAGAAATAGAAAAGGTAATTTATTCAACCCTTTACCCTTTTCATCAACAAAAACCCTATATTTGCGTCGAGTGGAGTAAGCCGGCCCAAACAAGGGAGCGCAGAATTATCCAACTTAAAGCCTTTTTGGCATGTAGAGCCTCTCGACTCAAACAGGGATGTCGCATTGAGATGTTTTCAAAACATTGTGTTATGGTACACATATTTACGGAAAATTGTATACATACATAGGTCGGTTGACTCTGTTGTCAGTTCTGTTTGTAAGAATTATTGGTTTTTATAACTTTTATCTTAGTGATACAATCAATAATTTTGCATTATGATTTATATTAAATACAACAAATGAGTAATCAAAATGGCAGCATGTATTCTAAGTGATAATAACAGTAAATGCAAATCATTGTAACAAAAATAAAACTAATAGGTACACGCCCAATAAATTCCCAAACAATTCGTCTAGACACAGTCCAAATTATTCTAAGCAAACTAGACTCGTCTTCTGATTTTCTAATCATACTCAACGGCATGTATGTGAATATACCTACCTAATATATAGTATATATAGTAATATAGTCTGTAGGCTCGGAGCCAAGCCTCGTTGCCAAGATAAAGGGCTTAAGTGGGAGACCCAGATTGTGGTGCTCCTTCCGTCGAGCTTTGATTACCATTCGCCCCTTTTAAAAGCCTGCATTTTGAACGTGGATTGTTCAATAGTTGAGTGGATGTGGTAATATATTTTTTGAATGAACTTTTTACTTGATATGAATTTTCTTGAAATATTTTATAGGAACTGTTACTTGTTGATATATACGAAGAATAAAAAGAACCATATTGAGTACCTACACTCAATATTGAGTAAAGAAAATATGATGAAAGTTTTCATTTGTAGATTTTTTATTACATTAGTTTCCAATTGCAGAAAGTGTAGTTATTCCTACGAATATTTGATTTTGCGCCTGCTCCAGCTCCGCTTTTTGCGCTCAAACCCTTTCTTGTCTCGATAGCGGATTTTTATAGTGAAAAGAATGTACAAAAGAATATGATCTTTTAGAGCAGCGTTTTAAAAATAGTTAAGTTTTTTTTTAATAATTAGCTTTGGTAAGCTAATAATTGTATGAATGACTTAGTACTATATTTTAAATAAACATATTTTGTCCCAATCATATGCTCTCAATTTTTTTTAAATGTAACAGTATTTTGATTTGATTGTGTATACTTAGCAGGTACCGGTACTTATGAAATTAAACTGTAAACAGCCACCTATGAAATTCTATAATCATTGTACTCATCCCATTATTAAGGCCCGAAGAATTATAACGCGTGATATTTTCAAGTACCTACCCGTGTGTCGACGTCACACTTTCATGAACTCAGTAGAAAATATAAGTAGATATACATAGTATATATGTTGTTGTAGACAAGTACAATCTTTGAGTTAATTTATGCATGGAGTGTATCTTGTTGATTAAATAGCTGAGTTCATTTTGTCTCATGCAGGTGAGACTAAATAAGTAAATTTAAAAGTTTTGAAATAAACTTGACTCAATTTTAGTTTTTGTTTTTAATATGTATATTTAGCGAGATATCAAATAAAAGTAAGCACAAGGCGTTTGTTATTTTTTTTTATCTTGACTTATGATGCAAACTTGACGGTTTAATTCATAGTAAATATATGTAGATATACGTGTATTAAATAAGTAATCAAAACTCCGGTAATGCATCACATTTTTGTGTAAAAGAATATTAAAATTTTGCGTGCATAATTAAAATACAGTGTTTTTTATGAACGAATGAATTGTTTTTATTGACAAGGCTTGTAATTTAATACTTATCAAATCTTTAACGCTTTATTGATATTAAATTAATGATTAATAAAATTAATGATACAGTTAGGTACAAGACTACAAGTAACTTAGCTAAATGTCATTTTATGCATTTCCACGCTAAGTGCAGCACACACTGGCCGTCATAAATCAGATATGACATAAACCGTATGTGACATCGTTATAGGTGTATGACAGTGTTCGATAAGTGCATTCGGTGATCCAATGGCTGTCCGTAGACTACATTTAATGTTTGAGTGGTGGACTGGACATTATGATAAAGAGGACTTTAATATATATGTATCAGGTTAATTTTGTGTGGCATAGTTTAGGTAGGAATAAGAGTCTTATTATTGCATAAAGTAGTTACTTAAAAAAAACAGTTACTAAGGCACAAATATATCGTTTTAATTCAAAATAAGTTAATAAAAATAAGTTGATTTAAGAAGAATGATTAAATAAATAAATAAATAAAAAAATATTTCAGGACATATCACACAGCGCCATCTAGCCCCATACGCTTGTATCATAGGTACTAGATAACGGATATAATACATATATACGTTTTCTTTTTGTAAATACATACTTATTATACATAGAAACGACCAGACTCAACACAAGTAATTACAAATTTTAATATTCATAATTAACTTGTGTTGTGCGGGAATCGAACCCGCACCCCTTAACGTACCTGCATAATGTTTTTTTGTTGTTACTTAATTGAAAGGTTTATTTGAAAATCAGTTTAGGTTTATTATCTTTTGGCGTACACAATACAAACTTACACTGCCACTATCGGTATCAATTTCATTACAATTTATTGTTTCGTTGCATTCTAAATTCTCATAAATTTTCATTGTAAAATGAATTTGCTTAGACTGATATTTACTTGTTATCTAGGAATGCGTTAGGTGCTACAGAATTTATTGTCATAATTAGTGCCACCACTTAGTTTGATATCAGTAGATTCGCTTTATCTTAATTCCAGCCAGACTAGCAGCTGGTTTGTGTTTTCTTAAGGGATCTAGAGACAGACACAAAATGATATTTAATACAGCACTGTGGTAGAATATTTTGTGGTTGACATATACCTAGTTATGTTTAAGTTGAACTTTTTAGGAATTCCATTAATTGTTGATGTGATTTTTTTATTTTATAAGAGAGTCATATATTATAAGAGACACAATAATGCATACGGATCACCTGGTCTATTAATTATGTACCTATCTAATAATTGAAACATAAAGATGGCTTCTTTTCATCTCTTATGTAAAACAGTTTTATGTTAATTTTATATTACAAACTAGTGGATAAAAAGTTGCCTATGACACTCCAAAGATCTCAAACCTACATAAAAAATATTATGATGATCTGTTCAGACGTTTTTGTGTGATGAGCGTTAGATAAACAGACAAACAGACAAAAAATTGTTGAATCGTGTTCTGCTATCAATTCGAAATACCTATCTCCAAACTTTATTATTTGAAATAATGGTATTTTACAAATGTTGTATTATATTAAAAAATATAATTTGTCCTACAATACCTACTTATATTTAAAAAAAGAAGTAAGTAACTAGATATTTAAATTGACCGCAAAATAAGCATGTTTCGGCTACATTTAAACATTTGTGTAAGTACAAAAAATGTTTTGAATGTAACTCAAGTTAACTTGCAATGAAAATGTTAAAGCTATGATTATATTCTGTGTCGCACCGAGTGCTATGCAATTAAGTGAGTGCCATGTGCTTCACAGACGTAACTTACATTCTCGGAGGGCTAGAGTAAGTTATAGGATGTTTTAGTCTATTAGGAAAGTTAGAATGTTGTGCGTAAATGGATTTTAAAACTTTTGGAAGGATGTCTTAGCTTGAAAGGATTGGTGACTATTCGAAGTAAAATTTAAATTAACCCACCTATCAAGACTATTTCACTACGTAAATTGTATGTTGTATTTTCTAAAATAACAGGAAATTAAAATAGCATCACACCAAAATTATATAAATTAAAAAAATACGTCAATCATCACAAAAACTCCTAAAACATTTTTCCCACTTTCAACTGACTTGATAAACTCATTTACATTCCAATTTTTAATTACAAAGCTCTTAGCTGGCGAGAAGTTGACACGTCTGCACAAAATCCCGGGGAATTCATATTTAAAAGGGCTTTACAGAGAAAAGGACCAAAAAAGGGGAGAGCCAACCCTATTATGGCACCCTCATCAAAAAGTGGGCCAATGGGCAAACGGTTCGACGGTCACAATAGATTTTTTTTTCTACAAATCGATAGAAAACAAAATGGCCGCTTTCGATTTTTTGCTATTTCAAATTCGAAAGTTGAGTTTCTCTTCCCTTTTTTTTGAAGTGCTGTATTGGGCAGGCCGATATTTTTTTGCGGGATTTGCACCATTATTTATTTAGCAATTCTTGAAGACAAGGTATAGCAAGTACTTCAAACATAATAACATCTTCTTTCATAAATTGTAAGATATGAAATTTGTGTTTGAATACAAACAACTAGGCAGCTTTTTTGTGATATACATAATTATATTCACAAGTAAAAACGGTACCAGCTAAAATCACGATAAAGAATATGAACAACGTAATGAAAACCTTTCGGTAAACTTAATGAGATTTGAGTTGTTTATTACTACAAAAAAAATAAGAATAGAGATATTATCGCTGCCTCAAATTAATCATGATTAGAATTACTCGTGTTTTCATCGAGATAACGAGAAATCATGTCACTTTTTTTCTTTTGTTTAGTGATTAGCATACTTAATTTGATGTGTTCAGACAGATAGCTTTTGATGTTCATTAATTTTTAAAATAAATTATTTACATACTGGAGAAACAAAGTGAGGATAAAAAAAAATATTTTGAATTCCTTATAAGTAATTTAGCTTTATAGTTAGGTAGGTATATGAATTCATATATTTATATTAATAGCTATACTACTAATAGGTATACCTATATATTATTACATCATATGCTTGATAATCTCCTGAACTAGCTTTACCTACATATTTCTGCATCAGATCTTTAAATCTTATGAATATTCTTCAAGTGAAGTTTAATATTCATAGGCTAAGCTAGCTTTCATATATTGTAAATAAAAAACAGAACAAAGTTAGCCGTTCTCATCTGACAAATTATTATATTATATTAAATATCATTTAATAAAAATTAGAATCAAATACATAGATAAGATACAAAAAGACCTTGGCCTCGCCAGGGACGTAGGTGGAATTTAAAAAAAAATAAAAAATCATTGGGCTTAGGCTAAAAAAGTAATTAAAATAAGAAATCACCATTATTTTACTAACTCAAATAACTATGAAAATGTTTTTATGTATATTATGTACACCAGAAATAGTAAGATGTAAGATAATTGTACTATGATTCTCACTACATCTTTGCAAATATATGAATTTGAATTTGTACAAATATTTTGTTTTATCTGTTAACATAGTGTTTATCATTTGCTTCAAAATTATTGTTGTGGTCCTGTCTATAACTTATCTGATATATTTATTAGATTATTTACAGTTAATATTTAAATTGATACACATGGCACAGACTAACAGACATAAATATGTTTGTGGTTTTTGTAACAATGTACAAAAAATTTACTAAAAAAATTATAGAGACAAATATAATTCTTATTCGGCAAAAATTACGCTGTATCCACTATTTACTTTACAAACGCGACTGACTGCGCCATCTATCCTTTATACATTATGTTGCGAACTTTGCTTTTATTTGTGTGCGTCGACTGTCAACTACGCATCGAACGCACACAAGCACTATAAACTCACGCTTATTTATTTAGGAACTTTACATCTGTGTTCGTAGCAACTGTAAAAGTTGTGTCTGTGTGCTGTTCGTGTTTATCGTATCGACGCGTGTTCAGACGGAGTTTGTGTGTGTGCGTGAATCGTGGCTACGAGTGGCGTGTGTATGTGTGCGTCATGAAACGCCACGTGATTTTCACGCACACTCGCGAAAAGTTTGTTTTCACTTTGAGCCTGGCAGCGACATCTAGTTCGCTTTTCGGGAACGATTTTTAGCGCTTTGTATGTGCAAGGCTGTATATGGTATATCTGATAAGAGATAATTTCGAATATTAAAACCTATTTTTTTTCTTATAAGATCTTTCTCATTTTCAGAGACAAAGTCAGATTATATATAATATAGATAGAAATTCTCGCTTGTAAATTCAAAGCTACTTTAAACATTACTTTGACAGTTTGTATAATATTATCATGAAATAATTTCTCATAATTCAGAGACGACATACCTACGTACAATGATATTTTAGATCATATATTTGGTTCATAGCATGATTTGGTTTGTTTGTTAATTCAGGTATTAGGTATATTAGATACGAGTATATGTATTAGATTACCTAGATTAATTAAAATACTTAGATATATAAATTACTAACAAAATAATTTATCTTCTTTATCGGAGCTATATAAGTCTAGAAAAGATGTGCTACTGCACCATACTCGTATATATAGGCCATGTCTTCAGTTTTTTTTTTATAAAAGTATTCCTTTTTCTCATATACGATGTTGCTCACCAGAAGCGTCCAAGTATAAAAATAAAATAGACATCTTTATCAAAGAGTTCCTTTGCGTCGGAGATACAATTCGTTCTAGGTAATTATTCCTACAGCATAAAGTAAATTATTATTCAAGGCTGGTCGTGGGCCTCACAAAAGTCATCATATGTGACATGAGTTATTGTAGTTTATTTCAACGAAGCAGAAACCTAATTTTTCAAATACTTACTTTAGCAACAATGCATGATATAATTAGTATATTATACAAAGCCGAATAATTAATTGCATAATTAACTCGTTTAGGCGTAATTATTTGAGACGGAAATCATAATAATTAATTCACACGATTTGATATTATTTCGGTACTTGTTTTGCTATTGCGAATACGGGGTCATGAGAGTTTTTAATTAGTTAAGTGTGTGTTTTTTTTTTGTAATTTGTCAACTGATTTGATATGATTTTTTTGAACTTTGATCTTTTTAGTAGATATTGTTTTAATCTATTCATGATGTAGTATATAGGCACCTCTACATATGGGTATGTAAGTGTATAATATAATTGTAGTAATCAAAGAAAGGGTATCATACTAAACATATTTACACAACAATGAATGTAACATACCTATGTTCATAATAAGCGACCTATTAAATCTGCACCAATGGCCAAACCGCTTCAAAATTTGAAAATAGAGCACAACTTTTTCCCATAATACCTAATTACGTCCCGAATGTCAATGTCCCAGACATCCTAGCCCACGTGTCAACGTCCGTAAAGCCACAGATGGAGTTCCAGTCACGTGACGTATTATGTCACTGCATTCACTTTATCGCTACAAAGTCGGTCAACGGCCTACGGGCTTCAAAGCATTTTGATTGCATCACAGCGGACTGAATGGCGCGAAATGGTAATATTACGTTCCGTTGTTAATGAAGTTCGTCTAAGTTCAATCCAAGTTATTTCTATTGACGTTCCGTGGATGCTGCGTGAAATGAATCCGAAATTAACATTTTTGCCGAACGGAGCGCGGAGTGGGAGACACTGTATCGTGATATTAACTGGGACGCTATTCTGGTAGCGTGCGATATTTTCACACGTTCGTTTGTTTTGTTTATGATTTATAGGTTAGGTACACAAAGATATAGAAGAATAGATGACTAGAAGTTTTGTTTTGTATTTTTAAAATATTATACCTACCAATTCAGACTATTGTGAAATACAATAAACATTTGGTTGAAATTTTGCATATATTAATATATCATTACAAATATAAAATATTATGCATCTACCGCTAAAGAGCAATGTAAGTTTTGTATGTTTCAGCATTGCAATATTTTACCGAGTTCTAGATGGCTATTGGATAACATTTTGTTTGGATTTGCTCTAGATCCATTTAGCAAAATAATATAAAAATGACAAAAAATGTTGTCATTCTGTTCTGTACCTTCTCAACATACTCAACTTGTATCTACCTACATGGCTAAAGTTAAAAAGCCATTGGTGCATATAATTTCGTTTGTAACTGTCACAAAATACAGACAAAAATTTTTTAGACTAAGAAAACGAGTAATATAAATAAATAGCGCTCATAAAATTATATCGTAGACGTCTGAAATAGGGCCCCAGTTCATTAACCTCCGTAGAGTGTAGACACAAGGGGATATGAGGCTCATAAGTATGAGTAAGTCTAGTGAGCTAGTTAGAATGGCTACGTCCACGAGAGCGAGGGAGTAAGCTAGATCTAGAAGATTGTCGCGTCTGGCAGAAGCAGGTGTTCATTATTGTCATTTTATCCTCCTTGCTCGAACTTCTGAAGGTCGAAAAATAAACGCGTTTGAATTTAGAACGATATCATACTGAAATGTTTTGAACCGATTCGCATGAAAGAGTTTTAATGAAATGCTGCTTTGGAATACGCTTTTCTTTTCAAGTTTTTGACGCTCGTTAGTTCTATATGAGTTTTGAATAATGAGATGGGATTTTTTATAAGTTTTCGGTGAATTTTAGAATAATTTTCGTATGAAGTTTTTTGTAGGTAGAGATTTATTTGTTTGTCTTTGAGTGAATGTACTTTTACTCATCGGAGCCAATATTGACAAAACAGCTCAAATGTTTTTTAAAATATATTTTTGGTGCACATAATAATATATATTATAGATACTAATCAGTTAATGATACAATTAGAGCATAAAATAAAATAATACAATTAAATTTGTGCTTTTCATAACAAAATATTTTGGTACAATCATATGTTATTAATTAAGCAAGATAATGTTTATGATATTTAGAGGATAAATAACTAGTATCTTATCTCTATGGGATTTTTTAAATAAAGCCAACTTCATAAAGTACACAATGACTAAAAATATCTTTGGTATATAAGGTCACTTATGTACCTATGGGTAAGTAAGAAAAAATGTACAACTAGCAAATGTACTGATTATTTCTTTAATAATGTTTTGTTCTGTATATTTTTCTGGTCATTAGCAATATCATTGAAATAGTGAATGTACGGCATAAATGCTGTGCATATAAGTATTTTTATATTATGTCTAGTGTATTTAAAAATAGACGTTTTACTATCATGCCAGAAGGTATCCCTACCTAGTAAGAAAACATAAATAAGACCAAAGAATATAAATAATTTTAGGAATATTAAAAAAATATATATATACGGACGAACATACAGTTACTTGTAGCTATATATGTACAGTTTTATCTGTCGGTAAGGATCAATGAATTCAAGGAAACTAAGATATCTTAATTCCAACAAAATCGTCGATTAAAATTCAAAATCACATGCAAACGAGTAAATTATGCCACTTCAGATATATCGGATAATATTTGATTAAAATTATGATAATACTCGTACAAACATGACTTTGATATTGCTGGGTGAATACTAAGTAGAGAATATGACACGAAATTTTAATAAATATGTTATAAATAGGATGAGATTACATTGACTGACTACATTATGGTAAAAAATAAGGAATATTTATTGACTGCTTGCGTTACTAGCTGTTTCGTCTGATAAATATGTTTATTAATAAATTGTTCCGTGGGTCGGATGACACGTTAAATTGTAGGTCCCGGCTGTTTGTCTAGTATGGCAGTCGTTAAGCCATGTCAGAGGCCATTAGGGCGGCTTGATAAACTCTCGACAACAGAGTTGGCCACTCTCAATCAATGAAGAAGAATAAATTGTTAAGTGATATTTTTTTAAGTATTCGTCATAGAATGAATGGAATGCAGTTTACTTAAGTATAGTTTTAAGTAAACAAATTTCCTATATTTTTATTTTGATTCGCCAAAAACAGACAAACAAACTAATATATAAGTTTTTTATTTTATTTTAAGTAACGGTCTGAAACATATCCACTAAGAAACTACATACTATGCATAATTTTACTTTATACATAAATCAATTAACATTTTGTAGGTCTGTTGCTTATTTCTCCGATTCGAAATGAATCATCACCTACTTACATAAAGCCTTAATTTACCAAATATTTACTTTCGAAAGTATGACTTACTTTAAGCTTAACTTAACTTAGATGCACATATTCTTCGTAAACAGTTTCGTAATTTACTTTACTCCCACATAACAGTTCGAAAGCCGTTTCGAAAATATATCGCCCATTCATTGTCATCCAGAAATGAGAAATATAGTTACTTGCAGGATACAATGTACACAATATAATAAATATTTATATCAAAAATACTAAAGAAACAATGTATTTTTATCAATAAAGAATGTAAAGATTGACTGAAACATTTTCATCTTTGTGTAAGCTAAAGTTTAGTTAAAAACATACGTAGGTACATTTCATTACCAAAAAAAAACAATATCTGACTCAAAATATACAAGTAGGTATTTTTTTTCTGTTTGTATCTAATCTTCTAGATTATATAGCATCAATATGCATAATTTAAACTAGATCACAAGTTTGATATTCAAATTAGTGTTGCTAAAAATAACATGAGAATAGTAATACATTATTTAATCTACATATTTGGTAGAGCGTAATAGGCGTTTGTTAAGAGTTTTTATTTGTACATTGAGATGACATGTGTTTTTTATAAAGCGAGTGTGGCTCAGAGGTCCAGTGTCTGCTTTTCTTCCCGACGCATCATGGTTGGATTTTGGCCCTACACCAATGATTTGAGTTTTCAAGTTAAGTGTTTACACTGGCTTAGCGGTGAAGGAAAACATCGTGAGAAAACCGACATGTTTGAGGACATGTGTCTTCCGTGGAAGGATCTGGACGCCCACCACGATGTATCTGCCCAAGAGAACTCCCCTAACGAATTCATTCTGCAGGGGAGTCACGACATTCAGTCATGAGGAAATGCGACTTAAGAGAGTGTTTTTTATTAGGCTAAGGTCTTATGTAATGCCTGAATGAATAAAAATCGGACTGGCTTTTGTTTTGCGCATGCATTATAATGTTCTTTCCATATCAAGTTTTCTCCTCATTCGTAATTTCGTAAGACAATATATTACTTTTATTTGTATTAAACCGGTACCTTACAGGGTTCGACTGCCTACGGGCTATCAATTCAACTGTATGTCTTATTTAAATAATGATTATAGGTATATTTATATGCACTTGCATTTGGGTATCAATGTCGTAAAGAGAAAAGTTAACTTACTAATGGTAAGAATTCTTAATGAATGCCTACTGTTAAAATTAATTAAAATTGATTAAATATAATTATAATGAAACCTTGTAATCTTTTAAAGTTTAATTGTTATTTATAGTATTTTAAAAGGTATTACTTTTATTACATGATGGCTGTTTTTTTGTACAAATTATTTATTTAACATTTTTGAATAGGTAATCAAAGAAGGATGGTTAATATTTACTTTTGTGTTACATACTTTGTGATACATATTATTCTGATATTGTACGGAAAAGTTTAAACAAGATTAAAAGTTTACCTACGTATTTTCAGTAATTTTGTTTGGGTTTTAATTTGCAACCACAACCCTATGTTTATTTGGGCCATATTTAATCCCAAAATTTTCGGTTAGTAATTAATGATATAATTAATTAAGTACACAACTAAACAGTCTAACCATACAGTGAACACATTTCACATTAACCTGCTCCCCGCATGGTTTAATTAAGTAACTAATTATTAAATAACTTCTCCAACTAAACCCACCTTTCCCCCGTACAAGAAGAAGAAATAAAATAAATTACAAACAACCAAGAATTAGTAATAATCATGTCAAAAAATTAAACGACGTCCTGCCAATACTCGACGTGTAATACATGTAAAAACCTCATGCATAGAATCATAATTACGACATATTTCTTAATTTTAATACTCTAATCAGATGCTGACCGCACAATTATCATATTTTTCCAAAAATATTCCACGCGTAATTATCTGTCCGACATCGTGGAACGAAAAATAAAATTAATGTCTAACTTAAAAGAACCCGCTTTAATACTAACCTAATAAATTTCCTTAACTGCTTTCTGTCTTGCGTATCTATTTAAAAAGTCTATTATGTACTATGATAAATAGGCAGGTTCGATATCTGCTATCTAATTGCCTAATTAGGGGACCCTATACATAGCTGGTACATAGAATACAGAATACTCATTAATCCCCAGGAAGTTAAAAGGCCACACAGGAGGGTAACGTGATTCTCTCCATCTCTCTCGGAAATAGGCCGGTTTTGAGGGGAGGAAGAGAGACAGGTATTAAGTAGGCTGCGCGTCCTTCTAAAGGCTTTACGGGGGAAACTGGTTTCCACCGAACGCTTCGGGACGTTGATTCTGATCGAATATTATCGGCAATTTTTGGAATTCTGAGATTTAATTTTCATGTACTAAATTAAAGTTATGTTAAATTTTCTTAAATCTATTATAACGTTCAGATAATTATATATACGAGTATATATCGACTGAAACATTTTTTTCTGCACAAAGGAATGTGATATTAAGTACCTACCTTCATTAATATGAGATCATTATGTAGGTTCATACCATTGTTTATGTCAGTAATCCGCATTTATAAATGTACTTAAGCACATGTTTGAATTTCTCATTATTAAAATAATGTGTTTCGCGCCTTTTGTCAATTTTTATCACTTCGGGTTGAAGATGTTACAAAACGTACAAGCAAACTAATTTGAAATTAAGATATTTAAGTATGACATAGTATCTATGCGATCTCTGTAGATTATAAAAACACAAGTAATATCTTCTATAAAAGTACCATTAATTTATCAGGTACAAGAATAAACTGTCAGCTAAAAACGGTTAACGACAACCAACGTTAAAATGGTACAGCCAGCTTTTGTCAATAAAAAACACATAATGGCAACGTGTCATGAATGTTTCAGATGTTGCCATTAACAGTATGTTATGATCAAAGAAAAACAGTAGTCAGTAAATTTATGTCTTTCCCTCAACTTATTTGTTATTATATTATGATTTTATATGTTATTATGACAAATACATTATATATTTGCGTATGTATTCATTAAGTGTAGTAATTGATACAAAAATCATTGATAAAACGATTTTATAAAGAAATAAACTTTTAAAATTACCATAGCACATGGTCAAAAACAATGACTCAAAATAAATAAATTATTATAACAATGAACCCCTAAAAGAACCCGAACCCAAATACCGTCAACGTCCCGAAGCATTCGGTCGAGTTTGGAAAAGCCTCCAAGGATTTTGGATAGATGGCGTTAGGAATCGCATAATGGCTTCCTTCAAGGATCTTCCTTGCAACTATTTCTAAACCTAGGAATTTCACATTTTACACACAAAATCTAGCTCGCCGGTCCAAGCATGAAACTTTGAAATATTTTCGAAGGGATTTTCCAGTAAAGAGAGGATTAAGTCTTACATGACTCAGTGGAATAAATTTGAATAAGAATTTCGTAAGAACAAGGTACCGTCTGCTTATCTCATTGGATAAATTGACGTTATTACCGAAAAAAGCTGAGTAATTTAACTCTCAATCTTGAAAAAATTGTGAAACCGCTCGAGACATGAATGTAAATTACCCGTACTTATTGGAAAAACTTATCTTGAACTTTTGAGTTGAATGCGTGTAGATATCGATTTCTATGAAAGTGGTGGTTACGAAGAATTGATTCAATAGTCAAAATTTACATTTAGTTTTATATGGGATTGAATTTTTGTAAATAAATATCTTTATCAAAAAAGGTATGTTGGTTTCTTAAATGTATTCGTTTGGCAGAGTGTATGTACCGTCCATTGCATTTCTGGTAATAATTTCAAGTAGTTTTCGTTCGGTTTGATTTTAAGGGGAAGAAAAAGTAGTTAATTAGTGTAACGATCTATTTAGATATATCTAGTGAGTATCTTATTTAGCAACAAAAATTCTAACGCATCTGATTAGAAGTGGGGGCCTATTCTCAAAGCGATGCTACAAATCCGTCGATACTATCTATTATTAGAAGTTATTTTAGTGGAGAAGTTTTCCTTATGATCGCCGCGTATTTTCGGATGGTTCCAGATCAAATGGTGTTGCATAACCGAGGGTGGCTGGGAGCTGGCTTGCCGTATTTATCTGGGCGAGAGAGGCTCGCGCATGCGCCCGAACTTCTTTCCCATTTGTTGGTAAACACGAGTCTGTGTGGTCGATAATATTTCGAGCGTCGTAGGAAATAATTTAGCTCCATAATAGAAGCCTGTAGGGACGCGATGTTCCGTGTAACAAAGATAGGCACGATTTGATCGTTGTATTTGTGTTTCCCTGAGACAGAATTTTGTGGTTACATTATATTTTGGTTTTCTTTCCTATGTTACATAAGATGATTGTAGGTGATTGACGCATGCGCGTAGGTTTTTCGTGTGGTAATTTCCTTATTGTTTTTTTCCCGTTTGTGTTACTTTTTCAGAGAGATTACTTATTTAGGCGACGACTGGAGCCGTTTTTATTTACCGGCCTTTTAGAATTCGGTATATAAATACTTCATGAACAAGAAAATGTCTAGACAAGTATCTTAAAGATAATACAGATTTGAATACCTAGGTATATATTATAATAAAGCGTGACTTGCTCATTGTAAATAAGGTAAACGATACAAATTCTATAATGTACGCCTCCTTTTTTTATATGCGCCTCATCTTATTATGTAGAAAACCTCAAATCTTAAATTATCAGCTTAAAATATATTTACAAAATATGGAGCGCCGCTATTTCTAAAAACCACATTCACAAGGTCCAATCTTAAAATAATGCAACAATTTATAATCATACATTTATCAGCAAGAGTTTTTTAGAAAAGCGTAGCGTATCTTGCCACATACAGTGTTGATTGAAGTCAGTCAACAATTCCATTTTACAAAGTTATTTTTGCTGAAAATTGTGCAGAGTTTCGTCCTTAACTCTGAAGGATAGAGTTGCAAATTCTTTGTCTGTACGTTTGTCAGCTGTTTAGATATTTTTGTGCAAATGTATGTAAGATATCTTCAATCAGTAGTCACTCTAATGGCTATGTTTTTGACGCGTGCTGAAGTTAAACATGCGCTGAATATTCATTCCATGTGAAGTAGGGCTTATACACACGCCTAGAAAATTATGAAAACGATGTAGTTAGGTATTTTATGCTAGATTAAAGCTAAATCATCACAAAAGAAAAGTATATAAGTATTATATCCGTTATCTAGTACCTACGACACAAGCGTTTGCTTAGTGTGGGGCTAGATGGCGCTGTGTGCAATGTCCCGGAATATTTATTTATTTATTTATTTATTTACATAATATAGATGTTAGAGAGTTAACTAAACAGAAATTAATTTCATATTCTAATTGATATGATATTAGAATAAGGATCTTGGCTTAACAAAGACTAACCATATGAGCAAAATTATCAAATAAATTGTATTTTAATTTATACTAAATATTCACGTTTTTATTTTTAATAAAAATTGCACTTAAAATAAATAAATATTTCAGGACATATCACACAGCGCCATCTAGCCCCATACTAAGCTTACGCTTGTATCATGGGTACTAGATAACGGATAGGTATAATACATACATACTTTTATTTTGTAAATACATACTTATTATACATAGAAACGACCAGACTCAACACAAGTAGGTAATTACAAATTTTAATATTCATAATTACTTGTGTTATGCGGGAATCGAACCCGCACCCCTAGATTAGAAGGCAGAGCCACTACCAACTAAGCTAACGGAGCAGTCAACTTGTTAGTATTTTTGTAAAAACTAGAAGGGTTAATAATAACGAAAGAAAGGATATGGGTACAACTCAATCCATAGGTACATATTGTTCAAACAAAATTCTTTCGAAAAAAGAAAGACAGCTAAAAGCCAAGTCACGTCGGAACCGATAAGGGAAGATAGCTACAATATACATTACATACAAAATACACTATCTCTAAACATTGATATCGTTTGTCGGCACCTCAGTTACCGCACCCTGTTTTATTTACATGTAGGTGAACTACATTCAATGTAACTTGGTATTTGGTTCATACATACGGTTGGTTAAAATTGTTTTAGATAATTTCATAATTGCTTCACATATTAAGATATTTTATGATTTTTATCATGATCATCATCATCACATATTATCATGTCTGTAAATCAGGTATAAAGTTATGTAGCAATAGACTTCAAAAAAATACACAAATAATTTTTTTTTCTTACCCCTAACCACATTGAAACAATAAAAAATATTTTTAACAGGTTTAGCTTATTTCGTTATTTTCAATTCAGTTTGAAACTACATTTTAAAGGGAAATGTTTACTAAATACAGAAAGAGGTTAAAAATGTACAAACATTTGACTGAAACACGTAGCCGTGTCAAGCTAAAGTTGTAGAACAAAATAACTATAGCTAAGGGTATTTGTAGGTAGGTATTATCTGTCTACGCTTCCCCTCGGAGTGAAGTCGCTTTTGTTTTGGAAGAAACAAACGATAGAAACTTGTATATTTATTGTACGCTCTGCTTACTTTGCAGGTTCTGTTGTTATTGGTAGTGAGGTATCTATCGACAGAATATCTGTTTGTTAGTATGTATAAACAGTATCAAATAAGTTGTGAAGAATTGCATTTATATTGTTGTTCATCATCATCATCCACAACCCTTGGGATCCTACTGCTGGGTATTAGGCCTTCCTTTGCATGTGCCATCTGCATCGATCTTGTACAGACCTATAGGTATATTGTTGTTACTGGTGGCGATTTATATTATTTTGTTTATTACTTAATCACGACTTAGAAACATATATAAAAAAGAAGGCAATGTTTAATTAACTAAGAATTACGGTCGCAATTACTTTCCATTGTAGGCATTCGTTAATTAAACTTGTTAATTTGCAACGTAATTAACGAAAAACATTGCATCCAAACAAAATAATCCAATCCAAACCTCCCATCACTTACTAATCCCAATTTTAATATAAGATGCAAATGAGCATAACTAACCAGGCCTGTTGTTTTGTACAAGCTCTTGATCCGGGGTAGGGATTAATCCCTTAAAATCAGAGATTTAATAACAAACAGACTCATTACATACCAATATTTAACTTTATAACAACCATATTTGGAGAAAATCAGTATTAAATAATATTACGACGAAAAAGCGACGGCACAACCAGAATTCAAATATTTTTACGCGGTATTCACGTACGATCTATTACTTGGATTTATTTGATATAAGGTGGCTACCTGCGTGTAAAAATTTACATTGTATTGAGATCAATAACATCTTCAATTACTTTTCGGGCACTGTAGTTATGAATTTCAAACCAAAAACAAGAAAATCCGTTGCTTTGGAGGTAATGTCGTGAAACAAAAATAAGATAGATCAATAAACATACACTCGCTTATTTCTAACAATTGTAATGAGATGTCTACGTAGTCAAATGTTGATGCTACAACCCAAAGGTTTAAAACAAACCCAACATTTTGAAGCGGACAAGTGTTGTTTCGCCAAATACCTACTTATCAACCCGCCGAATTAGACAAACTTCGCTACACAACGAAACAAAACATCCCTTCGGTGGGGGCGCCACCTGCCACCCTTTTACAGTACTTTATGTTCCAACTGCTCTATTGTAAACAGTGTTTGTAGAAAACAGATGATGGTTGCATCTTTTTCGTCCATGTTTAGCTATTTTATTCATGATTTTAATTGTACATACGCATTACGCATCGATGTTTAATCATTTTTTGAGAGATTTTGGAAGTACTTTAATTTTCATTGTAAGATAAAATTAACAATAAATCGTGTGATAATTGTAATTTTAAATGTAACCATTTGAAACAATAGCCCATTCTACAACAAATAATGATTGTATAAATATGTTAAGTGATATTTAATCAAATTTAAAGAAAACATATTTGTGTTCTACGTCAAAGGAGCAATCTTACTACTAACTACTATTTACATATATACCTAACTACGTACTATCTCAATGCTAACCTCAGTTGCACATTTATAAGACTGGGATCAGACGCAGTCTGTGACAAGACTAGCAGCTAGACTTGCACTGAGCCCTGGAATAAGATCTGCATACAAATACTCGCATTTACAAAATCTCGATTGTAAAATAGCATTGAATCTTTGTTCAGGCGAGTGTCCTCAACTCTTCAGAGTAGATGAGATTTTGATGGATTCGGTTAGCGATATCGTGATAGGGTGCATTCGGGTAGGACGTGTTTGGTTTTGCAAGTGGATCCGATGTATTAGATCTCTTAGATGTGTCTCCAAGGGCTGTTGAGAATACTGATGAATACCTATTATTGAATAATACTTATTATATTTATACATAAACATATACTTATTACCGTACTTACTGTGATTTATTGGATGCTGTAACGTATCCATATAATGTGACCAAATATTTGTTTAATATGATTTACATTCAAAATATACTAACTTATAGCTATAGTTATGTCAAAGTATGTTTATATTCTTTTAAAACTATTCCATGTTAGGATGTTTTACATAAAAATGTGTCATGTCATAACTGAAAAAGGCTGTTTATTACGTTGAATATTGTGTGTCCGATTAAATAATAGTATCGACTCAATAATAGTTCAATAAATAGCTACCACATATTTGTGGAATCGATTACTATTTGTATTAATTCTCGATAGTTGATTTTTAAATGAATTTAAAGTCATAAATTGTCTATTTCAATACATTTTTATTCAAACTCGAAACTGATGATCTCAATACGTACCTCCATTTTGATAATATGCATAATAACCGTTTTTAACATAATTTATAATAATTTATTGGTACTTAGATGTTTAACATGGGAGCAAAATACTTTATAAAATATTAATTTTGCTCTTTTCAAACGTTATTATAATTTTAAAACACTTATTTACAAAGAGATCGTTCTAAGTTACAAGTTTTTTGAATAATATTACTATTTTCACTTGTGTTACTTTAACTCTGCGGGAGATGGGGCTATTTGTGTGATAATTTACAGAGTAAATGTTTTAATTCAAATAAGAACACGAATGTTCTATAAAAAAACTATCGGATAGAAGAAAAATACCTACATACGAAATACTCACAAAAATTTAGTCTTTACAGTTTTACCAAATTTTTAGTATCATAGTAGATAATAGGCACCTTAGAATGTTCTATCACATAAATGCTTTTATTTGTTGCAAACAAAAAATATAATACGTAGATTTTTTGCAAGTGTAACCATTTTAAGCCGGCACGTACAAACGTAGGAGTAAGGTTTCTTGTGTAGGTACAAACATAAATAATTATTAATTTGATATTCAGTCCTACTGCGAACGATTCCAAAGCACTTATTTTGTAAAAACCCAATAAAATTTTAGCGTGTTGTAGGTGCATACATTTTGAGCTTAATTGCTCCACTAAAGTGTTATTTTTATTGTTTAAAAACAACACAACTTTGCTTTAATCTGATACGTGACAAATTTTATTAAATTAATGCCACCGTTTATGATAATTATCTTTAAAGTTCTCATCTTAATGAGAGCTAAAATAGCTTTAAGATAATTGTCAAAACATGATATTGAGTTGAAAATGTAATTTTGAAGCATAATGGTTCTAATAATGATAAAAAAACACATATATTCTTAAAATTATCAGCTTTGTCGCGTAGCATTATTATTTCGTTAAGATTAACCATATATTATAATACTTTCAGCTTTTGTTTTTCAACTAATTTACTTTCCTACCAATTTATTTATTTTTTAACACAAAAACACAGTTCGAAATTAGGAATATTTTAAAATAATTTCAACTCCTTCGCTCGGACCAAAAATGTACGTAAGTATAAGTAAAGTAGAATATTATTAAGAGCATCGAGACGGTCGGTCCGTCGGGTTAAACTTTAGCTTTGGAACCCTTGAAGGAATGTTAACCCTTCGGTATATACCGCTAAACAAGTCTGAGTGGCTTAACTGTTGGCGCTTGGTTTAAAGCATAAACGGCAAAAATAATTGATGAAGTAAAGGCAATCATACACAACATTTCAAGTTTATATTTGTATGTAGCTGGTTAGTAATGCCTAATAAACAATCTAAAAATTTACGGCGTCGGATACGTACCTGAAAGTGTGTACCTATGAACATATATGTGAATAGGCAAATTAGAGTTATGTTTGTACATATGTACTAATTACTAATTTGGAGCTCTGAAACACAAGATCCACTGGATACTTAGCTCAAAGCTCAGTACACTTCTGACGTACTGTACTAGTGCATAAGATTTCATTTGTTTTTGTAATAGGTATGTAATGTACGTACACGTAAGTTTTTGGTCAAATAAACAAATTATTATTAATTATTATTATTATTAATTTAAAGTTAATTTTGGTGAAAAACCGTTGATATATTTGTAGAGAAAATGTTTATATTATATTTCCTTATTTGTCTTATAAAAGATATCAACGCGTTTTATAAAATTTTCATATGTTTACTGTTCCAGTTTTTTTGCAACCTATATTTCTGACTACAATATCTAGTAAGTACGAACTTTGGAATAAGTCGCTGTAAGTCTAAAACATAGTCTGTTTGTTTCTCTACAAAAGAAAACGTCTTTATACAGTCGACTCGGCATCTAGTTACGTCAATACCTTCAAAGAGGAAAACGTCGAATGTCTCGAAATGAGACTTAGCATTTCAGGCACCCTTTATCGCTCCATCCCTCTATTTGCATTTCTTTTACAACTCAGCTGGAAAACTTAACAGACTGTTTTCACCTTTAAACTTGGTTAGAAAATTCCAGCAAATGCAAATATTTAATTACAAACAAGGCAAACAGTAAGAAAACTAAATTAACATACAGAAACAACAAACAAAGGCGGGCTTATTGCTTAATTTTCTTAACAACAAGAAAACATAAATTAAACGGACCCTAAAGCTTGGTTTTCATAGAATTGGGTCCAATTATCTGAATATTAACAAAATAATTATCCGTCAGTAATTTCAGCACCATAACGTTTGATAAAACGCCAAAGATCGTTTGGGCCATCTGTTTCTTGCCCACAAGTGAACAAGTCAATGCCTAGCTTGTGATATTACAAACATATTTCTTACAGACAATGAAATCCCTTACAACCCTTATTTTGATAGTAGCAGAGACTATTTTGGTTTATTTTTCGTGTCTACAGCTGTACAAAAAGAAACTGGAGTTGGCCTCTTGTTGTTTCGTTCTTAAAATTAATTTGGGCCTCTTGAGAATCCACTTGGCTTTTACTCGAGATTAAATCTATCTTAAGTTAATGAAATTGGTATCGGTACAAGATACAGAGCAGAAACAACGAGTTCTTGTCTAGATGAAACTTGCGCCCACCCATGTGAACAAGGCATAGTTTAGCTATTTTTTTTTAATTAGATAGGTTTTTCTTAACGAACAAAAGGTATACATTTTATAAAACTTACACTATACCTTCCATTACTAACATAACTTACAGAATTACATATTTTTTAATTACTGATAATTTTTCTTAGTTAATTTTTAATAATTTTTGTAGCTTAATCATTTAATTAAACTAAGTAATAAACACCAATACATCCTTATAAAGTAAAACGACGAATATATTTTAAGTCAAATTTAATAAGGTACGTTCACACGGTCTTATATTTTAATTAAAATTTATGCAACGTGTATATTCGAGAAAATGACATGAAAAATACTCAGTTTAATTCGATATGTATTATAAAAACTGTGAATTTATTCGCATCGGGACGGCTTATCCGTACATAAAATGCACGTTTGTACGACCGTCTGTCAGACAGGTGGGGTCTGAAACAAGCTTGAGATAGGTATCAGTTGGTTTCACTTCATGCTGAGAACCTTTTAAAGGAATCGCAATTTTGCAATGCATTTAAATGCAAGCTAATCCGATATCCCGTCTCTTCTTACCTTATAACTCCGCCTTTATTTACAGAGGTTATAAAGTTATTTCCAAAAATGGAAACGACCTTTCGATTAACCTACAGGTTACAGTTTCTTTCCATTTAAAAAAACAATGACACATGCCTGGTTAAAATCTCGGTCTGTGAAAAAAACGTAACCCAAAAACGTCGGCCATTTTTAAATCGATCGGAGTTCGATTTTTAAATATGGTGCCGAGTGCACCGAACCCCGATTCGATGGCCAGATTATAATCGGCTGTTATAAATTGAGCTTTGGAGTTATCCGGGTTTCCGCCTTGCGGTTTGGAAGGTAGAGAGGTCGGGCGAGGGGTGGCGGGTATTATTAGATTGGACGGGATCAGGCGGAGTGGGGGCGGAACGGCCCGGCCGACACGCGAGGGCTTGCCGATGTCAACATTTATCATACATTTTATGGCAGAGAGGCTTGGAAACGGACCGCTTACCTACATGCGAGTTTCATCTATGCACCGTACCCTTGTTTCAGTATTATGATTTGAGGCGGCCTATGAATAATCAGAAATTCGGGCATCGTCACGCTCGCTTTCCAATTTCAAGATATTATCGATACTTTTGTCGGTTATTAATAAATTATTAATATTCTACCTGCTTCCCCTAAAAATATGAAAAATGACTGTTTGTCATATTTTTGGCCTTTGATGCCGTCAGTATGAGTCGTAAAAATATTATTTATGCAGTGTTTTGTGAAAAAAATTGTCATTTTTTGCTTGGCGGGATTTTTAGAAGTAGGTTTGTGTGATTCATTTTGTGGAACCTTTTAATTCCAAAAGAAAAAAATATACCTTTTTATTCCAAGAGAAAAAACCCAATTTAAAATTGAAATGAATAAAAATAAATCATTGACATGGTATCAAGTTTCATCATCATCTTCCACAGATACAAAATGTAATTAGTTCCACCAGTTTGCATAAAACAACTAACTCAATCTGTTAAATTGGGATTCCTTAAGTTCCAAGATGTTGATTAGCCGCCGCCTTCTCCGTGAACTTAAGACCGTTATCAAAACTTTGCCACTTTAGTCGAACCGTTTCCAAGAAAGCGAAATCGGCTTACCTCATCTTCATATCCAATTCGCATATTATCGCAAATCCTACTCTAAATTGAGGTTCGCGAATTTTCGAACGGTGGGTGCATGTCGCCCCGCAAATACCGTCATATTTTACAACAACCGCCCAGTGGCTGAACATCCTGAAACTTTTAGCGTTGCAACAGAATATCAACTTTATTTGGAGAGTGTCAAAGGTCAAAATAGAATATCACTTACACGTTGTTTGTAACGTAAAGTGTTTGAACAAAGAGATCAGTGACTGGTTGGTAAAAGTTTGAATCCCTGTTCAATTTTGGGAGAGTCCATTTGCATCTATACTTGTATTAAAGGGCCCATTTTAAAGTTTCCTCTTTTACAAAATTCCTCCTTCAACTTTGAGGTTTTTGAAATTTTCCTTTAGGGAAAATGCAAATGGCACAATTTTAAGTTAGCGAAGGAATGGAGCGGTAAAGCTGAGTAAGAATTCCTGTACTTTCTCGAAGAATGTACACTGAAATTGGTTTAAAAGTTGGAATGAACCATTTGACGTATTGTCAAAATTGTGGAAAGTTGTTCTTGCAATCTTCTTTTTCAAAGTTTGGCATTACGCAAAATACTTTTACGCTTACACAGATTCATTTATTGACCAAAATAGTATATTCGTACTATTTAAATTCTGACACTTCATATTATTCTTATGAATTGGTAAATTTTAAAGTTGTACGTGTTGATTTAACGAGGAATCCCTACAACAATCACACGGTATTTCCTCCACCTTTCCCACAAAAATGGAAATCACCTCAATCAATGCTAATTCAATTTACATAAGTGGGTTCTACGTGTGTGTTCTTCATTATCATTAGATAAGCGGTTGTTGACCTTTGCCTCTATTACCGCAGTTAGCAGTTTGTCACAGTCACTTTTACATAAATTAGATTCAAGGTATCTAAGGGTAATTACTGAAACATTGTTGTTAATGTATCGGTATCGCTACGTCGCTACATAGTGGTAAGCACGTATTTATTAAGGCTGCCTTTATCGTTCACTATAATCGAGTAGGTATGTTGGGTGCATACATATTTGAGTCTATTAGAACCATGCAACCGATATCGATTTTGGTTTGCATGTACCTATTGTTGTTGTCTTGATTTCTATGAAGTGATTTTCGTTGAATTGCAATCACTTAAATTATGATTAAAAGCATTTTGAGATGACCAAATATGAAAGATTTAAGTTAATACATTCATTTCAAACATTCAAAGATTGTCTCAATTTTGTTAGTGTAGGTAGGTATATAGGGTTGGCATTATTTATCAACTAAATCAACACGTACAATCCACATTTCAGCCAGCTTAGTAAATACAGAAAATCCGTCGCAATTATGCGGCAGCCCCGTCCTATTATGTCTTAGAACAACCGCCAGGGTCATATTAGCCCGTGTGTCAACACACCTAAATTGCGTTATCGGCACCCCCAGCCCAATTGTGGCCAATTGCCTCTGCGTCTTGCCGTAATCAACTCTATATTACAAAAGAAAGAGCCAGGATAATATCCACACGTAATAACGTGTCATTGACAACGTGTCACGCTTAGATACGTTGTCTTTGACACGACATTTGACACGTTTCACAAATATTGTGCTACAGTCGCGCAAATACGTTGAAATGGGCGCATAGTGCAAACATGGGGTATAACCGAGTAAATAAGTTGATATGAAACTGCGAGCTGTTGTCGATTGTCTCTGTTTTGTACAGAGAAGCACGTACGAATATTATCGCGTGTACAGTTTTTCGCACGCTTCGACGATTTTTCTATTATTGTTATGTGTTTTATCAGGACTCATGTTGAGCGCAGCGATTTTGCTGCGACTGTTTTTATTCATGTTTTTATAAATTGGCTTGGTATATTTTTTGCCTTAGGAATATACAATAAACATTTTATGAGACAAATTTAGTTTTTTTTTTGTACATGTTATTTACTAAATAATTACATCACTACACAAGCAAAGTTAAAATGTTCCGATCGCGTAAAAAAATATGTATGTATATCACGAATATTAGTGGGAAAAAAAATTACTACCATACAAACGAGATGTTATGATAATGAAAATGTTTTTAGTTAGATGCCTGGTGCATTGCTTTGGTGCAATTAAAATAATTAATTCAATTGCATCATATCGTTTAATTTTATTTCAACTGCATTTCCGCTGCAACGAGTGCAACAAACGTGCCATTAACAATTAAACCGCTGAACAATTACAATTACGTCAATGAAAATTACTGCAGTAATGATAATGAACGAGGAGGCATTTAGTTTTATCTGAAAAACAATGAGTTTGCGGATACATGTCTAATTGTTCATGAAATCGTTAGCGATACCGTCGGGTTTGTGCAACTCTGTAAGCAGGATTTTGTATTAGTTATATTTGGGAATACAATTAACAATTACCCGCAGGGAACCATACCTTTCATTGTGCTCTCTCCACTCTCACTGACCGCGCACGTAAATCAATGATTACAAATAAAAGAAAGCCATTATTGCCTCTCGGAGACAATACACCACATTATCACTGGTTAGCACAAACCACCTTCACTATTTCACCTGTAATTTCAAACTAAATCTTACCTCGCAGACAACAATTGCGCCAACGCGGAAGGGTTCATACTTTTTTGTTTATTGCTCTAAATTTTTACGAGCAAAAAGTAAACTTTACAACCAAACAATACTTTCAGTTTCTTTATAAAAGCGGCAACAAAAGAACGGCCAAAGAACCGAGTAGGTAAGGTGTTTTTCGATATGCCGAAAACAATAGAATTGTTACAAAACTTTTGTTGAAATGAATGCTAAGTGTTTTTTACGTGTTGAGCATAAACCTCGCATGTGATAGAATTGCTTCCAGTCATTCTCGGAATGTACAGTGAGTCGTCGAGTTTAGTGTTTTTACAAAGAGTTAAAAGCCAAGTTTTTTGATAACAGAAAAAAGTGTTTCAAATGTGTCCTCGGCGTTTTATCGTGACAGATAATTCCGGTTGAAGTTGTGCCGCGAACAACGATAGAGAAGCGTGACTACGAAACTCGAGGTAAATTGTCGAGAAAATATTACGACAACAAGCCGATAAAGTAAGCTAAAAGATTTGCTTCATTATGTAGACGACTATCACGAAGTAAACAAGGAGTTGGGGACATATTTCACTTCAATCGGGAACAAGAAAGAACCCCTTCTAGCAAATCTCGATGTTTATTGAGTTTATCTGTGATATACGTTAGTTTGTGGGAATCAACGGAAGTGGGAGAATTCTTTCGGCCGTCGGAATCAATATTTTCGTCTATCGCATAATTTTGGCGTTCGTGCATATTTCATACCAGTGTCTGCCACCATGGGACACCATTTTGGCATCGCTCCCGCCAATGTTCATAAGTGATCACAAATCAAGCTGCCATCTTATCATATTTCTTATAACTTTTAGATGGAATGAGTGCGATATTCAGCAAGTGGAGCATTTTCTTTCGCTCAAGGCAATGAACATAACTTACGCCGAAATCACCAGCGTTGTTATACTTAGCTCTTTGTTTGGAGTGAGAAAATGAATTTTCATATTTTTCTCTCTGAATATTCTTTGTATAATGTATGGAATAAGCATAGCGTGAAAACGACGGTGTAGTACCTATAATTTCCAGAGTAATTTTATTGTTTCGAATCTACACAAAATGTAAAATTACATTAATCTATCATTAGTCGAATTGTCAGTTCAGAATAATGCATGTTGATGTACCTATACTATAGGTAATACATAATAAAGAGAATTATAATCATTTTTTTACCAAATGAAATAAGCTCATAAACTACAAACATTATTCCATGACTAAACAAAGCTCATATACTCATCTATTTTACCCCACTCCTGACACCATGTGCAGGGTGTATTGTCAAATCAAACCATTAGGTTATACATCACAATGACAACTCTCTTTTTATAACGTAAACTCCAAGATTGCCCTCAACAATTCCCTAATCCAATTCTCTAGGACAATTCCATTTACCTACTGTATGTTTAGTCGTGATCACAGTCGTCACGGAGGTACTCATATGTCGGTTATTGTCCTACAAATTAGAATTGCCCGCGTGTCCAGTCATGAGAAACAAGGAGTTTTAGTTGTTTTGTGAGAATCGTGTGAGGTAAGTATGTCTTTTATGGATAAACTACGCGACGGCACTTTGGTTTTTCGATTGAATTTATTTATAGTATACTTATTTAGTATTTGAGTCAGGTATAAAGTAGGTAGGTAAATTACTCCCCGCTACGTTGATTTTATTTGTAGCGTATTGCAACTAAGTGGTTTATAAAATAAATGAGTCGATAAGATACCTAATAAAATTTAATCTGCTGCATAAGCCAGACTATGTTTTACCAAATTCCAATTTAGATATAAAAGGCTTTAATTTTACTACAAATTTAATTTTGCAATTTATTTCTGAAATCTATTTTGTAACACCTAAGCCTCTTATATTGGTATCAGTAACGTAAATTAATTTAATATTACATCACAGGCCATTCTAATTTGAATTCAATAAACTGCTAAATTTATTGGCATTCCTGCTTTACATTATATACCACAGGAGTCAATTTAAAATGTAGGTTAGCCGCAGATAAAACAAAACTTTTAAATTATTACCTCTTAACGTTTCCACCGTGACATGTGGATGTCATTTTTCTACACTAATTAGGTCTAAATAATGTTCTGTCCATGTGATATTCTTTTGAGAAGATTTCTGTTCTTACATGAGGGATAATATATTGGTCTGGTAGGTTGGATTGTGAAAATGTCGGTGCCAACTTGGCGAACGGCAAATAGAAGAAATCAGAAAGCTTTTTGAAAGAACTGAGTGCTTCTAGCTTTTAGAACGTATTGCTTTTATTCGTTTATAAATGTATGGAGCTATTTCCTTCACAACATACGAAACAGTTTCTTAAGATCTGTAACAAAGCAATTGGTAAAACTATTGAAACTAAAGTGCTTTTTTATCTATTTAATTAGTTGATTGCGTTAAAGGTCTACTGGCATTACTCCAATATTAATTAAAAATCACTTTATATAAGTGGTAAATAAAATCGTGACAAGTCTCTGTGCGTTTACTTTAGCATATAAATTAAATTTCAAGCGCTCTATATAAGATTATTTATTTAACATCTCGGTGCCTTTATTACCATACTATATAGATTTTTCGATCTATATACAATACATACTATTTAAATAGTTTCAAATGAAAAAAAAATATATTTTCGTTAAGTCACTAAGTTTCTCCTTTCAACTATATTATAAAGTTTTCTTTAGTAAATTTCTAGCATATCCTCACCGTTTCTAAAACAGGAATAAACAACCATTCATTTTGGATCTTGGTCAAATTAATGTCGTCCATAAATTCGTTGTGTAGCACGGTCTTCCTATCTATACCTACCCACCTAGATACATTCAAAATAAGCCCAATGTTTTCAACATTTTTAGATAAGCTTCTACACGCGTATGTTTTGACACCCCGCATTCATAAATAAGTCCACTCCAAATACGTTCGACATTACAGATTTAAATAAGTGGATCCTATAGTGGAAAAATAGACTTTGTATATAAATTTGATGTGTGTACATTAAGTTATGAGGAAGTTGGATTAAGCTGTCTTTACATAGTCGGAATTGTGAGCTTCTGAAACTATGTGCATACCTATATCTATAACTATGAGCCAGTGTTTGTGAAACAAGTGTTAGTGTGAACTTGGATATGGCTGTAAGTAACATAATCTATCTTATCATCTAACTGAAACCTGAAATATGAAACTTTCATGCGAGTAAATCATCATTGGGCCCTCAAATTATTTCCCCGTAGTACCTATGTACCTATTTATATAGTTGTTGCTTTCTATGTTATATTTATTACGGCATTATTATAAAATGAACATAAAATAACACAAAGGTACTAGTTTAACTTTAAAAATAAATCCTTATAAAATTATCGACAGGTTCATAGTTTCAGCTTACAATCCAATAGCATCTAATTGGAGCGTAGCCAACCAAGCTGCGAGTTTTAATATAGAAACCTATATTAACAAGCTACCTTGTTATATCTGAAAGCTTCTATAATGCCACTCTATTTCTAACAGGGGCCATTGTTACTGAAACAAGCTACCCTTTGATATCCCTTGTTAGATGGACCAGAGTATAATACTCGTTGTTTATGAAACTCATAAATTCCAAGTGTGTGTTTAACGCCGTGTTTTTATATGAATTATGGCGGCTTCAGATGTTTGTTGTGTTAGAAGTTTTGTAATCTTGCCAGGGGATTCGAAATTTTATGTTAAAAATATCAGCTTAAATTTTTCGGGCGCGCGTTTGCTGTATGTAAATTTGTGGTTATTCGCTCAATAACTACATATTTGTCTATTGTATGAATTTTTAAATAAACGTCTTCGGTGTTTTCTAAAAAGAAAAACAAATATAACAAATGAATTGCACGTAAACAAAAAACAATGTCAAAAACACAATAAGACAACTTTTCATAAAAACAGCTAACACGAGTAACAAAAGGGCTTCATCTGCTCTTAATATACAGCTACATTTACTTATTCTCTGTTCTACTTTATTCCCCAACTAATCACAAAAACTACCAGACTACTACTCAGCAAAAACGATGGCCAAAGAAATAAGTAACAACGCAAAAACTTGTCCAAAAACTAACCCTTTGGTAAAGAGAACTAAAACGTCTGGCGAAAAAACTTTTGACTAAACAGAAATACGGCAAAATGTGAGCGATTTATTTATTTTTACATTTCTTGTTCTTACAAAAGATCCTTTTAGACTAGTTTTAGGTTTTTTCTGGCATTGTAACAAATATGTATGTTGCTTCTTCTACTCCGAAAAAGTGACAGGCATATTGGTCCGTTTTTGAAAACTATGATCAGGGAAGTACGATATGAACGTATTTTTTTTCCATCAGTAATTATAATTTCTTGTCCGTGTCTATTACAGAATCTAAGTATGACAGCATTCTAGATTAAACATAAAAAATTAAGTAGATATTTACCTAAGTATCACAAATAACTAACAACTATGATAATTAAATGATGTAAATAAAACCAATTTATGCTTTTATTTCCTTAAAAAAAATTACTTGAGCGACCCAATTTAAACCCACCTCTACAGTATCAGACAATGTACGAGTATCAACCCCTAATAATCGGAAAAAGCTTTCAACCCCAAGGTGCAACTGCAAGCCAGCCCCGTCGAGAGTAGAATCATGTAGCATACGAATGTCGCTCTCATTTCGCGATGTAGACGGAGTTGCATTTCCTGCAGTTTTCTTGTATGGATAGCAAAATATTGACGCATTTTTTTTAGTAATTTTTTTTTATTTAATTTCATACATTGTGTATGACGACTTGAATACTTACATGGTATTAATAGACCAAGCCTACTCTCCTCTTAACAAAATTCTTTAAAAATACAGTAAGGGTTTTAAGTTACCATTCTCAAGTAAACAGTTTAAATATAATAGTGACATTATCCAATTTATTTAAAGCTTCTTCATTTTTTACGAACATCTGAAGCCGTGTCTACTTTTAAGCAACAATTCTCAGTTGAAAACCCCTTCCCGTATCGATTATGTATCTATGTATATTACATGGAAAGTTCTACGAATATTCAATAAGGTTCCATGGGAACGTAACGAAGCCATGTTTGTTTGTTGAGTGAAACCGTAACCTACCTGCCGATCGAGAATGTCGGATGCCGGATTAAGACAGAATATAAAGTAGGCAGGTAATGCCCTCAAGTTGCTCAATACACTCTTATATTGAGTACCTCGAGAAAGTAAAGTGACGGCACAAAAATAAGGTAAATAAACGCTGCGTAGGCAGTCACTATGCCCAATCATAAGATTACAAAATAACACCAATATGTCCACTTCCTATGTGGATAATCTCAACGAAGATTAAAAATGTGAATCGTTTGTGGGCGGAGACGTCATTAGATACTAGTTTTATTTACCAAATCTGACATTTAGTAAAAACTCGGGCCAACAAACCCGTCCGAGAAAATGCCGGAGGTACGACGTCACATAAACATTCTAAATTTCCTTTTTTATCGATACCAGTTTGAGACTCTCGGACGGAGATAACCCTCCCATATTCCAATTATTTTGGGGCCAAAAGATTAAGATATTCACTTCGACTATGGGAGTTAATTAAAGCACAGTCGATGCCCAATTAAATTGAAGATCAGAGAGCGTAGAAGCTTTCATCTGGATTGACTCATTTGAATAGACAGCAGCGTATTTCAAACCCTGATTTACTAAGAATGTCTTTATATAAATTCCCGAAACCTCCAAAGAGAGACATCTTGAGGTAAACATTGATTCGGGCGGACGAAGCGTGCGTAATTTGAATTTGGTGAGGCAATTTCCATTTTTCAAATATTGGATGAGGTTAACAAGATGAAACATTCTTTTGACTTTTTTTCTATCTGTGCTCCGTGGTACTCTTTGGTAGCGCAATCTTGGCGCCCATCGTGCAAGATAACATTATACCGGCCCTGGTTAAAACAACGAAACAAACAACCGACCGAAAAGTGGCTAATGAAGGCTGAATTTTATATGCCATTTCTGTTTCCAAAAGTCGAGATACGCGAGGTAGGGTCATGTGGGGTGCTGTCAAATAATATATAAGATTTTATCCGCCCATTTAGTGGAATTTGGTGCTACACGTAATGCAAGAATGGTGTTAATATTGCACTTTATGCTCTAGAGAGTTTGCGGCGGTTGATTAAAAAATTCTTAAGCAAAAATCGTTTCGATATTTTTTCGAGGTTATCATTTGTAGGTTCTACGAATTTATTTTTCGACAGCTACTCGTTTATGTAAAATTTATGGTTATGAGGTTGCGGTCATGTTCGCTTTCGATTCGATTTTTTGCGTTAATATCGTGTTTTGTATATATGTATTCTATATGTACCTGTTTGCAGACATTTATACATATTTACTATGTTTTGGTTAATTTATTATTATGGAACGAGTAATTTACAAAAGGTACTTATGTTTTAAATTAGTCTTATTTGTTGCTAGCTTCATAGTTCAAAGTTTTTTTTAGCATATCAACATTTACCGGTATACCTTATTTTTAAGGAAGCGAATGACATGCCCATCAAAACCTCAACAGAAAACAACTTTCCTGAAAGCAAAAGCGTAGCCATCAATAATGCAGATATTATCCAATTCCCTAATAGAATGAAATAGAAAGGTACGCCGGAAAACAGGCCTCGGCCGAGGGAGACATAAGCCAATAACAAAAATATTTACCAAAACTCGAGTCGAATAAAAAGATGTCCCTTAATACGGGCCCAGATGCATTCGGGCTATTATTTGTTTCCCCAGAAAACTTTACCTTGGCAAAATATATGTAAAATGCAAATTTTTGGGTCGGGAGCGAACACTATTTCCTTTTTGCTCGTCCCTTATTATTCGTGCAAAGGTGCCTCCGGGGACAATGTTTTTTAAAAAGATAAGTGAGGTGAAGGCGTCACGTCGATTCCACTTATCGTTTCTCGATGGGACTCGAACAAATAGGATGTATGAGGGAACAAGGGTGTCTCAAAGGGTAAATAATGCAGACCTCACAAGGTAGAAAAAAAAATTCAGTAGGTACATAGATGTACCTACTGTATATTTTTTTCTAGGAACGAAGATTCTTTCCTATATTTCTTTTGTATAAGTAAACGAGTTTGTTAGGATTATAAGCTTTATTGTAATAGTTTAAACGACTCCGTAAATACACTAACAACCTATTAAAACTACTTATAATTTTAATATCATAAGTTAAGTTTAGCGAAAAGTTGTGCAGGACGTAAATTTTGTTGAGGGTTGACTTTTCCACACAATTAAAAATAGTTCTAACGTTACTTCAATATCATTTTGACATTCTTATCGGTGTGTTTCTTTTTTTCTCCAATGTGAGGTGTTTCAAACTGGCATCGGTTCAATAAACTGTTGACCGTGTATATCAGATCTATTTCTTGTATCTATTTTTTTCTATTATAGTGGTTGGTATTTGTTTAACATAATGAAAACGTATCTCTTACGATTTCATGTAGTGTCTTGTTTTAGTTAGTTTAAGAACTGCTAGTAATTTGAATGAATAAAGACTCTAAAGCTCTCTAGTGCTAACGATTTAATATAGTTTTTCCGAGGTCATTAGAAATAAAGTTATCTTAATTTTTCAGAATAATGCATCGTTTCAAAAGATGGTTCATTGTAAGCTTATCTAAAAGGCTCAATTTATAGAGAATATATATGTTTATTATACCGTTTATATACATAATGTTCGGTAAAAAGTAATTCATGACCTAAATTATATTCTTGATGTGGGAACGTCTCTATTTCTCATGTTTAGTTAATAATTTGATTGTTATCATTTAAATTTACCGTTATATTTCTGTAACTGTTTATTATACTTTGGCACTCCTAAACAATAGCTTTACTATGTGATTGACGTAAATATAGTTTTCTCAAGCATTTTATTGAAATCGTAACAATAGTAGGCATTAAGTGTAATAATTTTAATACATTTGTATTTTAATAAAAGTAGGTAGGTATATCACATGTTCCATAAATTTGTAGTTACAATATCAATTAATATTGAACACAAATCTACTTCTCGTTTATTTAAGTAACAAAAAAAAAACCATTCAGTTTCATTCTTTATACACGTTAGTAAGCATTATTTACAAGTTATTTGTAAAGACACGCTTCCACAGGCCCACTTTTAATAGCCAAATAGCCAAATACAAATCACAGCTCAGCTTAAACTCAGCTTCCATAACCGTATTTAATAGCCATATCACGTGCATTGCAAATTGTATAAATAAACGAAACAGAAAGTTCGCATTCAAATGAGTCACGAATCACTACGTTGTAGAATCATGGGTAACTGCAGAGTTATAACAAACCAGACAATATAATAAAATATAATAAAGACACCTTCTCCTTTTCTCTTTTCCTAGTTTTATCTTCTTATTCTTTCTATTTTCTTGATTCTCTTCATCCAATGGTAGCCTGGACGAGAACGCGCTTAGTGATGAGGCCGCAACTTATGAACATTACATTAAATTAATTTGGTTGTCTGTCATCTATTCTTTAATTTTGTGTACCAATAAAGAACTGTCTGTCTAACATCTAGAAAAGTCAGAGTAAAACCGTTCCTTTAAAATTTATTATAGGCAGGATAGTTGATGGTTAACACATACAAATCAGCATGCAGCAGACCTTTCACATGTCCATGACAATAGGCCAATCAGTATTCAGATGAATCACGTGATGCTTTTAACTTACCTATCACACCAATTTATTTAGCATACCTGTCGGTAGGTACAAGTCGAAAAGACAAACGCTATAGAACAGCTCAGTTACACATAGAAACGCTTCGGTATATTATATCCAGCGGTGAAATAAGAGTAGCTGCTGATGATGATGATGTGTGTAGGAAATGTAACTTCATAATAAGACGTCTACTATACGTCAAAGCTAAGCTACGTCAGAGAGATTACGAGGCAAGTCGTAAAACAACGTCGTCCATTCACGAGAACAATAAAACACGATTCGGATCAAACGGTGTCACTAGCCTCAAGTTCAAGTGTGCCATTAAGTTGCACAAGTGGCTATAAACGTTTGAAATAAAAACGTGAATATTTGCGTTCGTAAAACGTGTGCTAGGGTTGCCGTGAGGCGGGGAAATGGCGAGCCATTTGCGAACGTTTTGATGATTGTCTAAAAACAAGAAAAATGCCATTTTCATTGTTCGTAAGGATGTATCTGATTTTGTATACCTATTCAAAAATATAACTTATTATAAAGACGTAGGCAACCGCATTTACATGCACATATATATGCCTAGATTATTAAATCTATGAAGACACTTCATCATAAATAGAAGAAATCACTGTTAATTTTTCTTCAGAAAAACACGATTTCCACACCAGATAAGTTCCAACAACTCATATTGAAAAAATCTCTCCTTGAAGAAGTTATTGAAGAACAGCTTAATTTTTCAAGTTGCCCTTACTAAGTTTGACTTTTGACACCAGCGCTGGCCACTTCTATACTTACTTAGTTTAAACCAGGTCATAGCTAGCAGCAAAGCCTGGCAACCCTAATTGTGTATCATTTGTAATAATAGCGGCGGTGCATGGTTTATTTTTACGCGATCGCTCGTAAAAGTTGTAGACAAGCAGCAGACACGGTTTACGGCTCTCAACCAGGTGACGGGTTATGGTCTATCAGTCCTGGACGGTGCAGTGCATTGTTACATTGTTTACTTCCGGTTTTGTAGGTTTTTTTCTAACTAGTAATCCAATTTTATAAAACTCAAACGTTGGCTGATATAGTGATCTATCAACGCACATCCCAAACCACTGGACGGATTGGGCTGAAATTTGGAATTAAGGTACATGCTATGACGCAGGCATCCGCTAAGAAAGAATTTTTGGAAATGCTACTTTTAAAGGGGTGAAATCGGGGATGCAAGTTTTACTTCTTTATGCGAGCGAAGCCGCGAGCACCCAGTAGTCCGATTATATGAGGTTTGGAAGGGCCTGAGAAACAAGTTTGTATAAAAATATACGCAACATACTGCACTGCAGCGACCTTATCAAAACAAAGAAAATAACCATTGAAATCAAACAAAATGGCGGACTGCAATGCCCAATACAGAACAAACAGGTATACAAACAACATACCTACAGTAGTTCCTATAGGTATGAATGTAGTAGGTACCTATAGGTATAAATGTAGTAGGTATCTATAGGAATGAATACAGTAGGTACCAACCTATAGGTATAAATATATTAGGTACAGTGATACACAAGTTCGGCACAAGAGCGTGGGCATCGACAGATGTTACCTTAAAATAGATACCTACCTACAGAAAACGACGCCGTGGGTAGGGAAGATGCGTGCGTTTGTTTTGTACCCAAAATGAGATCTATATTTTGGCAAAGAGTTTTTGTTTCATCAGATTTTATTTGGAGATTGTTATTATAAATCTATATTGGTTAAATTATTTCTTAATATCTATAACCAGTATTCAGATGTTAAGGGAATTTATTTGCATTTATGTACGTCTACGTTTGAGTTCATGTTTTATTTACAAAAGAAAAGTATATGAGTATTATATCCGTTATCTAGTTAGTTACAAGCGTTTGCTTAGTGTGGGGCTGGATGGCGCTGTGTGCAATGTCCCGGAATATTTATTTATTTATTTATGTAATAGGACATCACATTCAAGGCTGAGTTCAGCTGATTCATTTAATGTAGGAAATGTAAATAGCTGGCAAAGCTAACGGAGAGCAAACAGTTATGAGTGCTAAAGGAAAGAACCTGAACGGATGAGGTAATTTTAGCACGGAACTACGCTCGATCTCATTTTCTCGATGTTTCAAACTTTGGGCCGAAGGGCCTACCTAACTATAGGTACATACCTACTATTTATACTTACATATTCAGTAACTATGTAGCATTTTCTGTAGGAGTATGTAGTTGTGGCAGTTTTACTGTGTGTTTTATGGCTAAGACTAATTAGGGCCTAATTATTAGGCTAATAAATAAATAAATATTCCAGGACATTGCACACAGCGCCATCTAGCCCCGCACTAAGCAAACGCTTGTGTCGCGGGTACTAGATGACGGATATAATACTTATATACTTTTTTTTGTAAATAAGTACATACTTAATGTACATAGAAACGACCAGACTCAACACAAGTAATTATAAATTTTTAAAGTTCATAAATACTTGTGTTATGCGGGAATCGAACCCGCAGCCTCTAGATCAGAAGGCAGAGCCACTACCAACTAAGCTAACAGGCCAGTCTAATAAGGCTATCTGAACATTATGTTTCGGCGTTCTTTGTTAAATTTTGCATGCTCACTTTTTGTGTAATATGAGTGGATTACAACCTTCTTAGATTAGAGTTTAAAGACTTATGCGTTGAATGATTATTGTGTTTCTTATAAAGCTAGTTCTAAATAGCTATAACACATTTTCTTATTTGTTCCAGATGCATAAAGAATACGGATGACGTCCTACCAAAGCTGATGTAAGTTTATAAACAGATTGTGTTATTTTCAACCACCTACTATTTGACTTTTAAAATCTATATACCTATCGCCCGCCGCGGCCGACGGCGCGACGCTGGTGTGGGGTCTTTTAGACCCATGAACCGATTAAGTAGGTAGGTATACCGTGGGGGCCGGAAGGGTCCGTCAGACCCCTAAGGTAAGATTCTCGAATCCCCATCTTATTAACTTTCAGCCGACTGGCTACATACACAGTGTTGTTGTGCTTAGTAAATTCAGATCTTGTTGATTTCGTAAACTTTCTTTCTATTAAACTGGCGTATCATTTTTGTTGTAATCTAAAGCTTATATATCGTGTGCAAATTATATATCTAAATATATCAAAACACAATTTCAATCAAGCCTATTCAATTTTATAATTCGCAGATTTAAATTTAGAATGCAACTTAGTTTAGCTACAATATTTGTCAAATCCATATCTCCAAACAAATTTATATTTTTAAAAACGTTACTTAACTAGGCGAAACAAAACACAGTGCTCACAAAGTAAACAATATCATAAAGTGTCATTTTTATAACCCTTTGTGAAGGTTATCTCCAAAAGTGTTATTCGACGCAACCTTACGAGAACACAACACCTTATCTGTGACCTGACTTTAACTGAGTGCGAGGGAGGACTGATTATAATTATCAAACTAAAAGTAGGTACATCCACAAAATATATAGACCAACTAGACACAAGATATCAAAATATCCTCCCTTTGTCGTTTCCCAAACGCAAGGGCACAGAGGACAGTCGACGTCACAAATCGTAGAACCGTTTGTTTTATTCTACGTTCAAAAATTTGAAATATGTGCGGTAAGTTTTACGCTCTGTTTACGACGTATATGTTTGATGGCCCATTAGATAGTAAATCTGCCGTAAAATGCAAGAGAGCAGGTCAGTATCGCAAATGAGACAAAGTGGTCAGCTCTCCGTGTCTAGAGTGCGTCTAGCAGTTAAATTGCTTTTATTGCCCCACTACGTCATCTCATTTTATTGAGGCGCCTACTTAAACAAAATGTCATAAAACTAAACACGTCATTGAGACAAGTATAATGTTCTATTAGGGGCGATTTAAACAGCTCTTACGATTTTACGATTTCGACGTTGGTTTATAGCACGGCACGCGCCTCAGTTTGCTCGTAAAACCTACGGTCACCTGTTGTATGGTATCCTTCCTGTGTCAATAAAATTTTGTCAATGGACGACATTTTAATGTGCCAATTATGGGTCGATGTTTCATTCAAGAGTTAAAGTTTTATGGTCTGACGGGCGGGGCGCCACTTGACTACTGTACTAAAGTTCCCACGGGGATGTTTTTTTGGTCATAAACTGGCCATAAACGGCCCGATACGAAACTAAACTTTTGTGTTACACTTTAGTAATGAGTCATTAATGTTTTTATAGATGTTGCGTCTACACCTTGTTGGATTTTATGTGCAAATAAATACTTTGGTTGCGATAAACCACTCAAATCACTGCTAGAACGGTAAAACCATCTTTTAATGCCTTTGAGATGTTTTAAATATTTTTTATAAAAATAGAATCGATTTACATACACATCTACCTACCATTGGAAGATAAACCTAATCCAATCAGCAATGATACAAACACCTACCAACCTCTCAAATTTATTAGGATTTCAATAAACATAAAGATCCAATAATTGAAACCTTTTCGGGCCCACCTGTACCCACCCAAATAAATGTTAACGAGTCCGTTCCTTCACCTCGTCAGGTAGCGGCTCCTATCTTATTATAATTTTTGTCCGTGACCGTACCTACTGTCTAATGTAGGTGAGTTTATGAATTTATTTTCTTTTCGTTGCTTCCGCTTCGCTCTTGCGAATTGCTTCTCTCGAATTTGCGTCATAATTTCAGCTTTTGTGCTCGCTTCTTGAATAATTTCCCTTGGCATCTATATTTGATATTAAGGTAGGTACCTATATACCTATATTGTTTATGCCTTATCATCATTATAATCACTGGCCGAGGTTCATTTACGTGAGATAGGTACATAGGTATATCTAGGTAGGTAATGTATGTACCGTCCGGTGATGATGGTGTTAAGTTGCATCTACGCTCTTAGCTCAACAAGCTTTACCTACTATATAAATATAATTATTTATACACCTACTATATGCATATATATTTGTCTTCCCCCGTGTAGTCATGCCAGGCGGTGACGGGGCGCATAATATTATTTTATCAGTGATCGGTTCGGTGAACGTTCGATTTTTCCGTGCCGACCTTTTCTGAGTCAGCTCTAAATTTAGCTCTATCTACCTAGTTACTAGGTTTGTATCTTTAAACAAACGAATCATCGGTTACCTTGGAATATGTTACGTTTTCTTATTATTTTTCACCTACTACCTACTTACCTTCTGACTAAACTTTTATTTCAACAATTAATCATCAAGAGTTTTAAGTTTTCTATCTTTGTAGGCAATTATTAGGTAGGTAAATTAAATGTTACCTATATTATGAGATTGTAGGGAAAGGCTAAAAACAATTATTTTTAATTAACTCGAATCAACTAAAAAGTATCCAGCTATAAAGTTAATATGCAGTCTTTGATCGCTCATCATAATTTTATCACCTAAATATTAGAGCAGAAAGAAAAATCAGCAAATTTCTTAAAAATACACGTAGGCTTACGCCATCCGCCATAACTCAAATGACTGCATACGTCAGGAATATAAAGGAGGACCTTTACCGCGACTCCACCTAAAATGGAATGGCGGTCTTCTCCCGACCGGTTGCCCCTCTCTCATTGGCGTGATCTGGTAAAAAGTAGTTTATCCTCTCCCACGTTGACCAATCAACGCCGTGCATTTTAAAAAGCCAATTTTGAAGACATCTTGGGTGGTATTCTTATCTCTCTCATTACGTATGCGAGCGAGCGAGCCGCAACATGTGTCGATGTAGTAGTGTGTGGGGACGTGTGAGTAGGAAGCTGCGGCGCAGAGGGCGCTACTTTACTACGTAGTTCCGCCGTTCTATACTAGATGGCGCGACTATCTAGCTATTCAATGGGAGTCAGCTGGTAATAATGGGGTCTTAATGGAATTGGGTCCCTAACAATCTTCCGGAATGGGATAAGAAAGGTTGGTATGAGAAAGCTGGCCTATGCCATTTTTGTCTCGTGATTCAGGCCACTAATTGGGACATCTAAAAATGTAAGGCCAAGAAATTCTAAGAATCTCAAGGCCGATAACTATCCTATTTTCTGGGTACCTACCCAGAAAATAGGGTAATGTAGCTGTATTTAATTCTGTCTGTAATGAGAACAATTATCTACGTACCAAATTGCGTTGTTTCTAAATTGAAATGAAAAGTTTTAAATTGATCTGCTAAATTAAAATGCCTAGACGGAGAATTTGTGCAAGAAATATTATTATTTCATTATTGCAGTTTCTTGATACCTGGTTTACAGAAATTCAAAAATATTTGGAGGTAAGTTTTGTTTTGGCCTTTAAATAAAATTTGCATAAGTTTTGTCTAGTTAATTAAGTGTTAGATTACATACATAACTATCACAATAAGTTGTCATTATTTTAATTTACATATTTCATAATAATTATAATAGGCACAATTTTAAAAAAATCTATTGAAGGAAACAAAAGTATTTTACAATGTAATTACATGTTATTTAATGTTGCCTGATTTTAATGAAAGCGTTTTATTTAAAATATATACTGCATGGATACAAACGTACCTAACTTATTCAATTTATTTGTTTTTCTGTGACGTGCATCAAATATCTGATATAAGTAAATAAATTATCACTTAGATTATCTTTAGGCTTTTCTAAAGATTTTCTAAGTGCCCCTATTTGTAGTAGTTAGAAGTAGTATGTTTAGTTTTTCTTCCCTTGTTTTTATATTTTATTATTGTAAACGAAGTTTTATATTAGTAAATAAATGACTATAACTCTGGCTATCTTCTAACAAAAGAAGATAATGTGTCAAACATTTGGAAAACTTTGTATTTTGTTCCATATAAAACAACAGAATGGTTTACCTAGTTATTTTATTGTTTTTTATTAGGTGCATGGAGAATTTAGAAGATAAGTATTTCCTTTACGCTGTTACATCTATGATACTCTATCCACATATTGTTAATACAAAACTAGAGTTACTTTTTGCCTCTCTTCCTTAACAAGATTATTTTACTGCCACATAAGTTTCTGCAAAAATGAGTATTCTCATTTATTTGGGTATTTTATTAGGTGGAAATGTGACTTTTTCTTTACCAGAGGATAACAATTTCTGTATCAACTATACCTACTAAATATAAATAAACAATGATGGGCAAAGCCTTGAGCAGTTGGATGTTTGTAATAAGATCTCTGGAGCCATAATAAGATATTAACCCAATTCTTGTGTCTACCTAAATTAGTCGGAAAGATAATACCTATGTATGAAGGATAAACATATTATTATTAATGCATTATTTACACTTAACATCTTTGACTATTATTTAACAAAATATGTATTTTATTCTTATTCTATAAAAATGTGGTTTAGAATGTTCTATATTTTTAATGCATATAATATTAAAGGATTATATTATTATTAATATTTTCCAAAACCTCTCGGAGCGCTGGTTGACGCGACGCATGACCAAAATGCTGGCCTTTTTCTGGCTCAACGTATCAGCATTGCCATCCAGCGTGGTAATGCGGCCAGTATGCTGGGTACGCTGCCCTCTCGTAGTGGGCTGGAGCACTTAGATTATCTTTAGGTTTTCTAAAGATTTTCTAAGGGCCCCTTTTTTGTAGTAGTTAGAAGTAGTAAGTTTAGCTTTTCTTCCCTTGTTTTTATATTTTATTATTGTAAATAAAGACTATTATTATGAATCAATTAAGACATTACAATTTTAGTGAAAAGCATATCTCATGAATAAATGCTAATACAGCTTTATTTTAAATAAAGTTATTATATTTGTACAATTTATTACCTCAGGAAAATAATATTTTCATTGAATTAATGATTATTTCATGCAAATTCAGTTATCATGAACCTACATAAGTCTTTCTTGAAAGCTTTAAGATAACAAAGTTTAACAAATCCATTGAATTAATTAACATTTTTTTATATTTATTAGTAATATAGGTATACACATTAGTTTCATAATCTGAGTATAATTAATACTATTTATACGATCTTTCCAAAATATTTTTTGTTTTTAAATGCCACATATTCCCATTTATTTTTCAATAAAAGGTTTATTTGCTAGCAGTTAATTATGCTGAAATGTAAAATGACTTGGTTTGTCAAAAACTGATTAGACTATTTTATCCACTCAACAAGCTTTTAAAATTTTAGGATTGGTTTTCCAGTACATATAATATATTAACTTAATTAACTAATTATTAGATTATCTTTAGGCTTTTCTAAAGATTTTCTAAGCGCCCCTTTTTGTAGTAGTTTGAAGTAGTATGTTTAGTTTTTCTTCCCTTGTTTTTATATTTTATTATTGTAAATAAAGTTTAACTAAATTAAAATGTCCAATTTATGTTAAATAACTTATTTGTTTCAACATGTAGCTCTGAATATAAAATCTAGTTTATAAAATATCAGTAATTTCTTTTTATCCTATTTAGGGACTTGAAAAACTTAAAACCCATTGATTGTATTTTCTTTGGTATGCCTATCTAATGTACTTATTTCTATGCCTTGAAGTATTTTGCATTAAATTAATTATTTGCTACCGTATAAGTACGGTTCGTACAAACAGAAATCAATAAGCAATTCCCAGGTAGTCAATCGCCAATAGAAACTATTCTATGACCGATTATACCTTCTTATTCAAGTGGTAAATCGATTTAACATGTAGGTACATCGTGTACTGTAAGATAACAGTACACCAAGTTCATACAATTCACACAAAATGTTAGTTCCTAAGCTTTCATCTTAAACTAGATATTTCTTTTATATATAACTAAGCTGTAATTTGTCTACAAGTTTTCTATTCAATACTTTTATTTTTGAATCAGGTATGCTCGCCAAATTTAATTCAAAGCCGTTTTATAAGCACGTATCATCTAAGTAGGTACCTTGTTTAATTTCGTACTTAACCAATCTCATTTTAATACATTTCAGTCTGAGACATAGGTACATTGCTGGAAATTATTATGAACATTATATAGGTAATAAGCTTCAGTGAACACTCAAAATACAGAGCATACCAACATTTCTAGAAACACAGCTGATGGTGATGTTGGTTAAGTCTGTAAAATGATTTGTCTACTTCTCTGAGTGAAAGTTGAGTCACTGTCAAGTCCCTGTCTACACATTGCTCCAATGATGCAATCGATTGCTTATACAGCTTACACCAACATTGTACCTTTCCAGGCGTCATTCCGAAGATTTGTGGTAGTGTAGTGTAGGCTGGCTACATCGTTTATAACTATTCCTGTCACCTACATAGTCCCAAACATACCGAGTATCACTTGACAATCTATTTAAAACATAATTAAATACCAACCAATGGAATGTTTGAATATATAAATTGGTTAACCCGTGTCAAATAGTTTTCTTTAAGCTGTTTAATTGGGTTTTAAAGCTAATCGCCTCCAAACTTATGCCACTTGATGACAGAATAATGGATATGAGTTTGAAGTTTAATTTAAATTAGATACCTATTGATATAGATTGGTCCGAGATAACTTTAATTTACAAATTTAAACCTGAGATTAGTTTAAAATTTTAATCTATAGAATTCTGAGCTGTTATTAAGTGTTTATTTTAATACAAGTGTGTGTGATAAATGATCTTAGATGATTTAATTTCATTGTAAGTGAGGCAGTTAGTTACCTACTAGGTTAAATTTTTAAGTATTGTTTTATTTTTATTATATCCGTGAAGGAAAAAAATCTAAGTAATTTAGGATAGCAGATTAAAAATCAATTCTTAGATATGAGAGTGGTATCTCTCAGAATCATGTAAATTCAAATGAAAGCCCACGAGCTCCTTTATGCGATGTCTCATGCAACATCTGTAATTTAAGCCACAAAATGTCGAGTTTTATCATTGTAGACAACAGATACGATGCTCTTGTATATCTGCCTACATAAAGTTACTGATGTAAGTACTCGTACTAGGTAACAACGCGAATAGTCAATAATGCCCTTAAATTATCGTTTTTACTATCGTGTTACTTGGACCTACGTATGTAAAATCAGTACAATCAAGTTAACTTACAGACAAAGGAATTTGGACCTTTATATCTTGGATTAGGTCATATTTTTGCTAATTTTTCAGCTTGCGTGAGTGCTCTGATGTCGCGGATTCGTATTCAAATAGTACCTACCAATCGAAGTACGCAATAATCGTAAAACGAACAATTTAAACTCGGATTTTGTCGAGTTTTCAATATTGTTGTAACATTGGAACAGTAAATACATATGTACATATCTACTTAAATAACGGTTGAAACTCACCAAGTGAATTGCTTCTGCGAATAGATGTTGGTGATTTTGGTTTTAATGAATTTTTAAATATTAATATACCTACTATATTATACTTTATTATTATTTTAAATGTTTATGTTTATTGTTTAAGATTTTATAGTCAAATTTCATGTGCTCGTTATTATACACCCCGTCTAGTCTTTTTTTTATATTTTCCTCTCCATCCTACGGTTGCCTGGAAGAGATCGCTTTTAGCGATAAGGCCGCCATTAGTGGCATTAGTTTTAATTATTTTTTTCCGTTTTGTATTATGTTTTTTGTGTCCAATAAAGTATCAATCAAATCAAATCAAATCTATACACAATTAGGCACCAGAGTTGGCTTCTCACATTCGATAAGAAGAAGAATATACTTACTTAAGATAGGTGTGACTCGAGGATAGTATAAAACTATAATTAAGCAACTTAAATCAAGTTAGGTAATTTTAATTTTAAAATTAACCTATTTTAAAATTCTGGTAATGATAAAATATTTAGTAAGTATTACTATACTAAATATTTTATCATTACCATATTATAATAGGTTGGCACGCCTACCTATTTTAAAAATGAAAATGTGTTTACCAGAGCATGGTGAATTCAAAGACTTTTAGTTTAATACAATTTGTACCTAATGTGTGTTTTGTATTGGTAATAATTTTATCCATGTATGTAGGTACTTATTTTAAATTTTCATTAAACTTAAAGATGTTGTACAAAAGTATTCAGTTTCATGTTTTTAAATGCTACCTACTAGGTTTTGATTGCTGAAATATTCAATATTAGTAAAAGAGTTTGTACCTACTACATATAGTATAATGTACATATCAACAATAACAATTCAGTATATGTTCTTGGGGCAGCAATGAAACACATAACATTTCCAAAATTTTACTACTTAATAATTATAGGTATCGCATAATTTTAAGAAACATTTACATACAAGTAGGTATTTTCGTAAATGGATAATACAAATTACAGAAAAATAAAATAAACGCTACATTAACAGTTAAATAAACTTTACTTTTACTTATAAACTGGTTTTGCAAGAGAGATTACAATAAAAATAAGGTGCCATATCCCCTACTATAAGTCACATAACTTGCCACTCGCTAAAGTCGAACGCGGCTTAACTTTACTTTAGAGGCGAGCTATCAGTTTGCAACTTACGTAGAGATATAAGCGAGTTGGCATGGTTTCAAGCCTTCTATAAAACTATGAAAATATTGCCACTTGTACATTTGCAATGAAAATAACGCCAATTTATTGTAATGTAGTTTACTTAAGTATGCTGATGAGAATTCTCGGAGACTTGCGATTGGGTCTTATACACTCTTATACGCGTCGTAATAAGTCCCCCTAGAACAATAAAACACATGAGTTAAGTATCACAAATAAAGTAGGTTAGTCAATGGTAAAATTGTACATAAAAAAATATGTTTCTGGCTGTTTTTTTGACATTTATGAATGATATTTTGAGTGTAGTTTGTAATAGCTTACATATTGATGTGTAATTTTATGTATTATTATTAAATAGTATATCATATACATTTTGGACTATGTAGAGCAAATATACCTATGTATAATGGCATAGTACCAAACCAATAAAAATTTAAGCTGATTCTTGTGCTAAAAATGTAATCATGTTGTACAAATTCACACTTCATAGTTATCACTTAGAATTGAGAATTGGTATTTTCATAGAGACAGCTTATGTTAATTAGTAAGTCAATTAAATAATTAATAACGGGACAGAAGTAAGACCCGTTTTAATAAGCTTTGAATTACGTATTAAGTAGTTTATAATTAAATTCGCAATCTATACTAATATTATAAAGAGTTTGTTTGTTAGTTTGTTTGTTTGAACGCGCTAATCTCAAGAACTAATGGTGCGAATTGAAAAATTCTTTTTGTGTTGAATAGACCATTTATCGAGGAAGGTTTTAGGCTATATTACATCACGCTGCAACTAATAGGAGCGAAGAAACAATGGAAAATAAGGAAAAAACGGGGGAAATTATTCATCTTTGAGGGCTTCCGTTGCGTGCGCTGCGAAAACGGTTCAAGTCGTGGGTAAAAGCTGTTTATGAAGCTGAAGAGGTAGTTTGCAAAAATAAATACGATGCCCAAAATAACTATTCCACGCGGACGAAGTCGCGCGCACAGCTAGTGCTAGATGTAAGTTGAACAATTAATACTAAATGAAATGTTAATATAATTCAAACCCGTTCAAAGAGGCATACTAAGTTTTTATAAGGAATAACATGTTCACTTGAAATTATTTGAAAAGCCGCCTTTACATTATTTTGTTATGGCTTTTTTTTTTTTTTTTTTTACTGAAAATGGGTTTGCACTTGACCGTAATTCGCCTGATGGTAAGCAAACATTACGGTCTAGGATGGAACGTGCTTACCCAGTAAGAACCGATTCACTCTCGCTTTGAAGATCGCAAGGTTATATTCCGCGGGGAACAGGGAGTCAGGCAGGGAGTTCCACAATTTAGCAGTTCGCACTATAAAAGTGGCTTAATTAAATAGGTAATTTTGTGTTTAAATGGATAAATAAAAAATAAGCTGAAAACTGAAATCTTTAAGGCTTGTACCCATGTTAATTTGCTAAGCAGAACTGATTTATATCTTTCATACAATCGAGATAATTAAAAACCGACATAATTTTTAATTTTCACAAATCTGCTGATAGGAGGTTAAGTACCACTGCCTACTTAAAATATTTTTTATTCCTTTGTTAACCATATGAGTTAATTCTTGGAAGAAGTTAAGTTTAAGTTTATTGCTCTGGTTAGTATGTTTACCTAATTTAGTACCTATGCAATTATAAATCTTATTAAAATTTGCGTTGATTTGAAAACAAAAGAAGTTAATTAAGTGCCTTATTTCATTTATTATAATATATTACATGGGTATAAAATTGTAATTAAGGTAGAGGAAAAAGAAATGATTACTTAGCTTTTGAGTAGAAATTTAAAGATTTTACCAAGCCTTTAATTCATTAAAATTTCAGTTCGTAAACCAATCTTACCAATTTTATTATTACATTATTTAAATAAACTAGGATATTTTAGTATGCCAAATTAAATTTATCCAAAACACTTTTATCTCTATTTAAATCAATCCTATCATTAAATGAACCGACACACAAAGAAAAAACGTTTCAACGTTCAAAACATTTTCAGAGTGACAGTCTGTGTTGATTCAAAATGCCTACCCATATAGTATCGAATGCCTACACTTTTACCAACGTACATGCAGTAAATAGGGCACGATGTTCCTAAAACATACGATACGTGTTCCGAATACGAGTTGGGTTATAGAACAAAACTCTACAAGACTCATATTGGACACTGGGTTTACTTTGCGAAAGTTGTTGGTTGTATATATCTTAAGTTAATCGGTTCATACTGGGTAAGCACGTTTAATTTAGACCGTAATGATTGCTTACTATCAGACGAATTACAGTCAAATGCAAAACCATTCCATGTAAAAAAAAGTGTTAAGCCAAGTCCATTGATGATTCAGATTCAAATTTATCACTAATGTATAATAAAAAATGAGATATCTGACATGAAAGTAGTTATTGAAGGCAATTTAATAATAAATTGGTCTAAAAAGTTTATTTTAAGGTACAAGTTTGAATAAAACAAAACTTAGAAACGTCATTTAAATGTGATTTCAAAAAAAGTAAAACATGCAGCACAGCTTATGTGAAAAATTCTTAACCTTTTATATTCCTATTTTTACTTTATAAGTTATTTTCGGAGCTGATGAATCTTCCATATTTTTCTAAGATACATCTTATTTAACAGTTTCGCCCGAAGGGTAAGTAATCTTTTGTTACTTGAATCTACATATATATATATATACGCAAAAGTATTTTTAAAGAAACCCTTTAACAAACAAACTCACCTTTCAATATACATAGACCATAGACTTTAAATTAGTCTTAGACTTCTTTATGAGGAAATAAAAAATGGTATAATAAGCGATCAGTAGGTACAAAGTTTAATAAATTTAACTAACAAATATTAAATAGATAAAACGTTCAATTTTAAAAGTGTCATTGTTTTCGTAAATTGGCATGACATTGGCATAAATAAATAAATATTCCAGGACATTGCACACAGCGCCATCTAGCCCCACACTAAGCAAACGCTTGTGTCGTGGGTACTAGATAACGGATATAATACTTATATACTTTTCTTTTGTAAATACATACTTATTATACATACAAACGACCAGACTTAACACAAGTACTTAATTATAATTTTTTAAAGTACATATATACATGCCATAGCCTAAATTATCAACACAACAGTAGGAATCTACTAACTAATTACAGCATTAATGACTAATTCCATTTGTACAAAATTATGTCAATTATAAATATATGAATTATGTCATTACCTAGTACTTTACTTACTAACATGTAAAAAAAACACATGTTTACTAATTGAATTACACACATCCAAAAGAATACTGAGAGGTGGTGCTATTTTTATAAAAAAAAACAAATAATACCTATCTAGTATTCCAAGGCGAGCAATGAGTATTTTGAAGTTCCACGAGATATACATAGAGATGGTGTATTATACATGGCGGCCGGGAGCTCTGAAGTGCAGTTTGGGAATACCGCACCAACTGATATGCTATAAAGTACGGAGACGGGTGCACACGGGGTGGCGGTGTGGAGATGTGTCTGAATATTGGTGAATTAGAACTAAAAGAAAGTAGGTAGTTATTGTTACATAGTTATATACGGTCACATGAAAGTAAATAGATTATATGAACACATATGATCTCAAATATATAACAAACATATTATTATGATATCTACGTATACGAGCGTATTTCCAAATGAAATTGAACTATACCTAACTGTTTTATCTTATTTTTTCAATTGTAATTATATTTTCTATGCACTGAGTACCTGCATCCAAACCATTTTTTTATTTACGTACCTATTGAAAGTAAAAGTTTCCCAAATATTTGGATAAAGTCAAATAAAATGTTTTTTTTATACCATACCTGCTGGGTTACATTTTGTCAACACGATTTATCTCCAGACATGTCTCGCCGTTGTTTCCCGTGTATCGCAGCCAGGGTCAATAAAATATGTAGGTAGACGCGACGTGTGTGCTCGGAGCCCTCTCCGCCTTTCCTATAACAAGAAAGAATTTTTCTATGCATTTATTTTGTCACTGAAAATTCTTAAGCAGCCTTTTTGTATTTTTTTATTCGGTAACAAACTTTCTCCGGGCCCGTTTCGGACGTAAAACATTGGGGTACATGCTTCGTACAATCAAATATTGATAACGTTTTTGTTCTGATATGGATATTCTTTGGGCATATAAAACGAGAATTTTATTCGAGGCACGTCTTTTTCGGCATTGTTTCGTTTAGCTTATGACTGTGAATGAAAATTATAGTTATTATTTGTTCACCATAAAAACAAATTGTCACCCATATCTTATCCACAAAATTTAAAACTGCCATTGTATTTCTCTAATTCATCGCACGAAACACAGTCGATTAATTTCGAACAATCGCATTATAAATCACACAATCATAAAGCGTATAGCATAATCACACCATAAAAAATTAGCATCGCCCACAGACAGGAAACAATTGAGCATCTAAAACGTGGAATGAGGAAACCGGAACATTTTCCCCCAGAATGCTTCGTAGCGTCTAAAAAGAGACGGAATTGCCGAGACATCGTTTTTATAAAGCGATTCTCGGACCAGCTACCGTACCATTAGTGGGAAGGCACTATCGAATTCTATCCCTCGAATCGATACCACCCTCGTGAGGTAAGTTACTGTTCGCAGTGGGCAATGTTTGCCAATCAAGTGTCGTACTTTACTGCTCTCGGCTGGCAGTAACTTACCACAACGATGCAGGACTCCCACTAATGAGACAGCAGTTTCTGTGCCACCCGTTTCTGTCAAATATTGTACGACTCAGTAGTTGTGGTGACATTGTTTGTATTATTCTGTCTGAAAGATCGTACATCAGCCGCATTGCCAATTTCTCGGGTGTCTTTTGCATGATACTGCAGTTTTATGGTGCCGAAAAATAGATAGCTTGTTGACAGTTGTAAGTTTTCTTTGTTTGGAAACATGGTCTCGAACGATGTTTATTGAATGTTGATCGAAGGTCTTCAATCCTACGCCTACGTAGAGAAAAGTTGCCAATACCAAAGTAGATTTTCATTGATACGAAACTTGAAACGTAGAGGTGAATGAATTTGCACCATCCATTTGCATTCAACGTCGACTACAAAATCACTACGCGCCCCACATTGTGTGTTATAATACTAACCTAGCCTAATACTCAATAGCCATTTGATATTCTAGATTTAAAGTTCTAAAATTTACTAAGAATAGAAGACTCGGTTGTTTATATAACCACACGTTTGATCAAATTTTACGATCTTTAATTTTTTAACTAAGTATTATATTTTTAGCGTTTCTGCACTGAGTCACACTATCAAATTGCAAGATAAATAGTTAACATCACATCAAAATCAATGGAAACATTTCAGTAATAAAATTGCTAGTTGAAACACTTTTTATGGCTATTCTGCTAACAATAACACGTGGTGATAAAAATTACACGTTTATGTCATAACAGCCTACGAGTGGCTTCAAATGACCGTGTTGTTGGTACCAACACTATCTGTGGTAATAAATAAAATTGATATTGTTCTACGATGCGAATCAATTTCGTATGAATGGTCTCTGTCGCATTAGATAACACTTGTGGCTATTATTAAATTTTGTTTATTGGAAAACTGTCAATTAATTTCCTCGGCTACGATTGAGTTATGAACGTTAGTGTTTATAAGTCTTTGACGTGTTGAAGGATTTATTCGGTTAATATCTGTGTGGCATAATAAAGTAGATATATAAATATTGATATTAATATATATTATAAAAAATACTAGCAATAAAATATATATAAATATATATAAATATCGCGCTAGATCGTAGATTATAACGCTGCTTAACATCAGGCAAGTTGTAGTCAAGCGTAAGCCTATATCATGTAAAAAAAAAGATTATTTCAGTTGTTTTATACACTGAGGTACCTATTTTAAATTATTTTCTGTACTATAGAATTACTTTGAAAGTTTGGAGGCAGTCCAAGCCCTAATCTAGTCTAAAGAGAGAGATTACTTTGGCCTGACTACATTTAACTCTAAGAGTAGGTATATTTAGTGGCGCAAATTCTATTATAATAGTACCGCAATGTGAGCAAAATTTTCTCAGCGTGACCTTTAAGGGTGCGGTCGGCTTGCGGCGAGATCAAAGGTCGGGTTGAAAAGGTTTGCACAAGACAACGAAGTTCTGTGCGAATATAAGGATTTGGTTGCAAACTTGGAAAATTGTATTGAAGAAAATTATTTAATATTGTGTAAGTCGGATATAATAGAATATATGTATCTAGTAAGGTTTTCATTATCAAGCGAATGCTTGTACAAAGTGCTGTTTTTGTATCAAAAAACATTACGTAGTAAAAAAAATATAATCACTATTGATTCCGATGTCATCCTGTATTTATATTTTATTGCATTTATCAACAGTTTTGTATCGCTAGTATACCAAAACTGTGTGACGCTATCAGAAAATAACAATCTTTTCCTCCAAACAGGGTAACGAGAGGCGCATCGCAGTCAAAATATCAATTTTCTACCTGTCCACACTTCTCGACCCATTTTAAAAGATAAAAAAAAAATGTTTTAAGCCTATCGCACACTATTTCCTCTATCGTAGCTATAGCATTCAATACAGTAGCCCCAGACGTTTTAAACCAACCCTTTGGAGCAACAAAGCCATAAGCTTTCGTTTCGTCTCTGGGGGAAATCGTTGTCCCGTATACTTTCACATTTACGTGTTGTTTAGGACAAGTTGAAGAGCACGTCGGGACGTAGTACGCTTCAACGCTGACAGCCATTTTGGAATGTGTCCGTAGTACTAAGAATGACAAAAAATATATCAATAAAAAAATATGAGTTGTTTGATGAATTCTATTATTGAAATAATGATGAAATTTCTATTGTGACTTATTATTTTTTACTGTCAACACGTTGTTTTGCAAAATAATCCCAAGTTAAGGAATAATTTAATTTATCATTAGAATGCAGAACTGTAAATCAAAATAAGTCAGCTAATCATTATACAATTCTTGAGATAAAATATTATTCATAACAACCTACACAAGTTACTTGTACGCAAGTAAATAGGATCTAATAGACAAATCTTTGTATTACTTACTAAAAAATTTAAAAAATACTCAGATATATGAAATGTGTTTATAAGATAAATTAACCTAACCTGCCATTTTTATGTCCTGCGAGTGCAGTAAGGTAACGGCAAGCAAACAATGCTAGCTATTGTGCGGGGGAACATCTACGTCGCGCTCTATTTTGAACTTCAGATGGCCTTTCAAGGGATAAAAGGTGGTAAACATTGTGTTTGTATGCTGTGAAATAACTTAGGAATGAGGAACTGACGAGTGGGAAGTAAGGAAAGAAGAACTGTGATGATACCCGACACTTATCTTTCTGAGTTTGTATCATGTAAATGGTTGGCATTGAAATACTGAAAAGATAAAATAGGTATGTATCTAGTAATTATGTATTATCATTATACCCAGCCACTGAATAATACTGGAATACACAAAATATTTGTCAGAAATCAGATCCTAATCAGATTACAAATTCTGCGAATTCAGGAAGCTGTTTTAGCAGAAATGAAAATTAAATAACCACTTTAAGGCCCCGTTCTGCCTCAAAATTGCTTATTTAGGGACTTAATTTTATAATTTAAGCGTAAAAACTGCCTAAATTAAAATAAACCGATAGGGAAATGCATTTAATGGCGCCGGGTTTCTTTGATACAGATGGGAACCTTTGCTTATATCTACCTCGTTATAAAGAATGAAATATTCGAGTCTGTCTATAGGTTTATTTTATATAGTCATGGAATTTAAACAGGCTCGGATTTGCACTTACTTCTACGTTGATAACGTGTCAAATGTAATCTTAATCTGTTGAAATACCTACCTCCGTGTGAGCCGTGTGCCGGGAACTGGTCTGATAATGCGACGCCAGTTAGATATCCATTTTACGAGACAACACCGACAACACCGCCTCTCGACTCCCTACACAACCACGCAACAACTTCGTATACTAACCCCAGCTAAATATAAATTCGCCTGCCTTCCGCATCCATAATATTCCATCTTTATAACCTCAAGATTACTTATAAATATAATTATGGTGATTCAAACGCATATACTTGAAATTTCATTAATAGTTACCACAGACCAACCTTGATGAAGAAGCTTTCGAGTAGGTACTTATTCCATTTAAAAACAAATATTAAGATAATTGCAAATTAAAGACGACTCTTATCTCAACTTATGATGGTATTAAAAAATCGTTATCAGCGAAATCCGTGAAAACGGTTTTTAGTTGCTTAATGCTGGATTGCGAAATGACCTCTGCACGCGAACTCAGAATTAAGCTACTGACAAAGTGGCGTTTTCACTCGATAAGGCAAACTCAATTTAGCTCGCTCGGTCACAAATAAATCCATGATAATACACGTGAAATATTTACCTCCACGGGACATAATGAATACGAATTTTTAATTTGACTCAAGGGAAACTTGGAAGGGCGTTCTTTCTCTTGAAATTATTAACACATAATAATGTAATTTTATGGTTTCTTTTAATGGAACGCGGGGCTATCTGAGTGGTCGGGGCTCGAGATACGGCCTCAATAACGCTTCAAGTTAATGGACTCCCCGATGGAAGTGAACTATACGTACGCACTATTCTATTATAGTTATGTGTTTGCAGTCGTGCTATAGGGCGACCCGATACCTAGAAATAGGTATCAAGTTTCGATTTCTCTTTTAACTATCACGCTTATAATCTATCGGCCGTGAACTTTATCTAAACCGGATCGGTTGTGCTAATGACATCTTAAAAAACAATGTTTATTGGCCATGATGAATGCCATTGGACTCTAATTATTTTTATTCCGAGCGCTCGTTTTATGATCAGTTTACAAGACTTCAATGTGCAACCACTGTTGCCGACTATTTTTATCATAAATGTACATAAAACCGTAATACCGCCTGCTTTATTCTACCATTAACACTTTATCTAACACGACTAAAATATCGACATGTTTTGTTGTTCTTTTAAACATCTATAATTCAAAGCTAGTGTGGCGCACTGCACAAATGGATCTTGAAAAACAACCAGTTATTTTGACAAGGAGCTCTGTTTAGTAGGACTTATAAACAAACATTTTTGAGGAAAAATAAACCTTATTATAAAACTGTAGGGAGAGTTTTAGCGCAGCGTCTGGGATTAAATCATAAGATCCTTTCTCTCGCATCGCTAGACCTTAATTTTAATTTAGAATGAGCTTTTTATAGAGGACTCTGTAGAGAAACGATTTTTCATAAGTGATGAGCCGGCACTGATTGCGTGTATTGGTTAAATATTTTAAGAATACCTGGCTCAGTTGAAAAACGTTGAGAAAAGCTTGGAGATTAATAAACAACGAGCAAATCCACGTTGACACGTGAAACTAATCAACAGATTATTTAAATTAGTGACAAACCTCTTAAGGATAGAGTCATTTTTGATGGGGATTTACAACAAACGCAAGGTTTTCCTTAACCCTCGCATAAATAACGTTAAAGTATTGATTACAAGCTAAATTAAAAATGGCTGAAGATAATCAGGAATCGGGCGGATTCCAGTCAGGATTAATTTAAATAATTCCATCGGCACAGATGCTTTTGACGATTTAATTTTGGCGAAATCTCTCGATCTTCCGTCGTCTCAATGATAATTTTGGACATAAAGAATACATTTAATCATTGACAATTTAAGCATGCTAAGTAAATATAAATAGGAAACATAGATGTTGTCTTATTTCATAATATTATGTATTGATGTCATAAGATTCAGAAATGTTGTTGTTTACTTTGTTTTTTAAATAAAAGTACCTACTGAGCGGACCAGGCAGTTCTATTTCGTGTTCTTATTATGACTTTGATCTTTATTGAACAACTGTTACATTAAACTACAAATAAGCATTTCAACTAGCAGGATGCAAACTGCGTGCCAATAGTAAAGTTACAAATATTATAAATATCTACACTTAAATTAACCACACAATTTGCATTTTTAATGTTTTAAAAGTATTCGCACACATATTTCCCTAGAATCCTTAAACATCAGATTGTACGTCGAGGGCAATTGAAAAGTCATAAAAATGCTATAAAATATAAAGCCTCGCTGTAAAAGTATTGTAATTCTTGTGCACATTTTTAAACGACACACCGAGCCGGCTATGCCCGATCGGAATTAATAATTATTAGTGGAACATTTATTGAAAGTCGTAAAAATATAAAATTAGGTGGAGTTAGTTAATACCAAAGAAACTGTTATGACTGGTTCATTTTTTCAAATTATTGTTGGTGGTTTAGAAAGTAATAAAAACTATTTTTTAAGGACAGCGCTTTTGGTGAACCGTCGATTCGGTCGTAAAAGCGTATTTTCAATCACTGGGTAACGACGCATGGCAATTAGCTATAAAAACGATTATAACTCTTGAAAATATTTCATATCGCAGCCTGGTTATGGATTGGGATGGAAACCTCAATATTCCCAAGTCTGAAAAAGTTTGCATTCAATTTCTCTCAGTGGGGTTCAGATCTCCCCAGAGTGCTCAAAGAAGGCTGGCGAAGTAATACAAGTTTTGTACCAAAAAGGTGCGTTATCAACGAAAAAGTTTAAAGATTTTATTCAAGAAGACCCGCTGCCTTAAAACTTTGTCCATTGCTTCCGATTTTCTTTGCGAATACCAAAATGTCTTTCAAGGTATCTAATTAAGTACCCACCTACATCTCTAACAATATCTAACAATATCTATATATATATATAAAGCGAGAGTGAATCGGTTCTTATCGGGTAAGCACGCTCCATCTTAGGCCATAGCCTTTGCCTGCTATCAGGTAAACTATGGTCAAGTGCAAACCCGTTCAAGTTAAAAAAAAAAAAAAAAAAAATATTCATCCAAGTTAATTAACTTGCCTTTTATTAATATGATATGTTATTTTATTGCATTTATTGAAGAATTGAAATAAGATACTGGGTTTTATGACGCATTTGATTGACAGTTTGATATTTTTATCGCTCTATCAATAATAACGTGTGCTGGTAATCATAAATTACAGCTATACAACTCGTTATATTAAAGAGCATGACTTATTTTTTGGGAGTTTCATTTTTTTTGTCAGTCAAAATTCACGGTTTAATTTTCACCGAAGCGATCCCTTGGCAATGTTATGAGCTTTAACCATCTCGCTTACAAACGCGCCTGTGATTTTCATATATTACGTATTCAACGTTCCAACGAAACGATGGGCTTCCTCAAATCCTCACATCTCCGACGGTTATTTTAAGCCAATAACCGTTCTGTTAATACTCAGCCGTGCGCCCAACGTATCAACATCTAAGTAATTCGGTTCATTGCTTTATAAAATATTCTACAAAAACAACTTCTCAATCTTCAATTAATCACTCTCAATATTACCGAATCACCCACCTGTATCGGTACACCGTATCCGAGGAAATTACATTACGGACCCTAAACTTAGCCATTTCCATTAGTTTGATTAAGAAAAGATCCAACAACATCAGATGCATGTTTGGTATTTAACTTTTAACAACCCATACACACATAGCCACACGAGTATCTACGCTTCCGTCTTTACATTTGTAGAAGCAACGCAAACAGTCTCAGCACTTTCACAAGCAAATCTCTTTTCTATTGCAAAGGGAGTTGAGTCGAAGTTTGTCTGGGATTGAGTAGGATTTGAGTCGTAAAGGATCGAGAGCGTCCCGTATCGATTGGTAGCGGTTCGAAGCCGATACAACCGCTGCTATTTACGCTCTTTACCTATTTATAAAGCGAGTTATCTGACTGCCTACCTGCGTTGGCTCCGGCTACACTCTCCACTATGCACGCAGATATACCTATAAATATACCAGTATATTGGGAAGACTCGATTGCTCGGATAAATGGGAAAACTTCGGAAACAAAACGGGAATTGGGACGCGTCCTCGACATAAAAGCTCGGTTATTTCTTATTTGTCCGATGCATGAGATGCTGTGTCGCCTTTTGTTTTAAATTCTATTTGCTACAAATGTGTAGTTTTCACTTGTTTTGTATTTGTTCACGGGAATGCTCCGAGTGAAAGTTCGATGACACAAAAGCACCGATAGGATGCATTAAGTCGTCGCCTTCTAAATGCAGAGAGGTTCTTAACCCTCATTAGGATCTGTTAACTCGAAACTTTGAACGATAACAACGCATTCAATGTGTTATTTTAAAGTTATAGAGTTTTAATTCGATAAACCGAGACCGTTATGTGGATGAATTAAGAAATGTTGGCAGATATTTATTGTTATTAGCAGTTTGGTTCTAAATATTTAAAAAATATGAAACTGCTGTGTTGTGATTTCCGCCGGCCACCTGTTTTAGGGAAAATTTATATGAGGGATCAGCGCTACTGCGTTGTATAGATTAGCGACTAGGGCGGGTTTGAATCTTGGCGTATGAAAGAGCAAGTGTCGCACAACTCTCGACACGTGCCCGCGACTTTACTGGCCATAAACCGAGCCGTTAGAGCTCATCTTTCTTCTTAACGATCTTCGGGAATTGTTTATAGTGTAAAAAGTGCCAAGATTTGTTCGGAACTCAGCGTATTAACGACCGAAAATATTTATGTTTAGTGTCGTTCAGAAATGACGGTAGCGGTTAACGCTTCGTCGGAGCCGGTCCTATGCGTTATTTTCGATGCGACCGAGCCTCGGCTTGATATTTGCACTGACATTCGCAAAAGGCAAGCCGAGTTCGAATCACGCAATGCCTCATATTTTATTAAGTCGCTCGTAAAATGTGTGAGTTACAGATTCCATCGACGTTTAATGTCGAACAATCGGCCGTTGTGTGTGAGTCAGTCGGCGCCCGAGCAGTGTGGACGGACGTTCAACTACGCCTACTAATCGAACAATATCCCTTACCATGTGTTATTAAAACAAACAATGCTCACGTAGTCACCGCCCGGGACGCGTAGGTGTCCATTACGGTTGAGAGTCACGCTCGCATCGAATTCATTAATAATTTACCAATAGTACCTCCCAATCTCGAGGAAACAGAACACAATATTTGAATTTTAATTAGAATGATATTATTCGTACCGTGGTTCTTCCGAAGAAGCGGTTGATAAAATCCCCCGAACAGATGGGACGTCTCGAAATCCTGTTTCGCGGAACCCTAATTAAGTATTTTAATATATTCGCTTTCATCCGTTCTGCGTATTATTTCATCTACCTCGTCGGCATGTTAAATTAAAATACTTTGCATATAGGTATCGCAACGGCATAATTTTGCTGAGTAATGTAATCAGATTTTCTCGTGTTTATGACTGTTTTATAACAAATAGTAGTACCTATTTTATTAAAATGACTCATAAATGCCAGCTCTATCGTATATTACTTGCAAAAATGACGACTTAGCTATTGTGACTAAAGAGAATTGGTTACAAAGTAGTTTTCATTCAGATGCCACCTAAAAACTGGCTAAAACAATTGAAAAGCCATAAACAGGTTTCCCACGGCGATCATTGTAAATACAGTATGATAAACACACCTCTCGTGCTGAACGTAAAAACACACTTTTGTTACCATTTTATGACAACAATTACGATCAATAAAACTTGTAGCGATTCCTCAGCGATTCTTGTGGTCGCGTTGTCATCAACCCGTGCCACTAACCACTTAACAAAAAAACTTATAGACCCTCAACATGTTGCTGTAAATCATTCTTTATTTTATGGACTATAAAGTTTAATTTCTATTTAAAGAGTGAGATGTTAGACGCCATCGATACCGCTGACTTTGACCGCTCGGGGAACTAGTGTGTGCGGTAATCAAATTCTATATGCGTAGATATTCAAACTTGAACGTTGATCTTTGATAAAAAGCATATACGATGGAATTCATAAATCAATCGAATAACGTGAGTAGATACCTCCCTCCACCCACGTCATATATGTCGGTATAAATACCTACGGAGGGTACATACGTAATGGTGTTTGTTATTCGCCTTTAAAAATTTCATGCGTTGATTCTTTAATTAACTGGTGTTGATTTTTATATTGTTACATATCACGCTAAAATTACCTGCAAACAGATGCGTGGTAAAGCGTTAATATATGACGAGAGAGGATTTGATATAACGTCTGAAAACACACGATTTTGTTTTGATTTGATGGAGCAATCACGCCCTTCGTAAGCAGCAGCACGCTCGTCGTTTGTTTTAAGTGAATTCGTATTTTGCACTTCAGTGAAGGTCCCACAATGGCGGCTATAGGGTGTGTTCACAATGCTATCGTGTTAAAATTTCGCGTGGAAATGTAACCAATTTGTCGGATGAAACAAGGGGTACAATTTGTGTTGATAGTTGTTATCTCAGCTATCCATCGCTCGGGTTTAAAAGTAGCGTTGGCAACGAAACTAAGCAATAGCAATAAATATCACGATGAATATAAAATCGATAGATTGTGGATATAAATGGTTTGATACAGGTTATGCACGCCATACGTGGCTCGGTGCACGAAACCATGAATCTTCCTCAACTAGGGCTACGTCTGCCATCGCGCTGATTTATGAGACAACCTATGTAATTTATAGACAAGCCATGTATTATATTTTTATACCTTGTGACTTTTGACATGTTTTATTATGAAAAAATATAAACTAACATTTAAAAAAGCAAATATTTATTCGAAATGTCATTGTATAAGGATGCTACGGCGTAGCGCGTAGCACAATTCGTAGCAAAAAATTTGCACGCCTTGCAAATATAGTATGAATGTTTTTTTTGGAAATTTAAATTCTTGTATATATATTTTTATAGATATTATCTGAATAAATAAACTGTATAAAACTTAGTCGAGGTGTGAAGATGCTTATAGAACAATAGCTATACCTACAAAAACATACAAAATTAACATATGCAGAAACGGTTAATATTTTTAACTTAACGGCTAAATCTATTAATTCCAAACTTTGTTTTTTAAATAAATATTTTTGCTTTAATCTGATATCTTTATACTAATATAACTAGCTAGACAAACATATATGTACTACGTTCTATCGTTGCAACGGCAGCCAATTTCGTCGGAAGCCATGCGCTAAGCAAACAGCGCCAGCCTTTCAAAGGGCGTCGGCAAACATGTGACATTTAATTTGATATTCATTGCGCTATTTTAGTACATTGAAGTTTGTTTTAGTAAATGCGAAGGGTGATTTGTATACAAAGCGGTTGTGGCATTTTAAATGTACATATTTGACTATACGTTTTAGAAGATAGTCATCTACTAAATTGGTGCTATGATTTGTTTGGAATTTTTAGAATTAGTATTTTGTTTTGTTTTTATTTTATTTTATTAAAGGTACATATCAAATTATTTATGAATTACTATACTCCTGATTAATGAAGATGCATGACAGAAATTGTCTATATTTCACTTATAGGGTTTGGTAGATCACCTCATATTTTTTGTTTTAATTGTTTTTTTCCTAAATAATTTTAAAGTGTTACAAAGCAACATATTCTAACTCTAATTTAAATATTAAAAACTATGACTAAAGCCCGTCTAACATCTAGCTTAATTTGTCTAATTTTTGTATGCGAACGCTACCTCGTTTACATTCGCCTCGCTCCGTGTATATTTTGAATGAGACAGTCCACAGACTAGCTCCTGACACACGTTCATTCTACAACAAATACTATTTACACTTAGATGTAGACGCAAGCTATGCCAAACATTTCATAAAGTCACAAGAATTCATAAAAATCACGCTGCGACTTCTTTATATCATAATATTATACTCCTACATACACATAAATAAAAGCGGCAGAAAGTTTGTTGGTTTGTTGCATTTTTTTCATGCTGTAATGGAGTCATGTTTTAAGTGAAAGTTAATCTTTTAGTTTTACATTATTAGAAAGACGTCATACCCACTTCTTGTTATGTAAGATTTTTTTACCAAAAAAACTGCGGCCGAACCCGTGGTTAGAAGCTAGTAATTTATGAACGTGCAATACAAGGGTTTGGGAATTTCAAAACACGCCGTCATGATAAAGTATAAAGTTTTAAATAATTTGACTGTCTGGAGACATGTCGAGAAAGGAACGTCGCGTAAATTTTTCAACGCTGAAACAAAATTGGAATTTTTCAACCGCGTTCTTGGATTTTTATAATTTTATTTACACTGCATTTTAATGTAGGAATTTAATTTTGCTGACATAGAATGTCGCTGATTTTTATGTGGAGAATATTGGATGGGTGAGTTTGTAAATATGACAGGAATTTTGGTGTATAATGTACCCACACAGTACAAGACAATTGCATTAAAAATAAAGTTGTAGGATGTTTTGACCAAAATAACATTATGTGCTAAATTTATTGACTTATGAACTTACACAAAGAAGGCACTATGAAGGTCTAGTGAATAAAATTACAGAGGAAATAACCTTAAGTTACACGCTACATAAAAATGTTCTAAGTAGGGTTAGTACATATTTAATAAAAAAAAAAGACGAAAAACGATCAAATTTTGACACTATTCTGCTATTTATTTATAAAACTATTTACCTAGAAAACTTCCCTTTACGGTAAAAAAAATATCTGAACAACAAAGACATCACAATTTTGACACACAAACTCATAGAACCTGCTGCATTGGTAGTTATATAGATAGATTTTTACATTGATACATAAAAGATTCATATTACATAATTGTTCGTACAATTTCCAAAAATATTAATTTTATTTATACGTTTTATTCTCACCTTACAACATTCTCTTTTTATTTTATTCGACCCACCTAATAAGGCGTCGGCGGCTGCTTATTTGTAGACAAAGGCAACCTAACAAAACATCTACGTAGCAGATATTATAAGCAGGTACACAAAGCGAGCAATAACTGCTACAGTGCTGCCAAAAACCAGGCAAACTTAAGGGTTAGGACCCTGCCAAGTGTGGTACAACTTTATATTTGTAATTAACATAATTATACAGCGACTGTTGTTTCATGGCTCGACAAATTCGACCCTTATTCGGAGCCAAAAGTTACTTCTAATATAATTATGTGATGAAAAACAGGTGCCAATTTTGTTGATGAAAGAGTTGTGTTTATTGTTGGGAGGAATTAGTGCTCTAAGCTCGCTTTGTTTGCGGCGAACTCGATTAAAATTTGGACGGATATGTTTTCTTTTGCTAATATGCGGATTCTATGGTCATGGCCTTGGAAGTAAAAGAATAGGAAATGTTATGGGCTTATTTGTTCTAAGAAATTATCAAAATCAATATCCCATCTAAATAAACGATACCTTTTGTCGATATACAATGAGAAACAATAATATGTGTAGTATTAATTTAAGTACAAATTCATTTTTTTATGTAACATATTATATACATAATGTAGCTGAACAGTACTTAATGTTTTTTTTGTCCATCGCTATATTGTTTAAGATATTAGGATAAAAATGTAAAATATATATATAAAAATTTAATTTATTTGTGTACCTACTCATTGGGCGTAGCGTTTGTAACCACCTCAGAAGTACATACCTACTAACACCCACCCTCGACCGCAAAATTTAATACAACTTTTCCGTCGTGGCTTTTTCTAAATCATCATAATCCAGTCAAATTAAAAATCTCCGCCGACCCCCTGAAATTTATCCGAAATCACGGGGCATCAGGTGTAGGGAACTGATTCGTAAGGATCGTTTTATCCGGAACATATTTCCAAGCTGGGCTCTGTACGACCCCACTCTGAATAAAATTACTTATCTGCATGGATTTTTCGTATCGTATTTACATAGAAGCAGCTATGTCAGTTTTCTAAGAGGAAGTCATTTTATGTGAATATAAGTGGCGAACTCTAGGGGCAAGAGTTTTAAAAATTCTGACACAAACTACTGAAAGTATTAGTTTCACGTATAATTTAATTCACAGCTTAATGTTTGAAATAATTTTAACCTACCTACTTCATTTATTTAGCAAAGTATTCAAGACATAATCTAATTCATCTATTATAGCAACCCGAAAATAACAACTACGTTTAATTTTAACAAAATTATGTAAAATTTACTCATATTTTTGTATAATATAATTATAAGAAAATAATACACGCTTCTCGTAAGTAACCTTTTCAGGTCACACGTCTTATAAACTTGTGCATTTAGTGTACTTTGGACCGAATTTATTGCACAACCTATACTTTTATCTCCAAAGTCAAGAGGATGGAATCTCGAGGTAATCTTTTAGTATTATCATATTGTAGATAAAGTAGACTTAAGGTTGACAGAGGTCAAAACTCCGGTACAGCAAATACCGATGCCATCCTTTTCAGATTGGTAAGTAATAACTAGTACTGACTTTACTTACTACCTATCTAAGAATTGCTTGAAATAGTAATTACTTAACCCGCCATAAAAGTCCAGAAAATATTCCCGAGCAAGTAAAGAGAAAAATTATCCATTTAAATTGCGTGATTAAATTTTATAGTGTTTCGAAAAATCTGAAATAATTGTAGATTAAAAAGTCGTAAAAGTGAACTGGATCGGAATGAACGAATTAGGTAATAAATTAACTATAGACAGGTCGAAAGGCTTCGGGTATCGATTTGTGGATGTAAATAGGTGCCCGATTTTTACGATTGAACTCTGCTTTTGTATAAATGAGTATATCTCAGATATAGGTATTGCAAGTCTGGGTGTAAAGACGAGCTCAACTAACTCTTTATTCTACCCTTTTGTATTGCATATTTTCTACACAGGGTTTACTTTAATTTCAAAATAAAAAGGTAATACTACCTATTTCATAACTCTTAACATATTTTTAAATATTGAGTCGATTTAATGTTAAATTTCACCTTTAATCTAAGTTGTAATAATAAGTTAAAAATATTCAACATTACCCTTTGTCCAAAACTGAAATATTATCAACAAAATTCACAAGAAAAATTGCATGAAACTGAGCGTTCTTGGTGAAATAAAATGTCATTTAGGCGGTTTTCAATTTAATTCTGTCGCGTGAAATGTGTGAAAATAGATATTTTCATTCAATTGTCGGTGACCTTTCGCCCGGGCCTTTGACCGGGGAAAGAAGCGAGCCCGTCATTCCCGTCAGTCCCCGTCTAGACATTTTTGTGCAGCGCCCTGATAAACAGCCGAAAATTGCCGATAATAGCCGAATATTTTCCGAACTCCCATCCAAAACTCTGATTGTCCATTGGAAAATTGATAAGTTTTCTTTTCAGAAATGTTGAGGACAACAAAGACATTATTTATTTTATATACTATACCCTTCTGTTCCAGACACAACAGTCTAGCTAACTCTTTTACCTATCTTAAAGATAGGTAAAAGTATCACCATTTTAAATATTTACATCATTTCTTTATTACTGCAACAAAGCAACACTATGTTACCGTTTGTATAAAATACCTAGCATCAATACTCTTCTATTTATGTAGTTACAGCAGCGCTAGCCAAATTACCTAGTCTCAAAAACTTAATTAGAAAACAACAGCTATGTTAGATATACTATACACCTAAAGTTACACTGGCCTGTTAGCTTAGTTGGTAGTGGCTCTGCCTTCTAATCTAGAGGTCGCGGGTTCGATTCCCGCATGACACAAGTATTTATGTACTTTAAAAAAATATAATTACCTACTTGTGTTGAGTCTGGTCGTTTGTATGTATAATAAGTATGTATTTACAAAAAAAAGTATATAAGTATTATATCCGTTATCTACTACCCGCGACACAAGCGTTTGCTTAGTGTGGGGCTAGATGGCGCTGTGTGCAATGTCCCGGAATATTTATTATTATTATAAAAAAAAAAATTAAAGCTATACATATATATGTTAGCTACACATTCTTTTCAGCAAGCTTCATCTAAAACTCCATGCATACATTTATCTATCCGTCGTTTATGAAACGCTCTTTTTATCAAAGCGTCCCATTTCAATATTTACTTTGATATTTTGTAATCGCGGCTCTGAGAGTGGATCGATACAGTCCAACATTCTCTCGTTCATTTCATATGAAAGCTTAACCCTTCCCAAGCAAGGTCCTAACACTTTTATTTTACGACCAGACTATCTCTATGAGATATATCTAAATGTGATATCCGAATTGTGTGAAACAAATACAAGTGCTATGATAGAGGGCGTGGTAGGAATGAAATGTTTTCATGTACCTATAGTACCTATTTATTTTTAAATATTTTTTATTTATTCTTCATGCATTAATTAGTGAATTTTATAGTGAATTTTATAACTTAGGTGTTTTGTTTAACACTTCAAATCATAATCTCAACGTCAATTAAAAATGCCTACATTCAAATATTTAAAACTGAAATCAATTAAATATTATTTTGAGTATGTTTGAAGATATAATGACATTGAAAAGAGTTAAGAAGGTTTATGAAATAAATCCTGAAGATTTCGCTGTTGTTATAACTTAGTTGATATTGTTTCCATGTAGGTTATATTTATGCATAGAAATTATTCATATCCAAAAAAATTATATACTAATTGCAACTTTGTTGTTGTTTCAGGTATGGCATGGATTGAACCAGTAAAGGATGAGTGATTTTAAGGTTGGTATTGAAAAACTGCTAAATATTTATTTGTAATATTTTTACTTTGACTAACATTATATTTTTTTATCTAATAATTTGGGTGACTTATTGGCCGACACCGCATTGACTCAATTTCAATTTCAAAATATCTTTATTAAATAACAATGATTAAACTATGTACAATTACTAGTGTAAGTATTAATCCTCGTAACGTTCAATTTATATTTACATTATTGTTTATCAAGTCACTACTTTATGCATAAACTTATAACATGTTGGAGTTAAGTTAAAGAAGTAGTATGTTTAGTTTTTCTTCCCTTGTTTTCATATTTTATTATTGAAAATAAATTGTTTATACCAGTTAAAGAAATATTATGTTTTACCGCATTGACTAATTTTGTTTCAACACACAACTTATCCAATCAGTGTTCTTCATAATTTAAAAATAATATCTAAAAGAGTTAATTAACTGAGGAAAAATTGAGCTCTCAGCGGAAATTGGGTGTCGACAATTTTCTTGATATTTTTCTGGCAAAGATTCAAAGAGAGCTGGTGGCTAGAGAAGTAGACTAGTTTTCATATTTCATGCTACACCTAATGAATAGAAAATATGTTTAAAAAAAAATTACCATTAAATTTGTTAAATTATCTGTTGTCATAGTCATAATATGCCAGACTGCCGTAGAAATCCACATTAAAAAGAATGTTAAAGAAAAAAATAATTTTGCTGAGTAGGTGAACTTTTCTACGGCGCCTGTAAAATACTTAAATAAACTGTCAAGTGTAAAAATCTACGTTCCTATGTAAATCTAAAACTTAAGTTAAATACTACAAACAAAAATCCCAGCTAAAAATATCCCGAAGCGTTATTTATAAAAGACAAGAATGAAAATTTGAAAAAGACGACACAATATTTTTACAAGATTTTCCTTAGCAAGAGAAGCAAGTATCGTATTACTTAATCGAGACTGGGTTCCACGTTAATATCGGGCTTTATCGTTGACAATACAATTCAGAGACTTCTAACTAACCGTCCCCAAATCCTAATACTCGTACCTATATTTTTAGAAAATCTAGTCACTTGATAGTATTTAATTGACAATGTAAGTATTTGTAGCAAGTAAGTATGGGTATGAATTACCATGAATTGTATTAATTATTGAAACAAGCTCATTTACAAAACAAACATGCGAATAGTAGATAAAGACAGGTCAGGAAAAGTGGCATTCTATTTAATAACTGATTGGAAATAGGTATAAAAAAAAAAAAATCAGGTCATAATAACTTGTTGCAGTTAATAACGGTTTGAATGGAATTCTTAACAACAGAATTCGAGTTCACTTTTAAAAAATCTTTAGGTATAGGTATTTATTAGGTTTAGGCATAATGAAGTTAGCGATAGGTACTATTGTACCTACCTAAGTATTGGGTACTTTTATACGAACTATCGTAGATTGGTATGGATTATTATTTTATCCTTTTTGGCTATACTGAGGAGTCTATAGATATGTCGTCTATGTATTGAAGGGTATGTCGGGCCGCAGACGGCCTTTGCTATTGATTGCGTATACGCGAAAATACCAGATGAAACTCTTCCTAACTTCGCAAACTCGACGGCTTATGAAAGAGGAAAACGGACTAACATTATTTTCTGCTATAAGCTGCTAATAAAATGTTATGTTTAAGATGTTTTGGTGCTGAAAATGCTTTTGCTAATTTTGTGTAATAAGGTCTCTGGAATTTTTATTATGATATACTGTTTGATTCTCGTTGTAAATAAATTTAATTTGATATTATAATTTTCAATATTTTGGTACAACATTCTGTTTTGCAAAAAATCAAAAGGCTTTAATTTTATATTTAGGTTAAATTACTTAATATGAATAAGGACGCAGGATATTAGTTATTTTAATATTTATTGAATTATATTTATGTTTCTAGGTGGAGCTAATCTCTAAATTTAAAAATAAATATTCAGCTTAAGTTTCGTACAAACTTGTATACTATCTCAAAACACTACTATTGTGAAACAAACCATGTATCTTATTTTGCGTATCGTACCGAGCCCGCCGCATGAAAGGAGTCGTACTGGATTCGAAGGAGCACTTCCAAACTGGAAATATAATTTTAAAGATGGCTGTCGCCTGCTTCCCCCTACCCGCTCCCCGCTATCTCCCCTCGACGCAGCCTAAAATATTATGCACCCAAAATCCATTGTCTGTTACCATGACAACGGGCCGCTCGATACTGACGACTCGACGCCAAACAATCAAAGCTGTCGCCGTCTCTCTCCCACCCGTCGCATGCAGATACTGAATCCGTATTTGGGAGCTACTTTCTATCTCACTATGGCTCTGTGCCAGAATGTACCGTTGGCACAAAACTCTATACTCCATAAGTCTTGTTGGAAAGGTTGGGTCGAAAAGGAATGGCACTGCTAAGGGGTATATAGTTGACCTATATACTGTTCATTCGCGTATTTAGAAAGTACCTAAGACAGGGAAGTTTGTGTAGGGACGTGACTGGTATATTTCTATGGTTATGTAGAACAAACTTTAGCAGTAAAAACTTACCGGCTTTATTGGAGACAAATAGGTATCATGAATTTCTGCACAGATAAAGATGTGATCAATGCTGACGTTACAGTGCTTCCTCCTCCGACATTTTCCCCGAACTTATCAGAGTTTCAGCAAAATTGCTCTCATTCTTGCTGGATTTTACGACGTTTTATTCTGATGTTGTATCACGATTTTTGGCTATTTCACATTTTTGTCACGTAATTTTTCTTCAGGACGTATATTTTTATCACTGTCATTGAGATTTTTTGGATAAACACTGATATTGGCGTCAAAACACATCGATAAATCGGTTTCAAAGGCTACTGTGCAAATGGTCCAGAATAGATGTCAAAAATTTGGGACAGGAATTAGAAAGTTGGTTTGGAGCTCTGTGATTGGTGGGTTTTACAGAATATGAGGGGTTTTTTCTTCACCTTTGGGCAACTTTCTCTTTTTTGTTCCAGTTTTGTTTCTTCCTGGTTCTACCTTGAACGCGGAAGGGTTGCTGACTTTCGCTTGCTAAGACAATACAGTATTGTTTTGTGAGTCCCTTGAATAGACAGCATGCGCAAGCGCATTGTGCAAGGGAACTTTGAACATTGAGGTATTCGGAGCAACATTTTATGACAGTTTGTTTTTTTATGAATAGATAAAAAAAATTTTTTTACGTTGGATGCTTTTTTATTTTACGTATTATAATAGGTCATATTTTTATTATGTATTTTAAACATATCTTTAGGGATTATGTAAAAGATATTAAAAAGCCATCATTATCTACTAAGTAATTGAATAATACCAGAGTCTTACAATATCATAAATAAATCATTAGGTACCTATTATATTTTCTAAAACTGTTTTTTTATTTATTTTGTGTCTGTCTGTACCTAAGATCTAGGTATTAATACTTGTTTCGTAAGTCAGGTTCTCACTTTGAATCGACTTCTCTAAGTATCTACCTATTGATAGTATTTGTTATACAGCAATTATTACTTCTCTAGAGCAGCTACCAATACAGCCAAATAAATATCAGTAAGCGTACAAAATTAATACATTTATTTTCACTAATTTTATTTATTTCTAGTTTAAAAATATTTTTCAAATCATATTCAGGTCTACAAAACTAACGCAAAAGCTGGGCATACGTAGCGCCTTGCCTAAAAGTTCCGCTATGATTACCGAGATGGCGCTTTTGTAAATGGGAAATGAAAACGTTTTCACTTGTATGATAGCTGCATTTTTGAGCATAATAATACCATTAACTTGTGATTGAAAAATACTTTGAAAGATTTTATATAATCACTATATAGTTATATACACTTTAGCGTTAATTCTGACAAGGCCAATACAAAGAATATTTAGGTAGGTAGGTACTTACTTAAATCAAAACTAAACTTCTCAGTAAACATTTATTTTCCCTAAAATGTGAATATTATTATTTTTTCTATGTAGTGCCGATATAAATAAAATAAAGGAATGTTTACTACACATTTGTTTAAAAAACTAAATCCAAAAAAACAACCTCTCCAAAATGTCCCTGCCCTAAAAAGAGCAATCGCCAAAAAAACAACAGCCTTTGTTAAAATAACGCCGAATAATTTATTTCCTCTGTACATAGGTAGGTAGCATGGTTTTGCGTCCTTTGCCTTTACTCGTAGGAAGCTATTTAAAAGCTATAAACTGTGAATTGCCGCCGCCTGTAGCCTGAATACGCATCTATTAGGCTGGTGTATTTCAGTGCACGAGATATGTATCTACAGCCTTGTGCTTAATGGAATTAACTATGGTATATGGGAGGGAAATATGTGATAACTATGTGGGTACATAAGGGAACAAGTTTTTGTTGACAAGTTTCGATGGCAGCGCCATTTTGTTTGGCAAGTGGGTAGGTTTTTCAGCAACTTTCTAAAATTCTGTGAAATGAATATCAAGATACTATTTTTCTTAGGTAAATACATAGATGTTGTTCTGTTTTATGTATCTATGCTTCAGTGCAGTCTTTATGCGTTTCCGTGCCTTTCAAAACCAGGAGGTTTTAAATGAAGAAAAAAAATTGGATTTGATACGTATAGATTTACCAAATTATTTCATTTTGTATTGGCAGATAAAAATACAATGTGTATGTATTTATTTATTTTATTCCTCTCAGAAAAAATACGAACCTACATGATTTTTTTATTTTTTACATGTAGGTAAGTATGTATACCTAAGTACCAACTTACCGACTCATTTTTTTTACATGAGATAGGCTCACGCTTGACTACAACTTGCCTGATGTTAATCTACGATCTAGCGCGCTTGCCGAGAAGAAACCGGTTTACTCCGCAACATATTAAATGTTTAGCGCAGTGCAGCATTTTGCTGGAGGTATGGTGACAAATATTACGCTTGTTCCAATTGCTTGTACCAATGTTCATGATTGTTCATATAAATAAAAGTAATAAAGCTTATAATAACTTTATTTTATATTGCCGAGTTGAAAACACATGAGCATATAGAACATAGAGATGGTAAGGGGTACAAATATACTGTGAAGATCTATATGTACCTGCCTATGTAAAATAAAAAAATAAATATTTCAGGACATATCACACAGCGCCATCTAGCCCCATACTAAGCTTACGCTTGTATCATGGGTACTAGATAACGGATATAATACATATATACTTTTTTCTTTTGTAAATACATACTTATTATACATAGAAACGACCAGACTTAACACAAAAAATTACAAATTTTAATATTCATAATTACTTGTGCCATGCGGGAATCGAACCCGCACCCCTAGATTAGAAGGCAGAGCCACTACCAACTAAGCTAACGGAGCAGTCTGTAAAATACATATGCAATATGTATTTTACAGACTGATGTATGATATGTAAAAAATATTTTTATTACTTACTGAGAAAATGATGATGATGATTTGATTTTATAGTAGGTAAAAAGAGCCTCTGAGCCTAGCGATTATTTTATTCTACCTCCAATTTACAAAATAAAATTCTCATATTTTGCCAAAACACCTTCTAATATGGCTTTGCAGAATACGTGTAGTTAGATAGTAACACCGTCATGCGTGACTTTTCTTATTTTCTCTAAGAGTTTTCGCGAAAAAAGGTTTGTATTTATTTGACCTTACGTAGAACTTGAAAATTTAATCTGAGATAGAGGTGGATGCTTGCTCGGAAAGTCTAGATTCTGCTGCTTTTACTAGATCTCATTAGTTTAAGCCCTATTTTGTCCTTAGTAGGTAATACAGGGCATGATCTAGGGGTTTCAGAGGATCCTTAGATCTAAAGTACGAAATATTTTAGTCACTAATTAATAATATCTTTCCATCATAATAATGAATATGATTTAACTTAAAATCTTTAGAAAAGTATTTTGTTTTTCGAACCAATCCTAACTTTTTAGACTACATTATTTACCTAACAGTTTATACCTATTAAGGTAAACAAATTCTTAATTACTCAAAAAATTGAAGTAAAAGGTTAATTCGGTAAACATATCAAACGAGACATTGTCAGTTTATTTTTTATTCAGAAAAATATCAAAAAAAATACAATCAAGAAACCCATTTTTCCATAACGTAAGTTAGTAAAAAAAAAAATCTTTTGTGTTTGAATTATGCTAAGTTTGCAATCAAGTACAAACAAAAGCTAAGTTTACGATTAAAGTTATCCAGTTTACATTGATACTAAGCCTTTAAAAACATATGAAATTCACACTTGTGATGAAATAAAATGGAAGTGTTAGAATATTATGAGCTTATGACGATACTTGATGAACATTACTTTTAAGCGATTTCTTTAAATTTATTATATTGACATGATGTTTTGAGTTAACAAAAGATATATTTATCAAACTTAATTTTTACAAGGCAAATGACTTTTAACAGATACATAGGTTTTTTTTTCTCAATTTGTAATGAAAAGTTATACAATGTAATTATAACAAACAGTATGATGAAAATGAATGAATTCGTAATATACATAGTATGTACAAAACGTGTTCTAAACATTGTTGAAAATACATTGAAATACATAGATAGGTAAGAAGAACGAAGCACGAAGATTCTTCTCTCTTCATCGTGGTCCGGAGCAAGTGTCATCTTCTGTTACGTATACTGAAGGTATACCGGAAAGAATGCAGCACTCAGGATACATTCAGTATACGTACAGAAGGCGACGCGATATCTTCTCTTCTGGAGCCGTGTACCTGCAACATCAGAGACATCACATCAAACACAGGTAAAACAAATAAACCTCAGAACTCCCTACTGTTTCAATTTGGGAGAAGTTTAACCGTTATTAGAGAGGGCAGCAATAGACTACGATTTAAATGTGACTTTCTCACACCATATCGGGACCCTCGCAATATCTTAAAAGCTCACCGACCGATGTAACTCACGAGCCGAACTCCCCGCTCCGCTGGGACCAGCACCTATAAAATAAAGCAACCGATTTACTACACGCCTGGGTTTTCAAATCGAAAAGGGTAACACTGATAGCACATAAGTTCCGCTACCGTAACGCCACCAGTAAAACCAGAAAGTTATGTCCGATCGTAAATATGTAACCTTTACCGGCTAAGCACCTAAAACTTTAGTCAAACGCCACGAGCTATTGTCTCCGGAGACCAATGAGGCTTCGAGCTGAAGTGCGAATTCACCCGATTGGTTTGCAAAAATTATTTTCGCAAACCTATGTGCCGGTAGCGAGTGGAGGCTTTGTTTTTTACAGCCTGTCCCTCGGACGATCGCCCGCGGTGTCTTTTGTCCATCGACCATTGTTGCACATAAAAGGATAAATTACAAAAGCGAAGACCACCACTCGTAAAGATGACTAAAGAATTCCCTTATGCACGAGGGATTGAATAGAGCGACATGAAAGGGCGTAAGGGTGCATTATATTCGTAATTTACGACGCGAGCGAGCATCACACCGGCCTGCATTATTGATTCTGATGCACAAACGAAACGTTCGCGTAGGAGCCGTCCACTAGGTCGGGGTAGATCGCGCGCGACGAGTGAAAACCCGCGCGGAATGCGCGGAAAAGCACGTGACTTACCGGTCCGGTCGGTCAGCTGTTCGTCGTCCGGTAAGTAAACATTGACGGATGACGGATGGGGTGTGCGCGAGTCGAGGAACGTGTGAGCGGGGTCGGCGTCGGCGGGCGTCTGCCGGTCTGGGCGTCGAGCGCCGGGGCGCGCGTCCCGGCCTGCCATCGATTGCCGCCCTCGCGCCGGCGCTCGGCGCGCGCCGATGCAAGACTCTCATTACATACACCATGATCGTTGTTATTTGCACCCCGTAATGTTTTTTGATAGTTTGCTTAGGCCTCGCAGTCGTGCGCCGCTATTTACATGTACGTACGTTAAGATAGGCCGGTTATTAGAGCGGGCATGTGTGCGTGCTGATAAAAAGTCGATATTAAGTCGGCAGCGCGCCACCTGTTCCTGTTATCCTGATTGTCCGTGTTGCGGCACGGACCCGCACTTTTTAATACCGACGGGACAATTTATAAGCGCTCGCAACGGGATAAAATTAAAATATTTATCATGATATAAAGCCTTTTACTTTATTATTTTGTACCGAAAATAACACGGGTTGTTTCGCTGCTAAATTTAAATCTTGAGTAAGGATTTGTGATAGACTTTTTTTAACACATCTATACAAAACGTTCCATTAGTTACAAGAGCTTTAATAAACTTTCTTATTCAGTAATTGAGTTAACTCTTAATATCTTGATCTCAGTCAACGGTTTGTTTATGTTGTAGGTAAAATCTGTCTATATAAATTGATACAGTCATAATATACTAATCATGATCTTACCAATGTCATAAAACTGTATTTTAAACAAAGCTACAAAGCTCAAGGCTTTATTTAGTATTTATCTGTTCCCCAATTACAGTTACTTTATTATATCGTAAATTGTGACTTTAACCTTTTACTAAATTGGCCAATTTTCCAATTATTCGAACTTCTGTTTTTATAAGACGTAGGTGTAAACAATGCAATAATTTATTCAATTGTGAATTGTTAAATATGTTGCGGCAAGTTATAGTAAGTAGGTGTAAATACCGTAAGAATAAGAATCCTTGTTATAAGTAAATAGCATAGTTTTGTTATTTACCCTTTAAAGCAGAAAACTTTTTATTTTAATTAAGTTTTGATGAATCTACTATTCATTGAATCAAAAAGTATTAGCATTAGGTATTGGATGAAATTCAGTAGTTAAGTTTATTAAACACATTACCTACTGGTCTTGAAAATTCATTAAATATTTTCCACAAATCATTTGCTACAAACAAAAGTTGTTTAGGTATGTGTAAATAATTTATAATAATATGCCTACCTAACTGATGAGTAGTAATCTAGTATTGTAAACTCTTATCAAAACATATTCGTGTAACCCATTTAACCTAATCTATTGTAAAAAATAGGTAATTAATTTTGTTGTAATTTTTTGTACTTAGAAAGTTGATTTCAAAATTTAATCATTAGTAGAAAATTAAAAAAAAAACGAAAATTCTAGTTACTAGTTTAACCCTAAAACGCGCACGTTGTATAAAAGATACCATCCACGAATCCAATTAAAAGACCTTATCTACTTAACCTATTCATGCGAGGAATCCTGTGGGTGCAATCAGGAGCAGGAATGGAAAACTGTATGAAAATTTTATAGGTAGGGACCGTTCCGTGTTACAGGAGGTTTTCTTATTATTTTGTAATTGCTTTTGCGTTGATTTTTTTATTAATTTAAAAAAAAAAGTGTTGCGTGATTGTGAATTAAGTTGTAAGTGGTCAAGTAAAACCAGCATGTGTAGGCTTTTATAAATACTTAAATTATGTATGGAGATGTGAAACTAGTAGATAGGTAAATTAAGTGAGTCAACAAATTTTGTTGATTTTGTCAAGGTTTGGCTTCGGTTTTTCTGTAGCGTTGAAAAGGGGTTGGTAAAAACCAGTAAACAAAAAATGCGTACTATTTATATAAATAAAAACAAAATAATTTAATAAAGTTAAAGATTCAACAGTACCAGTATGCTATTTTCTTGGTCATACTTTATTAGTCACGGTCATTACTTTCAAATTCTTGTTTGAAAAGAATGCTTGTGCAAGAAAGGGTTAACAAACAAAAACCGTCACAGGTAAACCGTGGTTTGCGGAAAAATTGTAACTTCACTGTAATTACCTGTCAATAAAGAATTGCGTACTTTGTCTGATCAATGTTAATTTATTGCTTTGGTTTGGCTAGTTTCCGTTAGAAGTAACGTGACTTGATTTATAATGGAGGTTTAGGAATAGGTACAGTTTGTGATACTGCAAAAGTATTTTTGGCGTAGATAGGTAAATAGATAATATTTATTTGTAGAATCGCTTTTCTTCTATTTGAGCAGAGTTTCATTGAGTTATTTTTTTTTTATTTTTTTTTATTCGATTATTCCTAAAGAGATTAGCTTATAGTCTAACCTAAACCTTACTATAAAATATATTTTGTAGATACATTTACCTTACCCATCTGTAATTTTGGTCTAAAATATATGTAAATTTATTTTTTATTACCATCACTAAAACAGCTTTTTGACTGTCCACCACCGTCAATTGTATACCTACTCAAATACGGAACTGTAAATTTTACTGTGGGTTTATGCAACATTAGGTAGATGCTGCTAAGGGTACCTAAAAGTACTCACTTTTGATCGTCTTAACATGAAAACTGTTGCTGCAATTCCGCTTACTTTTCCACAGTATCGAGAAATAGCAAAAAACAAAGCCACAGATTGGCTTCTACACTACAGATAAACCAATGCTTACCATACCACAGCAGAAGTTTGAATGACCACCGCTGCATTCTCGTTGGGTGTGACGTCGAAAAAATGGGGTGGTGCTTCTGGGTCCCCTGCAAGCAAAAAATTAAGATTTATTTGCGAGCCCATTTTGTAATAACAATAATGCAAGGATGATTGCGACTCAGTGGCGGAATAAGTGGGAATCGTGAAATGAATATCAATATCGTTTTGACGTTGTGGGTTCTGATATCGGTGATAGTGATGGGATAGTGGTTTGTGAAAGACAGTGAGTCTTAAAATAGATTATGTTATCAAGTCTAATTAAAAATAAAATATACAAATAATGATAGTTTGTATCACGGAAAATAAATATACTTTTTACCTACGTATCTAGTAGGTACCATAGTAAAGAACAAAAATCATGGATAATGATTGACACTTTTATAATGGCAGAGATTACGAAGCATATAGAAACTAGATTATCTTGTACCAATGTCTAAGTAATTGTGTGTAAAAATGTGCTACTACACAAAATTGGTAGGTACATAAGGGATTGCACTTATTTCGTCGAAAACTGTTATACCTTATCCTATGTTATATGACTATACAGTATCTTATAAGGTATGTTTTAATGTATATCGTTTTGATTTAAATCTAAGTAGGAACTCGTATTAATATTAAAGTAAACTAACGTTTCTTGCAGGTAAGTAGTAGTACTTTAAGTGCCTAATTAAAACTAACCTATTCAAATAGTATACCTACCTGTCTATTTTTATCAAGACTGGTACTTTTACTTACGTACAGAGTGAAATAAACTCAGTATCTCTAAGTGGTTTCAAATTGTTTTAACAATTCTAATTAAGTGATGGAATAGTTTAAGCCATTAACTTAAAAAAAAACCTATACATTTAACAAAGCTAATGAGTAATAAAGCTAAATTAATAAACAGAAAATAATGCAAGTCAGACTATATTACTATCTACTACTTATTTGTTACTTACTAATAACTTAAATACGTAGTTAATAATAACAAATGGCAATTTATCTTGAGTTGACAAAGGGGCGTGCTTAATATTAACTTATTTAGGTTTTGCCGATTGGCAGATTAATGAGGCGGTAGGTTGGTCTATCTAATTATGAATAACTTAACGCCTACTTAAGTATCTAAGAAACACCTATGTACCTACCTACGATTACACTAGGTAGATTTATACATACCTACATATATTAAACATTAAAGTAATTTAAAATGCGTAAAATGTTTAAAATAATAAATAATTTTATATAGTAGCTGCGTTTGCTGCAAACTTTAATTAAAAGAGCTTAGATAAATTATTAAAAAATGTAGCACAATTAAAACTTTTAATTTAAAATCCAATTAGAAATTGAAATTAAAAATAGTTGCAGCGTATTTCAACACCAAAATTTAACTTGAAAATAACCACGCAAACACATTAAAACTTTTTAAGAATTATATTTACAAAATTAATAAACGTTTAAAGCGTTTCAGAATAAATTAAACTTACCGAGCGCACCAAAACAAACACCGGGTTTTCACTCTTACTTTTAAGTTTAATTTATATAAATCACATTAAAAAAATACAGGGATATTTTTACAATTATTACTTCAGCAAAAAGCGTTCAAATGTATTGTTTTCAGTTAAAAAACAATGAAAGAAGTGAATGCTGTAGGCCTAAACACAACAGAGCGGCGGCGACTTGCCGTCGGCGGCCATCTTGTGGCGCTGTAGTCGCGTCTCCCTTCACGCTTATTGGCTGAGTGACGTCAACCGCGCCATGACAGTCCACCATTGCTACCAACTAGCCAACACTAGATGCATCACTGCCATTTCATTTTTAACCTTATACCTGTGTGTTTAGAGCTATTTAATCTGTTTTTAAATATTTGTGGATGCAAACACGCGTCTAACCTCGTCGGCCCGCATTCTTGTGTTGTGAATTATAGCTTTAGAAGCTTTTAGGATGCACCCTAATCGTGCTAGGGGGAGCATTTAAAATTCAAGTGAGGAGACAGTGATAGGTTGAAAGATTTTAATTGGCCGTTGATCTTTGTAGTCTACTTAATTTTGTACCTATTTAGCCAAGTGGTTTACAGGTAGGTGCATAGAAGGAAGTAAAATTCGGAAGCGTGGTTATACGAAGATAATTTGAGTATGAATTGGAGTAATTGTTAGCTTCAGAGTATTGACGATAGCTTGTCTAGACATTGTCAAACAATTTTAGCAAATTTAAGTAATTGCTCAAAAAATTGTATTATTTAAATCACTTTGGGGCATGTTGGGTTGGGTTAAACATTCTAAATAATTTAATAGAAAAACAGTGTTGTTATATCATCCATTCTAGAATAAAAGATGCGTAGAGTCATCTAGCATTGCGGACAGGCATTTTTCTTTAAATTAGCAAACTATTAGAATGTTTTGTTTTAAAATGAACATTGAATTGTTAAACTGCTGTTTAGATTCGTATCTGGTAGATTAGATAGATGCAAACTGTGCTATGTAGATGGCGCTACTCGACATGTTTTTTTAAAGTATTAGGCGTTGGTACTTTGTACTAGAACATGCTTTTACATTTCAGTTATGCAATTAGTTTGATTGTCGTGTGTTTTTGCAAAATAGCCGAATTTATAGGCCGAAAATATTGTTTTAAATAGGCATACAATAATTATGTTTGGGACAGTTAATTTAAATTTGTGACTGAAAATCAATCCAAATGTCTTCAAATTTATATAGAACCTACCTACAAAAATAATAAATAGTTAAAAATAGGTTTTTAGGTAAATCTGATTACTGAAGTCCTAAGCGGTGTTGCTTAGCAGGTAGGTATAGTATGTACTGAAATCAAATACATACTAACTTAAATACCTACTCAGATACCTATATGAAAAAGATAAGTGGATGACTACTTTTGTAACATTTCTTCATTATTTGTTCAATTCTAGGAGTCCTTTGTGATCAATAAACTCAATAGATGTCTAAAGAATAATGTAAGTAGGTACATTTCTCACATACAAATTTATGTCCAGGTTTAAACAGAAGAAGTAGCAATATGAAACAATACTTTACTAAAACGAGCAACAATGTGTACTCAAGCCGTCTCCATAATAACAGTTGGATGGGACCCTACAGAAAGGAATTTATGTAGGTAGGTAACGACGATATTACAAGCTATGGAAGTCTAATTAAAGTACCTTGCAAAATATTACAGATAGATATAACAAGAAATATTAGATACACTTGTAAAATGAAAATAGGTTATGTTTTGATGCAAAATTTTGTGAAGGATTGTTTACGCTGTAGGTAACGGCTAAACCAATGGATTAAACTACTTAAAGATTTGAATGCATGCATTTGTAAGTATTTTATACATGAATAATTTCCATTAAACCGCTGTGTGTCGCTTAATACTTTTGGTAAATAAATCCACATTTCAGGTTAGTATTGCAGATTAGCAGCTATCATCACGCCATTGATCTGGCTACCGATTGGTGCTGCTGCCAGAAGATGGACAACCGAATGTTTTGAATGTTAGGTATGTTGTTAGGAGTCTAGCAATTCTTTTATCGGTGGTAGGTACCTTTACTGGGCCTGTGCTTATTTTAAATGATATGGCCTAGTTTGGTGGGCATCCAGTAAAGTTATTGAGGTCGTTTTATTTTACAAGCCCCTTTGCAGCGGGAAACGCTTTGGGATGTTTTGCGACTCGTTGAGCAAGGGGTATTTTTAACATTTTAAAATTGAATTATTTTTAAGTGACTTTCAAAATCGTTTTTAATATTTGCAATTCAGTTGTTATTCTATGCCTATTGAAACACTTTGAAAAGTTGTATTTTAATGAGTATAACAGATAGATACTGTAGAGTACCTACTATACCTATGTACCTATACACAAAGATATCCCATCATAAATTTGTTCATAAAATGGTTGAATCTTTTAGTTAAGAGGTTAGGGCGGTATTACAAAAGAAATACATTTACTTAAATGACACATCAATTAAATTCTTTTACAGGTCGATTGTAAAGCTCCCATATAGATAAACAAAATACCAATTTCAATAAATTTCCATGCAGAAGTAATTAAAAATTACTATTTTTATCGTCGCGTCCCACTTTAATGGAAACGTCGTCATCATTTATTGGTAAATAATGAATTTCGAATGGCAATAATTAGGTTATTACGAATTATAATATTATCTCCTTTTGTAAGGTCCTGTGACTTGACAACTTTATTCGAGAAATCGATATTTTTGTACAGAGTTATATCTTATAAGGCCTACCATTATTATAATGAGACTGTTTCAACGGTTACTAAATGGTGTAAGTCATTTAACTAGATATTTCATAACTTTATCGGTAGGTATGTGGATATTTATTTTTCTGTGTTACAAGTGTTTGAGTAAAAGTATCTACAGTAAAAAAAAACAATTTCTGAAGAAAACATGAGCATTGAAGGAATCGGTGTGTTTTTTTTAATTTTTGGTAACCCTGTAGAACTTAATTCAATATTTTTTTATAATTTATTGGTGTAAAATATTAGAATAGAAATAATCACGTAGTCGCGGGGTTGCCGTCTGTTGCCACCCTTATTTATGTGACTGGCTTTTGTATTTAAAAACAACACATTTATTAAACGTGGCATGTGTTTCGATGAAAATTTGTAAGCGATTTGTTAATATCTGGTATAAGGGGTGATAGCAATGAAACTATGCGGAAATGAGTATGAAAATTACTAAATCTTTGTCTGAAAATAGATTAGGTATTTTAATATGTACCTAATGGTAAATACTAAATACGTAGTCTATTTTTGTTATATCAAAAGACCCAATCATACGATGTATATGCTAAGCACATATTCTATAAAAAAGTAGTTACTATTTCTGTTTTTTGCTCCAGCTCTACAGCGTTAATAAAAACTAAGTTTTCAAAATGCAATTTGAGTTTTCTAGCTAGAGTAGGTATTTGCAAATGACGGTCGCCCAAAGCTCTCCACTGCAAAGAAAGCTCCGATATTTTCTGCAAAGTTCCAGCGTAGAACCCGTTTTGTTCGTTATATGTGTGGCTGTTTCGCTTGAAACTTTCAGGTCCTGTGCTTGAGAATAAAATTGTCGACTTTACTGGTAGGTTTTAATGTTCTTGAGTTTTGTTACACAGACCATGAAATAAACGAATCCATTTCATCACCATCATCATCATCATCAGCCGTTATCGCTCACTGCTGGTAGGTAATATTTTTTACGTGGGATAGGTTTACGTTTGACTACAGCCTGCCTGATGTTAAGCATTGCTGCAGCCTAGGATGTAACACGCTTATCTAGAAGATACCTATTAACTCTAGATTTGAAGACCCCTGGATTGTAGTTCGCAGGAAACACGGCTTCTGGTAAAACTGTTCTAAAGCTTAAAATTAAAGATTGTTTAATAACTTAATTGCAATTAAGTTATTAAGTGTTATTAAGTTATTATTAAATCCGTGTTTCCTGCGAACTACAATCCAGGGGTCTACACACCTATGCGTTTCTGAGGATATTTTTAGGATGGATATCATGATATCCATCCTAAAAATATCCTCAGAAACACATAGGTGTGTTCAACCTCACGAATTCTCCAGTAAATCGAAAACAAACACCTCTAAATAAATTCTAAGACAACAACCGATATATTTCTGAAATTATTCTTGGCACACATTTATCTTACGGCATTATTTTGTGAAAATTGCCTGTTATTCTCCATAACCACACCTAACAGTCGTATATATACATATGTATTTTATCTGTATCAAAATACCAACGAAAGTAACATCTTGGTGTCAGGCGGTAGGAAGAGGGTCATTGCACTAACTATTTTGGGTCGGCCTTAAGACGAAGGCATAGAGTTCGCAATCCAAGTACATGTTTGTATCAATGTAGACGGATCACGGGCGTGGTGGAATATTTGACAGTGACTGCTGTTGGCACGGTAGTCTTGATCTTAGAATTACGCACACTTGCTTAGCGATTTAACGTTGGGATGCAGGGGAGGTCGAAACTGAGATGTAAAAGAACCACTTTATGCAAGTTTACTAAAACGGAAAACTGAAGATCATGTACCTATGTGTGTATGTCTGGAAAAAAGCACTAATGCATATTTTTATATGAGATAGGAAAGTTTGAGTTGTTGCTTCTCTACTTTTTTGTCACCTCATTAAAAACTTTTTCAGCTATGAGCTTAGATAATATCTAAGCTCATCAGTTTTTTTTATAAAATTTTCATATTATGAAAATTGTATAAAAAAACAACAACAAACTTAACGAGTATGAAGGAAGGGTTAGTTATATGGATTTATAACCTAAAAATATAAAAAATAATATAAAAACAAATATGTAAAATGTTTGAGGACTATTTGACGACTCAAGAACAAACACATCGCATTTAAGGCGATACTTTGCGTTTCAGAGTTATATTAAAAAGTGTAGTAATGAAACTAATTCTAATTCATTAATTTATTCTCTATGGATACTTAAACTACTTTAAATAAGTTCAAGCGTATTCTAAATTTATAGTGAAACTTTAAAGTTTAAATATTTTATTTTCGTGATCGCCTGGAAAAGGACAAATAAATTTAATCAAGTAGGCTATAAAAGGCGCTTCCATATTTTTTACAGTTTTTGCTCGAGATATAGTTTTTACAAATACATATATTATGTAAACTAACGTACTGTCTCCAACCTACGGATCACAGATGCAGATTGTGACGAGTGACGTAGTGACATGAAGCGAGGTGACCTTGAACCGAGGATGACGGATTCCGGCCTTGCGAGGTCACCGAACTGAGATATGTAGGTTGCTTACTTAACATCTAGCCGACATCTAACACTAGTACTACGATGACAAACATGTTACGTGATAAAGCGGTATTGAAATGATAAGGCAATCTTTGTTTAGGAATGTTTTTTGAAGCTTTTGTTTTTGGTCTGAATATCTTTACGAGATTTGTGCTGGTGAAAGATTCATGGTAAGTTGATAGACTGATTATGTTATCGGGACGGTTTTAGTCGTTTTAAAATAGGGGGAAAACTTGAGATTTTATGTACGACAATATTATAGAATAATTATCTCTAAATGTTTATTTTCTGATTCTGTGGTCTTCAAACATGTGGGTTTTAACATATTTTCCTCTACCATAATGATGATCTTTTTTCATCTTATTTTGTTTTATTCTGGCCTGTTAGCTTAGTTGGTAGTGGCTCTGCCTTCTAATCTAGGGGTTGGGGGTTCGATTCCCGCATGACACAAATATTTGTGAATTTTAAAAATTTATAATTACTTGTGTTAAGTCTGGTCGTTTGTATGAATAATAAGTATGTATTTACAAACGCAAAGTATATAAGTATTTTATCCGTTATCTAGTACCCACGATACAAGCGTTAGCTTAGTGTGGGGCTAGATGGCGCTGTGTGCAATGTCCCGGAATATTATTATTATATTCCGGGACATTGCTATTATTATTATTCTGATTGATCATAGAATATTAATATGAGGTATTTATACGTAATTAGCATCAAAATTAAATTATTTTTGACTAGATATAAGTAGGTAGAAAAATGCAAATTTAGTGGATTTTACATAAATTAATAGGCAGTTTAGTAATTCAATTTATGGTTAACTGTGCGTAACAAAAGTCTTTGTAAACGTTACCTATTAAAATATAATTAAAAAATATATACATGTAACGAAAAACTATTTTTTGTAAGTAAAGAAGATTGAAGGAACCATTGACTTTTAAATGTATATTACGTTAAAAAAAACGAATATGTTGTAAAATAAATGTCTGGATTATTTAATTTACAGGCGTTTTATGTATAGGTATATAATACATAATGCTATAGGTATAAAATTTACAAGATTAACATATGTATGCAAGGATAATGGTTAGCGTTTATCGCTGGTTCATATCAGCATTTATCCACTCGAAATAGTGTCGTAAATCATATTCAAAGACGTCAAGTATCTTTAATACACACGAACAACTTCACAGAGTAGTTCAGCCGAGCAAGAATTCACGAACCTCCCATCCGTCCACCTAAATAATTTATTAGATCCAACAAAGGAGCCATTCGAATGAACAAATCGCCCTCGAACACATTGTTTTTGATTTAAAACACAGGTATTTGACCGTCACACAACAATAATCAATTTATTTACGACAATATAGGCGACAGACAAACTCTCTTCATTGGCATGATTAGTTCGAGTCCCGAGCAATTGTTCGGACCGAATTTAAGTACATAACGAATGGTCTCGTTATTTATACAGACGTTACTGTTATTTGCGCAATATTTTTTATTAATTCGACTATTTTATGTGCCGCAAACTGGGCGCAGTGCAATTGAGTTAATTTATAGAAGCTTCTCAGTGCTAAATAAATCAGTGCACTCAAAATACTTTAGCGTTTATTTCTGTACGACGAACGCTGATGCCTTGCGTAATGTATGTCTTTAGTTGCGCCTTAAATTTGCTTCGTCGTCAACAACTCAGGGGTTCAACTTCTCGGCTCGCGTGAGATCCCGTGGTAGCCGCAGGATTTGTCCCCTTGCCAAATGCCCCAGCTGTGGACAGAAGCGGCGCGGTCTGAATACTGATTAAATCTGCGTTATTGTTTTCGCTTTTTTTTTCACTTTCGTTCTATGGCCATCTACCTATTGAATTTTTCATACTGTATCTTTATATGGAATTTCTTATGAGGCCTTCGTATTTGACAACTGGCGCGCCCGAACTCTAGAACGTAACGACACTTGAGGAAGTTTCATCAATTATAGCGGCTCGGAGAAGACATTAGCATACATTTCACGTCCAATTCGACGGTCTTTAGGTGTTTGAATTGCTTTTATTGAGAAAATAAAAATAAATGAGACTATAATATTAATATCGCCATTGATACCTATCGACCGAGAAGGCCAAACGAACAAAATATATTTTTATATAAACACAAAGCACTAAAGAGCGTATAAATACAATGAAACAAGCAAATCATGCCCGAGAGAAACATCTGGGCTGGATTAGCGCACTATTGAAAACAAACAGTTACATTGAAGTAGATTTTGGCCGTTTACATACATAAAACCGTCATAACATTGTTCAATAAACATACATTTACATGACAATACTGATACGAAATCACGTTAAGGCTATAGACTAGTATCGACAAAAAGCACTAAAAATTACAATTAATAGAAAATTTCAAGCATTGTGACTCTTGCCGTATCACCTTTAAAATACGCGATGGTATGGAGCCTTGAATTAACGAAATACCGGTGTCTCGCTCGCTCGCGTGGAGTTTCAGCTTCAAGGGAAAGAACAAAACATGTGCAGTTTCGTTTATCTACGAAAACGCATCTGTACTAGTAAACTAGATTACTTTATGATGGTTTCAATGCACATTTTTACGAGGGGCGAAAAGGGCGTAATCGATTTATTCATGTCGAACCCAACCGTAACATTGCACGAGTTACTTGCTTCCACTGGTCCTAAACTTACCTACGTACGTAAATGTAAGCAGTCATTGTGAACTTTATGTTTTTTACAAGCTTTCAGGGCGTTAAATGTTACTTAAACAAATCCGCATTAGAAAAGTGCTAGTGAGAAACTATAAAAAATAAACATAGTTATAAAGAACGTAAAAAATCAAACGTTGTTGCTCAAGCAATGTTTTGAGTGCATTAGCTTTTTAGATGAGTCTGACACTACGCATAACACCTGCTCACGATACGAAGACGAAGAATAGAAAGGTATAAGAAAGAGTTTTAAAATCGCATTTTAGGAAAAATCGTTCAAGATAGGGATCCAAATTTACTGATTCTGCGGAATGTAAGTGCAAACGTGGAGATTTTTATACATTCATACTTTGAATTTGTATTCTGAGCGATTTTGCGTCGTATAAGTGTGCGTTTTAGAGATATTTTAGCGTATTGATATTAGTGGTTTTGAGACGTTTTTCCAGGGTTTAGTAGCTGATGTAGGACGTGCAAATAAACACGGTATTTTTATCGCCGCAAACCTTTATATAGCTGCGGTCGATTTCGCCTCTTTATCTGCACAGAGCGGTGTTTGCTTTATCTTGAGTAAGGGAAGGTGGCTCAAAGGGTTCATAATATTTTATTGCATTTGCTATGACATGTTTGTAAATACTCCGCAGAATAATTCTGCGATGTGATAACGGAAATTGTACGTAAGTGTTTTTGAGTTTCAATGATAAAGAAAATTAAAACATCAGAACAATATAATGTACAATATGATACTTTATTCAGATGTAAGCCATATTTTATGCGTAATTTTCAATGATAGTAAAAACTTGACAATTTATTAAAAATCAAAACCGCATATTTGACTACTTATAATATAAATACCGCTAGAATAACCAAATATTGCTTGTATAAAGTGAATAATCCTTAACAAGTTCTAATTATAGCCACTAAGCAGCTATCCTTTGATCGCTAACATCAGCTTTTATGACAAAACTTGAAAGTTTTATCGCCCATAAAATTCAAAGATAAAGTAAACATTATTAACATTGCAAATCTGCTATGATTCACACGTTGTAAAACCATAATTGTATGTGAGATACTTAAAATGTAGGTATTGTAGGTATCATAAAAACTTTAATTTCACACAGTTTACTGAATGAGCCATGGTTAATTGTTATTCGTTCTAGATAAAAATATTAAAATGAGCGATGTGTTCCATTGTCTTCCCACTTTATAAGATATAAGTGAAACTATGCTACTGATCTCTTTTTTTGTAAAATATTTAACAAGTAAGAAGACATTGTGTCCTTCACCTAGTTGACGATGCATAGACTTAGTTTACACTAGTGGGTGCTCGCAACTTCGCTCGCATTAATAAGTAAAACTTGCATCCCCTATTTCACCCCTTTAAAAGTGGCATTTCCAAAAATCCTTTCTTAGCGGATGCCTACATCTTAAAATCTACCTTCATTCCAAATTTCAGCCCAATCCGTCCAGTGGTTTGGGCTGTGTGTTGATAGATCACTATATCAGTCAGTCAGTCAATCAGTCAGTCAGTCACCTTTGACAACTAGGTACAATGTCAGGCTAGGATAGGAGAAATACATGAAATAAATTAAAGAAGCATTTTTGCACAGTAGTGAATAAAAAAAGGTTAACCTCAGTAACGTGTTACACCCTAGGCTGCAGCAATGCTTAACATCAGGCAGGCTATAGTCAAACATAAACCTATCCCACGTAAAAAAAACAAAAACTTATGTAACCAATAATTATTTTTAGATTATACAATTAAATATCATTTAATATTAATAACAAAAGACGACTACATTATATTGGGACAGACAGTTCACTCGCTCAATCTCAGTTTTCAGTAGACTTTTCTAAGCCGTACCGTACCCACCGATTACCATTTATTACCATTCGGATTAAATTTACTCTTACCCAACTTTAGCAATCAAAAGTCCAACTAAACCAATATAGTATCTCCTCAGTAACAAACAGAAAAGTAACGAAAGATCCTATCATGTACTTGTAATTCAAATTAGCTCTTTATAGAACTTACACATTTGTTTGTTCTGGAGAATTTTTGGATTCGTTAAAAGAGCATAAAACACTGGCCCTTGGATCATAAAATCGACTTCAGGTCTTGTCAAGCGAAATCAACCCTTAACCGCAGGTGTTGTGTAACTTCTGAACATTTTTTTGCCTGCATTGTTTTACGTCGGAAGGGTTACCAAGTTACGTAATGTAATAATAAACGTTTTGAGTCAGTAAATTTTAATAGAGCAGTAATTTATTACCAATTTGTGGAGACATTTACAGCTGATGAACGAAAAACGAGTCTTTTGTCCGCTTTTTGTGTGAGCGTAAATTTTGGTACTGGGTTAGCACAGCCAGCAATGTGACCTAAATTTGCTGAAAATAAAAACGTGACTCTAATAACTTGAGTGTATAAAATTCATAAAAACACACACCATACACTTGTAAATGTGAAGTAAGCGACATGATTAATTTGTCAATTTGTTTGTTCGTTTTTTATGCTGTAAAATATGCATCGTCAAACCATAATATTTATAAAGTACCTACCGTACTATGGTAAAATAGTCATATTACCTAAGCGATATTTTTATGCAAAATAACACAAGCAAAGACTAGAACATTTAGTGCAAAAATTGACGAATTTTACGATCTCTCGTACTCTTTGTATTATGTTAGAGCAGTAGACAGTCAAATCAAAGCACACTTAGATCGAATGTTCTACGTGACTTTACTTGAAAACCATTGGCAAAATAAAAACACGGCATACGTGGCAAATCGAACGCCACTAAGGCAATATTGGAATTGCAATACAGACAAGGCAAGTTCTTTCATTAGGGTTGCAAAATAAAAACAATACAAGTGAAAAGGGTATCCGATACTGCGCGCATATTCGCCAGAGAAAATTTCCTATTATGATCCCTTTCCTAAAGTCAACTCCATATAGGTACAGTACAGACTCGTGTAGCGATTGTCTACCGTCCGTTGCAATAGAGATGAGGTCCATTTTATCGATATAATCATCACTCGCCTACGGAACGTTGGACATTCTGCCCTGCTCGAAATTTGCCCAAAACATTTTAATCCAAGTTTTATAGCAGATTAATGATGTTCCAACTCGGGGAGTTAATAAAAGCGACATAAAACACAAATTTATGGCATTCAAATTATCAATTTATTGTCGGCATCGTGATAAAAGGTAATTATAAACACGTTCATCGATAAGGTGGATATATTTGGCGCCGCGTCACCACTATGCCACCCGCGCTGCCGCACACAGTCAGTGCTCCAGTAGATAGCGCACACAAACAAAGCCCGCTTATACAAAGCTTAAGGTACGTATTTAGAGACATAGTTTCATCCGCGACCAAGAGTGGAAATTTCAATAAAAATGCAAATTTTTCCCAAGCAATTTCCTTCTCACTACCGCCGCCTCGGTTATTGGGTCCTACCGCATTATGTTCGGGTTTGGTTCGTTATTATAACATACCTACCAAGCGGGATTATCTGTAGTCCTACGTACTACATTGTAGCAATTTACTTGTTAATGTTATAAGCCATCAAATTACTGTTATCACGCGCGCAAGAATGGCGCATAATCCCTCGGAACTGACGCCGTGTAGACTCAAAGGTAATTGGGACTTGTATTTTACTTCTACTTTACTCTAATAACAAGCCTTCTTTACCTATGTTTGTTTATCGAATTTCCTCGTACGTTCTCAGAGACCAGTTAAAGCGACATTCCAATATGTGCCGACCGCTTCCAGATATCGATGCGAGTGAGATAAAGTGCATAATAAATATTCGTAGGTACTTATGCAGTATTAAAATTCTCATATTTGTGTATGCAGCATCAATTGCTTTATTAACAAACTCGCTTTTAGAAGTTTACCTTAGTCTCTAGCGCTTATGTACCTATTAATGAGATAAAAACCTTCGAGCGGTCGAATAACCGTAAATCTACCGAGTGCATTTAACTTTACATCGCAACATCTATTAAAGGCGGAATTCTTGAGCTATCGAACAGTTCCTCGATCCTTAATTAAAAAGATAAATTCCCCGAAAGGCACCGTAATCACCTTATCTACCTAATTTGCGCAATAAAAGCGAGTGACTTTTAAATCTGCATAAATACAGCGTTTTGAAAGTTTCCGCTAAGTTGCGAGGCGGGCGCGGGGGGCGGCGCGGGGTGGCGTGGGGGTGGCGGAGGGATACAGCCCAGATTAAGGACGCAGGAGCGAGGAAAGAATACACAATTAGTTCTGTGCTACCTGCTGTAGATAACGTATCCAATCTAGCGAGATCCCCATCTCCACTTAACCCGCTTCCACTGTACTCTGGACCACGGTAACGTTGGGGTGCTCTCTTACGTTGGCCGGTTTCAGTCCGGGATTTTAAAAACGTGGAAGCTCTGCTGTGACCGGAACAGGGGGGCTGGATCGATCGGAACCTCGTTGCTATTGTTGAAAAATCGAAATGAGGCAGTTAGTATTCACGTATTTTAACGCAGCTTGTTGTCAAGTGGGGGATGCCGTAATGGGTGTTTGTATAGGTGCGATATCCTCCAAATTAAGTGGGCTTTCCTCTCCGCTGTTGTTTTGAGTTTAGGGCGGTTTATAATTAAGTTTGTTTTTATGTCACATCTTTGGGGCGATAGCTGGAGAAAAGATCATTAGGCTGGTTGGTGGATTTTGAAATTACTTTCGCTGTACATTATGTAAATGTTTCTTCAAGATGTAATAAATAAGAATAAAAAATATTAGAGTAAAGAAAATAAAAATATTACAACTTGTACATACATGAACCAAAGTACAAGTTATTCTTTTTTGCAATATCCTAATTGTTGAGAGAAGCAAATTACGACGACTAAACAAAACGGCGGAACCAACGTTTGGTCATAAAACTGAGAGCTCATACAAAACATTACACACTGAGACCCTATGTTTGCCAGCAATACTTTACACGCCCCTTCAGCTTTTACACACGTCTTTATATACACAGAGATAAAGTCGAAAATGGCACCAGAAAAAACTTTTCAGCGATGCAAATTGTATGTAAATATTTTGCGTTTATTTTCAGTGTTGAGGGAACGAGATAAAATTCGCGGTCGTAAAATAATATAGTGGAGGAAGAAAAAGGTTATTGTTTGAACTATTGTCAGTTCGCGGGTAAGTAACTTGTAGTAGATAGGTTGCCATTTACGGCTGAAGAGCTATAGGTGATTAAGTTTTATGAGTTGGGAAAGGAGGGCCTAATTGGGTAAGTAAAGTTCATTGGTATTTATATGGGTTTAGTATCATGTTTATGGTTTGACTAAGGCTGGGAAGAGAAAGGGTTTGTTATTTGTATATACGGTTGTTGCGAATTCGTACTTGTTCATGGTAATAAAATAATGTAAGAAGTACATTAGAGATTATATGCTTTGGACATACAAAATACATGTTTTTATATGTTATAGATAAATAAACTGAAATGTTGACTAGCCAATGTTGAAATAAAAAATTGTAATTGGACTTTTAAGATGATCATAGATTGCGACAAGTTTTAATAACATCTAAAAAAGTAGGTGGTATTTTACACAAAAATAATCTTGAAAAGGGTTATTGCACTGTAAGTAGTAATCAAACATAAAGCTAGAACATGCAAAAAGTACTAAATTATGAGCTTAATTTAATTATTCAAGTGAAGCAGTTTCCATGTATTCAAGTATTTACGTGTATAAATTTCTTAATAATACCTGCCTTTCCTGTTTTAATAAAGTCATGACCCAAGGGAGAAATTTTATAAGTGACTTATGAGATAAATTTAAATTGATTGTTTTTGAGTTACCAACTTTCAGTTTTCAATTTTTTTAAGTAGTGAAGAGTTAAGAGTGAATATGCAAAATTTTCTACATCAAATGCTATTTCTTTTTTGTATAGAACGTAAAATCGATATTAGCTAACCGAAGCATTAACAAAAATGTCTGTTAAGACTCCTAAAAATGCAAACAAACAAGTCATGTACAAAATTTCTTTATGTGAAAACTACGTTAACGACTTGAGAGTATCATTTTGAAAGTTAATTACTTTATTATTAATCATGTCTGAATGACTGATTCTATTAAAGAGAAAAGTAACTAGCTACAACAGCGAATAAAAAAAACAACTAAATTTCGACACACAAGCAAATAAATTATTTAAATTACAGACGTTTTCACATCTGTTTACATTTACAAAATTGGAAGATAACATCATTGAAAACAAAAATAAATTTAATTAATCACCTATCAAGCACAATAAATAAAACAACAAAAACGACTTTAAGTGACTTTTAAATACGACGTTCACTCGTAATAAATTAAGATACGATTTAAATAATGTGTTGTTTAGTCAGTTGATAATCTTTCGTGTTTGGAACCAATGAGGTATAAATTGATGGAATGTAGGTACTACGCGTAGAATCGCGAACTAACTGAAGACGTTGATCACCATTCATTTCCATCTTGGTCCATATAGGTATACATATGTACAGGATAAGCTAATGTAACTTTACTAGACTTATGTTTTCATATATTTACCTCATTGTTTTGCTTGTCGTTATTTATTTTTTAATTAATTTAAGGTTAAAATTATCATTTTCATGATGATCATGATGACGATGAGGTAGAAATTCATTGTTTGACGATCATTAGTACATATATCTGTTCTAAAATTTTATTCGTTTTAGTTTTCGTTTTGTTTTACTTTCGTTGTACAAATGATGAATTGCATTTGTATACAAAGTTGCATACACTAAAAAGTTTTGGGTTTCATCATCACGTGGTCGTCTGCCAGTCCCCGAGGGGAGCTGGTAGGAACCTCATCGAGATAAATCTCATTTGAGGGGCTGGGCTCCGGGGCACACTGACCCCGGGGAAGTTCGCAGATCACGTCGAGTCGCTCGTCCGGCGGCGTACCAGCAACGGTCGGCGTTGTTCGACGTGATGAGGGTGATGAGGCGATGTGCCTGTCGCTGCGGCGCTTTTCTATAGCGCCGGGACGACAGGCGGTGGTTCCTGGAGGTGGTGCAGGCGCGTCGACCTCCCGCTCGGGAGCAGCAGCACGACGAACGGCGCACGCAACCTCACGGGAGGGAGCGGCTATTGCAGCGCGTTGGGTTTCTTATCATGAGCCATGTATATATAGTATATCTACATATTGAAGAGGTTAAAAAAGCACAGCCGAGAATTTTAAGTAAAGTAATCTCAGAGTTGACTGGAGATTAAAACACAAACATAATTGCCTGTCGGATAGGCAATGCTTGGATAAGGAGTCCTAGAATCAACATAACTTGTTTCGTGTGGGTAGGTAAGTCACCTATGTACATTTGTACAGTACATACATATGTGCTTAGTATCTACAGGAACAGTTAGTCAATGTTTACGTTTTATCTATGAGAACATGCATCCTTTTTTGTCTTGATATTTGCTCCCAAAATGTAATCGATATCAACCAAGTTCACTATAAACAAATGTTAAGGAAAAAGATATAGACAAATATACCTAAAGTACATCGGCATATTGAACCTGAATAAAAACGATCGTTACTCAAAACTAAAACTCACTAGCCTAACAGATTAGGGTTTATATTCCCTCGTAGGTTAGAGTAATTTTTTGGTATTTTTAGGGAGCTTAAAACTCACGAAATGAAGAATAAAATTGTATTAAATATTTTTAACTGTATTTATAAAATTACTTTAAAAAATTCCAGTGGTGTTTCTTATTACAGCAAGTTCAATTTTGCAGGTGATCTGTACCCCTAATGCCGGTACACACAGACAGACAGGGGGACAGATAAAACATTAAGGAGGTGAATAAAGTTCGAACTGTCCCCTTATCGCTAACAGGGGGACAGCTCGAACTCAGCTTCGATCTGTCACCCCATGGGGACAGAGCAGGGTGACAGATCGGAATATTTCAATTTATGAGGCAATTGTACTAACTATTACCTACTAATAAAACATCATTAAAAATATTTCCATCCATTGATAATAATGATGTTTTATTCATACATGCATATTTTAATATTTAACAGATACCTTATTAGACAATTGATTTCCTATATTATACCACCATGACATAATTTATTGTGAGTACCTTAAATGTGTGTGTAAATTGGTTTGAAGCAATCGTTTTCTAAGGCGGCACCTTATATGTTAAAAATTCAAACTAGTTTTAATATGACGAGATAATTTTAATTTAAAAATCTTGAATCCATTCTCTATCTACGTTCGTACTTATTATTATTCTTTATACATAATGAAATAAACTTATAGTGTTTATGTTAAGAATTAAAATCTACTCTGACAATATTGAATAGTCTGTTACTGTTATAATTTTAAAAGCACCTAAATTATGAAGCTTAAGAGAAAATTAAATTAAGTACCTACAGTCTGTATCGCAATTCCATCGTTTCACGTTTCAAGTAAAACAGTTATTTTCTTAATAAAAACGATATCCGGTATTAATGTTCTGTACTATAACTGTATTATACCAGGTAGCAATCACCGAATCGACATCTACCTGTTTCAACAAAATAAAATACTCTGTTCTCTATAAAAAGGATGAAACTATCAAAAATATCGTTCTATATGAACACTGATGGTTCTTTCGAAGCGTATTTATGTCATAATTGCAGCTGTTTCGGATAAAATAAATCGATACTTACATAATACCGCCTGCAGTTTGTAGAGCGAGCACCTATAACCATTTTATTTAGATCTCTGAAGATCCATTGAGTTATGTTTCTCTCTACTGGATTTACAAACAATGTTCTCAAACCTGCGGCTCTCAGTAGGTGAACTGTTTTTATATACAAGGCCATTCGTAATCCCGATTATTTGATATACGGACGCCTATTTCGTTCCATTATCTAGGTGCTTTGAAAATATGTGTTCATTTTGTAATTTATCCAAGCGGTCTTTTAACCGGATCTGTTTCTTTGTGAACCGATCAATTTAATTCATTAATTAAGAACCTAAAACTGGTTCTAAGAAGCTTTTTAGATTGTTACGCTACCGTTGTATATTTTAACACGTTACTTTAAAATAGCGGAAGCTGAAAACACTCTTGAGAGTATTCTAATTGGGACTAGCTATTTCTGGCTGGAGCGTAATGACCATTTAATGTAGATCTTTCGGTGCTTATTTGATGCAAATTTAATTTTGTATTTCTCGGGGGTTCTTTGTACGTTGGTTATGAGTATATGCGGATACTGCAGACAATAGACGTAGGTGTAGGTAGGTATAGTTAAAATGCGGAGGAGCTTAGAACATTCCTTTTGTACCTTAGGGAGGGTGTCTGGGCTAACACCACGTTTTATCTCGACATTTATTGAGTTTTGTCTTAGTATCTAATACTTACTGTCTTATTTACCACGCACGAATGCCTAAAGTTATGATATTTTCAGTAAATCTATGAAAAGTTTTACAAATGTTAGAAAAATGTTGGTTCCATAATTGGACAAGCTCCTTGTTAATTATGGCATCCTCTTGTTTTATATAGACACTAATTAGCATATTAATATTTATGTATGATTTTTAATAACTTCATTTTGTATACTTAATCAGACTGTATTTTTTCACATCCAATTCCATATTCAGCAATAAATAGCTCGTATCTACGGATTAAATTTCATTTATTTACTAGATCTCTAACGTAAAAAGCTCAACTTACGATTTGTCTCGTAAACTTGCGAACTTTGCGTTGGGATTTCACATTTAAAATCGTGGAATTATTATAATGTTACGCATTTTATTGTGCTTTTTCTGACAGAAAGTTATATCAAAAGTTTAATGCACTCTAAAGTTGCTACCTGCTGATCGCGTATTGTAAGGTTTTTATAAAACGGTAGATAGATATGACAGCTACACACATAAGAACATATAATGTCAACTTTCACTGAAAATGTTAATGGTTTATTTTCATTTGTGATATCAGTTATATATAAGTCTTTGTTCTTCTTGTTTGACCTTGCTGCCCTACATAAGTCTTGACATTTTCTTCGCCCTTAATATATTCCGAAAGTATAACTCATTTTCAGAATCCCACATTTTAGCAAAACATTTAAAGCATCAGTTAATTTTCATGCATGGGCTTACCTAATATAAAGCTAAGGTATTGTACCACAACCAGATATACCAGTTTCACGAATTAACTGTACCTAATCTTGACCACAACATGGGACTTAGAGCAGGCCCTTTTGTGTTGCCACAAAATAAAACTCTCACATCTCCGCAGAATAGGGATTAAGGGCAACACTGAACATTAAATGTAAAATACACAGTGACACCTTTTAACAAACGACAGTTTGCGTTTATAAATTAACGGTTATAGTAGAAAATCCGGTTGAAATTGCATATTTTTGTATAAAATTACCATCGAGAAAATATCGCATCGAGATGTGTGAAAAATTACATACTCGGTTAATACTTTTTGTTTGATTGGTTATTTGATATTCAAATCGCTTCGAGATTTTTGACAAAGGTTTTGTAGGTATACGAGTATGTATAATAAGTCTGACGCTTCCGTATTGAGCATGATGTTATAGACTTTGACCGGATACGTAAACGTATTCTAGTTACGAATTTAGTCACTTCTTAGAAAATGGGCTCAGAATTTAGAATAGACTAAATTAATAGATTCCTAGGAAGGTGTTTTATGAAAAATGTTAATAACACAACACAACGGACCACCAAGTGCGATGCGATATAAAACATTCAACTAAGAAGTTTCTTTTTTCAGTAATAAGGGCATATCTACACTCAAGTTTAATTTCAACGACGCACTAACAACGGACATCAAACAGGAGCCTACAAATGGCTGCCGAGAAATATCATAACTACTATCACACATAACTGCGTCACTTCAAGTACAGCCATCAACAGAATCGCCAGTCATAAAGCTCGTTACGATCCTTTCCTACCCATAATTATTGTCCACACAATTGCACCATCCCCGCTAGAGCTAACATTAGCACTCTCATAACACTATATCTGCTATGAAATATGCGTTTAACTGTACCGTGTTGACATCGCGAAACGTGCACGCAATTTTGTCCTAAGGCTCGAGAATATGGAAGGAAAGAGAGGTGAGAATGGCTTGAGTGGTTGGGGGTCGATTTTAAAGGCGAGGGTTCTATTCTAATGTCCGGTCCTGTCCCGCTTGACCATAGGGGTAATTTGGAGGCAGACAGCAGACTCATTTGCATCACAATGAGAGTCGGATCTCCGAGGGAGCTTCCGTCCGCTGGATAAGCCCGCCTTTTGTATGTATAAAAGTGTGCGACTTCACCCGTCTGGACACAGAATACACTTGAATATTAATTGTTCTTAGAATTGTAGATAACTATTAGCATAAGGTAAATATTCATCATTTTATTGGAAACCCAGTTTGATATCGCATCTGAGGGCCCAGTAAATAATTAAGTTTATTGCGCGGTGGGTGGATAGAGTTGGCTTTCTAAATGTACCTACTTATTTGTCTAGACGGCGTTCTAATCAATTTTTGCAGGCGATTGGGAATGTACTTTATTTCGTTACTGGATTTAAAGGCGGGGACTTTTGTCGTAATTTAGGATTATTATGCTGAGTCTTTGAATGCAATGCTAAAGTTTCAGAATAAAATACCTCATTTAATGAACTTAGTTGATATTTTATCGCTTAACTTTGACAAATAAAATTTTTGCAATTTGTGTATTCAAGACATTGATTAGACATGACTTACATTTGGAATACGTCAGTAGACAGACCAACAAAGGGAATAAAAGTAAAGTTAAGCAAAAAAGGGGGAAAAAAGCACTCAACTGTGCAATTTAAAACCACCGTACATGTCGATATTTCAATTAAAATTTTTCAGTTTGATGGCCTATCTTCCCACTTAACATTGGCAGAATTGCGAAGTTATATCTACACAAAAGCCATAAAAAAAAAGTAAAGTTAAATTAAAAATCTTTTCCACAAATATTCACATCATTCTGATACCTAGAACGTCTGCTTCGACTCATTGTCTTCGGAATCCATTCCACTCACGTTGTTTCAATGCACTTTACTTGCATGAAATTGATATACTCAGCGTAGCCATAGAACTGAAATGAAGATTTAGCTTATAGAATGGCCTTTGAAAGAAGCTATTTACGAGTATGAGCTCTGCTCCCCTAGTCTAGGTTTTCTTACTGGTGTACTAGAATTAAATAACTTAGTTTATTATCAATTTTATTATGAATGATTGATATAATGTGAAAAACTATGTACAAATACTAAATAAGATATGGGTAGGTAAGTATATGTAGTTCTATTTTTGGTGCAATAAAATCTTAGATCCCGTTGGTTGTTTAGTATGTATTTCAAACACAGCACGGCAGTCATAAGATCAGCACGTATAAACTTCAAGCTATATTATGATCTTCACTTGTGGTAAGTGTTTTTCTGATGTATCAATTGTTTAACATTTTCAATTCTCTGACTTTGCAGGAGCTATGGCGCCCTATAGAATGATCTCAACGTAATCGGCCCTACGCGATATATTTTATTAATGAAAATGTGCGCAGTTCTCACAGTAATGTACCATTTAATATGTGCTGTTTATGTGAGAGGAGAATGTTAATCTAGCTGTCTAGGGAGGTAGTATAGCTTTTATCTTTAAAGTAATACTGCTGGAAATAAGCACCTGATTATAATCGTTAAACTTGTTAAAAGTAGGTTTTGTGAAATAAATGTTGGTAAGAAAATCTCTTTAACAAGGGCTTAAGTGTTTGCTAGGAGACCATAAGGATCAATGTTTCAAGTAACATTTTTTATATTTCATGCTTGAATCAAGTATCTTTAGTATGTTACAAGATTAAACTTTGCCTACGCGGTTGTGATTATTTTTTTCATTTTATTAGTTTTTGCTCCCATTTTATAAGACACGTATAACAATCTTACTACTTACTAGAACCAATTTGTACGTTCCTTTTTGCAAAAATTGTACCTAAATTATAATAAATAATCAGCAAGGTTACTTTACCACCTACATGCAGGTATTACCATACATACGCTAAAGCCTTAACTCATGCACAAGACCGCATCTCGTATTAACAACATTGTAGTGACGACCTTCCTTAATCAATGCAGCCAACGTCCACAATCACTCGTAATAGACTGATATAGTGCTCAATGCACTGTATGTATACTTCATTATGACCACCCACAAACCAAATACAACTTTAGACATATGTAAATAGAGTTGATGATTGCAAAGCAGGTTTTGCTTACAATATAATATCGTGCGATATGAAGGCACAATGCGGATGCAATTGCAATGTCCCGTGCAATTGAACGTGGGTCTGGGATTGTGAATTAACACGTATAGGTAGGTATAGTGAATGTGTCTGGCGTTCAGGGCTTTAGGTAATTTGGGAGGGTGGCTAAATTGATTGTGGACTGTAGGTGCTTAGGTAGGATGGAGATAGGTAGATTTTTGTGCTGGGGTTGGTGCTGCAAATGTAATGCAATTTAGCAGCAAATTTATTTTGGTTTTTGCTTAGTTTTCCCTAATATTCGTGTAAAAAGGTGTTTACGCTATCACAAAAACATCTTAAAATACACAACATGCATGGTACAATAAAAACGCAACGAAATATAAAAAGCAATTCAAATAGGAAGTCTCAAAAGAACACCCAAAAATATTCATTTCGACACGCACAGTGCCAGAACAAAAAACACTTAAAAATTACTAAAACAAATAATAAAAGTTTTGTCTTCCAGACAATGGTCTATACAACAATGGACAAAGATTAACAAAGGAGACTTTAAAAAAGAATGTCCAATAAACAATTCAACCCTTTCGTCAAAATATGTCGAAGCTCACTTCCTTATTGCGTCATAAATTAAAAATGTCTGAAATTTTAGACAATAACTGCGTTTTTACGAAGATTTCTGTCGCCAGTTGTTTTAAAATCGTAGACGGATTACGTGTTAAAGTTGGCTACTGTACTATGAAATAAAAAGTGAAATAAGTGGTTTATGAATGTAATCAAATGTTGTTCTGAACATAATAAGTGTCTATAGTAATGTTATTTTTTGGTGTGAACTCATAGAACTTGTCATAGATTACTAAGATACTAAGATAGTGCGTTTTAGTGTTCTTCTTGTCTCAAACTAAACATCTCCGTGCTCCTAACAGTCGCTATTCGGTAAGTTTTTTGATGTACGATAAACTTAAGTTTGACCACAAATTTCTCTTAATTCTTTTAATTACAATAAATAATATATCTATACATATAATAAAGCTCAAGAGGATTGAAAGTCTGAACATTGAAGATATATATAAAACTCGAATTGATGGCAGAACACGTTCCAACAATTTCTAGATTTTTGTCTATCTGTTTGTCTGTTTATTTAAACGCTCATAACGCAAGAACGGGTGAACGGATCATTATGTTTTTGATATGTAGGTAGTATGAGGTCTAAGAAGTGTCTTTGGTTATACTTATTATCCCACAATAATGCGATCGAAGCCGCGGGCGTCCACTAGTACAATGTAAAAGCATTGCAAGTAAATAACTGAACAGCATTGTGTACATAAGTCTACAGATACATCTCATTTTACATCGAATCACAGAAACTGACGATAAATAAACATAAATAAAAACAATAAAATTCCAGCCCGTTTCCCTCCCAATAACTTTCCAGGCACAGATTTAAAAACAGGTTATATACCTTTCAGTGTTATACTCAGACATTTGAAGTGACCTAAAAGCTTGGAGCGGTGCAATATACATGCGACAGAAAGCAACTGACATACATTTAAATCCAGGTCGCTGCGCTTTGAAGGAAAACGGTAGAAGCTGAAAGTTGACATGTGAGCTCTTGATATTTTACTTTTTTACCACCTGATGAAAGAATTGCAGGGGATCAATTTGATATTTGAGCGTTTTCTATTGTTGGAATTGGATCAACTTATAATGAGAGGTTTAGTATGTAATGAATGTAGTCATATGTATAATTATTATCAATTACTCTGAAACTGTAAGTAAATCTGCCCAAGAGAACTCCTCTAATGAATTATTTCTGCGGGGGAGTCATGACCCTCAGTCATGAAAAAATACGACTAAAGAGAGAGAGATAGTAAGTAAATAATAGTAAATATAGTATGTATAGTAATAAGTTTTTGGTATTTAATAAGGTGTGATTCCGTTTAAGTTTAAAGAGTGAGCAATTTTAAGGTAAATGGCCACTTATTTATTTATCATTAGGTACCTATGTTTTCAAAGGGGAATTTTCTAAGTTTTCCTTTTAGATCGTGTACCTATCAACACTTAAAGAGGAAAAACTGTAGAATGGCAAACATTTTAGGTTCATAGCAAAATATGAATCACAAACAGAATGTAACAAAGTTAAGGAAATTAATTGATATTATTTAGAAAATTAAACTCAAGAATTCATCGTAATATATGTATAGGTATGTACTATAATGTATAAAGTATACATACTCACAGATTATTTAAACGCTATGCTCATAGAGGAAATTGATGAGTTAAAATAATCATTAAGTATAATTTAAAATACTCTTAAAAAATTGTGTTTTTCTGGAGTAAATGTAAATAAAAGAAAGAAATCACAGGACACAGCCAGCCATCAATATTTATTAGTATTCAAACTAGTGTCTCGAACAAAAGATGTCTGCTTACAATGTTGTATGTAAGTAATAACGTAGTCTGAACTTAGCATGAGTATATTTTAAAAGCTGTCAGGGCAATATGACGCCGATCGTTCGCCCGCATCAACCCTCCGCCTGTACTGGTGGGAAGAAAAGTGTTGGGAAAATATACTTATTAATTGAAAATATATTTATAGGATCCTCCAACTGCAATTTAGCGATCTTTAAAGAAGCGTGCATTTTGTCGTTGCATTAAAATAACAGTTCACTCGCGTTTATTTATAGAACGAAAAACACATGCTTCATCTTTAAATTCAATAAAATTATTGTTTACCATCAGGACATTTGTGGTTACGTATGAAAAAAACAGTGCGTTCGATCTCATAAAAGGTGGCAGTGGACTGTGCACATTTATATTTAATTTCATAACATATATATACCTACTAGAAAGGATAAAACAATATTATGATTAACGTTGGTATGTGGTATAAAATCTTAACTTTTTTTAAGATAAAAATATCGTGTAAAGTTACATTTCTTCATAAAAACTTTCATGATTAACTTCACTTGGTTTAATCACAAAGAGGATAAGCATGTAAAGCACCGGGAATTATAGCGGCAGATCAAACAACATGAGCAAAGCTCTTTTATATTGAGAAACTAAATCACAGTAGAATTAAACACGAATTGCGAAGTAAATTTTGTGTTGTTGCTTGTACCGTAGCAAACTTAGCTGAAACTTAAATTAGGGGCGCCTCTGTATTCGCTGTAGTTTTAGTTATTTAGTGTTTTGTGAAACGGGTGTAATATTTGCCATTAAATAGGGAATTAATGGTCGTAGTTAACGTTTACCTGACAGGTTCTAACAGGTGGGTTTCAAAGGTTATGCTTGGCAAAATCTATGTACTTTGGCGTAAAATAGTAAATGTGTAAGTTATATTAAATGAGAGTGGAAAACCCTGATTTATGGTTTTCTAACCATATTAAGAAGAGGCGCAGAGATTTCTAATAAATGAATATAATGAGACCTTTAGGTAACTTGGTCAGAAACGTTTATGACTGAAAGTGCTTTATTAAATTATCTTCTAGGGTGTCAGGTCAACTGACTGATTTAGTTTCATTTAGTTTCTATAAACTGATTGCAACTAAACCAGTCAGTTGTAGGTATGTCCTTTTACACATTGATTGATTCATATTCATAATTCACGTTCTTGTCCTAAAAACCTCATTGATGAAACAAAGTCTATATTTGATTTAATCTTATTTCAATCTCTACGAGTGTAAACCTGGCTAATGTATTCTAGTGTTGTTAATATTCATTTATTTTAATGGACTCCTGAATGGGTCATAAAAATTTAATACGTCTTATAAATTACTGTAAACTTTTATTGGCAAAGTGTAAAATCAAAGGCCTAGAAACACCAGCAAACTATAAAACCGATGAACGCTCCTTTATTTTAAGAACATAATCTTTAACATCTTCTCGTTTAAACTATAGGTATATTTTATTCGAATTCCCATAGTGGCGTAAATCAGATAAATCTATGCGATTTTGAATAAATATTTTACGGTGTTGATACAGTTTTTGAGTCGTTTGTTTTTTTTTATAGCTCCTGATCGAGGAATGATAGTGTTTCTTTCTGTCTTTCTGTCTTCTAGTTTAAAAGCAATTTTTTTTTGTAATTGATATAATTTTCCACATGGTTGCATTTATAAAATAATTTTGTCTCAGCAAAGCAGATGCATGATGTACCTGTATATAATCCTCTTCTTATTAAAAAAGAAAAATGGTTGTAAGATTCAAAGTACGTTGTATCGATTATTATAATCCACCCACAGTCTAAGTATTTTTATTAAAAGCTATTTTCCCTAAAATTTCCTTTCAAGAATTATTCGATTCAGTAAATGGGCAAAGTTAGACAATTTAATAGTGCAGAATCCAGGCGAGTTGCCGACACTTAATTACAATTTGGCAAAATTGAAAGTTTGCCGAGAGCTTATCGCGTCTGAGAGGCGAAGGCAAAGTTTTCGATTTCATTATTGTATGGATGCTAAACTTAGTCAAATACTAAGTAAAATTGTCTTGAAAGAGTTTATACTAATCAATATACTAACTTATAATAGGCGAAAAGCGGTCTAGTCAAAACACATTCCTTGTTAAAAAAAACTTACATACATTCTGTGTTAAAAATTTATCGAGAATTTGAGATATTTGAAAGTAAAGTCAATCCGGTGAGACAAAATAAAAGTAAAAAATGGGTCGGAATTGATTTACGCTTTATGGAAATATAAAATTGGAAAATAATTAACAACAACGATTATGTACATAAATATGTAGTAAATGATAATAATGATAATAATAGTTATAGATAGATACTACTATTGCCCCTTTATGGAAACCACAAGTCTATATTGAAAAGAGGAAAAGTAGTATCTAAGTACGTCGTGCTAAACACAACAAAATATTGTGTTTATTAATTTGAATCTATTGACGTAGATTCCATAAACTTATTTCGAACCATATTACTCATACACGAAAAATTTCAGAACGATTATGATCTATTCTTGTGCCATACGTTATTTCGATCGTCTTTTAAAAATAGAGAAAATAAATTCATCGCACACAAATCGAAACAAAAGCCTCGAGAATAAAAATAAACAAAATTTAACCCAAACACAAGTAGGTGGCGGGATCAACGAGAAATCTCTTTCTGTTGTAGGACGGCACGCTTGGCTATTCTATAAATATCTAAACATTGTACTCGATTCTTACCAAATTTCTAGTACGACGTAATGTCACGGAGAAAGTTGGAAAGTTTCGAACGCATTAATTTGGGGCAAGCGTCTTAATCGGTGTTTAAAGTTAACTGATTAACATTATGCGGTAAGTATGGCCGTGGACCGTTTGCGAACGGTGGCCGGTTGACTTGAAACTTTTCTAATCATCTTTAATTACCCCTCGGTTAATGTAATGTGCTTAAATGGTAGCGTGTTTGGAATATTTTGAAAACGATTTGTAAAACGCCCCCTTGCTCTATTTGAATGCATGTTTGCAGAGCTATTTCGGTTGGTTTGAGTTCGTTGTATTTGATAACCAAACAATTTAACACTAATTTTGTGAACTGATTATGTTTTATGTCATTATAAATATTACGTAATTATCTGTGCTGTATATTTGCCTTAATCACAACAAACGTTGAGATTCATACTTGACCTATCTTAACCGAGTAGCTGATAAGCTGCTTTCTGTTAATTTTTCATTAAAATATTGACCACCAGCGACGTATTCCATTGACAAATAATTCATTAAACTAGTAGTTACAAATATATTTTATAATTTATATTTTTACAGGAGAGTTTTGTCAAAGCTGACTATGTAACTTCCATAAAGCTTATACATTTATATACCTACATACAATTAAAATGTATCAATAAAATTTCTGAATATGTCTAGCAGAATCTTGACCTCGTCTGAAGATAGTTACAAATAAACACACAATATTTTTGTGTAACTATAACTTAAGACTTTAAAAAGATTCTTATCTTCATTTATATTTAGTAAAAAATATATTATTAAAACACCTTTTTATCAAGTCTAACCATAAACGTACGTTTCATGCAAACACAAACGCACAGACCACAGATTTTTGAAGCCGCAGTTCTCGTTTCTTGCACGTGCGGCAGATCCCATACGGTTGCTTATGAATAAATAAATTGGGGTAACCATGCCCACGATTGTTCTGATCCAGCTGATTCCTTGTATTATGACAACGATACTACATAATAGACGTCTCATTTTGTACCTAGATTGTATAAAGATACCCTCATAAAGTTGACTGAATTTTGCAGCAACTAATAGTTTAAAAATATAGTGAGTATTCTTAAGTAGGTAACAGTTGATTGTAAGACCGAAATATCGCTTAGAATGTATGAAAAAATCACCTGTAAAAAGGCTCTTCAAATTCGCGGAATGCTAAATTTTCCCTATTGCAGAAGATCACTATACATGACTAGCAATAGGTTGTTTATAATTAGCACTAGGTAATGCTAATGCTTTAACCTAACTAGATGATTTAGACTACTTAAAATAAAAGTAAAATAGTTTTAGTTTGCATTAAAAAAGATATTGAGTAGACTTCTGGCAAAAAATATTTTTCGAAAAGTTGCGCTTTTGTGTTATCGTCCTCAGTTTTGCTGTTCTATTTTTATCGCACTTTTTAAAGGTTGTATGAACACAACACACAAGATTTTTACAGGGGGTAGAATTAATTGGACGTCTAAGAGTTTGTAAGTCTTTGTAATGTGGAAAAATCGTTACTATCATTCTCGTACTTAATCAGCCGTGAAACTCATTGTATTTTTATGTACAACATTTTGTGGTTATTTACCTTGATTGTACCAGATTTATACCTAAAGGTGTGCTTTGTGATCGAATTAATTTAAATGTGAATAACATTTTTAGGTTCAATGGATAGCTGATAGATTGACATTGGATTTTATTTAAAATGTGGCCAACATATGTTTTGAATGGGTTACCAATGATAATCTGTACAAGTTATTAAGCACATTAAATCTAAATAGGCTTGGTTACCCACGCACACTAGGATAATAAGTTTTGTAGTTTTTTTTATCTAAATTTATGTTGACCATTTCTTTTCTTACCGATGTTTTATTTATTAACATAAATACAAAATTAACTAAAAATATCATATATTCTACAGATTTAACTTATCTGAAATTTTAAGTTCTAATATGTGTCTCAAAATAGTTTAAATTTTAATTCAAAACGTGTGTCATCTAATTTCAGATTGATACCTAAGTAATCATAATAATAAAATATATAATATTATACCTAAAATAAAATATGAAGTAAAATAAAACAAAAAAAAATTAATCAAAGAGCCCACCCCGGATTGCTCCCTAAGTAGATTATAAAAATACGGTTTAGTTTTTTATTTATTTCATATTTCTTTCATTATTTTAATGTAAATATAACAGATAAATAGAGGAAGGAATTATACTAGTCCCATTTAATTACTTAGTTTATTTGCGACTACGCTGGCTTTATCAACAATCTTGTTTGTATCCGTATAAGTATAATACTAGGTACGTATACAATAAACGTACGAAGTTCTGTAATTATGAACGCTACCGACCATCTGAGGTTTGCTTATATTCTAGGTACAGGTACACACATAAGTAATTCTAACATATAAAATACTGTGAAAAAATGTATGTAATGTAATAAATGTAAAATAGTGTGGAAAAAGTAATTCTAACATATAAAATATTATGGAAAAATAATATGGAAGTGTGTAAAATTTAACAAGGTACCTATATTAGAATTGTTATGCAATTTTTTTGGAAAATAAATTATTTTATTATATTAATTATTAATTAACCTTTAAACCTACGAATAAAACAGTAACAAACCTAATGAATCATTGAATCATGTTGTTGATGAAATCTATCCTTAATTTCCAATTTACTAAAACACTTCACATTAAACTGAACAACGTCGTACGATAATTTTAAGATTTCATCAGAACTTTGATGAGCCATACAAATATAATTGATACAACTGACAGCAGTTGAATGCTTAGCCTCATAAACTGGAATTTTAAATGTCAAGTAGGTATCTTTTTGAATGGGTGGTTGTAAATACATCAAGCATGAAATGTAAGATTCCGATTAAATACAGTTGTTCAGCACCATCTTTTATCTGAAACCTCATTCTTGCTCATCAAGAAATTATTTATCGACGCTCTGAATTATTTAATGAAGAACATACAACAATCTATATGTACTTCATCTCCCGCTAATGTCGTCGTGAAAATAGATTTCCATGAAATATGAACGTAGGCGAGCTCGAAAGCTCATCATTTTTATGTCGAGACTTGCTAAACGCTAGATCATAAAATCGCTGGAATTTTGCAAGTTAGCTCAAAAACTTTCTTGTAATAAAATATTATTGGCGACTGTACCGCGCTCGCATCATGGCCGGGACCGGTCGTAAAGGGCTGGCGTTATAAAATAAGTAAAAAAGGGCCCGCCAGCGGCTACACGGCTGAAGTTCAAAGGAACTTTTGCTTTTTAACCAGTTGGACGCAAACTTTAAATTGGTTTCCACGTTTCCACCATCTACTCCACGTCGTGAATGAGGGAACTAGTAACGAGAAAATTTGCTACCAACGGAACTAACTTCGTCTTATTAGTGGTACCGACCTGATCTGCTGCTCCGTTGCGACTGAGAAGTGAAATGTTTCAATAGTTTTAGAATTGTGGCGTCGATTTTTGGGTAATAATGAATCACCAGACCAAAAATAGTATTAAATAGACGTAACACGCTTGCTACAGAATTTAATTATGTAATGGATAAATTAATTATTTTTCATTTTTGTTTATGAGCATATCGTAGGACTCAATATTTTGCATCTCATACAAAGCGGATACGAAGCAATGATGGCGTCTCGTTATAAGGGCCATAGAGGTGGGACCAAAAGGGAACGGGGTACGCCCTTCGACAAAAAATTGCCATTACAAATGGCGTCATACATACTTGTGAATGCATCGTTTTAAACGAAAGAAATAATTTGTCTATTCTCGCTAGTTAAAATAACAGATTAAAGACATTTGCAAGGTGTACATATGTGACTGGTCTTATTAGGTTAAAAATAGTTTGTGAAGTCATCGCCTATCAAATCTCATGTCCACAGCGTCGTATTGCCACTTATCAAACGGAAATAGTTCATATTCCAGAGCCATAGGATCGAAAGCTGGAACTGCAGTTTTCACACACGTTTTCTCGTGACCTGCAACGCCTGTGAATGACCGGTAGGACTTATTTTTAGACAGTTTAATGGCCTCTTATCACTTCATAAAGTTACCGGACTCAGTTAATTGAAAGGCGCCTGGATAGACACAAATCATTCATTCAGACCACAATTTATTACATTAAAAACGATAACTACAATGTATAGTGTAATTTAAATGCAATAAGGATGCTTAAATCATGTGCGGAACGCAATTGATTTAGAGACAATAAAATTTGCGAGCCGATTCCAAGGTCATAAAATGTCATAAAATTATTTACTCAAGACGAGCCCTTGCCGTGTTTTGTTTATAACATGTATTAATGATGATTTATAGTAATACTGTCTGTTTAATGTGTGTACGTATGGGTCGTAAAAAGTTTTATGGGACAGTTAACGGCGGTGCAACCTCTGAGCGCTTGCAGAGCGAGTTTTTATAGGTAAGAGAGTGTTGTGATTGGAGGTGAGAGCAAACGAACAAATCACTGATGTGCTATGAAATCTGAGGACCATTTTGGGGGCAATAAAGTTGATTACCGGCAGTATTAAACGCGCAACTAAAGATCGGAAAATTTGAATGTCACGACTGATGGTTGGCGCCGCGTGGAGATTTTGTTATAGTAATTTGATGATGATTTCGCTCGAGTTTTTAATTGTAATTGTTTGTAACTACTGACTCATAATAGCGGTAGTATTTAACCACTGTTATTTTATACAATAAAATCAATGATCTGGCGTAGTTACGGGTACCCGAATTTTATGTGCAAGCAAGTTATCAACATTAAAATGAATAGGTATCAAGATAGTTTACATTTGGGAATGTGTTAACATTATCATCATCATCAGCCTACAGTCGTTCACTTCTGGACATAGGCCTCTTTCAAGGCACGCCACTCGGCCTGATTTTGTGGTTCTCGTCTCCACCTGTTTCCTGCTATCTTGATTATGTCCTCGCTCTACCTATTAGCAAATTACTTACCACTTTTGAACAAACTGATATTGAAAACTTTGTACGTAAAATAAAATAAAAAAACTGCAATATTTCACTTACACAGAACAAAATTATGTTTCCAAAACACTGTCTAATAAACAGCTTCAGAGAAAATAACTGTACACCTTAACAGGTAAACTTGCACTGAGAGACATTCCCTTTTTAACCCTAATACCTGTGATGATTGCTTTTACCTTAACCCTTTGTCATGTAATTACTTTTACGATAATGTTTTAAGAAACAAGAAAAAAATTATAATCTCCAGTTGGAATTTCAACTCTATTTTTAATAAAATAGAGTAGAAATTCGTTTGTGGTGATTGTGAGGTAGGATTTATTGCTCGCGAAAGGGTCTGAAGATGGTTTTATGGTTTTTTGTTGTGCAATTTTCTTGCATTGTCCGTAGACGCGATGATTTTGAAGTTCGAATGTACTTCGAGTACTTCGAGCAAACGCACTTGATACTTGGGCAGTAAAAATATTTAAAAATATTAACCTGGTTTTAAAAGTATCAAAGGTATTTATTTCGGACAACAAAGTGATTCATGGTTTGTTAGTAACTTATAACTATTCTTAGGCTAGGGTTAGTATAATTTAAAAGTAGTTAAAATATTTAATAGGTACGTCATGTATTCACAAAGGTCAGATACAAAGGTCGACGCTGTTAGTTTTTGGATCATATTGGATGCTTCCGTGGGTCGTAGGACACCTTAAATTGTAGGTCCCGGTTGTTTGTCTAGAATGGCAGTCGTTAAGCCATGTTAGAGGCCCTTTGGGCGGCTAGATAAACTCTCGACACCAGAGTTGGCCACTCTCATTTGATAAGAAGATTAACACATTATTTGATATGTTCATAATACCCCCAAATTTTACTAAAACTCAAGTAGGTTAGCAAGGTTTGTAGACTTTAGATAAAATTGTATAATAAATGATAACGTTATGTTTTGTTACTATCATTAAAGTCATAAAACATTAATTAAATAAAGCCATAATTATATACAATGGCTCAATAACAGATAAAGTATTAATTCACTTGGAAACTGTTATTGTGTATTATGTAACAAATTAAAATGAGATTTCTTAGACTTTTACCTACTATTCTCCCTTTGAGTTGTATTTCCTCATTACTGAGGGTCGTGACTCCCCGCAGAATTAATTCGTTAGGGGAGTTCTCTTGGGCAGAAACATCGTGGTGGGCGCCCAGGTCCTTCCATGGAAGACACATGTCCTCGGATATTGTTGTCCTCAAACATGTAGGTTCCCTCATGATGTTTTCCTTCAACGTTAAGCGAGTGCAAATCCACACTTAACTTGAAAATACAATTCATTGGTGTAGGGCCGGAATCGAACAAGGGTGCGTCTGGATGAAAATCAGACACTGGAACCGCTGAGCCAAACTCTCTTTTACCTACCATTACGTATTGTCCCTTTATTATATCCAGTAGTTTAATTCCGTTATGTAGTACCCATGATACAAGCGTAAGCTTAGTATGAGGCTAGATGGCGCTGTGTGATAATATGTCATGAAATATTTATATTTACATACAAATAAAAAAAACTTACTATTTGATTTTATGGATGCATGTTTATACAGCTAGAACAAATAGAAAATCATAAATACATATACATATTACATCTAAAATTGTTATACCATCCACTCTCAATATCTGATTGATTTAACCATTCTGTTTTGTTTTATCACTATTGTATCAATATTCTAATAAATCATACATCGTTTAGTGTTGTACTACCTTCATATGTATAGTATATCATATTGACCTATTTAATGTTTTGAATAGGAATGATGGTGGAGCCCGTACTACCAATATATCTGTAGATATTTGAGTCTGATTACCAATTTATTTTAAACTAGCTGTGCCAGCGACTTCGTCCGCATGGAATAGTTATTACCATAAAAACGGTTCTAGTGAGTTAATCTTAAAAGATAGACATATACTGTTGCAGACATTTTGTTAGATCATTTCAAGAGAATTAATTGTTTCATACATATTTTTTTGGTATCTTGAACCGTTTTCGCAGCACACGCAACGGAAGCCCTCAAAGATAAATAATTAACCCCGTTTTTTCACATTTTTCACTCTTTCTTCGCTCATATTAGTTGCAGCGTAATGTTATATAACCTAAAGCCTTCCTCAATAAATGGTCTATCCAACACAAAAAGAATTTTTCAATTCGCACCAGTAGTTCTTGAGATTAGCGCGTTCAAACAAACAAACAAACTCTTCAGCTTTATAATATTAGTATTGATAATGATATCCTAAAGACACGGGAATAGTTAGAGATTCAGGTTTTCATCAATCATATGGAAGAAAACCAAAGTCATTAAAATAATATAAGACAACAGCAGTGTCATATCTCCTGTGACTTTTATGAATAAAATAAATTTACAAGATTTTTCGCAAATAATCTCTTTGTTGGGTAATTCGCAATGATTGCCAAATAACGTGCTATTTAAAAAAAAACTCTGTTTGTTTCTATCACTGACCGCTATACCGCCAAACAATTTACAGGTTTGGCCAGCAATACATCTATTGTTAACCCTTTTACGCAATAAACAGTTCACTTCACAAAGGTGCCAATAATAATCCTTTTACTAGAGGAACAGTTAAGAAAGGTGTCAATAAATTCGGCAACGGTGCTTGGAGTAAAGCCTTTTGTTAGATTGAAGGTACCTGGCCAGAGAAGGCTTTGGGCCATTTTGGTAATGTATTCAAGTTATTGCATCGCCGTTGTTTGTTATTTGAAAACAATTGCACATACAAAGGAGATCAAATATTGCGTTATTTCAAATTAAATAGTAATAAATTAGCAAAAATACAAGTAGAATAAGTGATAAGTAGGTACAAAGTAGAGACCTACAATACCTAAATAACATACGATATACGTAAGTACGTACAAAATATTATATTCCACTACAAAATTATTTAAGCACAAGCAATACAATCATTCATTTGTTTATTTGGTAGTAATTTTTGAGTTTATTTTGTGTATTGACCTTCTCACAACCAGAGATATGTTTTATTGATTAAAAGCATTATGAAAAAAAACATTGAATTTTGCAAGCGTTAGGTTTGCAAGTATTAGTGCACAACACCATCTATGCATCAAAAGATGAACTAGCTACTGCGTCGCGCACAGTAGCCCCATCTTTGTGGGCAGACGGAATTTGCAACACAATGCGCCACCCTTCTGCAACCCCCGTCTGCAAGGCGGGGTGACAAACATGAGCTCCTATTACGTATGGAACACTTTCTATGAAACTGTCTCTATGAAAAAAATATGGCGGCGATTTGACTTGACAGATGTCACTGTCAGCTGTCACAATTGTCAACATAATGTAAGTTTCATCGCAGAAATGAAACTGTATATTACATATTTGATACGAGTATATATACAGTTATAGTACCCATATGATGCCTTTGTCAATATTCAAAAGAAAACTTATCTACGTATAACGCTAGTTTTGTATCTGTTACAGCTATCTAATTTTTAATTGCATTTTTAAGACAGTTAAAAATATAATTGAACATTAAACAATGAAATTATAATAAAAAAGATAATTAAACATGTATATTATGCCGTAATCGTCTCACCTTAGTTACGCTTTGGTGGTTTTCTTCTTGCGTATTAGTTTTCTTTTGAAACTCATTAATTACGAAGATATTATTGGGATAATCGTGCAATAAAATAATTTCTCTTAGCCCGACTTAAACAGGTATAAACAACAATACTGCAAAGTAATTTGCAATAAATTTGATTCATTGAAAAAAGTAAGGAAACATTATTTAGCATTTATTGTTCCAAAGTTTTTGATCAAACTTTAATTCAAATTTGTTGAATAGCAGCTATGAAGAAAAAAATAATATGCAAATGGCAATAAAATGTGTCTTTTATTAACTCCTACCGTTTTCTTGCAACTATGTTGATCCTTACAATATCAGTTTCCAATTATGCCATACCTCCAGGTATTTATCATCGTTTTATGAGAATACTGGCCATAACTGTCGCACATTTTCTGATTACCATACTATGCTTTAACTAAGTTGCAGGAGGTACAAACTTATATGGAAGGAAATATGTACTCGTATCTACTTATATTATATATTATGGTTATGAGTTGTTAACTCGATAGAATAATATTTTGGTTGGCAAATAAATATTATAATGTAATTTACCTAGACTTTATATGAGGTGGTTTGAACCTACTTTGATTTTGCCATGTTCGTGCATGTACTTGTAATCTTATATTGCGTCACAAAAATATTCAATTCCAGTAAGCTTTTAATTTTTAATTTGTATTTGTGGCCCAATAAAATATTTTAAAATTTGCTTCCTTCACACAATGCAGGCAATCACAAGTTCCTTAAAAAATCTTTAGGTGGCTATTGCCATCACAAATATTGATTGAATACGTAATAGATCACACTAACCACACACATATTACGTACGTTTAGCAGAAGCCGGACTTGTAGACCTCTCGGTTAATCTCCTCTGTTGGTACTCTATGCTTTGCTGTTAGATTAAATTCTGCTGTAGCGGATATTATAGGTACATATTCCGGAAGCTAATGATTACAAAACTTTTTGTTATCATTATTGAAACATTGCTCGACTTTGTGGATTATTATTAACATACAAGAATGAAGTGAATTCAGTTTCATTTAAAACCGTTTGAATTATGGTAGATATTCATTTTTTATTTTGTTTTATGCGTGCGGAACATGGGCCTTAAATAATTAAGATACTTGTTCTAAAATCGATACAACTCATTAAAAAGCTAAATAATCGATCAGGAATAGACAAACATTGCCTTGTTTCCGAAAAGGTAAAAAACCATTACAAGCCTTCTCTACCCACGCGGCGTCATTAAAAATAAATCAACACAATAAACGGTACAAGTTCTAACACTAACGTGTCTTTATTCAATAAATTCCACAATTGAGTCACTAATATTTTGACAAAGCGTTTTCACAACCCCCTGCTTAGTACCTAATCAACTTACAAAAATGCTTCGTTACATTTCAAACCAAACTTTTCAAACAAAAATGAACTACGAAAATTCGGATTCCAACGAAACCGAAATTGCGTGTCTGAAATAAATACACACGCATATACAAAGAATATATAAAATATATATATAAACACGTGTTCGTAAGGATGCGGGGTTTGCGTATAGAATGACAATAAGGATTTCCCTTTCAAGCGGAAAATTTACGTGATAAAAATTGTAAATTGGTTCATGTGTGAAAAATTTGTGTATGGTCCAAAGTACAGAGATTATTTAAGGCTGCGGTAGGTGTAGTTTAGTAGTCTTATAGCGGGCCGCAGTGACGTAGTAAATCAGGGTGGACGTGTGAACGAGGCATTATTCTGCCGATATACGAGTTACGTGATATATTTGCTATTTCTTGCCTTTTAGTTGGGTTTGGAAGTTTTTGATCATGAAAAGAATTTAGAGTATTTCAAATTTTTTTTTGTTCAAATCATTGTATAACTTAGATAACGTTTTTTGAAAATTTTACACCTACGTTAAAAAAGTACCTAAATGTTTTTTTTCTAATGAATCAACTGACTCTTTTTTGACAACTTACATTAAAACCTTGACTTAAAAACTCTTCATTATTTTTCCGTTAACACACTTTAAATAACATACCTCGATTCGCCAAGAATTTTCATCCCTCTCTTTCTCCATGCGATTCACCTGCTGCGATTTCCTTTTATTCCCACCAAAACGACCATAACTACACATAAATCATAACCAAAGTTTCAACTACCAACGTTATTTTAAATTCAATTCTTTCACGCTTTCCGTCAAATTTATTTTCAAGTTTCTATATTATTCTTTCGTGCTTAGAAATCATAAGCAGCTGTCATAGGACTCATATTTATTAGATAGTTTTCGGACGGTTGTAAATTGTCTAATTCTTTATGGTATCCCTTGAGTTTTGTTCCTATTAAATTATGTAGGATATGCCTTGATGACGTCATTTGTTGTTATGAAGGCTTTTTTTTTACTGAAACGGGTTTGCACTTGGCTATAGTTTGCCTGATGGTAAGTAAAGGCTATGACCTAATAAATATATAAATATCAAAAAGCTAAATTGTTAAAACAATAAGTATATATTAGACCAATAAAAATAGTAAAAGTGATTTAAAAATGTGCCTAACAAACTTATAAGAAACCTTTCTGCTACTGTGGCGCTTTAACTACAATTACAAGTCCAAGGTTGCAAAAATAGTGGTCTTGCAACATTGGTGCAAATCTTATCCAAGGGCGCAGCGTCTATGCATTTTTTTTCTAAATGCAGTAACCCTTTGTATAGAGAGTAACAACACCCCTCCAAAGATGGCGTTAGGAGCAATTTTTATTTCAAAGCTCACATAAAGTTCAAAAACTACATCAAATCTGACATTTCATGTGTGGACATATATTTTAATTAATTTCTAACAATATATTTGTACTGTATTTATCTATAAAATAAATATACAACAAATAAAATCTGTATGAGTGGTCAAAAACTTCACAATCCTATTTGAGCTTTAAAGCTTCAGAAATAGTTCTAAGGATTTTACATAGATGTCGCTTAGATTCAAGATTTGAGGACAGGATAATAAAATATTGTTCATTATTGAATATGTATAAAAACAAATAAATAAAGTTGGTATAAAATTATAAATAAGTTCTACAAATACCGCAAAAATGTATTATATCTAATTTATTTGATTTTCGTTGGACTTCAGATTATCTTTATGATAGGCAGATGCAGGAAAATTATAAGGCATGCTCGATTTAAAATGACCCAAAACATAATAAGTATGTAATTTCCTTTTAAAAAATATAGAGCCATCATTTTATATATTATCTAGATTATGTGAAACTATACTAAGACTGGTACGAGCTATCTTTGGTTGCGTCGATATAAGTGGAACAGTAAATATCTGCGGTAGAACCAGTTTACGACCGTTCACCTAGCTGATACGTTTGTGATAGCTTGCTAACAATAAAAGTTAGTACTTAGGTAGGTATTTATATATTCTGTAGAACTACTTACCTACTTACTTGCGTACCTACATTTAAACCCTATAGTATTATCCATCAAGTAAAGTGTGGATTTGCACTCGCTGGTGAGGGAAAAACATCGCGAGGAAACCGACATGTTTGAGGACCACAATATTCGAGGACATGTGTCTTCCGTGGAAGGGCCTGGGCGCCCACCACGATGTATCTACCCAAGAGAACTTCCCTAGTGAATTTATCCTGCGGGGAATCACGACCCTCAGTCATGAGGAAATACGACTCAAGACAGAGATAATTATCCATATAAGTATAATATCTGTAACGATTTAGACGACACCTGTTTTTGAAGCTTATAGATTGCTATGGATTTGTATTAACTATTAAAACTCTGTTACATCTTATAATATGTGTTACATCTTATAATATGATCTATATACATATATAAAACACATAAGTTCTTGACTGAACCAAGTTGAACCTACTTTTTAATTGTAGTTTGAAAAAAATACAGTTCAGAAAATACAATATTTAAGTATGTACATAGATAGTTACTTTAAAAAACTATGTCAATAAGGAAGACAACAAAATACAGGTAGTAAAATGCCAAATTTTAAATCTAAAACAAACAACCATTTACAAGTAACAAGACAAACGTACCGCGTCCTACTCAAAAATGATACCCCAACTAAAGGTTCTTAAGTAGCAATATTTATTAAGCAATTTCTGGGCATGCCGCGGCCCGCGAGTAGGAAATTTTAATTTCAAGTCAGAGGGCGGGGTAGGGAAATTTGTGTGGCATAATAAGTGAGATTGTTGCGAAATTTGCTACAAGAAAAAGAAGGAAGGCTCGCATCGCACTGTTTGTAAGGATAGGGTGGATATGCCTTCATGTTAGGTAAATTTTTTTCACGTAAGTGTTTTCACACTAGAATTTTGTAAAAGGTTGATATACTCGTAGGTATCTAGTTTGATCGCAAAATGTTTAGCCTTTTACAAAGTATGCCGTATCATACTCGGATTGTAAAAAATATACCATCACCAAACCTGCCTCCACTCTGATTTAGCTGCATGGACTTACCTATCTACCAAAACTACAATTCTATTTAATTTGTATTTTCTTTCATAAAATGCAAACATAGTTAAATCACTATTATAATAAATCTACTTGGCTACTTTGATCTCTTAAACAAAGAAAAGGATATCTTTGAAAATTACGTTTGCTCGTCGTTTAGATTTTTAAAAAATGTAGTTAATGTATGTAGGTACATTTGACTGCTCCGTTAGCTTAGTTGGTAGTGGCTCTGCCTTCTAATCTAGGGGTGCGGGTTCGATTCCCGCATGGCACAAGTAATTCTGAATATTAAAATTTGTGATTACTTGTGTTAAGTCTGGTCGTTTCTATGTATAATAAGTATGTATTTACAAAAGAAAAAGTATATATGTATTATATCCGTTATCTAGTACCCATGATACAAGCGTAAGCTTAGTATGGGGCTAGATGGCGCTGTGTGATATGTCCTGAAATATTTATTTATTTTATTATTTATTTATTTACATAAAAAAACTGTTGTATACGAATAAAGGTAAGCACTCTATCCACACTACCCTATCCTCCGTCGGTGGGCGCACGTGTAAGTGGCAGCTTCAATATTTATGTGCAATTTTTCCAGCTCCCCCTCCCCTCTAGTCCCCTCCACTCCCCCGCAGCCTCTAAAGGATGCAGCTTGTCCCCGCATCCCCCTGTATCCCCCAAGCATGCTTGAACACATATACAATACAAGCTAAAGACAACTAATGGCCAGTCTATTCTGGTAGTAAAAGTATGATATTTTACCTTATTTGTCTATTTTCCTACTAGTGAATGACTGCAGCTCTGTATAGCATTTCATTTTTCTATCTCCATACCAAAGGCAAGATAATCCATCACTATATTATGGCGTGAAAGAAATGTAGATGCAGACCAATCAGAGAGTTATGCTACGAGTATCACACGTCTATGGTAACGGACCAATTAGCATGGCGAAAACAAAGCTTGCTTGATTTATTCTTGTCTAGTCACGTTAATGTATTTTTTTATGTGTTCCGGCACCTTCGTTTTAGTGACAATTGCAATCCAGTTCAGGGTTCCACTTTTGACCACTTACTTTACCCAAATCCCATAAAAAGTTTAAACTTGTGTCATATTAGTAGTTATATTGTAGCTAAAAGCAATCTTCAGTCTTTTATTTCCAATTAGGTGTCTACTGGTTGAAATATCGATACTCGAAGCACATTCAAGTACACTGGAATTGCGTAACAATGGAGCTCGTTTATAATTTTATTAATAAGTGTAACGCTGTGGGATTTGGAAGTAGGTACCTATGGAGTTTGGAGGAACCTTGCAATTGGAGTTCTTGTTAGTATTGTAAATACATACTTTTAAAGGACGATGGTGTGTACATTGTGGTAGGTTTACTAGCTCTGAAAGACAGATAATAGGAAATGTTGTTTGTTTAAAAATAAAGTATAAAATAAATATATTCATGTTTGACTATACGTGCTGTATTGAATTGATTTTTTATAAGTTCTGTGCTCCTCATAAAACTTAGTTATGACGTAACTTACCTTATTACCAAGCGATTTTAACCGGTTTCTAAATACGGAAGGTTCTCAATGTAACTAAATGTTGTGTTAATATTCATTTTTTCTTAAGATACTTAAGCTGCTGTTATGTCTGTTGAATTTCACAAACAAAACAATCTTATGATACCAGCTATCTCCGCCAACACTCCAAACCTAAGCTCACCATATTCCGTTATCACCAACAAAACACCGCCCTAACGGCTATGCCGTTCGCAACCGCAATATTATTCAAATAAAAACAATTTCAATTTGTTTCCAAATTGAAACAGAGAACAGGCGGCGCGTTATTATGTTGGGCGGAGGTTAGCGGTGCTAGAGCGTGTAAAGTGGCTATAGAGGCAACTGTGTACCGCTATAGGCTGTACCTAAGGCTGGGATAGTCCTGCTATTGCCTTGCTGTAGCTCAACAATACATCCTATGGACTCCTGTTCATTACAAACGAGAAACAAAATAATAGATTTTCTATGCAAGCATACGAGTATATATTATTATGCTACATAATATTAGATTAAAGCAGTGCTTAACAACAGGCAGGCTGTAGTCAAATTTAGGTACTTAAGCTTATTTCTTATTAAAAAAACGAGCGATCTTCAAAGCGAGAGTAATACAGTTCTCATTGAGTAGGTAAGCAGGGTCCATATGAGACTGAAATTATTGTTTATCATCAGGCAAATTGTGGTCAAATCCAATCACGTACGGAGTTAAAAAAAACTTATAAGGCCCATTAGAAGCGGTATTTGTCTTATGGAAATATCAACTACTAAAAACAAAATAGACATTATACATAATAGGAGTTCCTTAATAAATGTATCTGCTATAACTGCTTATCTGCCCTGTTTTTTGATAATGATACAGCATCAAAGAGTCCTGACATATTTTTTACTGGATTCATTACATTCACGTTCATTGCAATGGTATTATGGTACATAGGTTCCCTTATGAAAACTAAATTGCTTTGATTTGGTGATAGTAGGTATGTACCTTTAAACATATTATTGCCTTCCAACCAGATGGATCAATGATATTAGCTCATCATGGAGGGAATTCTTAGAACTCCAAGCATAGAACACTTCAGGGAAGAGGCCTATATCCAGCAGCAGTGGTAAGGCTCTCGTTTCAAACTTCTCTCTTTCCCGTAATTCCTCGTGACAGATTGTCGTAACTTCCCCGCTGAATTAATAACGAGAGTGTCAAACTGTTTTGGTAAATAATATTTTGTTCAATATTTTCAGCCACTTCTTTGACTAGGTAGGTATGTATCAGAATATTTCAAGTTCAAAATGTTGAGACTCAACATGCGTATTTTTAATTATATTTAACATAAAAAAATACTTTTTCAAGAGCTAATGTATGGATTAATTTTAATTAAACCCTCGGTTATGTTTGCGAACGGAATATTATAATCATTAGCATTGAAAATTACCCATTAGTTTCAGGGTCACGCCGAAATAACTTATACTTTATGCTACTAATGGTCGTATTTGAAATTCCAAACATTGTCATTCTCGTGATTGTTAGACCTTAGTTGGAGCAAACCCACCACAACTAGTTTTTCTGTAGTACAGATTTTGACTATTAGACCACTAAAAAGTCATCCACATTAATAACCATAGGTACCTATACCTAGCAAAAGTGTAACATACTAAAATGAAACTTAATCGAGGGTTTCAAATATCGTCAGACTGTTAGCAATGAATGAATTCTAGTTTTCGAAGTACTTTCAATTTAATATTGTATTAAAGCAAAGTGATAAAAGAGTGAACAATACGTTTTCAGTGGGTACATAGGAAATCTTAAAAAAATATAATTATCTGACACAAGTTATTCAAATAAATACACAAAAATATAATACAAGCTCGTCGTAGTTAAAAAAAAAACATTTTTTTCTACCATTCTTGGAATACTTGTATATTTTATTAGCCAATGGCCATGTAGATACTAACATGCATTGACCTATTAAATTTTAAGACTGTTTTCAGTATTCAAGTATTTCCAAGAACAGGTATTAATTTAAAATAACTTTGAATATCACAGGCCGTAAATATAATATTGTTATCTAACTAACAAATTATTTAGTGACATACAAAAATATACATCATTATCGACTGATTATATTTTCGTACCGCTTGGCTTCGAAAATTTGGTCCGTGGGGTAAAAGCACGAAGTCTTTTATAAAAAAAAAAAAAAAAAGGTTGAATGACATCACTAGAGACAAGAGCGCTGGCTGGTTCCTTGCGCAAAGGATTTCTATAGCAATCCAGCGTGGGAATGCAGCCAGCGTTCTTGGCTCCATACCACATGTAGATGTTTTAAATTTAGGTTAAATGTACATACTCTTATTTAGTTTTATTAGTGTATATAATATGTGTATATATTTATAGATAATTTATAAGTAGATAATATGATGAAACCTAGCAAATTTTGAAGTTAAATCTTACCTTAGTCTACTTATTATTTTTAGTGACTATTTAAACGTAAAATAACCCACTTTTTCTTTCTTTACAGGTGACAATGCCTGAAACTAGGTAAGTCTGTACCCCACTGCGACCTGCATGGCCGATCTAACTTTAGCTGTGGAACCCTGGGCCGCTTAGCGCTTGAGGGGTCTTACTACAGTTGACACGGTGATGGAAATAGCATGATTTTGATGAATACAATGTGACAGAATTATCAGTGTTTTATTCGAAGTATACATAAAAGTGATTTGTGATTAGTGATTAGAAAAACTGTGTGTAATTTAAAATGTTTGAAATGTATCTTATAAAATCCAAATTTGAGCCATATCAGCCATAAATTCAAGTACCTAAAACCTTAACCATCCCATCAGCTTTAAAAATTACCTACTTTTGTTTTTTCTTTCTTTGGTTATCTTTAAAATTATGTATTTGTAAAGTATCACACCCTTATCATATAAGAATACAAGGCCATGCAAAATAAATTTTAAATAAACGAGAACAAGAATTCAAATTGGCAATTTTATTTTTAGTTTTGTTTATTAGTTTCAGTATCGGAAATTACTCACCTCAAGAATTCCAACTATTTATGTTGAAGAAAGTCTTACAATCAATTTCCTATAAGAAATTGCTAATTTCGTCAAGTAAGTATTAGTTTTGACCACTCAAGACACCTTATTTATCTGACAGGATACTTCTCCAAATTAATTTTGAAAGCTTTTCTTAGTGGCATTTAACAATTATCTGAATTAAATTATGCTTGCTAATTGGGTTTGTTAAAAGCAAGTGCGTTCTATTTCTGGGCCACCTACATTGATGAAATTCTTCTGTTTTGTAGTTATAGGTATGTGTTTTACTATCAGTAGAATAGTACCTAAGTTGCACAGTATTATAAGTTTTTATAAGTATTATAAAATTTTAATAGTATTAGTTTATAAAAGATAAGAATTATTATAGGAAAATGAGACTATCGAATTAGTTTGTTGATATTAGTTTTCTGATGAAACGAATTACTTATATTTAGTGTTATTTTTTAATTACAGGGCTGTCAGGAATTTAAACACCTAGTTTACTGGAAGTCGATATCCGTACAAGGAAAGTTACCTATATATAATTTAGATATAGGTACCTACCTACCTGTATTAGGATCGAACTGATTCTCAAAAGAGGATAACACCTCTTGACTTAGCATAGGGACTTTTCAATAAGTAATGGCTAATGATACAACCCTATTAAACAAGAAAAAAAACTGTGTCAGACAAAGTTTGCTGTACGTTTATGTATATGCAAAATTTGCATCAATATTCACCTCCACAACTTGCAAAATCATGCTCATTGTGCGCACCCCACAAAAAATGCTTGTTTCACAACCCAAATCACACACATGCGGTCATCAAACACAGAACGTCCCAATAACCAAACCTGAATGGCCACATAACTCACCATAAACATTACATTTGTCACTTTCATGTCCTTTTCATTGAGACAAAGCAACTTTATAACGAATTTAAAAGCTCTTATATCTCTCGTATGGCTCCTATAGTAATAAACTGGCCGTTAAATCTTGCAACGATAGCTGTAAATTTGCTGAAGTCCACAGTTTACGAGGATGCACCTGAGTTGGTTGTAGATGGGATCGATGTGTTTGGGATGGGGTGCGCAAGAGTTGACTCGTGTGGGTATCGGCCATAGAGGTTAGGTTAATTTTGGTACATTTAATTAGTACCTAAGTAATTTTTTAGGTTGGTATGCTTTTTATTCTTTTAGTTAGGTACCTATATAGGTACAAAACAATTTACCTACGTCCTATCAAAATAAATTATTTTCATTTCTTTTCTTTTACATTTCACTTATAACTCACTTAATTTTTTATAAAATCAAATTCTATATCTGGAATAAATAGCATAAATGGAATTTTTATTTCAAGGCAAGATTCAAAAGATATTTTCCAATAAGAAATAAAAGATATGCTTACTAAAGAATTAAAAGATAAGTTTGAACTTAATTTATTCTAATAAGAAGTACCTATTAAAGGCGCAGCTTCACACTATATAAGTACCTACATTTATATTAGAGATCTTCATATATTTTAGATTTATAGGTATTTTATGTTTCCATCTTGACAACTAGACAATTATGCAAATTAATTACCCATGTTCTAAAAAAACACATGCTGATTTATGTTTGATAAGTGCTTACCTAACTACCTTAACAAAAAACATTTTAGCAGTAGGTAAAAAAAATTAGCGTTATCAAATAAAATTACTCATTTAATTATCATTAGTAATTAAAAGTCGAAGTGACACGACCTCATAAACACGATCCTTCGATCGATACATCAAACTAAACAGTACAAAACCCGCCTCATCAAAATTAATAAGAGAATTACAAAAAATATGTGTTTATCGCGGCATAAACGGCCTCAACTGTCCATATCGTGGATTCCATACGTTTATAGCAAAAACATCACAATAACAACATAAAAGCCATAGTTATGCAATGCTCTACTGCCACACCGTTCGTTCCGTAGACCTGATAAAGCTGAAAAGGCAACTTAAGCCTATAAAAACCATGCACTAAACGCGCGTAACAATCAAAAGGGTAATAAATAAATAAAGTTTGCAGTCAATAAAAGGTTTTATTTTAATAGCTGTAAAGATTGTTATTGCACGTGCGGGCTGTGCGGTTACGACTCGTGAGGATGAATGAAATGTGCAAGTGAGAGGGGTATGGCGGCAGAATAGAGACGGAAGATACTCGTCCGTCCGCCTGGTCGGCGTAAAGCAGTATTGAGCAATTCACTTTCAACATTAAAATATAATTTTTGATCATTGAAACACTAAGTATTTATAAATTTTAAAATAAATACGTACAAACATAAATTATACATCCAAACTAAAATAACACTTTAAATTAGTTATTTCAAAAATTGGGTTTTTTCTGAATTCCTTGCGCATTTCTAAGTTCAAGTGTTTCGAAGCTAGGTAATTTTTGAAATCTAGATAGATAGATCTCTAACAATGTTTAACTCGTTTATTTCATATTATTAAAAAATAACCATATAAAAAAACATAGAAATACATGATTATTAATTCCTTAATTTCCCTATTAACATATGTTTGTATTTTATGTAAATTTAGATTATTGTTCTACTATGTACAATTTTATGTTATTTTATTGTACTTTGTGTTTTGATCTATCCAAAGGTTATTAAAATCAAAAACTATACAATTTGTACACATTAAAGATATTAAAAATATAAATAAATGAAGCGAAACCTGGAAATGCATGTAAGTGTCACACACATTGGATTCAATTATTTATTTCAGGCAACTTTTTCACAGGTAATTGTAATTAAAAGTAATTAAAAATTACTTTTTGATTATTTCAATGACACTTTACTGTGCAAGCCCATTCATTTTGACAGCTAGAAGTGCCGGAATGGTTTGTGATTGGCGGTGAATGTTCTGCACCGGATCACTATTGGCGTAGACGACGTCGGTGCGGGGGAGCGCGGAACCAGGCGCCATTACGAACAATGGCCGTCAGAATGGTCGTTAGCGAATAGCTTTTATCTCTTTCTAATATAAGCCACGCAGGTAGGAATTAATGAGACGGAGAGGGTTCCGGCGGGTCGCCCCTCGGCGTCGCTGCGTCCCGCTCGCACGCACGTGGCGGGTCTCCCCGTCTCGAGCGCGGCGCGCGGCGCGCGGCAGCGGTAACGCTCGCCACGACGGGGAATTCGGAGTCGTAGAGCCTCATACGCGGGTCATAAACGATCCGCGGCCATAGTAGAGGTGCACGCGCGAGAATCGATCCGAATCGCCGGCGATAAACGCATCTCCCGCGAGGCGATCGTCGCGCGCCGCGTCGCCGCCGAGCGATGAGTTCCAAGTTCATCATCGATAGCATGCTCCCGAAGTACCATCAGCAGTTCCACCACCAGAATTTGTTCGCGGGTGCTGGGGCGTCGCCTATAGAGGCGTCGCTGTCCTCATCGCTGTCGTCGTCGCTGTCAACGTCGCTGTCGAGCTCCTTGTCTGGTGGGCTGGGCTCCGCGGCGCTGGGGGCAGGCTCGCCAGGTGCTGGCAGCCCGCAGCGCTCCTCCTCCTCCTCCTCGGCGTCTCCGGGCGCGCCAGCCAGGATGTATCCCTACGTGGCCCATCACCAGCAGTTCGGCGGGACTGTGCCCTTCCCGACCGGGGGCAGCTTGTCCGCCGCAGATGACAAGAGCTGCCGGTACCCGACCGCTGGAGACCCCATGGTGAACTACGCGCTGGGCCAGCACAACGGAGGCGCGGCGGTGTCTGCTGCGTCGGCCAGCATGGCGGCAGCGGCTCAGTTCTACCACCAGGCCGCGGCCTCGGCTGCCTCCGCCGCCTCGGCAGCCTCCGTGGACGCCATGGGAGCGGCCTGCTCACAGCCCTCTGCTCAACCCCTCCCGGACATACCGCGGTATCCCTGGATGTCTATCACTGGTAAATGTTTTTCTTCATGTCTGCATGCTTCTTAGCGTATTGTCTGTGTGCATTTCCTAAAAGTAAAATATCTAATTAGAAAGTAAAGTAGCTTAGTAGCAATCTAATTAAAATCAAGTACATAGCTATAGATAACGCTCTTATTTTGATTTAAAATGTATCAAAACACGTTTTAGTGTAGTTAATTTTTGCTTGACCTTGTTTTCGAGCGATAGAAAACGTGACACATCTAAAAAGCAACCGTAATTTTTATGGCTTTTATGTTATTCAAACGCTTTTTTACGTTCTTGATTTATTTTTGTACCTTGTAGTGGACATGTGAAAAAGTAATTTATGCAGCCAAATTTGAGTTATTTAAATATTTGGTTTAAGAATAATATTAGTAGCGCAAATAGTTAACTTTATATACCTTAATTTACAGGTACAATTGAACCGTCGTTTAATATTCTAATTGGACTACTTATTACACCTATTTATTACCAATTCCGCAATCTATCCATCTCCGGCTATTTATCTAACAATAAAACGTTTCAACAGCAGTCATATAAATGCAATAAAATCTGTGTTATTGTTTTTATTGACAATGAATCATTATAACAACCCATTTACGTACTTAATATAATTTTGGATAGGTATTTTATTGGGTAATAATCGTTATGATTATAATTTTGCGGAATAAAACATTTAACTACATAATTATATGATAATTAACTAAACAAAATTAATTTCTTGATTCTTATATTCTTGGTTTTGTTTTTATTTAACTGGATAGGTACTAGTCGCGGCGGCCATTTTGAATTCGGATCTTTTGCCGTCCGTCGGCGGTTTCCAACCTTATGTGGTAGTTCTTTATATAAGTATGTCATAATAAATTAACGATCATCGGTTTATTTTACAAAGTAATCATTCAATACATAAACAATTATAATTAATAAATCCATTATTATACAAAACACCAGAATAAAATTTATAAACATTCATATTTGTTATAAAAATAGTACTCAATTAAAAATATACGACATATTTAATTTGTATAATACATATATGAGTTAACAATAGGTAGGTAGGCGATATCAATTATTACAGTTGGTATACATACATAGGTGTACATTTATAATATATATCTAATTACACAATAAATAGATAATTAAAACAATATAATTATTAATTGTACTTTAAATGGCTATTAAAATTTAATTCATAGGGGTTTGATATTTGTAACCCGTTTTATGTATTTACTTATGAATTATAAATTATATTTTCTTGCTAGGGTAATAAATACTTCTTTACTTTTATAAATTTTCAAAAAATAAATTTCAATTATTAAGTGAAATTTAATTTTTGAAATTTTCAATTATTATACTTTGTGTATATGAACTATATAATGAGTAGTATGTTAAAGGATTAAAATATGTTTATTTAAAAAAATCATCAACTTTAAGTTGAAATTTTCTAAAATTATTTGATCTTTAACTGTCTAATCCATAACTTGAAACGGTACAATTTTATAAGATATTTTTAATTATACCTTACTGCAAAGTATGTGTAACTATCTACTTATTTATAGGTACATACCTACTCGTAATTATAATAAAAAAATAAAAATGTTTATTGGACACACAAATGCTTATAATATTAACATTTATTAATAATTAAAAATTAAAGCGCGTGATTAGGTAAACATACTAGATAAAGATAATTTGAAGCACACAATTGAAACTTATGTTGCTTCTGAAGTGGGAAGTACTTTGTTGGATATAAAAACTATATAACAATAAATAAACCAACACACAATGACACCATGTACTTAATACATAGCTAATACAGTAAATATACTAAAAAAAAAACAAGACACGAAACCCAAAGAGTATCTTTAGACAGAACACCTTTATTATGTACCTACCTAACAATACAATACCTACCGTACGCATTATTCTGTGAGGTCTATTTAGTACACAAAAAAGGCCGACCATTACTGAAGTTTAGTGCCTGTATGTTTAGCATACAATAGTTCAATTATATTTTATTTGCGGTTTTATTGCTCTACTATCAATTATTTTGCGTAGGTATTATTAAGGATAGTAAACGTTTTGAGATCATTATAAACAGGCCCTGAATAGGATGATTATCGAATAATGCGATGTGATGAGGCTAGATGGCGCCTCAAATATGAGAAAGGGACAAGATTATTATAATTATACATACATAATTATATTTATTTAAATATTGTATGGTATTTAAGTGAGTACTTATTGTGTAGGCCCATACATACGTACACCTATTCACAAGTAAAATACGTGTTCAGTTCCTTTATAATATTTATTTGGGAACATATAAAAATATTCTGAAAGTTATATACCTATCTTTGTGTAGTGTACCACCATATGGGCATTATTATTATTAAACGTTATTTTATTATCAAATAAAATTATCTCGATGCACATCAACTAGGTATAGTTATTGCATTAAAACAACCTAAAATATACTTTATTGTCTTAAAAATTTAGAAAAAAGTAATGGCAAGAAACATTTCAATCTCATGACTGCAAATAAAAACGACATGAAGTAAAAAACTAGAATTATCAAAGCTAAAGTGTTCGCTCGTAGCTCACAAAAATTATTCAAAATGGCCTATAATCATCTTGTTTGTTGTTTAGGAATGGACTATTCTCTTGATTTGTCGGCAATGCAGCTTATAAAAGTGTCCGCCGTAATCGAGGCGAGAATCCGTCTCGTCCGTACGAAAATAACGTGCGAGTGTATCTGCGCGAGCGCATACGAAAATAAAATCGTGGATAGTCAGTGAGCCGACAGTTATTCGTCGTAATGCGCACCATTCTACAGCAATTTGACAGTGAACGTACTCTAGCATTTGAATGAAGCTTGAAGTGCGATTCAATGTTTGTTATCTTTTGGCCGGTGTTGCCAAAATGTTGTGTATTTATTACGTTTTTTTTCCGCGATGTTAATTACGACCTAGCCTAGCTCATACACGTAATCGTTTTATGAAGCTAAACATCGCTAGGGGCGTGCAAATTTCTTCGGATGTTCAATTAATATTGTACCAGCATAGACAAAGTATACTCAAGTAAGTACTTGAGTATACTTTGTCTATGGTACCAGCTATTTTTGTAAGTATTTCCTCTTACGCCTCTAAATGAAAACGGCGTTGTATAAAATATTTGTCTATTATTATATGCGTAGTATTTAAAACTTTGAGATAAGACTGAACATAGAATCGAACACCAAGCCAAGGATTTAATTAATTCAAGCAATAAATCCGATGGGTATTAAAATCATAAATCACACTTGGCGTTTGTATTGTGTGCCGGAGAAGAGCCAGTCACGTGTGTGATGGCAAGAAGAGCGCATGCGCGCATCCAATATGGCCGTCGCGTCCAGCCAATCACAGCGCGCCGCCGGCAATCGGAACCCACATGCCATCAAATGCCCTTTATGCTATTGATTGCTATTTGTAGCACATTATTAATTAAAACTGTCGGTTCATGGTTAGATAGGTACCTATACTCGAAGGTAGTTTCATAGCGAATTTGCGCATCAAATTTTCGTAAACTGTATTTTATAATCTTTGATCAGTTTAAAGAAAAAATGAAATAGGAAGTAGTGCCTCTTGTTATTTAAATTGAAGCCCAGGTAGAATTTGTAAATTTATTTTCCATATCTCATCGCACAATGTTAAAAAAGAAATATATACTTACTTATGATTACAAAAAGAATATGTATAATATCATTATCTTGCTGCAGTGAGTTATGGCTTTTGATACGACAATCTTAACCTTTTCCATTTGGAGGTAAAGCCGCTTTTCAAAAGTTTTTTTGGGTTATTTTTAACCTGTTTTTATCAAACAACACGAAAGTAGGTAAACTCAATGTTCGCAAACCGATATACCTACAGCACACGTTAATGAATATGTAATTGCCATTAGTTATATACCAATTAACGATTGTGTGTAATCTTAATGGTATAATGCTTCCGATCATCAATTGAAAAGTAATTAACTGTTCAAAAAATAATGATAGGTAGGTACATACAGAATCTAAAAAAAATGGATTAACAAAACAATAAACATACACTAAATATATATAACCAGATACCTATAGTAAAATTTTAAATAATCTTGATTTGATTACAACACTGACATAAATGACATTTTATGCAAAATATTAACATGTATCCTAATTGTGTGTAGCAAAATAATGATAAATCAATCTTTACTAATATTATAAAGCTGAAGAGTTTGTTTGTATGTTTGTTTGTTTGAACGCGCTAATCTCAGGAACCGCTGGTGCGAATTGAAAAATTCTTTTTGTGTTGAATAGAACATTTATTAAGGAACGCTTTAGGCTATATAACATTACGCTGCAACTAATAGGAGCGAAGAAACAATATAAAATGTGGGAAAAACGGGGAAAATTATTCATCTTTGAGGGCTTCCGTTGCGTGTGCTGCGAAAACGGTTCAAGATATTAAAAAAATGCGTATAAAAGAATTATTCTTCTTGAAATGATCTAACAAAATGTCCGCAACAGTATATGTCTATCTTTTAAGATTAACTCACTAGAACCGTTTTTATGGTAGTTAATATATTGCAATAAAACGTCTAGGCTCAAATATTATACCTACATTTTCACATTCACAAAAAAGCAAGACAAAAATATACCTAAATAGAAAAGAAAAAAATACAGCATTAAATATCTACTGTTAGTGTTCGATTTACTTATATTGTTGTACAGAAGTTTAAAACTTACATTTATTACACCAAGAATACTTACATTTATGAATAATATTTTACCCAAGCAAGCAGATATACAAAAGATTATTATAAAAAAAAACCATCAGAAGACTTGATAACCTCCTTTTTTGAAGTCGGTTAACAGCATAGATTTGATACATCTATCAACAATGTAGCTTTGCAGCACTAAAATACAAAGAATTGCATTTAATTGATTAATAAACGCAATTAGAAATGTTCTACTCGTAAAACCGACTTTTAGATTCACGATAAAAACTAATTAAGTGGCAATTGTTCTAACAATTGTTGAGACTTCACAAGCCGTATGTGAAACACTGAACTTGTAGGTTCTTGTTTGATTTTTATAGCGAGGAAATTATTATTGTTATGGTACATTGAATTACTGTACTTTACATAATCATTATTAGGTACTGAGTGTATTCAATTTCTGAAATTATTGTAAACTCATTATAAGGCGGTTAAAAAGTATAGTTTTGGATATTTTAGCGGTTTTTAATTAAGTTCAGTTTTTATTTATCAGTAAAGGCACGTTAAGGTACACTTATTTTTTTCAGTTAGGTATTTACTTAAAATCATCTGAAAAGACTGCTTTGTAAAATTTAGTAGCAGGCGAAATTTGATTTGATACTTACTTAAATGTTCATAATCATAAAGGTTTTGCTTTAAAATATTTATTTGTCTTTAATTGTAATGTTGGACAAGCAAACGAGACACTTTTTGTTGCGCTAACGGGAAATGTCGCCTCAAAAAAGCTTTCTATATACCTAAACCTACAAAAATATTCTGGAATAGTATGAAACATAATCAGATAAAATCGAAGTTCATTGTAAGAAAAAAAATTGCCTTAATAAAGATTTAACCATAATAGATGCTAGGGTTTCCTAGAAAAAACATTTTATTTTTAGGTTACATTTTATTTTTAAGTAGTTACATACTAGTAATAAAATAGTTATATAATGTTTACTTAAAGCTTTAAAATAAAGGCTTTACAGCTATGCATGTAACTTGGCCAAAACAGTGGACTTTCAATACGATTGATAATAGATTTTCCATTTCCAGATTGGATGAGCCCATTCGACCGCGTGGTCTGCGGTGAGTTTAATGGTATTTATCGTTTCAAATTTATTTTCTTTTAGTTTTAAGTATATTTGGTTTGGGATTCGCTTTTTGTGGTACTTGCAACTTTAAAACTTGAAAGTGGCACGCGTTTCAGCCTTAAAATTGAAATTTATTTAAATTTCTGACGCTTCTAAATCGAATACATCATCAATCAATCATCATCATCATCACTCATTCAATTAGGATACGCTTAAAAATATAGAAAATATAAAATTGCATTCAAAAGTTCGTGGCAAAGTGTCATAGTCCTGTAACTATTTCTCTTGTTGGTTTGACTATAGGAAAAAAAACAACAATTTAGTTGCCAGTCTGCAACGAGCAGAATCCCAGAAACCTTATAAATTCATTTGCAATACATTGATTTGAAAATAGCTTTATTAAGCTAATTTTTGGTAAACAATTTTTATTTGAACATTTTGAAAAATTTAATATTTAATTTAGCTACTGTCAGATACGTTTGTCATGTGAAAATTGTTTACTTGTGTGTGTTTTCAGGTTTAGATTTAAGGTTCTTGAGGTAAAAAGAAGAAATTACAGGTACAAAGCTACCTGTTCCTTATTGCATCATATATCTGAATCGGTCTTCAAATCCTTTCCAATATTGCTGCTTTTGTATTGCGACAAAAGGTACTGTTTGTTGTTTTAGACAATTGCAAAAATGTCAACAAAGCGTTGCGTTCTTTGCAAAAAATTGCAAAAAGGGTTTGAAAAGCTGCGAATTTCTACTTTCTCTGAGAACAAAAGATATTTTGTAGGTCACTGTCACAGTTATAAAATGGACATTAAGGTACGTAATAAACTGAAAAGGGTTGTTTTTGGTATACTGACAATAGAAGGTTTGCAACTTTCTAAGTTTTTTGCATGTTTTACTCGTTGGTGGAACTGTGTGATCTCCAAAAAAATCAAATGGACTTAAAATTCTTTTACATCAATATTAATTTCGTTTTACTCCTCAAATCGTTCATAGTTCAGGTAGACATTTTTAGACTTTGACAAGATTACCATATTTTTAGCGTTTAGTCATTTGGTATTTTCACATACCTACTTACCTAATAAAAAGTAGATAAGTTTATAAGAACTACTACTATGTTAACAAATTGTAAAATAGTTCTTCAGTACTGTGAGTCATGCTTTGGCTACAGAATCAATTCATTTATTGATTTCTTTTGGTCAGTACATTTCTGCTTTGAGTTGCAACTGAAACGTCTTAATGGTGATATTTATGTACCTATAAACTCTGAACATTTCAATCAATAAATCTCAAGAAACATCAGAGGAGACACTCTACTTTCACCACGCTTTGTTTGCATTCAAAAACTAAACAAAAGGGTTCACGGCAATGGGGTTGTGCAAATTCTTCGTTTTTTAGCAAAAACAGCAATCCTTTGTACATTCAAGATGTTTACAAATAAGGTAAGAGTCAAAGGGTTTTAAATCACGGTGTCGAAAGCTTTTAAAATAAGCTTAGAACAGAACCCATTGTTTTGCTGAACAGGCAAATGGCTTTATTATGGTCCAATGCTGGTGTTGTAGTAATTTGATATCGCCAAAAGTTCAGTCAAAACATCGTTCGTTGTCAAACTGAAATACTCGTAATCGGCATTAGTCATATGAACTCTGTACTCGTAGGTACCTAAATCTTGCCCTAAATTTTCCTAATCTAATCTTCAGGCCACGATAGCATATATTCTGACATCATGTTCGAAAAATGTACCGTAGCACTTACGGTACAATAACATTACTGCTCGTTTTAATCACATTGAACCCATTTTACTTCTCACTACGATAAAGCACATAAAATGGCGAAAAAATTTATAGCATCATAACAATTAAGGCTTAATCACTGTCACTCGTAACTCTCCGTAAATTGTAGATTGGCGTTAGTATAAAGAAAAAACTTGGTCGCAGAACAATAACCGCTCGAATTGACCATAAAGTGGTGACCTTGTGGCTATAAAAATTTAACGAGCCAAGCCCGCTGCGCTACGTAGTCACTACGAACACATTGTCAAGTATCATAGACGTGACTGTCATAGGAACAGCTGGCTTGCCATCTGGGGATCTTCCCGTCAACACATGATCTCTAAGCCCATTAAAAAAGTAAAGAGTTAAGGAAACAAACCCGTGATTTACGATCTGCCACGTTTTTTGAAAGTTTAGTACACCCTGATTTATTCTAATAGAGACTTTGAACTGTAAATGTAATTACGTTTGTGGGAGGTACGATTTATGATGTTTTAACGTATTTTAAAATACCATCATGTCGTTTATGGATGGAAAGATGTAGCCGAAAGTATAATCTCCATAATGATGTAGGTACGTCGACCAAAGCTACAAGGCAAGAATAGCTAAAGTACCAACATGTTGGCGACGCGTCGTCGAATAGGCTAATTCCGAACATGCAAAGTAGATATCGTGTCCTTACATAGTTTATCGCGCTCGAGCACCACTGTGTTTTATTTTTAGTTTCAGAAAGATAAATGTAAATAAAAGAAAACGTCTTATTCCGAAGCGTGTAAAGTAACTTTTTGTCCATAACTTAAAAAGTCAGAACTTGGCACATAATTCGAGCTTTACGCATTTTCATAAATGATTCGTTCTCGAATTGGGGGAGTCGTCTTTATTTAAGAGTCGAGATTCAAATTAACTTTGTATCGGACCTCATCTGTCTTTAACTTGGGCATCCTTCCAACGCATCAATAAACAACATTCAAGTTCAGCTTATTTTTATTTCAAGTTCATTCGATGAATAATGCCAGTGTCATCTTTATTCAAGACATGCTTACTCACACATGTGGTTATAGATTAATTAGTGAGCTCTATTCCATTGTGTTAGAGGCGAAAATTTGTCACAGATGGTTAAACGCTTGCGCAGCTCGCGTACTTTCAATGCGCGTGCGCACACAAGTGTAGATTTGACTCGTGCGTGTTGATTACGAAGGGCGATCGAGACAATTGAGCATAATCTTTGCTACCAACGCGTCAAGGTTTAACGGTAGATCCGCTTTTAATAACGTCACAGTTTATTTTTGTCTAAAAATATGTGCTCAGTGATTGTAACTTGACGTTTGCTATGTTGCTTCTAAAGGTCGTTGTCATATTCATGAATGAAAGTAAAATTCTAAGATCATTTTATGTAATATTTTTCGTCGTAGGTACTCAATGTATTAACTAAACGGTTTTCACTCACGTGTAAATCGCGTAAGTTGTTTACGCGTTTCGGATGTTATGACATCCATCTTCAGAACGTATGTTCTGGGACCGCGGCAGCACGCGGCAGCACGGCAAGAGTTACATAGGGGAGACTCGCCGAAACATTACCACAAGACTGTCCGAGCATATTAGGAGTTTTAGGGACGGAGACACAGTCAGATCAGCAATAGCGGAACATGCGCGGCTCTCGGATGTACAGCATTACATTCGGTTTGATCAAGCTTCTGTGCTGGCGAGAGAGAAGTCTTTTATTCCGCGGAAAGTACGAGAGGCTATAGAGATCAACCGCTACCCGAATTTCAACCGAGACCGTGGATGGGCGCTTCTACCGGCGTGGGTCCCAGCTCTTAATACGATGACAAAAAGAAGGATCATTGAAACTTTGGATCAAGATACGGTCAGTTTTGTATGCGCTGGTACATCGGTCGATGTTGCTGTCCCTGATGAAGCAGTGGAGCGACCCGAGGACGAAGCGGCCGGGAGTAGTAACATCGCCTCGCCTCTACCCCCACCACCCCAGGCGCCCGTGTCCCGGCGGGCCGCTCGCGCGGCGGCGCGCAGTCTGCGTGCTGCCGCGGTCCCAGAACATACGTTCTGAAGATGGATGTCATAACATCCGAAACGCGTAAACAACTTACGCGATTTACACGTGAGTGAAAACCGTTTAGTTAATACATACCTATATATTGATAAAATGTCTCACGAAAGTTGTAGGTACTGTCTGTACTCGTAGGATTAGATGGTTTTTAAATCAACGCACTTTCCTCAAAAACTTACCTCTTCACAGAAATACCTAATAGTAAAGTAGTAGGTACATTGTTGGAACCAGTCAAATGGGTCAAACGCCAATTCAATTTACACGCTGTATTCCACTTGAAACGGATCTATAAAGTACATATATGAGTAATCAAACTCAGTATTCGAAACATTTTCATAAGTAAAACTGCTCTATCATACCTGAGGCAATTGATTAATGATAATAACTTTACGATTGCACCACGATTTACACGATCAATTCATAATAAATAAATTCTCATACAAATTACTTAGAGCAATCTCTTTTATGGTGATTTATAACATCCGATTTTTATTTAACTTCCCTCGTAGTTAATACCTAAAGAAAACATCTATGATCAATTTTATGACGCTCTATGAATGAAACTCGTTTGATGTTAGTACGGACATAAAATACTTCTTTGCTTTATTCAGCGTAGATTCGAAGTACATTGGCAGATGTTTTCAAGTTATTAAATAAATAAATAAATATTTCAGGACATATCACACAGCGCCATCTAGCCCCATACTAAGCTTACGCTTGTATCATGGGGACTAGATAACGGATATAATACATATATACTTTTCTTTTGTAAATACATACTTATTATACATAGAAACGACCAGACTCAACATTATATATTATTATATCAAAACTTTAAATGTTATCTAAGTCGTACAGGTTAACAAAAGAATAATACTTGCTTTTGTTATTTTAAATAAAGTTTGCTTAAAATACTCCCCAATCTAAATCAAGAAGTAATCGGGTGATATATTTTCATTTCTGTGTTTCCTGCGAACTACAATCCAGGGGTTTTCAAATCTAGAGTTAATAGGTATCTTCTAGGTAAACGTGTTACACCATATGCTGCAGCAATGCTAAACATCAGGCAGGCTGTAGTCAAACGTAAACCTATCCCACGTAAAAAGAAAAATCATGCTACGTGTAAAATGTAAATATTAACACTTGAAATAAATTGATCTCTAAGTAAACTTATCTTATCGGTGTTTTTAGCATTTTTGATAGATGTGAATATTACAACATCAAAAGTGAATTCACAAGGAAAACGGTATAAAAGCATTAAGCAGCCATACGATATGACTTTTAAAACATGTTCTCGGAAATCTAAACTAATGGCTGCCATGATGCAGGCTAACCACGTAGGTCAGGTTTGAATTGAACATTGTTTCTGAGAAGGGCTTGAGAAAACAGAGCTTAATATAGAGGAAATTTGAATAATGGACATCACAAAGTTAATGTCATGTTGCAAGAAAGGCTATTTGGTTACCTTCATTTTTATATGTTGTGTTGGATAAAACAACATTTGTTTCTAACACTGTTATTATGAGTTAGTTAAAGTTTTAAACAAAGTCCTGTATTTTTATGACATTTAACATATCATTGGAAAATTTTGTATTGAGGCCGTTGAAGTCTTTTTCAAAGAAAATAAGAACTTTAAAGCAAAAGAACTCAACGCGCATTTTGATAACATATTGTTTTGCTTACATTCTATATCATTTCTTCCTATGGAGACTTTATCATATAACAATTAACTCAGGTTTATGAAATTATTAATCGCATTTATGTTGTTCAAGCTGTGTACACTTATCTTAGGAATTTGTTCTGGATCAAAACCAGTTTTGAATGTATACTTAGCTTATTTGGGAACACATTCTGTTTTGTGTACCATTATAAATAAATAAATAAATCTACCATTTACATGTAAAAATTACTTCTTGCTATATCTACTTCATTTATTGCTAAAAATATATTTGGTCTGTGCTAAAACCTCTCAAATAACATTCAATACTGCTAATAAAATCACGAACTTTATATCAATTCGATTAATTACGTATCACCAATCTCTACACCAAACTAAATACAATAAATGCAAGATCTTTTGATTGACTAGCCTGTTAGCTTAGTTGGTAGTGGCTCTGCCTTCTAATCTAGAGGTCGCGGGTTCGATTCCCGCATGACACAAGTATTTATGTACTTTAAAAATGTATAATTACTTGTGTTGAGTCTGGTCGTTAGTATGTATAATAAGTATGTATTTACAAAAGAAAAGTATATAAGTATTATATCCGTTATCTAGTACCCACGACACAAGCGTTTGCTTAGTGTGGGGCTAGATGGCGCTGTGTGCAATGTCCCGGAATATTTATTATAAAAAAAAAATAGATATGAAACAAATCATTTCCATAGTTATTCCAACAGCAAGAATTCCTTCAACGAGTTAACTCAACAACGCTTCAAAGGTATAAGTATCCTGTAGCAATAAAAACCAGATTTTACAACTGAGCTATCGATCAACGTGATTTCACTCGAAATTGCGCATTTTGCAGAAATCTTCTTAGAAATAAGTCTTTGAATAGACCATAGATTACGAACAGACACAATGACAGAGTGACAGTCGTGATAAACATTATGACTAATAATTTTGTGTTTTGCGCTTCAAATGAGCTAATATTTAATGTTGAGTATTTTGTATCTTCTCAGTACTTATCTGTTTTAGAGGCCATCTATGGATATGAATGAATGCTGCGTCAGTATGATTTGAAAACAAATTAAAAATGTACTTAAATGAAACTCTGTTTGCTGATTAGTTTGTACAATGTTACAAGGATGGCATTAAATTAAAACCCTATATAAATGAAAAAAAGATTTGAAAAAAAAAATATTAGGATTGAGTTTAGTTCAGTTTAATGACACAATTTACCTTAATATAAGCGACCTATTGTATTATTGTATACACTCTATAAAGTAATTCACATCAATTTTGTCTTATTAACTCAGATTTCAAAAACATTATTAACAAATTGAAATCCAAATTACTTCTTTTATTAGTTACTTCTTTTATCTGTCGAAAGACAACAAGTTACTTGCTTCATCTTTGTAGAAATATCCTTAACATTTCTACAGTGCCTTTTAAAATGCTAGAACACTCAAAGCATTATAAAGCACACTTCGATCATATTAACGATAGAGTACACACACATATATATATATATATATATATATATATATATATATATATGAGGCTGTAGAGATTCCGATTGTTCATTCATACATCAATAGGTATCAATAATTGAATGTTGCATGCATTTATGCAAAGAATCGAATTTGAATGTTAAATTGAATCGATTCTAGCGATTGAATTATGTGTTAATCGATAGGGTAACTTTAACTGCTTACTTACAGATAGTCTTTTAATGTTTGCTATTTCATTATGATACAAAATGTTATCTTGACTGATTTATTTGTATTGTAATTTATGAGTAGGTACCTTCTAAATTGATTTTAAATTATTAGCACATTTTTCGAAATATCTACCATTGAACTTAGCCATCAGATATTTCATGCTTTACGTGTAAGTTTATTAACACCCAAATTTGGATTACTTACCAGTTTTACACGGTTTAATAAATCTATCAATAAAGCATTTCAAGGAAATATAACAGCGCTACAAATAAGCTTAGCAATAGTCTGGCAATTCTAGCTACTGGCATAGGAATACAAGTTACAAGCCAAGCAACGTGACTCAATAGCTTTGAGAATGCGCAAGGCATTGTTCAACGGTGCGACGAACTTTGGAAAGCTCGCTGTAAAGGAGCTTTCATAAAGCTCGCCTGACGCGTCGCGACGGCGCACGGTGGTGACTACTCACGAGTCTCGCTTATATGGAAGCTTGAGAAAGCTCAAAAGCTTTTAAGGCACCGACTTTAAAAAGTCGTTGTAATAGTTTTAAAATTATTGAAATGAAGCGAGGAAATAATAAAGATGCGTCGTGATTACTAAAGAGCCTATTGAATCATTCAATACATTTGGTTTTTCCTCTGTGTATTTGTCAAAAATTAAATCTTAATATAGTATACGAATAGTTGGCATGTAACTGTACGTGATCTAGCCAATAAATAGCTTTGAATACAATGAAAAATCGCATACAGTCTGGTAGACTACCTTAACTCCGACTGGCTTATGCCAGCCGCGTTATGCTAATATTGATACTCTGTCGTCTGCTAGAGCTCTACCATTTTATATTATTCGTCTGCCACGAAATTTAGCAACGTACTAATGCTAATACCATCTCACATCTAGACAATTTATTCCGCATCATTTGACGCTTTTACCTACTCTGTCAAATAGAGATATTGCGCTACTTTAGACTGAATTATTACTGCTCCAGTTACGTTTTCATCAATAAGCAGTAACGCGTATGTGTTTAGTAGCCCTGTTTCGTACGATAAGCAATTTACGTAAGGTGTCGATCGATTTTCAAAGGGATTAAATGGAATGCGTACAATTTATATCTCTATTAACGTTGAGTATTGTTTACACACGTCTGACCGCGGCCTCAGTGCCGAAGCTCAGGCGCTTGTGAAAACATTCGCTTCGAGATTAAAGGTAGGAATGGCCGCGTATGCCAGTGTACCGTGACCTTAGCTTGGGAACAGTTAGCTTCGACATCGGGTGTCAAGTGAAAGTGGTCGCGTTTAAGTTTGTTTACAGCGGGCTCAGCGTTTCCGAACAGTTTGCATAACTTGGGGGTAGTCTCAATAAAAACAAATTGGCTCGCTGACCAGAGTTGCGCATTATACACGTACGAGGAAACCCGCCGACACGCCCGAGGATGATTTACTGACATTCGAATCTATAACTAGAACTCAACACAATATGAACTATTTTGGCATACTCTCAAAACAGACTCAAAAGCTTCCTCACAACTCGCCATATATTGACACGAGGTAATTCGATACGTATTAACACTTCTCGAATCGATCAATGCCATAAAACTCGCGTTATGCGCCCGCGCCGACTTACGTGATAATCGATCATTTCTATACAAACTAAATAAAGAGAGGAATAACCAATGAGTTTTATAGCGATTAGAAAATGAATATTGATTTTTTGAAGTTATATGCTTTTTATATACGTCTTTATAACTGTTCTAGTCTTATTTATTTTAAAATCTTTGGTGTTAGCGTACTTTTCACCCACACTATTTTGTAAGGATAAAACAGTTCGTCGATTATTTGCTTACATTGTTAGAAACCACTTATTTTACACTTAATATACCTAAAATAACAATCTTGTAAAAGACGCAATACCAGGTAAATGGTAACGCAATGTACCTAAAGTATCACCTAACCTCTCTGCGAGTCGACGCATTAATCTAAAAAGATACAATCGCGGTCAAAAGCGTCCTGTAAATCTTTGATAACCATCTTGATATACAGTCTTACAATATGTTTTACGATTTTGTACCTAAAATTAAAGGATTAGGGTTGAGTTTGCAAGTTCGTTTATTTGTCTTAATACTTGAAAGAAGGATATAAGTCCTCGGTACGGGATTCGATAAGGGCTCGACATTGTTCAGATCGGGTTGGGAATGTAAATTATGTAATTTACTCGTAGGGTTCCATTGTTTTTTAAATTATATAAGTAGTCAAGTTTGGATTATAAATTAGAGATATTTCGTATGTACTTACGCTAGCAAGAGTCATTTCATGTGACCTAAATGTAATACTGAACAACGTCAACAATTTCAAACAAACTAGTTTTGGAAAATTCATAAAAATAACGTACCATCAAAATATGATCATTATTACGGATTTCTTTATATATTGATTAAAATTAAAATTGTGTTTACTTCTTTAGAACTTCATAAATGTATAATCACTCGATATCGAAATTTCGCCACATGGTAGTACCTACCACATAAAATTATGGTTCGATTGATTTATTATAACTATCAAGCATGTAACAGTCACGATAAAAAGCTCGGCATAACACATTAAGGACACCATATTTATAGCTTTGCCGAAAAATAAACGAGAAAAGTTTTCAGTCAGGTGTTTCAAAATATTATGTCACGGAAAAGCTACACGGTAATAAATTGTTAAGAAACATATTTTGTTATATTAAAAAACTGATATAACTGATACCGTTAGCTATTTCTGTTTTAGATGTTTTTGATCTGCCTTAGAAAAAATATATCAAAATCGACTATTCCTACGATATACGATCCTACTTAAGTAAAAATAAAAATCAAGCACATACCTATAGTAAACGTGCATAAAAACATATTTATACTACACCTGCTCGGAAAGTACCTTGATACTTTATCAAATTTACGGTAGAAAGTACGTCATTGCATATTGAACAAATATGCGGGGAGAAAACGCATCTGAGCGGGAAGAAATGGATTTTCATACACTTTAGTTGTAATAACCGGCTAGCACTTACGTCAAAAATTACGTCGAAAAATTAGCTCGACAAGTTTCATACACTTTTCTCGCCCGCTCAGATGCGTTTTCTCCCCGCATATTTGTTCGATATGCAATGACGTACTTTCTACCGTAAATTTGATACTTTCCGAGCAGGTGTAGTATAAAGTTCCGATCTCGGGTGTTTTAAAGCCCTCGCCTACGGCTCGGGCTTCAAACGACACCCTCGACGGTAATCGGTCACTTTCTCCTCTCGGTGAACAATGTACTATTAAATGTAATTATCACACTATCAAGCTAGTTCACTAGCTCGTTACACAAAACAAACGATATCATAACTAACCCAGTTTCGTGAGTTCCTGAAATTTACACAACCGCACACAGAAAGACACTAGCATCGATTTTCCAAAGAAAAACTTTATGTTTCGCCATAAAAAAACATTTCTACAACCGACGCCCGTCTACCAATTATACAGGCATTTTAAAAGTAATTTAATAGTCGCTAATAAGAGATTAAAACGCGACTTTATTGTGTAGGAGCTTAATTGCAAGCCCAAGATTTTTGACGCGCCTTTAAGATCTGCCGACTATAGCAGTGTCCTTTTTATGGCGCGTTTAACTCGTATTAATTTCGATTTAATTGCTTTATCTAGGGCCATGGCATTTCCCGCTCCTATGTTGCAAGCCTCGAAGACATGAATTATGAATTTAATCTACTCTTGCTCGTTTTGCATGCGGTTTATGGAAATGAAACTTGAAAAACTGTTTTCTAGAATTGTTAATTACGTCGGCTACCACCCACGACTGCGTACTTGCATGGCTTATTATATGAATTCAAATAATGAATACTAATAATGTGATTCATAACCATTTCATACTTTGTTTGCAACAGAAATGAATTAAAATGTAGTGATTTTCATTTATTTGCAACCCGTTATGTATAATGCTAAATTTTACCTTAAAACTAGCTGTAAAATACCTGTGTTACTAACATTACGTAGATAAACGACTATTCCCGGCAGTAAAAATAATAAATGAGTAATTGTTTAGGTATTTCAAAGGAATAAAGTGAAAAACATCTTCACGAATTGCTTAAAGAATGCTTACTATTATGTAACTACGTACTTATGGAAATAACCAAACAATTTACGTAAAAGCGAGGCTTGAACAGTTAGCAGCACATATTTACCAGCTCTTGGTCTTACGTATTTGGAATAAGGTTCAGTTTTTAACAGAATCCGTGTGGTCGACTATACAGTATTTTCATCGAGAACAGTCAAACATGATGCGCATGTAACAGCTCAATCGTTTAGTATAAATAGTACTGTAATGCTAACATCTGAAATCTTTAAATACGCACCGTTTGATACTCGATAAAGTTAACCGTTTTACATCAATGGAACCCACTGAGACTGCTTTTTCTAGTAATGGCATCAAAATAACTATATTTTTCAATCATACTGGTTACTTTACGTGCTTCTTAGTACCGACCGGATACTGCATTGCGATAAATTTCTTGTTTACATTACGATATGTATCTTATGTCTACGTTACGGTCGACATGATTTCAATGAGGCGGCAGATAGCCTTTGTAGTGAGAAAAATGTGCTCTAAACGCATATTAACCCTGTACTCGCTGAGCGGTATAAAATACCAGTCATGCCTCGTTGCAGACACTTATTTCAATTACGAGTTTTTTTTATTACGCTCTCAATAAATCAATTCTCACTCGATATTGACAAGCTTCTGCTGGTTGTAAAATTTGTTTGATCAAAGCGACGAATCTGAAATTGCAATTTGACAATAAAATTGATATAATTTTGTTAGTATTCGAGTGGTGTTGTGTAATGTATGTCGGAGGGATCTGAGGGGCATCAGGGCTCAGGGGTTTAGGGGACAAGCACAGGGTGCGACTGACATTGAAGAAGTGCCAATAACAGAGGTATAAATAGCGGGGGCCGGCGGCGTAGGGCGTTACTTCTGTACGAGATCGGAATATTTTGTTAGTTCGTCCTAAACAACGGATTACAATGCGGGAAGGCAACTGCTAAACGATATCGATCCGTGTCTGCTTGATAAATTGTAAACTCGATAGGTACTTATTTATTGCACATACGTGCTACTTGGAGATTAATAGCAACAGGTAAAAATCAAAAAGACCGTACCCATACATTTAGTCATAACAAATTCAAATCGATATCTGAAGTGCCCACTTGATTGCCGGTTATTGAATACGTTTACAATATTGATAGAACCACACCAGAGATCGCAGCTCAATACAAACCCGACAGAATATAATAATCCGAAAAAGACTCGTAGTTCATAAATACGACAGATCACAGAATAAACACCCATAAAGTAACGATTTTCTTTTTTTAAGAACTGGTCACACCAACATATCAAGGTGGTATTAGCACCAAAAAAGACATAGAGACCATAAATTCACCCCTAAAAATTGGTCACCCTCGTAGACAAAAATGACCAGAATAAATTGGAATGGCAGTGGCAGCCGATAAAACATTCAGTTTATGGGGTGTCATATTTACATTCGGGAAGATATCGACATGGGAATACAGATAAATAGCTTATTGTAGTCGCCGTGCATCTGCGGTGGAAGTTTCCTTTTCTTCCTTAGATTTTGTCGATATTTACAATCTGTTCTTAAAAAAGAAAAATGCTCGGGTCTAATAGACCGTACTTGAGTGGGTACAGGTTATCTCGAGCAAATATCCTTTTATGTTAACGTTGATTTCATTACTTACGGAAGCTATAGGGGCTTGCCTACAGTCTGTTAATCCAATCAACGGCACTTCAATTAAACAAAGCTCTCTGTTGGTAATCGATTAGCTATAAATTGGGATTCGAACCGACGAACGCATAATTTCATGCACCCTACGAAACTCCGGCTTAGAATGTAAGCTGCTAAGAGATTAGCTACTGGGTGGCGAATGTCGAAAGTTGATGGAAAATCTCATTTGTGTTGCGTTAAAATCGAGTTTTATGGTTTTTATAGATAGATAGATAGATAGATATACACTTTATTAAAAACACCAGCACAATACAGAAATTTACATAAAAATATTAAAACTTAAACCTAGTGTCTTAACTGGCGGCCTTATCGCCTTATATTAATCATGTCATGTCATGTCATGTCCTTATTGTCTTATATTGATCATGATGGATCTATGTACATCGCGTAGTTATTTGTTTCTACTAACAACTTATTTTTTTGGATATGTGCGTTTCATCAAATTATTATATACTTACCTAAATGGAGTTTTTTTTTTGTCATTGGGATTTCAAATACTTAGGTACATAGCTAAAATGGAACTAATTTATTTGAAATTGCTTATATAACGTAACAATAAATACCACCAATTTGCGTAAACAAATATAACAAACAAGCAACCATATAGAAGCACGCGTATCTAGCACAAATCCCATACGTACGTGTGTAATCTCCGGCGATATTTATACGAAAAACGCGCGAAAACACCCCTCAAATGGGGACTCAAGATTAGTCGGCGCAATTCCACCACGTTACGCGAATAGCGAAGCTACGAAATAAAATGTTTAGGGTCATTTTGACCGAGAACGAGCGGTCTTGACGCTAGCTCATCCTGCTCACACAAATGCCAATAGGTCTATTTTACCCCCACGCCCTCTGGGGAAAAGTATAGTCATCATAAATTGTCCGAGGCAAATTTGCAATCCTATCTTTTTGGGGCCGTGAGGGAGGACCACATTAACATAACTGTATGTTGGGCATTTTGATGTGTACCTTTATGAATATAACAATTCACCTGACGCATGAAAAGAGTGGCCTTATGTCATATTAAACAGAATTTTGGTTGAAATGTGTGTTATGCTAACACAGTTTTTAGTTTTTTTCGTTTACACGTGAATTTTACGACCAGTTTACATGGGTACGGGCATCCACCTAGGTATGTATGTACTTACCCACCTATAAAAATGATAAATGACAATGAAAATTTAATTAATCACAGTGCATGATTAGAATGCTTGCGCTTACATGGGATTACCAAAACTTTCATTTTTATAAATTTTACCGACTTTTTTCAGAGCAAAGATTATAACATCGTCCAATTCACTACACTGAAAATGATCTCCGAAAATTTTTAATGGAACTCACTCGTATCTTGGATTAATTTTTAATTATAATTGCGGCGTAGAAAATGGCGGTCGTTCAACGAATTCGTTGTTAGAATGCGTGAGAGGCGCGATTTAATCACCCACCCCATAACGAGAGGGGGAATGGGGGGTAGAAGAGTGGGGAGGTTAGAATATTAAGCATTCTTGACTTATAAAGACCCCCTTAATTGCGCTTAGATATTTTCTGCCTTATTAAATACACCCTCACAATTTATATGGCACTTAGAATGAACGAGAACCAAAGCGTGACTGGACTACTTAGCAAAGTTGCTTTTGAAAACACCGGCACCAATTCAGGCCGTTAATAATTTCTTAATGATGTAACGTTGTTGTTATAAAGATAAGTTAATCATTTTACTTAACACATCGTTAAGTTCGTTATGAAGGTGCTTGTACCTAAATTTTTAATGCAACGACCCTGAACGATTTACGGAAATGACATTTGGACTACCTACTTAATTATGGTTTAACCAGAAATGTTACATTGCTACCTAGTTTTTTGTATATTATGTATTTGTGGAATATCATTTGTGGTCATCATCATATCTTTAAACATGTACAGAGATGGAAACACTTTTAACCGATTAGATTACTAATGTTTTTCTTATATGCAATGCAAGATTGATCAATCACTGCACTCACATAATTTAGTTTGAGTTTATATTTTTCTCCGGTAACACTTAGTCTGCTGTTACATAAAACTCAATTTAACTGCTATTTACACTTACACTTACTCGCACGTCTTATAGAAATTAAAAGCAACTACTCAAATTAAGCCCCAAAGCTTAACCCGATGAGCTTATCTCGTCTCGCAAGTAACATAAAACTTTACAGAGTCATGTCGAAAGCTCTCATATGCGTTATTCCACCGTTACTAATATAGCTAAGTGGATATCTGCAGTAATAGTTTAGCGCGGCGATATTCGCAATATGAAACTATGCTTAAAGTGTCCGTTTTAAGTTCCAAGTACAGCCCTATCGTAGTTTACAAGCGCGGGTAGGAGCCTAAGGGCCTTTATACCCTCCGAATAGGGCCTTTGTAATTAAAACGCCCTAAACTGACTATTATGAAGCACCTATGAACATCGCGGTCGCCGGAGTTTGCAACAAATTAAAGAGGCTGTACCGATGTTTGGTACAGTTACAGTGACAGTTAGATAAAGCCTCCAAGGTAAGACATTAGTAAGTGTATTGATTATATTATTGCCATGTACATACGACATTTTAAGTCAAAATATACAACACACAGAAATGTTTCCTTACTTTTCGCGAAAAAGGTTCTATAATGACTTTGGTCTTCATAAAAAAATACACATATTGTTATTGTTTTTACGCTCTTTAACATGAAATTGTAATTTTATAAGAACCATTCATTGGTGATGAAACAATTACAGTAACAATGGAGCAAAAAGCAAAGACATGCATTTGCTATTTACGTTTACGACCTAACTGAAATGGCAATTGAACAATTCAACTCCGCAGATTCTCATAAACATATATCAATTTAGTCTGACCTATCGTTGACCAGCATTTCTCTATCATTTCATCTGTATCCTGTCTGATTCACTGATTATTATTTATTTATCGCTCGTATGTTGTATGCGCACATCTTGCCCGCATTAAGTTTCAATTAAAACGAATTTATAACGCTCGCTCTATGCGTGCACAGTGGTCCGATATCAATATTGTTGGACAATAAATTACATGCTTGAATTAATAAGTTTACAGAGGCTAACTGGCGCAGAAGGCGGTCGCCGCCTGCGTTGGAAACAAATTAAATTTGCATGTTTGCAACCCCTACACTGCCATAGCTGCTGCATTTGCCACTTACTCCCCTTTCGCTCCGCCCTGCTTGGTTCCGCCATTTTTGTCCAGTTTCTACGTAGGGTGCCTTTGGGATGCTAATGCGGTTTTTGCAATCTGTTTTCGGGATCTGTGGTTTGGGTTTGAATAGAAAGTCGCTTGTACGATAAGGAGATTAATGACGCTATTAAAATGTTGCAAAATTTAATATTAAAATAGGTCATGTCTGTATACGCCCTTTAGGTTCGTTTAGTAGGCACCTATGTACCTAAATGTTATGTTTGTGGGTGGAATGAAATTAAACAAGGTATAAAGTATATAAATAAACTACAGCTGTGTACTATTTTGTCTATGTGTACCAACTATCTACTTGCTCACTGAAACTAATCAAATCAAAACAAGTAAGACCAACATTGAAAGCTTCTAACTTCGTATATTTATCAGCTCCGCATCTATCGGTTAAGTGTAGGATCCTCTTACTGTAACGCTAATATTCTTTCCTAAACACTATCAGACGAAAAGCCAATTTTTCCCGAGATAAAAGCCGCCATTTTTCGCAAAAGCTCTCCAGCTCGAACATTACCGTACATTAGGGTGTCTATCCTAAAAAAATACCGCGTATCTCACTACCGCTGGGAGGGACGAAATTATAAAATATTACAACGACCCTCCCTTTGTTTTCAAAGGTGTACCCATTCGATAGGGCGCGAGCATTCAGTATTCAAATTTAGACCCTCGCAGGGGTAAACTAATTCGTTTTAAATTACGTTACGATATTGCGCTCGCGATGTAAATTATAGCCAATATAAACATCGCTGAGATGGCTTCCATAAAATATCAGGAGGAGTTCGTTTCGTAATTAGATTACCTATTAGACACGCTTTCGCGATCCGCAAAATAAATTTAGGCAATAACTCGTGCTGAAATCACGTCAGTGCGAATGCGGTCCTTAGCTCGTTACCCGACTTTATCCTCTCAGGAACTCAGCTCTCGTAAATTCATAACAAAGTTTAATGATAAACCTGCAATAAAGTGTAGCCCGCTGCGCTAACACATAAAGTGCGTCTAAAGATTCAGCGATCGAGGGCGAGCTTACAAGACGCTACAATTTCTCAATTTCAAAATTTAAAACATCAAGTTATACACCCACGAGGATAATTTACAGCGGCGAGAGAGCGGAACCCTGTTATCGCAACACGTTCGCAAAGATATTTATTAGACAGGTGCATATTTTATTAGCTTTCGAACGTAAAACAACGCATAAAAACTATCACTCCAGCGTTCAGTGAACAAGTCTCGAGCACAAATCTTATTCGCAATAAACGAGACAAAACGAACGGAACGTTAATAAAGTTATATAATAATAAATACTGGAGGAACCTTTCGGGGTTCGAATTAAAGTGAGGGTAGGAAAATTGCGAGAGTCCCTAGAGGAGGTAGGTCGGAAAGCGGCAGCTGCCGAGCCTAATGTCCTAGCTATTTATCTGCCATCGGGAAAACGCTCGCAGATGTACGAGTATACGACTTCATATTATCTATAACGCACTGCCATTTCCAATACACGATTGTGCATTATGGCGTCATAAACGCCACTCGGAGGGTCATCAACATAACATCACAATCGACGATGCGTTTTCTATTTTAAGCTCGGAACGTGTCACCATGCGTGCCAATTTCAAGAAACCCCCAGATATTCATAGCAACACATCCGGTGCTAATGATTTATCGGCGATAAAACCCATTCAGTAAACAGAAACGAATTAATACAACACGATAGAACAGCCTATAGGCACAGTTATTGCGTAAGGCGCGATGACAATCTCTGTTTTATGGTGGAGACCTCGTAAATGTCTATTAATATGAATGGACTCCAATTACTTTTATTATTCGCGTTTTGTTGGAAGAGTTCTAAAAAAAGTTTACGATCTTCCGCGCTTCTGGTCTGTGACTTTATGTCTAGGAGGGTCGAGATCGAAGCGTGGTCAATTGATCTCGACGGCAGCTGGGGCACGGCTCGCTCGATCACCTGTCTCCAAGCCGTGACTTTGAAATCTGAATCTAATTTTGTCAAACATTGAACTCTAGCTCCAAAGCTTGAGCATTTTTTAATCTGTTTGTAATGACATGCTTCCGTTGACAAGATAAATTGAAAGAAGCTCGTATTTAGAGCACGGAGCGCTTCATATAAGTATTCCACAAAGCGCCGATGAAGCAATTACGATGCAACATGCACCCCGAAGTTGCGGCGTGCGATTCCGTGGCAATTTAAATTTCACGTTTATTCGCTCAAATGAATTATTTTATTTGCCATACAACTCGATTGTATATCCCAGTGAGATGAGCAAGTGTTTATAATAAACGGAAAGTGCAGTTTGAAATTATGACTCATAAGCGTTGACTTAGATATTAGACGCTAATATTGGCTCTGAAACGCATAAAACAAACAGTGCTGGCGAATATATGTACCTATGTTTGTGTGTGTGTGTGTGTGTGTGTGGTTGGTTCATTGAGTGCGTGAAAATGCAGTGAATGAGTGCGAACTAATACCGCGGTGTGTTCCTTCAGTGTGCCAGCGGGCCGACGCCGCCGATGTCTATCACATCGTATGACCCGCTGAATGCGTCTTATTACACTTTTATCGCTCGTATCAGTCATAAAATGCTAATGAACGGCCGTTTCGGACCAAACATCCGAGCTAAAGATTCGAATGACGGTATAAAACGTAACCCGAAGTCGACACTTCGTCGGAACCGTAATCGTAATAGGTCTATGCGCTTTCAAAACATAACGTAACTCGACTCTGTGTAGCCGCTAAGATACCTCGATGTTTTTAAAAGCTCCTTTATTGTGCGACCGATATACCTAGTCTGTTCTCGGCCATTACAGTTTACGCTTTATACCGATAACAATAAGGTCCTTGTTCCAATGAACAGAGCTGACACATGTTCAGAAATAACTGCCACGTCTCTCTCGTATTCGTGATTCATAACTTCTTTGAGATTTACAAAAAAACGGTTCTTAGTATTTAATCAGTAATACCATTCATTAAATTTTGTCATTTATTTTTGTTTCTCAATAATGAGTTTACTATATTAAAATGACACAGAAACCACTCTGCCATGCCTGTTATAGCAAGTTTGTAGATAAATGGCATATTAAATTAAAATATAACGACAGTTTCAAATTAGAAATAAATAATACACGGATTAAGTTTAAAAATTAATCGTATTTATGAGTTCTAAAATCAAATTAATATTAATGAGATATCGTTAACTGTGCATTCTCCTTGTATTCTTGCCAAATAATAATAAATAACAATAGCTTGTCGTCGTTAGCAGATTAGTTATAATTTATTACGGAAAAGTCGACTAAGATTAGTATAATAGTCACAAGGAACATCACATTTGGAATTCTGAATTCAGCTTTAAATTTTTGCCGACAAAAGATGTTATCTCAACAGCGTTAATATCATGCAACAAATGCATGTGATACCTACCTATTTCCATGACTTTATTCGATTTTACCAATGTTTTTACTATGTATTGTGAGTGACACTTAAATGACACAGTGTTTGCCACACATGTGTTTGCATCTCAATAAGCCAGCGTATATTATATAATATACAATTTGTTCCTTCATCACCAATTATCCACTAGTTAATTTAAAGCTATTTAACTGTAAGTTTTTACGTGACATCTTACACTAGTGGTTACATATTGTTTCTAACGCACCATAACAGTTATCAGTGACTGATGGAGTAATTTTCCAAAATAAATCGGTCGTCTACACGCTCTGTTAGAATATACGATCGCTTGCTTCTAATATATTATCAAAATAACTCGTAATCGTATCATAGGGCTATCAGTACACAAAAAGATTTCTCTTAGCTTTTGATTTAAAAATCAGATTATTAAGAACTTGAAGACTTTAGATAAGTACCTAATTTGATGATATCAAAGATTTTGATGTTTTTTTTTTTTTTTTTTACATGATATAGGCTTACGCTTGACTACAACTTGCCTGATGGTAAGCAACGTTATAGTCTACGATGTAGCGCGCTTGCCTAGAAGAAACCGGTTTACTCTCGACTTGAAGACCGACAAATTATAGCTCAAGGGGAATAGAGATTGTCGAATCGAATTGATTGTTGCGGGGTAGTTACGATCCTCAGTACCTAAAGATTAATCTATGAATACTTAATACCTATACTTGTATCAAAATTAAAATAAGCAAGGAAATAAAACAAAACATCTCCACACTTAAAAAGATTGCTTATAGTGTTTGATTGTCACAAGATCTTTTCCACTTATTTCTAATCACGTGCTCAAAAACTAAAGCACTTATTTAGTTTTGTTAACCCTTGCCTGGCTCTTGAGAAGGGCTACAGTCAAAGGTAAGCTTATCTCTAACGAGTATACTTACAAATAATAACTAATAGGAAACGTGCCACGTACTTAAGAGGGCAATTTGATCTTTCAAACATCCTGTTATAGTACCCACTAACACGTGGTGTCTTAAGTAAATAAACTTACTTGTAAGTTTAAGTTCTTTGCTTGAGTAAACCGATTGTTTCCGGACTGTGAAAGACCGCTTTTGTCGTTTACCGCTTTTAGGACTTGAGATGTTAGAATTACCAGTCTTGGACTTGAAGTTAGTAGGTATAGGTATTAGAGTATCGAACAAAGCGTTTTGTTTCTACACTTATTGTACGGACGGCAAATCTCTAGAATACTATAAGATTATGTTTTCTACGTGTTAACGGTACAATCTTCAAATGTTGATTCAATACGTACCTTTGGAATGAGCGAGTGCAGCCTAGACTGCCGGAAAGCTTAACATCAGGCGGGATCAGACGTTAACTAATAAATATGTTCTTCGGACACAAACATTTTAACTAAGCAAACATAATATGAAATCAAATCAAAAATAAGCAATACATACAAGCATAACCTTCGTAAAACAAAAATTAAACAAACAAAAATGTTAATTGAAACGTCAGTACAATGTAGTATGGTGGGCGGTAGACTGCATTTAGTTTGTTCATGTTACTAACATAGGTATATTTCAGACTGTGCTAGAGGGGAAATCCTAAACTAAAACGCTAGAAATCTCCATTCTAAAATAGACTTTACTTAAACGTGTTAAAGTGCAGACTTGCATTTGCTTTCTGTCTATTTTAGACTGTCCGACTATGCGGGTAGTACAATATCCTGCCCAGACTTTGTATAATTGCACAAGGGGTTTCGAGAGTTGTTGCAATATAATTATAACCTCAGCCATTTTGTATTTTTAGAGTTATTCAAACTGAAACATCATTCAGCGTAAATAAATTGAATGGCTAATTGTTTTTTGTATCGGCTTTGTTTATAGGCTCAGTTTGTAATTAGTCAGGATTACAGCGGACTAAATTATTGTCGTTCGCGAATGACATTCATTTTGTTTGTGGCTGTAATTGTTTTGGATAATTTTAGGTTGTAATATAAATTTAATTGGCTTTAGAGTGATTGATACTTGTATTTTGTGTCTCTTGTTTATTTTAATGATTGTTTTCTATCAATAGGAAATTAACTTTACGTGAATGATAATTTCGTCTCAAAAGCTATTTTTAAAAAGATTCGTTGGTAAATAAAAACATAACGTAAATACCTATAAACAAACACTTCCGCATGCTACTTAACTTTTAGGACTTTGTTTTGCTCGATCAGCTACACGGAAAACATCAGTAGAATTCATTCTAAACAATTCATGTCAACGAAGTGAATAATCCAAAACTTAGCTCATTGTCCGCACCATTAAATGCAAAACGTGCACTTATAATAAGTCTGAGGAACAAAACCTACATCAATGTGGTAGTATATTTATTTAAGGTGTACATTATGCATACAAACCCGTTTGGTCGGCTACTGGCCACATTTTATTGCCCTGACAAAGATCTGCTTATGTTTGTACTTACTCAGTGAAAAGTAAAGTAGTTCGAAAGTAACTGTACAATTTAATCACGAACGGAAGTTCGCGATCGAATTTTAGGTGAAACATTTTAATTAAAATTTTAATCGCTAATGGGCAAATGAAATCGATAAATATACATTTAATGGCCGGTAATAACTTTACAGTTAGTAAAAAATATAATGGGATATTAATAAAAGCATTAGTCGTGAGAAATACACAAAAACGTGTGCAGTTTACTTCATTCACTGCGTGTTAGTCACATAAAAAATGTTAACTTATTTTGTGTAATAAAAGTTTAAGGTCACATTTACAAATAAATTAAGAAGAAAAAAACAGAAATAGCCAGTTTTATTTTATTCTGTTCGCTTCGCTTCGCTGATGAATTTTCGTAACTTTACCATAATAAAATCAGATGCTACTCCAAAACTCCAATAGCATACCTAAACAGACCACTAGCTCCCTCACTAAAACAACCGTATGCAAGTATCTTTGTTACTCTGATACACAAACTGCATTGTCTGATGCTTTTATTTATCTATTCTATGCCCTTTGAAGTCTCTGAGTCTGCTTGTATTTCTCTCAGTCGTGAAGTCGACGAAGATGTTTTTATGAGTTTTATGTGAAAGAAAATAGCACTAGCTCTTGGTCTCTTCTACATTTGTACTACTATTTATTTAGTACTAGGATGATAGTTGATGATGCTTTTTCGTTTAGCGATTCATCAATTATGATTTAAAGCTATATTTTGTAGCTCGTAAAGCAAATTTATAGTAGGTAAAATGATTCTGATCAAAAGAAACTAAATTATTGATAATAATTATAATAAAAAGCTCTTTTATTTTTTGTGATACAGGATTCACACCTGCCTTTAATTTGGTATTAATTAATTTAATAAATGTAATTTGGGTTCCTTTATTATAAACGTAATCGTAATTTGGTCATGGGATCTGGCTTTGAATTGTTATTTTTTTTACAAAACACACAAAATTATAACACTAACGCTGAATAATTAACACAACGTTTGATGCTCTTGTGATAGCACGGTTAAGTAAATAGGTGTTAAATTTTCAGTTTATATCTTGTTTTTATAACACATAATGTTGTGTGTTTTTCGTGTTAGGCTTTTCATGTTTTAGAACAAAAACGTTTTCAGTAAACAATAAATTAATAATAATAAAGAGATGTTTTACAAAAAAAAACCTACCTACTAAAGTTACTTTGACAAAAAAAACATGGAAATCTTTGTAACTTTCTCTTCTGATACTTTAAAAGATATCATATTAACTCAAAGGTACTCTACAATCATAAATAAACTCCCACCTTTGTATTAAGTTATAATGAATACATTCAGGCCAATTAAATCGAACATTAAAAGCCATTTATGATATCATTTGACCTATTTATCTCATATAAAGTCATACGTATCAATATAATCGTCATAACGACCACAAAGATGGCCATTTATTATTTAATCTATGTCTCTGTGTAATAACGGACCTTATTTATTATCCATGTATAATCATTTGTTGACTATGTATATTAATAATTATTGCATACAATTATGATTAAATCGTTATATGCATAATCAATAATAATCTGTATGCAGGACTTTAATCTACAATTAATTGCCCGTTAAATATTTGCATGCAAATATGTTTCTAGACACGCTAGGTGGATTATATATAGGTATGTTTAGACCCACTTTAAATGAGGTTTCTATTGAAAAAGGTACATTGATAAATAAAATTATTTATTTAATTTTTATTTTACAATATTTACATATATTTAACAAGTTTATACAAAAAAGACTTAACATACAGAAAAAGTAACAAATAACAAACAGATATTTACAAAAAATTCAGCACACCGTCCATGTTGTCGCTGTGCGGTAGGGATCCCAGGATGCTGGCAGTATTTCCTCTTTGAATAGAAAGACTCAATCGTTGTGAAAAATAGCTGCCAGCCCTGAGATCTCCTATCTCCTATCTATCTCCTATCTCCTTTTACAATTGTTTTTTTCCATTTATTAAATTAGTGCCAAAACTTGTAGGTAATAAGATTGTAAGGAATATACAATTAATAAAGTCAATTCATGTAAGTACATTTGTTTCTAAATGGTTTTATTTTATATAGGATATCAAAATATTAAGAAAAGTTTGAAGAAATTTATTTTGAAGTAAAACGTAAAAATGTGTGTTTGATTGTGTTGTTACTTTAATTAAAAAAATATAAACAATCTCATATGTTACCATTACTATTAAGTTTTATAGTAACATTTTATTACTGCATTTTGCTTGTTATTTTTACCACAAGTTTTCATCAGTAAGGTTATTCTATGATTGATAAATTAGTAGTTTATATGTTTTTAAAGATAACACGATAGTAAAAGCTGCAAAACGGTTGATTAGATACCTAGATTATTCACCGATCGTGTAGTCTATACATTTGATATTTCTTTTGCTATTTTGTGCAAATCACAGCAACTTTCTATGCATTAAAATGTATTTTAGCAATGCAATACAGCTATATCAAACTCTTCTTATATATTAAAGCAAAATACACGAGTTAAAATAATGTTTAAACTAGTAGTCTCATACAAAACACTATCATTTCTATTACTGAGATGAAATCATATCATTGAATACGAGGTTATTGACTTTGCCATGGCTTGTGTTGTAAGGGTTTGTGCACAATGATTTTCTGACGTCTATGATTGTGACACTGACATCTCGATATACGCATTTTGTCCCGAAGATTTTTAAAGATAAAAGATAATAAAAGTTATTTCCACTAAAACAGGTTATCATTTTTACATTATATAAAAGTATCTAAATTATTAAAGTTCAAATTTAAATTGGGGTCCTGTCTACTTCTTTAGGATTCCCTGTGTTGCAGTATCCACAGTACTTCCAGTGTGTCAACTATTGAAATTAAAATTAAAAATTAATGACAGATTAAAATTTGCATTTGAGTTTGATTACATATGTTAGGCATTGCTTAAATAATATTAGTTAGTTAATTAATTAATACAATTCTTTATTAGTAATAAGTGAGAAAATTTGTTTAGTTCTTTTTCAATCTTTGATTATATCGATAGAACTTCTGTTATCACTAAAATCTTACGCAGCTGAAACTTAAAAAGACATCACTTTTTTACAATCTACTAGTACTAGTACCTACATAGCTATTTCAAATGGTACCACGACTAAAAAACCTTAAGCAATTTTCCTCCATAACACATAATAGATAGATAGATAGATAGATTGATACTTTATTGGACACTCACATAAAAAACATAATACAAAACGGAATAAGAATAATTAAAAATGCCACAAATGGCGGCCTTATCGCTAAAAGCGATCTCTTCCAGGCAACCGTAGGATGGAGAGGAAAATATAAAAAAAGACAAGACGGGGTGTACAATAACGAGCACATGAAATTCGACTATATATAATAGTGTTATTTTTTGTGTACCTATTGGTATGTATTTTAGCCCTTTTGTTCCCTCTATAGGTTTAAATCAGTTTGTCAGTGTTGGTTAGAGCTTCGCAGGCCGCATTGCAGCTGTGCAAAGCATTATACAACTATTTTGTATTCTGTGACACAAACACACACATTCTACAATCTGTTGTATTCCGATGTCACACGCACACTTGAGTGGATGGCATAGAATGTTGGGCACGGATTGGTAGGGTTACTCCTGAAGAGAAGAGACAAGATTTTTATTCTTGATCTTGTGTTTGGTTGGAAGGTATCTTTTTACAGGAATGTTTTGCATGTCAGTTAATAGCGTAAAGCTGTAAAGAGTAATCACTTAGGTACTCATATTATTTTAACAGAATGTTTGGAGGACTGACATGGTAAGAATAAAACAGCAACAGTTTAAAAACAGCAGCTTTATAAAAAATGCCTATTTGTTGTAATACGAGTCTATTTTGTAAAATTGATTCAACAATGTACTGAATATCATATAATTATTGTTTATCGCAAACTTAAAACTTTAACTCTACACGCTTGTCGTTATTTTAGTTTGAGAGTCATATCTATGGACTTGTCAAATAACTAAGCATTTGATGTAAAATATCGAAGTAAAATATCGATTTTGTACCAGATGGTTGTCACCAGTCCCATTTACATTGTTGTTATGATTTGTAATGCAAGAAAATGATAAACTTGATAATTGTATAAATCATGCACTCGTTTTATAATTGTAGAAACTAAAGTTTCGCGATAAATTTAATTCACTTATTTTCGGTAGCTATAACGGGATATAACTAGATAGGTAGTATATTTTGAACTCTACCAACTTAACTCCGACAATATAAAAGGTCTTAAAGCTCAAATTTTTAAAGTAAATAATATAATACTTTAGGTATACATAAGAACTGAATTATGCTAGATCAAGTAGTAAATACCTAGTAGTGTCAAGTGCATCACTCAAGGTCAAAAAGACAGTTAAATTTCAAATTAAAAACTATCTGCACTATTGCCTTAACTAGACTTGTTTACATAAACGTCTATAAAATGGGCTCATAAAATTAAAATTACTTTTTAACGACCCTGTCTTATTTACTTTACAAAAGCACCTGTTAAATAGTTAACTTGTTAGCTGCTTTTTCTCACTAGTTTCAAAGGTGTGTCATTTAGTTATTTAGTTACACGGCGTTTTAAAAATAGAATTTAATGTGTAATTAACAGTCATCATCCGTTTACGATTCTAATCAACGGTTGCTGATGCCTAAATAAGGCAGTTTACATATTTACAAGGTTTTATCTTTTGGAATCAAGAAGCCACTGTTCTTTAAAAATGACAGCTGTTGGATCTTTTTTGCATCAACTCCTTACTCCTTATGTCACTGGCCACCTGCTTTAGTTTCCCGCCATGATAGAAGATTCTAACCTTTTTGTGCTAGAACATTTGGCATTTTGATTTTCATTAAATAAATGATTTGTAAAAATAAAAAATCTAAGATCTTTGATAAAAAAAGATAGGTTTATTAATTAGTTAGTATCACAATAGTTTATGACTGGTCGTGAAAATCGTTTTGAATTTGAAATCTTTAATAAAAGACTCAGAGCGTAAATATACGCTCACAACAAAAAGGCTCTACAATTCTAAATTCGATTTACGAAATCAGGTTGACATTCAAAGGAATTTGACATCTGTTTAAGATTTATTCCGTTTGTGGGTATGAATAACAAGACATTATTTTCATTAAAGAAACTTATATGTACCTACATATTTATATATATTTTTTTTATAATTTAAATGTTTCTGTTTCCCCTAATAAAGGAAAAAAGTTTTAATTAAGTCCTTATATACCACGTCATGGTAACCCTAAGATAAGGCAACGTCCTCTGAGTGACTGCATAACTCCAATGATTTAACTCTCGGTTACAATGAGCAAAAGTAGCTTTTTCCGTTCATATATACTGGATAAGAATGAGCCTTTAATATGTACCTATTTATATGTTTATTATATAGTTTATATATAGATGTGTGAAGATTTAGATTAAAAAGTAAGAGATCACGTTTAACAAGTTTTAAGTTTAATCAATATAAGTCGTCTTTAAACATTTTTAACCTTAAACTTTATTTAGAGAACCTGAAAACAAAAGAAAATTTAAGGTATAAATAAATTGAGAATTCAATATTGTAAGATATATAAAACTACTTTTACATGCTAAATAAAGTATATACAAATAGTGTACATAAAGTATTAAGATCTAATTTAAGTACAAAATAATGCGTCATAAAACTGCATATTACAAGTTGTTGCACAAAATTAACAACACTCGCAACTGTGTTGAAAATCTTAATTAAAATTTAAATTCAAAAACATTAACGTTAATTGCCTGGTTTGTAACATAAGTCAAATTGCTCTGTTAATTACTAACTATTACTGTTAACTTAGCAACTAATGAAACTTACAAAGTTGTATTAAATATAGTCAGGCTTAGAGAATGAAGCCTTGCTGAATTAATTTGTGAGATTTGAAAAATTAAAAAACGTGCTTTATATAAAGATGTACGTGTGCTTTATATCTATGTGTGCATACATAGGCTTTAAAATCATGTGGGTATTACATATTTGAGAACGACGTAAATATTTGACAATTCAAGTAAGAATATAACACTTCATGTTGAAAATGAAAATGGTGAAAAGTGACCAATGCATGGTGAAGTGTTTGATCAATAAATAAAAAAAAAATATTTATTCTCTGTAAAACATTCAGATTTGTACATGTAAATGACATTTATACATGTGCGAGTACACACGTGCCAGTCACGATCCTGCCTCTGACGTCACGGTTCACTGAATCGTCACATCATGTGAACTCGGCTTTACATTTTCAACGCTTGTTTTAAGCATTGACAGTATAATATTAAGACTACTAACAGTATATCAGAACCTACTCTTTGCATATCGTCCAGAACTATAACATTTCATGTCAACACAGGCTGTTTAATTGCACAATTAATCTATACAATATAATAAATCACAAGTTTGTTTGTTTGTTTGAACGCGCTAATCTCAGGAACTACTGGTGCGAATTAAAACAATATTTTTTGTTGAATAGACCATTTATCGAGGAAGGCTTTAGGCTATATAACATAACACTGCAACTAATAAGAGCGAAGAAACAATGGAAAATGTGTAAAAAACGGGGAAAATTATTCATTTTTTAGGGCTTCCGTTGCATGCGCTGCGAAAATGGTTCAAGATATCAAAAAAATATGTAAAAAAGAATTATTCCTCTTGAAATGAACTAACAAAATGTCCTTAATCGTATATGTTTATCTTGTAAGATTAACTCACTAGACCAGTTTTTATGGTAATAACTATTCCACGCGGATGAAGTCGCGGGCACAGCTAGTAAAATTATATGAGTTTTGCTGACATAATATATGTAACTAGTGTAATTCGATTGTTTGATATAAAAAGGTAGCGAAGAGCTTATCGCAATTGTATTGATTTGGAATATGTTTGTCAGATTCTTTGAAAAACAGAGAGGAGTCTAGTGTTGTGAAGTAGTTGGCTGCAACTCATGCAAATCAAAAGCCTCGTTCAAATTATTCAAGCCACTGGCGCCAGTCACTCGTATCGTGTATCCTAGTACTAAATCACGCAGATACTTGAATATTATTATGTAACTCATACTACTATCGATTAAATTTAACTCACAGTTTGAAGAATTTATTCAACACGGCAGTAAATTGAATTAAATCTTAGTTCCGTGACTTTCAATAAAGCAAAAGCGAAACAAAACGAGTTTAAAATGCGTAGATAAACGCCAAATAGGTTTTTCTCTTAGCTCGTGCGTATTTTTTATCTGAAGTTTACAAGCAAAAAGTTTCAATATCAATGTGAGTTTAATCAATTTGTTTTATATTTTTTATTTATATCTGGTTAGTTTTATGATTAACTCTGATGCAAGATTCGACGCGTAGAATCGCCGTAAAAATAGTCTCACATCATTAATATCTCAGCATTTATTTCGTAAAATAAACACACAAAAAATAACAGTCATAATTAACATCGACTAGTGCCAAGCCACAAGAAAAACAATGGCAATTCAACATTTCGAAATTCGAACGCGAACTATTTTAAGATGGCTTCTCCCAAAGAGTCTCCTATTTACGAGTATTGGCAAATTACGATCGAATAAAACATGGAGTCGGCGACACGCGGTTACTTTTAATGTCCGCTTAATTGATTTAAGCTATAAGTACATTATGCTTAACACTATCGATATTCTTATAGCCCTTTTAATAGGCTAGAAACTGAACAAGGCTGACTTTTATCGATTTCAAACATTTATTGCTAGTATTCATTGCATGTCTTGAATTCAAAGATGCGCATGATGACAAAAATGTGCTGTGTAAAAAGTTCAAAACAAGGTCTCGTTTTTAACGAAATTCTGGGTGGTACGCTATATCTCGCGCTCTGATTTTAAAGCTTATTTTGAATCAAAGCTTTTAAGGTGAATTTTGTTCATTTTATTTGATTTGCTCATTTCATTGACGACGAGCATCGACTGTTGTTTCATTTTCTGTCCAACAAATCTCAGAGTGTGGTCACTGCGACGAAGTAACACGTCCTAAACGCACATCCTTCTATTTACTTTGTACTTAAGCCCGCTCCGTCTCCCATATTTTCTCAGCATTAGCCCGAGATTTGTGGTCTTCACAAATCTCGCTGCAGGCTTATTCGTAGCATAAATAACGTCCTTAGTGGACAAAAATTCTGTTATAATTCACAATCAGACCTTTCCCGAGAGCCGTGCATTAATCAAATGTATGGAACTGGTTTGGCTCGGTTCACAAAAGGCGGGTAACCTAAATAAAATAATAAATAAGGTGGTATGTCGTGAGATTTATTTCGGGAAAAAAAGTAACAGACGGGGTAAAAGGCAGATCGTGTAGTGGTATTTTTATAGACGTCGCCGCACAATGTACTTGGTTAATTAATGCTGTGCCCTTGTGGAGATATATTGTTGGCCAGTATCTCTTCCAATCGGTCTTGGTTTGTTTTTGATCCTGAGACGGAGGCGTGGTGTGGATGTAGAGAGGAGTGGAGATCTCATATTGTGAAAACAGACTATTCCATATTTTTTTTCGTATATTTGGGACTGTTTGAGATTTTTACTAATACACATATTCAAAACTATAGTGATCTATTATATTGAAAAAGGATTAGTTTATACAGATAAAAGGCTTTATTGTTTTCGGATGTCATCGTTTTCTACCAGATAAAGCAGTGTTTATTAATTCATTCTGAGCCTGAATGACAGCGTATGTAAAGTGTACAAACACAAACCATATAAGGTTCGGAAAGAAGTTTAACAGAAATAAACAAACCTTTATCAGATCGGTCAATTACAATAAAACAATGCGAACGTGATGTACTTCACATCCTGAGCAACAAATCTGATCTTATCTCGCTATGGGAAAGGTAAAGCAGTTGCCATTAAAAAAGATGAGTCCTACAGGTACAAAAGGTGGCCGTGGATCTTTCAGGGACAATATCAAATACATGTTGCTATAATGGTATGGTAGCCAACTGACGGGAGGTACCCTTGTAGGCCTGCACGTTGCCATGGCGACGCGAAGGGTGGCTAACCTGCCGACATACATCGACCCCGACAAAAAAGGGGCGCATCCAACCTCTAATCTCACACGGATTTAGACTCTACCCCATAAACCGGAAGGTACAATTTGACGCGCCATCAAACATCGCTTACGGCTTTCCTCCTTTATGACATTATCGGGATGCGTGTATTGTGTTTCGGGTTCCATCTTTGCTTTTTAAAATTAGAATGGCTATCTCTGTCTCCTTCTTATCTCGTCCTCCTCTAACCGCACTTGTGTAATTATTCCTTTCTCTTTTTACGAGATTTTAAACAGTTTAAAAGTTTTTTGTAGAAATAAGAACGTCCATAAATGTTATTGCGGCAGTAAAAACGCAGTTTTGGTAATTTATCGCTCGTGTTAACGCCGCGTTGGACTTTTGGTCGAGTTGTTTGATTTACTGTTTGCTGTTTTTGTAACTTTGTTTAACACGTCATATTGCAAAACAAAAGCAAGTGTTATTACTACTCAAAATCATTTCTGCTAATATACTACTTAAGAATACAACAAAACATGTCAGAAATATTAAATAATAATAACATAACTCACAGTTTCAAATTTTATTTTAAAAAAATTGGTCACCTCTTTTGTTTTCATATTTTACATCCGAATAATCGATTGTAAATCGATAAAACCTAATAAAGACACATCAATGAGGCGCCTTTTTATAAGAACCGACAGCTATTCTCTACAAATCAAAACGATGTGAGTTTTAACTATTGATACCCAAATACAGATAGGTATCGCCCACATTCAAATGGTAAATTGACGCACCTATGGTCACTATCCAGTCGAGAATTAACATTTTAATTCAACGAATTTGTCTGCATTAAATTGTATTTAATTAAGACTACAAAGTCGTGATTTTTATCGGTACAGGAACTTTTAATTGAGTTTGACAGTAACGATATTATTGCATTATCGATGTTTATCTTCGTATAATCGATTGTGTGTACGAAATTACTAAATAAGGAATCAAATCGAACGTGAAAAAGTTTTTCAGCAATTAGAATTAAAACGTTATTTATATTTTTTTCTAACGCTTCTTTAATAATCATAATATATGGTAAAATGTATAATATTACATCTTCAATTTTAAGAAGCCATTAAATATAAAGACGTCATATTTTGTTTTTGTAAGCTCTTAAATCCACTAAATGGGTTTATAGACTTGAAAATCTTTGATTTAACAATAATTCCAAGGCATCCACTAACTTTACCCCTATAGCTTTAAAGTGTCCACAACATCAATTAAAATAATCCATTAGTCGTATCTATACCTTTTAAAACTTGATCAGGTAAGGCGCAGCCTACACGCTCGGGCATTCCGACACTCGGTTGGTCCGCTATCAATTTTATACGCGATGGGAAGGCTATTTATCTTACCTTATTTATTGGCTGACTCGAAAACCTGTCCTGAGACCCGATCGCTTTGTGGCTCGGCATTTACCTGTCTATGTATACTGAGCTTAATGTGCGCGTGTGTGAATTGTGAGAATACTCGGCTCGCTCGCTGAGTAATCCGGCCCAAATGAACCGGTAACATTTTTAAAATATCCTCGCATGAGTCTTGAAAGGGTTTACAACTTTCACGAGTTCTCAGAAAGCGTCGCCGCGTCGCGACTGAATAAAAGGACACCTTACAAAGAATTAGAAAGTTGCGCAACCCTTTTTTACGCATCCCTGACTTTTTTGTAGCGATTCCTTTTTAGAAAGGACACTATTGTTCGCGGACCGTTTGCTCCTAACCCTTTCCGTTACTCTGTGCTTTGATTACATTGTTTTTACTTATTTTTTTAGTTACGACCCCGTGCGACGTAACAAATTCTTGGCCACTTCGTAGGCACTTCTCTCGTACTGCAATTAATCTACATCGGCCAGCAGTAGCGGATACCTCGAGAATTAACTTTAGTGCGGCAATAAAATATTAATGATCCATTAAAATCTAAAATGGTATAAAAGTGAAATTTTAATGGGCTTTAGTCGAAGGCTTTCGCGAATCCGTGCCGCCCGATAGTGATATATGATGCAATAAATCCATCACAAAACGTTAATGCAACTGTAAATTATAATTTATAGCGAATAATCGCATATAAATAGAAGTTTATGCGTAGTATAATAAAACTAATGTTGTTTTACGTTTGTTTCCAGGTCCGAACGGATGTCCGCGGCGGCGAGGGCGGCAGACCTATACGAGGTTCCAGACCCTTGAGCTGGAGAAGGAGTTCCACTTCAACCACTACCTGACCCGTCGGCGCAGGATAGAGATCGCGCACGCGCTCTGCCTCACAGAGAGACAGATCAAGATCTGGTTCCAAAACCGGCGCATGAAGTTAAAGAAAGAGCTGCGCGCCGTGAAGGAGATCAACGAGCAGGCGCGCCGGGAGCGCGAGGAGCAGGACCGGATGAAGCAGCAACAGCAGGAGAAGCAGGCCAAGCTGGAGGGTCAGCACCACGGCCACCACGTCACGCACCACCACGACCCCATGAAGATGCCCCTCGACAAGGGCTCCAACGACCTTATAAAAGTGAACAAGGTCCCCACGTAAGGAGCCCACACCACTAGGCAATCATGACTGAGTCTGTATCATATAGTGTGAATGAAGTGTTGCGTCCACGGGGACCGGCGACGGCGGTAGTCGATTCGTGTATCCACTAGTTTTATGTTTGCTGGTTTGAGTGAGCCTCGTCGGGGCGAGGCGATGGTGACTTTTATTTTTGTAATGTTCCTTTAGTGCAAAGGACTTGCCTCCGTGTCGATGGCTGGCTGGACAAGTTGGTGATGTGCTTTAAGCATTTATTATTTTGTTGCCATAACCACACCCTTGTATTGCAATAATATTTTTACTAAAATTTACAAAAGTTAGTATCGCTGTAAGGTTAAATAGGAGCCCGATTCAACTTCGGTGTTGTTAGTTAAGATTTTAAATCTGTGAATCTCATAGTATTTATTGCTACCACTTACTGTAATCCATTATGTTATATTATTTTATAATTGATAGATATTATATTATGTACATTTTGATGTATATTTTATTATTTGTTCGCTTGTAGCGGACTGGTTATGTTTTGAGGTCATATTTTTTATGATTGTAAAATTTGTTGTATTTTCAGTTCATTTCAAAAGCTTTCTTTTTATGTTTTCGATCAGATTGTGATTCAGTTCTGTAGCATTTAAGTCCGTCAATTGTTATTTTGAGTGAAAATTATCATTTTCGGATAGATTAAAGTTATTATTATCGCGCAACGTTAAAATAAATCCACATAGTAAAGTAATAAGAACTTAATGAGTAATTAACAAAATACGTATGGAAGTACAATTGCGAATAGATTTTCGTCTTAACTAAGGTTATGTTTTATATTTCTCTCTTCGAAAGTAATTCATATATACATAAATGTAGAAGGTATTTTTTGATATTTCTAAGAAAAAATACCGTGTCCATAGTTAAAGAAATAGAACAAAACGAAATGCACAAAATTGCGTGGAACTGCGATCGGCGAGTCCAAGAATCTAGAGTCATCTCATGTTCAAAATTATATACGTAACGATGATACATATAATTAATTAACAATAATGTGACTAATTATAAATTTTACACGTAATATTAAAAGTTGAGTAGGGTAAGTGTATTATATTACATAAATTATTAGGTTCGACTTTGTATGAAGTATTGCTAAGACTTAGTTTATCTATTACATAAACCAGTTCAATTTGGATAAAACTCACGCTTTTATGTAGGAAAAACAAAGTTCCTTTTGCAGTGAAAGATAATGAATTTGGCGTTTTTTTTATTGAAGACAACGACAAGTAATGTATCTTGTTAATTTTATGTGCACATACGAATTTAATCTGGAAATGCAGTAATTTTATTTATGCGCCTACAAAATGCAAGCGAAATCCGCATAAACCTTAAACTATTCACAAACATTTAAGTGTTTCGATTTATAAATTTAAAATTCGCTTTCAATTCCGTATTGTGCCAAAATATATAATTAAAACCAAAACTTTTCAATTTCTTGCTTCCTAAATATGCGACCAAATTATTTTTCAAAAAAATAAATAACATGAATACGTAATCCGAACAAAAAGTAAGATAAAATAATTAGTGTTGATAGTCACCATTATACGTAAATTAATGTCAGGGTAGAATTAAAAAGTAAATTCTATAAAATTAATGATAAAAATTAAAAGTTTTGCTTAATTTTCGTAAATCACGTCTCGTATTCTGTCCACTATTAATCAGATATCTGTAGCTGTTTTAATCTAACCCGTCGTTATATCATTAGAACAGTAACTTGTTTTTCAAGTCACGAGCAATAATTAAAAATATCTCTTGAATAGAAACAATTTTATTATAGATAGATTTATATAGATCAGTATTTACAAAATGGAAAATATCACAGCGATCTGATTATTTTGTCGTGTAACAAATAAGTACAATTGTTGTACAATTTAATAGCATCGTTTCAACTTTGCTGCATTGTAATTAAATGTCGTTAAGATAAACGGTGCGGTTACTTTAATTTACCTTAATGATCATTCACCAGATTTTCTTGCGTTTTCCTGCCATTGTATTGAAATTATCATTTACCTACTCGGTACGTGCAATATTTCTTCATAGAACATCTTTGCAGAAGCCATATTTCTCATAAGGTTACGTAAAGTAAGATTGTCGTTAGAATAGATCCCTATCCCATCTTATTTTAAAACGTAAAAAATAATCGAGAATTGAAAATCGAACAAAATGTACTTAAGTAACGTCGTTTATAAGTAGGCTTTATAAATTATAAAATGCATAGATTTAATTGTAGACACATGTAATAAACGTTAAGTGTCAGATGTTAGTATTTGGATTAAAAACCCGCTTTAATAATTTAGTGTTTGTAGATGTTCATTATCAATGGAAAGTTTGTTCGTTGTTCAAAGGTTCGATCATAATATCAAAATAGCTCAGTTAAATTTCATTAAATAACTGATAGTGCATATTTACAAAATATATTTTAGTTTGATGAGGACGTTCTTACAATTGATTTTGAAGCACTTTGATTATGTGTATACGACGTAAAATTGTTATGCGTAATTGCAGTTATTTGTTCCACGTTTGGTTGTTTTTATCGTTGGAAAAGTGTTAAACTTAAACCAATGTGTTCATAAAGCTACTTAATGTTATTGGTCAACTTTTTTATTTTATTTCGAACAAAAATATCTTTTTGGTGTGAAAAGGTTATAGTGAACAAAAATGTATGCAGTCGTAGACGTTTCTGCCTGAATATTAGGCTTCTTGAAACAATACGTACATCTTATAACATAGTAAAGATTTGTAAGTATGTTCGTCCGTTGATTTATGGCCAGGTTTCTTTATCGTTTGCGTCGTAAAGAACTGTAATTCACTTGAAACAATGAGCAATACGCCAAATAGATTACATACGTCCTCCATCTATAGTTCTATACTGCTGTCTTGCCATATTGCTAGTATTTTGTAGACTAGGTATAGGTAATGTACCTAACCCGAGCGAGCATATATATCAGTAGATGTAACCTTAACTTGATGTATCATTTTTACATTATTTCGGCTCTCCGTTAAGGAATATCAAGCTGTTCAATATCATAGTTTTGATTGTATTCATGTGACAGCATTTCTAATGAAACGTTTATTTATAATGAATAATTATATTGATATATATATTTATGCATCGCTTTTAAATACAGAATATCTTTAAGGAAATATACTTTTTATGTTCAATTTTAATGCAATTTGTTTCATATCTTAAGTTTACTCATTGTTGCGTTAGCGTTATTTTCAATAAGATTTTCGTTCAATGTGTTTTTTTTTAACTTTAAAAGTAACAAGACTTCCTCTCCTTATGTTTTAATATATTAAAGTAATTAATCGATCAATTTTATCTTTAACGTTAGTTATGTATCTATGTACCTATATCTATATTTTTGAATATAGTAAAATATAGGTCGTCTTATAGTTAAGTAATTGTAAATAGTTGTGAAAGTTTTATGTGGCGCATTATTTTTTGTTTATTTTTTTGTTTACGTTATGTATTTATGTATTGACATGATCGTATGAATGTTTACTTTGGCTATTGTAACATGATACTTTGAAGTAATAGATCCTAGTATGGGATTGTTTGAATTGGAAGGGTCAAGTGGTCGTGGTCGGTTCATTATGATATAAGGTTGTGAATACGGCTTGCGTATTTTTCGCAACTCTTACTGACCCGACGTAACTTGACCTCCATCGTTAGATGACTCCAAGATATTCCAAGGTCTTATTACAGTAGTCAAGAGTATTTAAAGTAAATACGATCCAATGTGACTGTGTCGTGGTATATAAGCAAATAGTTGGGTGATTGTATATGAAACCCGCATTCAATATTGTAATATTAATTTCAAAAATTCAAGAGAATAAAGAGTTAATAAAATGTATTGCTATTTTGATTCATTTTTATCTAAAACCCTGTGTTCCGAATTTTCCCTGTTTTATATAGTATACCAGGTTAGGTAGATTACCAGTAATACATATACCTACCTAAATACCTACAAAGTAAACAAGGCAGTTTGACCCAATAAATTTCAATTTACACGAATGAGATCTATCGGTCTCGGATATGATAAATAATAGTGTAATAATATGTTTACAGCAAATATTACTAGGATATTTTTTCAACTGATCCATTTGTGTCAGGCAACTCAATTGCGTAACTAAACTATACTATTAAAACTACCTATGTATATATGTAACCCTGAGGCGCAGTCGCATATATGTATATACAAGAAAGGACTAAAACATCTATAGCATCTAAAAATGAAAACGAAAGCCTTGAAAAATAAGTCTCAGTGATTCACGACAAATAAGAAGATTGTGATAGGTTAACCGTCTTTGCAACCGATTTACTAATGGACCATTCTCTGATAGGAATCTTTTTACCTACCTATATAGCCTATTTCTATAGTTTTGAAATGAAACAAGAATGGATTAGATTTTTTTATCTTGGATTTTTTTGATGACATATGACAATGAAATAACCTAATCATTTTATATAAACAAGTGATACCGCACTGTTGAATGATTTATTTAGATTAATTAATCTATAGTTACCTAATCTTTATATATATCTAGTCTAGGTCTAGTTTGTTTGTCTACCCAACACACAGTGCAATTTAAATTGAAATGGTTACAACCTTGACCTGTATGTATTCTTGTTGGTAAGTATTTGAGCATAGCCTGTTAGATACGTACTCTATGTACCTACTTACATACATATCTGTATAGAAATGTAACTAAGCATATGTAATGAGATTGTTTAAGATAAACCTACCAACATAAGTATCCGTACAAGTGAATCATTCACTTCATAATCACACTCTCACATTGCCTCGTTGTTTGTTTCTTGATACCCTTCCATTTTGTAATCTCAAGTGGCACTCGGGAACATTCTGTTATCTCCAGCAGGCGTCGTGACATATACCTACCTACTTATAACAAAATTAATTCCCACCGCAACTAATGAATTTGCTGTCGGCAACTAGTTTTTATAACATAAGCCTGTCACATGTATCATTTAAACAAAAAAGTCATCGCCCTTAATGGCAAAAATGCCCCTAAATACCAATAACGCTATGTCGGGTCCCCGCCAAAAACAAACCATGAGTTATATCTGTAATGTATTCCGCCATTGCCATTTTCCATTCTCTTCAGACACTGGAGCTGTCAAATAAATATCAGTCCTACGGAATTCACAATAGGTGGGACCGAGCTACGGTGGACCGAAAATCGCTTAGCAATCCACTCTGTCTTGCAAACAAAAAGCTGGAAGGTACAGCGAAGTGGCACAAGCGATTCCCGTTCTCTTCAGCAATTTTTTGTCCCGACCTTTCGTCTTATACTTTGGCTTTATAGTTTTTGTTGATAGTTTTTTTTTATCATCGGCATTACCTTTATGGCGCCTGGTATCTAGGGAACGATCATAGCAAATTCTAATGGCTGTTAAAGTCTCTGAAATGGCTTGTTATTACCAAAACAAATTCGGCACTCTGTTATGTTAACTGTTATGGGAAATTGATTTCAGTTTTTGAGATTAGAAGGGCAGATAAATAAAATTGATATACATCCACTGTATGTACATTTTTAAAAGTGAATGTAATATTTTGGACACGAATAGCTTAGTGTTTTTTATTTTTTAGTGAAAAACTAGGTCATGCCATTGCATATGACCTTTATTGGAAAAGCAGGACTTTGTGTAAGAAAAGAGGAAAGAAATGTCTATTTTTGCCTAGAAATAAAACTCTCATGCTTAAGTACGAAAAACCGATACATTACTTTAATTTTTTATGACTACGACAAGAAGTACCTACTTGACTACATATTTTGTCTATAGAAGATCATTCGCTACTTTCAAGAACGGACTACAAAATCGGTAGGTTTTTTCTTTTTAAATTTAATTCTATCAGTAATTTATGTTCTAATTTATTTAATTACAAAACCAGCATAATCAAGTCTAACCAAGCATCAAATTCCCCTCATCCCAAAAATTACCTATTAAACAAATTACTCTAAAAATCTTTCAAGTGTTACTAAGAGCGAATAATAAATAGCTAACTATAGGTAGGTTTTAAGCATTTATTTATGAAAATAGCTGGAATCTCATCTAGTCGTCTGCCATTAACTGCCGAGCTGGGCATAGACCCGGCCAATTTCATGGTCTAACGCTCCCACCCTGCTGCAATCACTTACTACGTGTCGTCGGTTCAGATGCTGTTTCTATTGCTTTGCAAAAGTTACATACTTTATCAGCAGAGTGTATATTTATAATATGACTTTTATCATTCCAGAAAATACATTTTGTCGAATGTTTCAATACCTAACAGAATAAAATCTTGTCAGGCTTTAATTTTATAGATTAAAAGATGTTTATAATTACATGTCTCTAGAAATATGGTAGATCTGTAGAATTTTGGGTATCAGTACACATGGCCTACATGTTTTTTTTGTGTCTTGTGATTAAATTAGAATGCACACTTAGCAAGAAATTAGTATCTGACATTACTAGATACCTACACTTTTAATAAAATTTAGAGTCCACTTAACATAAACAAATAGCCCAACAAAAAATGACTTCTTTCTAACAAAGTGTACGTTGTCTATTGCTTTGAGCGTTTTCGACGACATGTAATAAAGCCTTACTGAATTGAACATGGCGACTGCGATCCGCTTGAAAACTATTCCGGATGCGATAGAAAACTCCATTCTTTTATTTTATTCCCTTTTTTGCTTTTATTCCATCGGGAAAATTGTTTCGTTCCATTGTGTAGGAGGTTACCTATTTGAAATAACTTGAAGAAGAATTGTAAATTGTAAATTTGTGTACAATATAATATGCTGGTTTGGTGTTGATGATGTTCTTTTTGTATAGGTTATGAATTGGATATGCAAAACATAAATGATAGAATAATTCATATTCATAAATATAAATTAACTACTGTTGTTACTTCCTCAAATCTAAAATGAATTGTATTAAATTGTTCCAAAATTTTGTACTAAAAGGTCAAATCTTAAAGTTCCTTATCGATTCCAGTAGGTATGTATAGGTATATGCATTAATATTTATGCATGGTCTATATTTGATGACCGTCTTGTAATTGCGCGTATCAACTAATTTAGTTTTTAATGAAATGTCTGACTGTAATATATAGGTATTCTTTTTACCATTCCATTTAAAGTATGTACTTGTTTAAAAATTTAAAAAATCTGCACAAGCAAGAAACAATACACCTTATTTTACCTTAAAACGGACTGCAATCTTGTAAACAACACACAAATAAACTTTAAGTCTCTAATAATCATAAAAATTCTACTACCCACTTGTTTAAACGTATTCACTTATGACTTTAGAAGCTCAAAGGATTTGCTAAATGGCTGAAAAGTTAAAGTTTTACGTTTAGTAAATTGCAGTTGCAATAGACATGGGCTTAGTACTTAAGTACTCAGCGTGGAATGGGGTAAAATGTATGGACAACTTCCGTTGGCATGAAAAATAACTGGTAATATAATAATACGGTCTTTGACAATCCTTAAGTCTGTTTTAAGGTTTGGCGTAAATGATCGTACATTGTTTTAAGACGTGTGTCTAAAATCATAATCAGCTGTCGTGCATGGGTTGTTGACGGTTTCGAAACTAAAGATTTTAAATGGGCACGTAGTGTGTAGTTAAATGTTAGGTACTACATTCAGTTGTTGTCTTGCTGAATGGTACTTTATTGATAACTAGTGGATGCCCGCGGCTTCGCTCGCATTAAGAAGTAAAACTTGCATCCCCTATTTCACCTCTTTAAAAGCGGCGTTTCCAAAAATCCTTTCTTAGCGGATTCCTACGTCATAACATCTACCTGCATGCCAAATTTCAGCCCGATCCGCCGAGTGGTTTGGGCTGTGCGTTGATAGATCACTATATCAGTCAGTCAGTCAATCAGTCAGTCAGTCACCTTTGAGTTTTATATATATCTTTCAATATTATTTTATTCAACCTATGTATATATTATCATGTAGGGTGTAGTGGTGTTTTTACATCCTAATGGAGTGTGCAGCACTAAACATTAACACTTGTAAACAATGCATAGATCTCTATCACATATATTAACAAAATTATCTGCAATGCTGTTCATTTGAAAGTTGCGTTGTGTTCATTTTTCTTCAAATAGTAGTAGAGTAAAGGTTTCTTCTAGGCAAGCGTGCTACATCTTAGACTATTGTGGTGCTTAATATCAGGCAAGCTATGGTAAAATGTCTCACTAGCCCCAACTCAGCTATTTCTTTATTCATTTTGAAAACCAAACATGATATAGGTAAATTGTTTTAAAAATATTTTTCTAAAGTTGTCTTTTTTTAATCTAGTCACTCGTGACCTGACAATAAGTAAAACTGCTATAGAATAGTGAAGATTGAAACGCGAAACGCCCTTGCCGTATCGATTCTAAGATCGTTTAAATCGCTTCTTAACACACTAGCCTTTAGAATCGCTGTACTAAATTAAATTTAATTGTTACTATTGTTTTTATTTGAACACGAGGTGTGAAAATTTTAGTCAGTTGTAACCATATATAAATAAATATTGCAGGACATATCAGACAGCGCCATCTAGCCTCATACTTACTACTCCGTTATATAATCTGTCGATGACGTTAATAAAAAGAATAGATAAAGTTGAGTAAGTTATTCCAAGAAAAAAGATATTCCCGAAATTGTTAAAAGATATTTCAGATAAAATAAAAGAACTAAATCTGTAAACGACCAAATAAATATTCTGGAAATCAAATTATGGCGGATTTTTCATCTTTATTATTCATGAGTTAATTACCAATTCAGAGAGATTTATTTATTACTAAAACTATTAGTGAATTAATACTATTCAAAAATGTTGATGTCCATTTAATTTGTTGCATAATTTAACCGATTTCTCAATAATTAAACATAAATTTCGTCATAACTTTTGTTTTTATTAAACATAAATAATTCTTAATTATGAGCATATTAATTAACGGTATTGATAAAATAAAATCACAATCTGAATGTTATTAGCTTGATTTTAGTAGTAATTTTTAACACGTCAATTTTGATAAACTGACACTTTTGTGTCAGTAAAATGTAAAAAAAATATATAAGTAGGAAGATACCTACACAACTCATCAATCATCATCATTATCTTCAGCCCCTGTGTACCACCTGCTGGGTGTAGGCCTCCTTCCCTAGGTGCTGTAAGTGTCGGTCTTGTACTTTAAAACAATAGTTTGTTATACACAATACTTTATGAGTTGAACACTATTCGATACGCTTATAGCAAAATAAAAAAAACGTGTCATATCTAACTAAATATGTTCACGTTATAGCTATTGCCAAGAAGCAGAACTAAGCTAATCCTTTCGAAATTCTCACATCCAATTTTAACGCTCTAAGCTACGGTATTGGTCAATTTGTTATTAAATTTGCAATTATTTCCGCTTATAAAACACCAAGATAAAAAACAATGTCGGTTTACAAAGTGGTAAGACTAATAAGTAATCTTATCGAAGCTATAAGAAAACGAGACGAAAAATGTTCTTATTCCAGTTTACCAACAAAACATTTTTGGGAGCGTAACTCAATTGCGTAAAACATAAGTTTCCTTACAAACACACCCTAAATATGACAGAAAGAAACTTTAACAATCATGTACCAAGTTCGTAGAGCGCCCGTTTTTCGGGGACAAACGAGAAAACTGCTTGCGAAGCGCAAATATTAGCATTTTTATCGTCACAAACAACGCGACACGTAACAACAGTAAGATTAAAATAAAAATAAAACCTAGCCACGTTTTACATAAACCTAATCTACACTAATGGTAATATTATTTAACAAGCAAGTAAGTAGCTTATTGTAATGTGTTACGATATAGTAACGTAAAAAGTAAGCTAACCCTTCGTTGAAAAAAAGGAAACCACGCCATTCGACAAAACGTGTTTTCGGCAAAGGGATATCTGCATCGTGAAATAGTGAATACAAGCCCGGTAACTTCTGACCGGTAGCGTTTGAAGCACGTTATGCGACTGCGCGAAAACTTGCTAATAGCCACATTGATTTTGCAGATAGAAGCCAGGTCGGAGCACAAACCTACCTCCACTGCGAACACAAAACGACTGCAAACCACTGCCGCCTCACTATCGAATCAACAACGCCACATTCAAACGCACAGACTCTTTTAAAACACGCAATGTAAAGCGTAGCGTTGAAAAATACGTAGACTTCTTCCCCGTTACTCGCGGTAGGTTAAAGGTAGATATAACAATAACTATATTATTATTACCTACGCTCGTTTCAACTGAAGCCACCGTTCTGACTTTACGTTCAATAACGACGAATTGCCATCGAAAAGGAAAATCGTTATTGTATAACAAAATATAATATTACTGCCCTTGGTCGATTACGTTTCCCGAGGAGAAGATACAGGAATATTGAAAGAAACGGCCGAATTGTCCTTTTCCTATTGGGATCGTAATAATTTGAGGACTGTAGCAGTTTTATTCAGTGTGGAATAGATTTGACTGGATGGGCGTGAAACAAAGGGATCCTATTTTGGGAATTGCTGATAGTACACTGAACGCCGCTTGCAAAGTCAGCAAAAGCTCCTAAACAAACTTTCAGGTATTGTAGTACGCCGTTGGAACGATATTTTATGAATATTGTGTTGGCTAATGATGCTTGCTCAACGTGGAAATTATTTAAAAATAAATAACTTGCTTAAACTTTGATTTAAATGTAAAATACCCCTACTTATAAGACTTATAATAAGATATTTTTGAAATAACAGCACTTATAAATCCTAGGAATTTAAGATTCCAAATTGGAAAATGATAATTGTGATCTTCTCAACTAATTTTTTCACACAAAATATTACATAATTGATGTAAAATACCATACCAAGTATCAAATATAAAAATAAAGCTAAACTAAAATGTTAAGAAATTTATTTTGAGTATTTCCTGTAAAGTGTTGCCAGAAATCTAGAGAAGTTTTAAGTACCCTCTGGTGACAATATCTAAACAAACTTCCTTCATATTTTGTCACTACATACTTTAGAAACTAATGACGTTACAGCTTATCAACTTAGCTCACAAAAAAACATAAACAATATTTTACAGTACTTTTTTTATTTAATTTACATTAAATTTAATAGGCAACTCTTCATACTTTTATTATCAAATTCCATGAGAGTCAAGTTATCTGCAGCATAGGTACTTTTATCTACTAGTAAAAAAACCTTGTTTCCTGATAATATAACAGATTATAAAACTATAGCATGCATGCAGTTTTACAGTAACATTGGAATATTTTTATATTAATAGAGTTGCAAGTGAACACCCGCCCACGTTTGCGGATTAATAAGTTACCTTATATAATAATAATAATAATAATAACTTTTTATTGTAGACACTGAGATCCATATCACACACAATCATAAACAGAGAATATATACAATATTATATAGAAAGGTACATTTTAAGTTGCAATTGCTACCCATCGTTCATATGTAGCAGACAGCAGTTGCCGGTCCATAAGGCTTCTGACAATCTTATTTTTACACGTATCAATTCTGAACATGAAGGATGCGATGCGTTTTCTTTGGATAGCGTTAAATGAGTCAACTCGCGAACTCGTGTACATTTCCGAGGCACTACAATACCACTTCAGGCCCATCAGGTGCCTGAAGACGTTGTTGTAGGCTACTCTTATTGCATTGTGCGATTATATGTACTCCAAGGTATAATATATCTCCTTATCAGATAAAATTTACTCTTACTAGCATTGTACCCAAGCAGACACAAGTAAAACTATCCAGTAAGAATATACGAAACAGAATTTAAGACCAACTAGTCAAAATACTGGAACATATCAAACGTGCAACCAAAATTACGTTCTCGTCTAATGAATTTAGACCCCCGCTCTCAAATGGGAATGGTTCCCCTTCCCTTCATATGCCTTTACTGTTATGGGGGCAGGGTAGGTCTTGATAAATTGGTTTGTTGTTTTGTAGGTACGTCGGTGTAGGGTGCAAAGTGGAAAGGATCAGGTGGGGTTGTTAATGCTGGAGATGTGTTTGATTTGTCTAATGATACATAAAGCTGGTATAAAAATCTTTGTAGAAGATGTTAATTTGAACTACGAGTAAGTAGGTATGGGTGATTTGTGTTATATAACATGTGTTATATAATGTTCGAACAAGACTACAAAATAAGAATAAGATACAGATAATTTCTGATACTAATAAAATACTGATAGTGTTCTAAAAAAACATATTCCTACCTAAATGCAGATTATAAAGCCACAAAAGAAGATATATGGCATTTCATAGTTGCATTTAATACAAAACAAGAATTCGGACCAGAATCTAAAAGGAAATCGTACAAACTGTCCTCCATACATTTTTATTTCCAAAGTCTAAGTTACTGATACGAAACACAATACTAGTACGTGATACTTCTCAATGCAATTGTACAACGCCTGGGACCGTTCATCGAACGACTTTCCTTTATCCAACCAAAAAGTCCTATATCCAACCAATTCCAACACAACATAAGACTTTCCCGACACCGAAAATACACCCAATCCCTCTCCAAACACAAATGGTTCAACTCGCGTTTACCACTTTTCTACTTATGCCGTTTCACATCTAAGCGTGCAAAATATTTCCTTCACGAAATCCAAAAGGTTGTAAGTGGCTATCGGAGCGCTAACTCTTACGACTTTTTAGCCGGGATATGCACAGTCTTATCTCGCCTGTAGCAAGGTGATTTACTATAATTAGAAAGATAGCGGTGGATGCCTTTTGTTATAATTTTCCAGGCTGGCTCCGAGCGCTTTCCCGCGCCAAACTCATGAAAACGCCGGCCATTTTGTAATGTGCCTTGTTTTTTGATAAGGGTATTAAAATAACGGCGTATTCGGACGGTTCTTTGCTTAACTATGGAAGGTACTTGTTTATATATTTGTGTAGGTGGTTAGGTACGTGAGCGCACATTTTGAATGCAAATTGGAAGAGTTGCTAATGAAATTTAAGGAAATTAACTATCGTGCGAAGGCACTTGGCGCGGCCTATAGGCCGGTATCTCGCTATAACGATAGTGAAATACCCTAATTTGAATATTATTCCTTTATCTAAACAAGGTGCTGAATGTTCTCCGCTTTAAGGCTTACAAGGACCTTGCTGAGAACGTTCCTGACATTTACATTTTACTTAGTCTAGGGCTCTAATTAGAATATTCTAATATGCCATTTTAAAATCGTATTTGAAGTTTAAATAAAATTAAAATAACTACCTAAAGTTATCCTCTCATTAACTAAAACTAAAATTACCTACTATCAAAGATAAAGCACGTGTAACTTAAATCCAAAAACAAATAGATAGAAATCTCGTAGACCGTTGAACTGGCGGCGTAGTCGATAAACAAGCTACGCACTTTCGTAGCAGCTACGAGCTTTGTAGCACGCTAAAACAAATTCACCCTTCGCACCCTATTGCTAAACGCAATAACTTTATTATATTGATTGTGCTTTAAATGTATGTAACATAGTAAGTCAGATATCTTGTTTAATTTACTTATCCTCTTAATTGTACAGTTATAAGATATTATTGATTCAGGCGTTACTTTGCGGAAATCCATTGTAAATGAAACTCTGGAGACGTATAATCTTCCGCTGCGACAACACTTAACCGGAAAACAAAAAAACAGAAAGCCGTCACAGCAGAAGAACACTACATACATCTCATAAGATTCATGTACAGATATTATGAAACTTGATGTAAGGTTAAACCTAAACCACAACAAAATAATGTATACAAACATAGTTATATTTCACTTAAGCTTTTATCAATTGGGATATTTTTTTTGAAAAAGTACGTTCGCAAATTCTGTATATTGAATATAACTTTATTAATCAAATAGTTTCACACATATTCTTAATGTTATGTACGGTACAAGATACAAAAATTATAAAAGCAAAACACACGCTTTTATAAAAAAAACGATAAACGAGCATCTTTAGCAAACAGGAATAAGCCTCCACGATTATTTGCTCTATAATATTTATGCAGTACGTACGTATTTCCTTGGTCCTTGGTAGACCAAGGAAGAGGTGGAGGGATGTGTTCCAAGAAGTCTGCGGTCCTGATTGGATGAGGAAGGCGAAAGAGAGAGATGAGTGGAAAACAATAGGGGAGGCCTTTGCCAAGCAGGCAACTTCTGCTGACAAAAATTAAAACTCAAAGTGTGAAATTTTTAACTAACAATTTTGTGGCAGTAGAATAAAAACTATTTTTTTTAATTTTTTTTATTTTTTTTTTATTTACGTACGTATTTAGTACCGCGATAATGCAAATATAGGCTCTGAGTGTCGCTATGGGCATTTCAGACGCCATTACTGAAAATTCCACCACGTTTCGACTCTCTGGAGCTTTACATGTATTTTCGTGATATCAAGTGCTTTCCGTTTTTAATTTTAATAAATTTTTACGCGCAATTCCGTGAGGTGTGAAACATCCATTTGCTGTATATGGGTAAAGGGTGTTACGGTGATTGCTGTTTTGTATTTATTTTGTTGCTTTGATGTAGATAATAATGCTTTGATTGTGCTGGTGTGATGTTTAAAATTATTTAAGAATTACTAATCAAGTATTTGTGCAGTGTTAATTATGTAAAACTATACAAGATATGTATGTAATTCTTATGTATCCATTTAGAAGAAAAAAATATGGTATTGAAATTGAACAAAGTTATGAATCAGAAGAAAGGACACAAGTATTTATGCATTTAAAAAAATATATATACCTAATTACTTGTGTTGAGTCTGGTCGTTTGTATGTATAATAAGTATGTATTTACAAAAGAAAAGTATACTTATAAGTATTATATCCGTTGTCTAGTACCCACGACACAAGCGTTTGCTTAGTGTGGGGCTAGGTGGCGCTGTGTGCAATGTCCCGGAATATTTATTTATTTAAAAACCAAATGATTCAAGTTGAACTGAATACCAAAAAATTTTCACTTTACTTTGAATTTTTTTTTTTTTTACGTGGGTTAGCTTTACGTTTGACTACAGCCTGCCTGATGTTAAGCATTGCTGCAGCCTAGGGTGTAACACGTTTATCTAGAAGATACCTATTAACTCTAGATTTGAAAACCCCTGGATTGTAGTTCGCAGGAAACACAGCTTCTGGTAAAGTGTATAGTCATATACACTTGTTTGTAAATGTATCCTTTATCCATCAACACTGCATAACAACGAATATTTCCAACAATTGTAACAGCCAGCCATTTCACCAATGTTCATAGAAATTCCTTTCAGCAACAAAATATTATCTACCATCCATTAACACGCAATTCTTGAAATAACCTCATGCGATCTACAAACCAAGTAGAACCTTTCAAAGTGGTGCGTTTTTATTGATTTTTTACTTCACGAACGTTGAAGTCGTGGGAGAGAACTGAATGCGCCATTGTAGAGCAGTTTTACTATAAAAGATGCGCTTTATTTTTTATGTCTTAAGGTTTAATTTTGCTCGAATAACTTTATATTATAAAGATAGGTAAGTAGTAACTTGACTTGTGACAAATCGTTTATATTCTTCTGTTTCACTTTTCAGAGTTTATTGTGACATATCCAAAAAGTAACTGCAGAATTTTCATAAATTTCCTTAGCCATTTTATCTTTGATAGAAATTGATGAAATCATATACTTGTGTACCATGCATAAATATAAACGTCTCAGTAAGGTACATATTTATAAAAGATTTATTTCAACAAGTAGATTGATATAGTTTACAAAATAAAAATATATAGTTTTTGAAACCTCGCTAAAACAAACAACAAGACATCAAAGCTTTTTGAGTAAAAGAATAACATTGAATACTTATGTTACACAAGAAATCGCAACAAAATATGTTAACGGGATAATTTCATACATATACTTACTAGTAGCTACAATTAAATAAAGACTAGCTTTTACGAAGTTACTTAGATAGTTCTAACAACTTCGAACAGATTCAGACATTCCCAGTAATGCTGATAAAAACCTCTACCGTCCTCACACCATAACCTTACTTATTCAATTGCATGGAAAATCGACGGGATTTCCTTGCATCTTGCATCCCTTTCTCCCATACATTCCACCTCTGCACATGAAAGAGACAAAGGTCCAGTAATTGAGGGTAATAGAGAAATAGTTTTAGTCTAGACTGAGCTAGAAATTGCGAATTACCGGGCTTAGTCGCTGGTTAAAATATGTAAGTATATTGTAATGGTTATTGTAGGTACATATGCTGTTTGGAGTTATGTGGTAGTAGGGGAGTGTGAATATTGCCTTTGGGTTGAACAAAATTCCAACTAACTGCCGATACCTATTAATAAGTTAGATTTTTATTAGGTTATATCCTAAGATTTAATTAATTAGTTCATTTTGTGTGAGAAGATCCAGTTTAAATAATATTTTATTTTTCAATTGATAAGATTTACTTTGAATTAAAAATAATGTTTTTTTTTTGCATGTTTTAGGTACCTATAACAACTTTGTCTCCTTCAGTGCTAATTCTGTTTGAGAAGATAAGAAAATTTCCGCTCTGCATCCTGTAGACAAAGCAACTCGTAAGCTCCCCACGAACTTGCAAATAGGCTGTAAAAGTAGGCCATAATTTAAACATGGATCTCGTTATTTTTATGACAATCTACCGCAACGTTATAAATGCCTAGCGCCACCTGCGGTCAACTTAAAACAAATACAAGTAGATACATCCACCTGCCAACTTTATGCTCCCATAAACGGCACAAGCACCCATAAAAGCATTATTACCTATTAATTTCACACCACATTAGCGGCACTCACAATAAAACTTCGATGTTTAGTTCTGTGACACTGATTTTCCGTTTTTGATTTCAGCGCCATCTCTCCGCGAGCGGTGGAGGCTCGCAGGAAAAGATTATAGGCCTTATACGACCGAGTTTACGACGTCGTAAAAGTGCGCCGTAAAACCGAAGGGCACGCACGCCCTCTGTTAATCGTTCAGAAACCGATATTGCGGTAAGGCCTCGAGATAGATTACTTTTAGGAATGTTAGGAATAACCTCTTGGCGTTTGTCTATTTATGATCCCGCACTGAATTGCAAGGTACCTATATCCACGTAGGTATAGGCACCTTGCGGCAACTCTCCTTGCCAATTCTCCCTTGCCATAATTCACCGTAAGCAGTAAAAGTGTAATGGGTTGTTTATGTAATCTCGATGTATAAAATCAATCTTATTATCCTTTGGCCCGGGTTATGGTTAGCCGCAATCTGCTACTTCCGAAATGGTACCTAGTTACTATGGTGGTATTGTCTTATTGTAGACCGTACCTAATATAAGTAGGTAGGAGGTAAAGTTAGTAGGTAAGTAGGTACAGGTAAATCTAGGTAAATGTTCCATAATAAACCTTAGTACATTTGATATTTTTATCAGCATAAAGGGAATCAGAATTAAGTAACTTGATATTTTTTTCCTAAACCTAAGTAAGTACTTAGATTAGTTTATGCAAGCATTGGACACACTTTACTACAAATCTCAGTAAATGAATTTGAATTTCATTTCATACTAGGATTAAATTGGATTGCGACAACCGGTCAGAAGCGGTCTGTATCTTTCTTAGTAGGTCCAAGTCTAAATCCAAGTTATACCACTTAGTAAGTACTTATTAAGTGCCTACTTAATGAGCACTAGGTAATTATATTATATTATTACATATATGTATTAATTCAGCATTATTATATCTTAAATTAAACCAGGAATGAGATAGTACAAGCCATTGATCTCAAATTCCCACATTCAAGTCCAAACTAGCCTGTCAACCGTTTAACTGTTACATTTTTATTGAGGCACCCTCACAATCGTTAAAGTTTTATTGACCCAAACACCGTCACTTTAAAAATATACAAATTTACGGTCACTCAAACTGGTACCTAACGATAATTCAACACATCGTATAAACGTTTTATTGCAGTATCAATGTAAACAAAGCATCCATTTTGGAGATTTTATGTGGTTTTACAGGTAAAGACCTAGGTTGATTTACTTACGCAACCAGCTTTAGTTCGGTTAAAGTATGTTAGTATTAGAGTGGCCAATTCTAGTGTCGAGATTTCAAATAGCCCTAAGAAACAGAATATGGACTCTATGGTAACTAAATAGTGTGTTTTTCTAGTTTTTTTTTTAATAATTCGGTACTTGTGAATATAAAACTACAAATGTTAAGTACATCAAAGTTAATCTAACTCAGATATTTCACCTCATCAGATTCCTAGCAAATGTTAAATGTTTTATCTACAAATTGTAATCAATATAATATGTAAATAAATGCAGCTACACTGATACTGAAAATATGAATAAGTTAAAATGTTGCTTGCTAGATTAATTAACCCCTCACTCTTATTGGAATGGTTTTGGTAAGTATCTAATTAAATAAGCAGGTAGGTACCTATAGTAATAATAATTATTGTGAAGAAAGTAACGCTGTGGATGTCAGTTGTATTATATTCAAAACCTTAATGGTTTTTACTCCCGTTTATTTAATTGCATTTCTAAATCTTTAGTCCTAATAAAGGACAACCTAACTATATCTACGAACAAAATAATATTTATCTTATAAATGTTTTATGGTATAATAACTTGTTTGAAACAAATCTGCAAAAAAATGTTTTACATTTTAGCGAAATAAGCAGCATCCTACAAAATATATTTATCACTACATCTATCTGAATTTGATAACACTACGAGGGTGACCGACCGCGTAGCAAACTCTTTGCTTACGTAATGCATGCTGTAGCTGACAGATGGCGATGCAAGCTTGATTAGCGAATGCAAGCTGACCATGCGTTGTAATTTTTAAGCGTGCCAATAGATGGTGCTGTTTTAAATATATTTTTTTCTAATTTATTATATTGACTTTCTCTTCTGCATAATTATGTGGAAAATTTATAGAAAAGTACTAAAGATAGCTTTATTTACAATAATAAAATATAAAAACAAGGCAAGAAAAACTAAACATACTACTTCTAACTACTACAAAAAGGGGCACTTAGAAAATCTTTAGAAAAGCCTAAAGATAATCTAAGTGCTCCAGCCCACTACCAGAGGGCAGCGTGCCCAGCATAATTATATTATATTATTTTCTTTTTAGGTACCTATTGTATATTTAATGTGTATGTAGTGGTACTGACTTACCAAGTTAAATAAGAAATCACGTTATGTATTAATTTTATCACTTTGCACTTCAGTTTGCGAATAGAACACGTCATATTTATCGAAATATTTTTAGGTCAACTTGGGAGTTTGAGCACGATTTTTACATCATAAAAATGTGTAATTAACTAATTAGTTTATGTAAAATATAACACAGACTTATTTTATGCATTGTAAACATAGATTAACTGAGACAAAATCAATAGGAAATTATTCCTACCAAAATAAAAATAACTGTTCAATCCGGGAAGGGCTTCTTTTGCTCAATTTGTTTTATTGCATGTCTACAATACAAAACAGTCATAAAATAATAAACTTTCATCGAAAAAGCCGCCTTTTGTTACTAAATTTGTGTGACTATGTAGGTAATTTTTTTAAGAAAAAATAAACTCGTTTTTTATTGAGACCAGTTATTGTAATAAAACACTTACCTAAAACATATTTTTTGTTTTATAACTGTTTAAAAAGGTTGAATACAAAATTGCCCTGACAACATTAAAAAAAGTTTCTTGGTGCAATAAATTAGATGACATGAGGTATTTTCCTTTCGATTTTAGCTAAAACGCTTAAATAGACAGTTAATTTCATTATAATAATATGGTATACTCATTATACTTAGGTACCTACCTTTCTTCCATTAACCTTTTAACCAGTAAGACGTGGACTACTTTAGAAGCCAGTTTTTATCAAACACTGCCATCTATCGGAGCTCTTTGACATCTTTTATCGGTTGATTAAATCGTTCGATGCTACCCCTTTATGGGCATGCGTGAATGTATTCCACATGCTTGTTTTTTTATGGAAATAGATAAAACTCTGTAGGTGTCTTTAGCCTTTATCTGGATAGTAAATCTGTATTGTTTTTGTTTATATTTTTTCAATAAATAGGGCGTTTGGAGTAGAACGAGAAGTTTTTCGTTTGACTCAGTATATCTTGGAAATCAGTTTTTTTTGTCGGTAGGTAGGTATACCTTCTGTCGCCTACCAAAATAATCAGAAGTAAGCGGATTTTTTAGTAGAAACTGCAAATTACATTGTTATTCTTACATAGACATTACATTTTATTCACATAAATAAGATAGTGCTCATTGCTTTGTTTTTTAATCTATTTCGTTACTAGATTAGGAAATGTCAAACCGAACATAAAATTTGCCACCGTCCACACCGTCGGAGCATATTAGAAACCATAAACAAAAATACTACAAATGACTAGTGGGAGACTCAGAACTTACATGTAAAAATGTTTTTAACTTAGCTGCACTAACCTTAAATCTGCATTAAATTATTTACCTACCTATATGAAAATTATATATACCTACTTATTCATAGTATCATCATACTTACAAGCTTATGAAACAACCAAAAAACATTTATTCTTCTCATTACTCATTACATAAGCAAATTTCTGACCTAGACATTGTTTACCTCAAAACAAGTAAGATTTCAACCTGCGTTTATTTTTCTCAATAAAATCCTTGATGTACGTCCATTTTGTTACATCACTCGACAACGTTTTATGTAACACACCTACAATCACGTGAGAATAAATATTAATAAGAACTAATGTGAGAATGTGAGTTTGTAGGATGTCATTAGATTTTTTTATATATTCCTAAATCTTCTACGCTAACAACTATTCTCCACCGCTCTTTCTTCACATGGAAAGAAAGTACGTTCAGAGCGGATTGATCTTGTTTTTAATTTAAAACGGGTTATAAAAAGTAATCAAGCTTTTAAAGAAACTATTTCATGTTTTTGCCTTGCTTTTTTTTTCATTTATGACACTCATTTCATAATTGTATAGAGATATGTGTTGTAAGTACATATTAACTAGACTATGATTTTGTTTAAGCTAGATAATTATTTCAATCAGCAAAAATTTAAGCCAAAAAGTTTGTTCAATAAAAATAGAAAAACTAAATCAAGGGCAAATCCAAACACACTAACTAGTTACACCATAACACCATGGATTGCGTATTCTAACAAAACATCATATAAAAATGTCGGCGATGGGTGTTTTTCTGTACTGATGATTGAATTAAACCTCTATCCGTGTAGCAGAAGCCACTTAGCGTAATCAAAATAAACAGGTGAAGCTAATGCAAATAACTAGTGATGAAAATAATTCTCTAGTAGGTATTTAATGGATTGAGAGGAATTCGGTTTAATAAAAACACATAATAAGGTTGTAAAATGTGTAATTTTATGTAGTATGGAGTTTTTAGAGGTATCGTAATGTTTCCGTAGTTTGAGTGATTTTGTTTTGGGAGATTTTTCTTGCTGATTTTGTTATTATAAAGATAAAGAGCGTTATGTGTTATGATTATTAGCATTTATAAATAAATAAATATTTCAGGACATATCACACAGCGCCATCTAGCCCCATACTAAGCTTACGCTTGTATCATGGGTACTAGATAACGGATATAATACATATTATATACTTTATTAGTGAATGAATTTATGATAATTTATTTAATATATTACTTATTTGTTGTAAGTTACTAGGGGGTTGTGTGTGTATTTGATTATTATTATGTTAGGTCTTTTTTGTGAAATGGCTTAAAGTTCTGAGCTGAAATTCAAAGACCATCCTTTTGTCTGGCGTTGCGCCGCCCTCTGACATTAGCTTATGGAAGTTCAAGGAATTAAATCATCCAAGGTAGTACAAGTACATGTTATTTTGATTAATCTTGTTTTTTTTATTTCACTTCTTATTCTTCTCGAATGAGAGTGGCCAACTCTGGTGTAGGAAATTTATCAAGCCGTCCTAAGGGTCTCTGAAATTTCACTAATAAAATCAATCTAAATTATCTTTTCCAGTAACAGATAATAATCAGTAATAAGATCATTTAAAACATTTTTCAACAGGAAAAAATTACATTATTTCACAATAACATACTTTACTATATATTTCTACAATTATATGTATTTAGTTACATTGTGGTGACAGTAAATAAATAAGTTAGTATTAGGTAGAAGCTATGTTATGGTTTGTTACCTTTTTTTATCACGAAGTTATAATCCAATTCAGTTTACCTCCCATCGTTTCTATCAGAATCGTTAATTGGTTTCTTACCAGATATGTCCATTAACGCAATCAAAGACAAACTTCTCCGATACTGTTTATGTCTGCTATACATCAGGCGATGGAAAAATCTTAATTTAATTCGAGATTTATTGGTTTTATATACTTATTGCTTACTAATACGTGTGGGGCTTGGGACTTTGTCAAAATACACTGTTCTAAGTCAATTATTTCTTAAATTATAATTAATTTCAATTAAAACACAAAAAACCTACTTGAGTTTAAACGTCAAAATGGTGTTACAGTTTTATTAAAATGGTATTATACTCGTAAAAGCATACTTATCATATCCTACTTTTTCACTACCTAGTGTAAAGTATTTATAAACAAGTTACATTTTTACAATGAAATTTAATGAAAAATACGTTTTTTTTTGTAAAGTAACAGTACATCTCGTTTACAATGTTTATAAAAGAATATTCAGGAAAATGATGAAAGCCAAAGTGTTAACTTTATAACTTTGACAAAGCACTTAAGTGTGAAGCTGTGTTTAAGTACATATCAGCCATTAAGCGAGCGTCTGTGGATTTACGACCAATTAAAACGTGCAGCCGGACCAATTAAACAACAGTTTGTTTATTAGTATTGAGTCGTTTATCTGGTGTTTCAACCGCTCTGTTAAATACAGTGGCGGTACTTTGGTCCTTAGGTACTTACATATATTCTTACAAAGTATGTATGCTATATGACTTTTTTATCAACATGTAGGTTTTAATGACTGTGTGTCTGTGTTTATCAGTTAGAATTAAAGCTCGTGCGATAATAATTATTGCAAGTGTAAGTTAGATTTTATCTATTTTATATAACTTTCATCGGATTGAGTCACACGGCTTGCGATTTCTTAAACATTGATTCATTGACTAACCTTTCATGAATATGATTATTATTCTTCGTGATTCAAAAACAAACACTCCTTGATAGGTATATAATTATATATATTATATAGGTATAATCGCTTGTTATGAATTCAAAGTTAAGAAGTCGCTTCTTTATTGTCATGTACATATGTAGAAGCAGTTTTTTCAATATAATAGATGGGTAACCGAAAAGTGGCATTCAGTGGCAGATGACACGTTAAATGGTAGGTTCCGGCTGTTTGTCTAGTACTAACTGCAGTCAGTTGTTAAGCCATGTCACTGGCTCTTCGGGAGGCTTGATAAATTCTCGACACCAGAGTTGGCCACTCTTATTCGATAAGAAGAAGAATATCACATTTCCATCGTAATACAAGATCCTCTCCGATTTTTAACATATTCTACTAAAATTCCTTATAAGTAACTTTCTTCTGGTTATGATAAAATGAAAACATAATTTTGCTTCGGCTAAAATTTGTAAGATGAATAAACATAGGTACAAATACAAACATAGTATCTAATATAATACAGGATATTAACTAAATAAATTCCCAGACAAAAAGCAAATAGAAAATACATAGAGAAAGAAATATAACAGGCAAACTAATCACTTAAATCAATCGCTACACTTAACTGTTTTAGTTTTGATGATATAGTTACATCATTTGGTTCTGTGTGAATTTGTTACATATAGTGTAGATATTATAATAACATAGGTACAAACAAACAATCTAATACAACCCAGGATATTAACAAAATAAATTCCCAGACAACAGCAAATAAAAATACCTAGAGAAAGAAGTATAGGTATAACAGGCAAACTAATCACTTAAACCAATCGACATACGTAACGCACCCGGGGGTCAATACAACAAATTTTCAATTACCCTCAATGGCAACAAATTCAGCTCAAATGTAAATTATTTCAGTGTGTGCATTATAAATATAATTGTAGGTGTGTTATGGGCGGAGAATGTGTGGCCAATGGGAGAGAGCTACGGAGGCTGGGCGGCGCTTGGCTGAAGAGTAATGTTGTTCCTGCGAAGCCTCCGCGTGGAACGGACTGGAACCTGAAAGCGGAAAGCATGTGTTAGAGCTTTTTGGCTGAGATTTCACGTGGGTATTGAGTAGCTGATTTTGAAAAGTATCTTATATGATTTTCTATCTTAAATTATGTGATGGTAGAATAAGAAGTCTTTATTTTGAAATTTAATTGGCGTTTTTCACATAACTCGGTATGTTGCTGTACATACTAAGTATTTTTGTAGTTCAATTAATTGTATTTCAAAACTGTTTTTTTTACTTTTCGTAAATTAAAGTTATCGTAAATATAAGTAATTATACAATAGTTCGTTTAGCAAACAATTTCTTTTACCACCCATTACTGGTAACCAATGTGGCAAATGGTAACTAGAATTAACCATATTTGTTAATTTATTATGAATATATCGCCAACCAAATTTCATTCAAAACGAAACCCAATTGCCAAAAAAACACTTCAACCAGTTCAAAAACTATCTATCTAGACACAAACTCGTCCAAGTGGCAAAATAAAAGCTTTGACACTTTATCTAAAGCTCAGCACTCCCATTAATGCACCATAACAATCAGAAGCTGTAACTTTAACCACCTTTACTATACTCAGCGACATTTACAACCACCAAATGAGTCATAAAATGGCCGAAACGTTCACAACAGATAAATTTATCGATGAGACTACGTCGTTGAAGTCGTAAAATCTTCAAATAAAGTCCCATGAAGGTAGCTTTGTCCCGTGAATATCGAGCTTTTGTGTCAATCATTTGTGTCAAACAAAATATAAAGTTGAGTACCTATATTGTAGTGGTTATAGGGATGTGCTACTTTATATTTTGAGTCGTATGGTGTGTTTGAAACGAGGTCTACACAAACTTCTTCTGAGTAAATATTTTTAGAATTGATTTTGCGGTTCATGATTTTAGAATTGAGAAATCATTATGACATGATAAACTCATCTCTAATCTCTTTGCGCAATTTAGAAACAAATATATTTTATAGTAAAATATCAAATTACTAAAACTAATAGGCACAAAAAAATTCTTAATGTTTTTATTTTTTACTACTTACTTAGTAACAAATAGGTAGTAATTAATATGGTTAGTTTTTTGCCTAGTTTTTTGTAAATAATGATATTATAATCACAAAATATAACAAAATCAAGTTTTCTGCTTGAAATATAAAATATTCTCAAAGACATCACTAAATAATACGACCGGGAAAACTACTTCATTACCACTCAATGTGACTACAAAAACTACTATAAACCAGCACAATGACCCCAAAATGATTTAATTCTATACCATTATACTAATAATAATTATGTTCATTGTTAATTCGTACTACGTCGGGCCTCAGAATTATAAATTTGCGATTAGGTATAAAGCAGAAAGGTGCCTCAAAAGATTTATTATCTAGGGGAGCCATTTTGTTTTCCTATTTACCTGAAGTTTTCTATTGTGTTATAGTTTTCGAGGCAATTTAAAATCGACCACAATGTATCCGCGCAAAAAATACTATCTCTCTGTGTGTGAAATTTGATTCTGCACGATCATTATTACTGTGAAACTTTCTTTTGTAATCACCGACAAAGCGAAAAAGAAATTTTGGAATTTTAATTCAAAAGGTAACCATAAAAAGGTGAAGGTACCTTTGTTAAACAGAAAGTGCTTTTTAAAGTTCCATAAAAATGATTTTCAAAGCAATAATCTCCTTAAAATCATAAACAGTTTTAATAGGTTCTATTCATATTTTATTGCCAAAACCTGTGTTTGCAAAACTGATGGTCAAACAAAAGCAAAACTAATTGTTGCATTTTTACAAATAATGAATACTTAAAACTTTTGCACCTTATCCGAGTTACGTAATAAGCTTAACCTTCATAAGTGTAATATTTATCGGGATTGTTGAGTTTGTGTAATAAAAAAGGCTTGTCTAAATTATCTTGAACAATAAATAAGATAACATTGTAGTGAAAAAAAGTAAAATGTGTTATCTTTATAGCCCATAGAGAGAGCTGTAATAGTCCGCCAATCAATAACCGAGACTTACGACTCACAACACGGCAGGCGAGGTTCAAATATCATCATCCTGCTTCGAACCAATTTCGGGCGAGACAAAGCCGACTCTGAAGCAATCCTTCCGATTTATTACAACTAAAACGACCATAGAGCCCTTACTTGAATTTCAACATAATCTTTATGTGAACATTAATTTTTTTTCTGACTTATTTATCGAGCACCAAAGGACCGGGACCAAGCAGGTGGTCCCTACTTAATCAAGACGTTACCCAAAAAAGACTGGTACCCATATTTCGTTTTTTGCCTGAATTATAGTTTTGTTCACCGTAAGTTATGCCCGAATAGGTTTTGTTTAGTTATTTATATAAGATATTTTAATGCGATGGGAAAGACGTATGTTATAATGAATATATTAGCAATAAAGTAAGGGATATACAAGAGCCGGGTTTGTGCAATAAAATAGTCTTACGACATGTTAATAACGTGAACAAATGCATATTTAATAGGTATGTATGTATATCTATGCACCGGTGAGTTATTGATAGAGAGGTAAAACGGTGTGAGTCAAAGGTAACCCTAATCTAAACTAAACGTGGATTTGAAATACCGTCTCTCAGAAAATTTATGTGGAGACCATAAGTCTCGCAAAACCAGATTTTGGTTAGAATTATTAAACCTTGACTCATTTAAAGAAAATTTATGTTACATTCATAAGTTAGATTTTAGAATAATAGTGAATATGTCATTTTGAAATACGCTCTATAGCTCTAATATCTGTAATAGACAATAAAAAACGTGATCTCATATATTCGCCAAAGTAAAGACGCATAGAGCTTAAACTCTTGGCAAAAACGTATAATATTATAGCTCTCTATCGATAGTACAAAAAGCATTCATCAAATTTATTGCATCAAAAGCAAAAAACAAAGTAACACAGCACCTCAGCATTTCAGAACAGCGACTATCCGAACAAGATCATAAACTCTCTGCCTACACGGCCGATTGCAATCCAGATAGACTCTTGATTTAGACATCTTGTCCCTCAGATTTATTCACAAGAACTTATAGGTTTATAGAGGTATTTCTCCAAGAGACATCATTATTGGCGGACTAGGGTATAGATTGTGCTGGGCTAATAATGTTGCTTTGTCGCGTTATGAAATAATATTAACGAGAGAAATAATATTAGAAATGACTGTTAGATACATAACATGATTATTTTGATCTTATTCTGGCGGTTAGTATTATGATACAATGACCACATAAAAATAATGATTTCATTTATTGTTTGATCTTATCAGCCAAAAGAATATAACGGACGATATTTTTGTTCATTCCATATTAATGTCTGTAAATGCGCAAGCGTCTACAGCGATTATATTTTTCAGTCACCTATCAAAATATTTATTTTAACAATGTTTAGTGCGTGATTATAATAATAACCTATTATCCTTCTTCACGATCAAACGACACATAAGATTTGGATAAAATTAGGTAACTACGAAGAATGATTGAGCTGTGGATTATTAATGTCGTTGGCTGTGGATGAGCAATCTACTTTTTAACACAAATTAACACAATTTACTGATGAAGTAGCCGATTAAATATCATAACTATTAAAATAAGACATATACATTTATAGGTAAGTATTTCTAGTCACACCTTACCTCATTCCCACATACGTACAAGCAGAATAAATACCTCGAACGACCAATAGATGGCAGTAACAGTATATCACACGTACAGAAATAGTCACTGTCCAATATTACAAGCTACAAGCATAAAAGCATGTGAAAAAGTTTACTTTTATTTCACATTTAAACTATTAAACTGATTTGGATATAATTTGGTAAAGAGATAGATGGTATATAAAATTCATACATAACATACTGTTATCACGGATTACTGCCTGTTACACAATTAAAAGCCGAAAACCAAAAGTCTCATCAATAAAGTAAGAGAAGCATAAGTAACTCCTTACTTACTTATAGCTATAGGCAGTATTAGGCAGGTATCTTGTAGCCACACCTTACCTCATTCCCACATACGTACAAGCAGAATAAATACCTCGAACGACCAATAGATGGCAGTAACAGTATATCACACGTACACAGATAGTCATTGTCCATGTTCAACGAGCCGGCGGTAGTATCACGGTCCGTCGCACCGGGGCTCCGTCCGATATATGTATGTGTGTGTTTGTATATGTGTTGTTGTATGTCTGTATGTTGTATGTGTTGATATTTGAATATTGGTTGATAGATGAAGAGAAAATAGTGTACTTGTGACTTAACTTATCTTATATTTCCGTCGGCATGAGAGTTTGTGTATTTTTTCAGTGATGTAATTAACGTTATGGTCATAATCGAAACAACTTAAGCCTATCGGTAAACGTTGTTATTTTTAATAGGATTTGGTATATGTTATGTATGTATTTAGAAACTTTAGCGGGTATTTACTGAAAGCATAGCATCTTTTTGATTGGTTTGACTACGGATTACTTGATTTTAAATATAACGATTTACAATTATCATACTTATCCAACTCTCTTAAGCAAATCATTCCTTTTTCAAAACTCTGCGAGCCATTATATAACTGGAATATGAAAGCTTGTTTGTTTTGTACGAACAAGCCTCTTAGTTATGTCATCACCGTAAAGCTACAAATAAAACTTATTTACTAATTCCTGAGTTAATCAAATTAAAATTCAACTCACTATTTTCCTACGACAATTCAAATTCTATTACAACATAATTCTAGCACAATACACAATTACAATACCCTTTTATCAGCCCTCTCGGTCATCTAAAATATACATACATACCTATCTATAAGGTTATATCTTCATACAAGGGGTGGCCACTTGGGAAATTTAACAGCTATTCCGTATTTGCATGGATGCTGACCCTTCATCTATAACTCTTAATATCTCCCTCTGCAAACATTATTTGCATATAATTTTAATCCATTGTTGTTTCATGGGAAGAGTGACCAGTGGATTGGGTACTTGTGTGTGCCCGTATTTACCAACCTACCTAATGTGTTATTGTTAGATATTTGGTGTTTATTTGACCAAAAAACTTACGTGTACGTACATATTAATAAGGATACATTTGCAATCTTATGCATTAGTTTGGTACGTCAGAAGTGTACTGAGCTCTGAGCTAAGTATCCAGAAGATCTTGTGTTTCAGAGCTGCAGTATCCCGCCGCAGCACACACTTGCTTAAATTTCGGAGATTTATACCTACATACTTATGTAAATAAAATAATATTAATTTTATAAACAAAACAAGACAACATAAAAACAAACCAACTAGTTAGTACAGAATAATCAAAATCTACAAAATGGATGCGTAGTACAGAAAAATGTGGAATGTAGCGTTTCCTCCAACTGTTTTCTTCTTACTTGTGTTTATTATGAATGAATACCATTTAAATATAAAGACAAGCTTCACCTTAGTAGATATCTACTTTAATTAGGTACTCAAAATCCTTTGCCTTGATCCGAATCCGCCTGCATAGTTTTAGTTTAGTAAGTAGTACCTACTGCAATAGAAGAAAAAAAATCTTATGCGCACTTTTTAGTTCATCTGAATTACATAAAAAAAAAAAAAACCGGGACATTGCACACAGCGCCATCTAGCCCCACACTAAATATTAACTATGTACTGCTATTAGATGCCAAGTATATTTAGGACTAACAAACCAGAAAAAAACAAAAACCTCCATCATTACCCAACAAAACTAATACAAATCCGGAACCAACTACCGAATTACTCAGTGCTGAAAAACACTCCACTATCGGGCCCTCCCATTTTATCCTATAAGGGCGAAAGGGCGAGCCAACAAAAGATAAAAGAGATATATAAGTGGCCCTCCGGCATCGCATCAAGTCGTTACAAGAGCAGTAAAATATTTCAAAATGTGCTCGATGGAACGGAAAACGGAAGTTACGTATTTTCGTCCCTGCGTCGGTGATTCGATAGCACGGTGACGTGTTTTTAATTTTGATATCGATTATGATAGCTAGCGCTCGTTAGGCGTGTGAGGTCTTGGGCAAATGTCACCAATATTATAAAGTTGAAAGACTTTCGTCTTTTACACTGGCCGTGGCATACTTAAAACGTAGTTTATTGGTACCTAAGTGAATGTGTCTTTTCCTTCTTCATACACCTTCTTCTATTATTTCCTTCTTAACACGGCGGTCCTAGCTAGATTAGACCCTGGCATTTCAGATGAACTAACGTGGAAAACATCGCGGGCCGGCGCCAGTCAAGTTTACAAACGCTTAGGACATGTCATCAAATCTTCAAGAAAAATAGCGAGCAGACCTATTATGAAACGAAAATTGTTTCCAACCCCAGAAAATAGATTATTAAAACAATTTAGCAATAATTATTGTTTTCAGTTGCACTTCATATGCACGCAAGATAAATATTGAATCACACAATAAGCTTCCGATTCCACTCACAAGATGGCGTTAGATGTTTCAAACTTAACTTTCTACAAAAATAGTTGCATGTAGAAATATTCTTGAAAACAAAATTTAAACTAGCTCACTACACACACACATACTTTAATTATTATTAAAGAAATATTTTTCTTAAATCGTGAGTTGATAAATTACATACCTATGTACTTTGAAATGTTTTTACATAGCATGTACCTAAATTGAAATTGAATTATCGTTTTTTTTTTTTTTTTATCCACAAATAAACTTTATTTACAATAATAAAATATAAAAACAAGGAAAGAAAAACTAAACATTCTACTTCTAACTACTACAAATAGGGGCACTTAGAAAATCTTTAGAAAAGCCTAAAGATAATCTAAGTGCTCCAGCCCACTACCAGAGGGCAGCGTGCCCAGCATACTGGCCGCATTACCACGCTGGATGGCAATGGCTGCACGCATTATCGATTACAGCAACTACAATCTCCAAAGCTACGACTATTTCTGCCATAACTTACATCGATACTTAACCTCAAAATTCCTCACTACCAACCATAGTTCAAATCTAATCGCTCCAACCTCTGAACTTCCATGCAACTTCCATACATTTTACATTCCTACATTACGTATGTAAATGTATTTAGGTGTTCGGGCGAAAATTATTCCAAGTAGGCTTTTCACATGACGTTTATGGGCGTGTTGAATAATGCTTTATTTTTATGGGTTACGTAACTTTGTCGGATAAAACCTGCATGGTAAAAAACTGGATAAGACTTTTCGTTTCGTTTAAATTTTGAAGTTCAACTTGGGTTTATAAGGGTAGGACAAATTCTTTTTTGAAAGATGTCGCAGGAAAACCTTCTCATGCGTTAGTAAGTTTTCCAAGTAAAGTGTGTTTTCCCGTTTTAATGCGAGCACTGGCACAATACAAAGTTAAGACCAAGAAAAATAAGTAAACTGTAAATAAATTCAGCATTTTGTCTCTTTTACAAAAGCAATGTGGCAGTAGCATGTAATAGTTTTAAGGGCATTGTTTTTGGTGAAATTACTAGGCATTGACACTAACTAAGAATTAATTTTATGAATATAATGAATCCAAAATTATTTAATTGTCTGCAATGATAACCACCGAACAATTGGATTTGTGAGAAACATAGGTCATATCTATACTAATATTATAAAGCTGAAGAGTTGGTTTGTTTGTTTGAACGCGCTAATCTTAGGAACTATACTGGTGCGAATTGAAAACTTATTTTTGTGTTGGATAGACGATTTATCGAGGAAGGCTTTAGGCTATAAAACATCACGCTGCAACTAATATGAGCGAAGAAACAATGGAAAATGTGAAAAAAACGGGGAAAATTATTCGTCTTTGAGGGCTTCCGTTGCGTGTGCTGCGAAAACGGTTCAAAATATCAAAAAAAATGTATAAAAGAATTATTCCTCTTGAAATTATCTAACAAAATGTCTGCAACAGTATATTTATGTCTATCTTTTAAGATTAACTCACTAGAACCGTTTTTATGGTAATAACTATTCCACGCGGACGAAGTCGCTGGCACAGCTAGTCATTTATAATCAAACCTAACATAGTAATATAAACATACTAACAAACAAATGTTGATACTTAGTTTGAAGATTTTTGATGCCCAATAAATATTATTTATCATGATATTATTTGAAATTCGTACTAAATAAAAATGGAAACACCGAACTTGTGTTTTTTACGTCTTACAACGGTGTTTTATAAAAGAAAATTCCAGAAAATCCCGCATCTTCGTAAAGTTTTCAGGTAAAATACATAACAAGCGGGCTTCCTTTGTGGCTGCTGTTGTTATTGAAATAAGGCGCGGTACACATCCGATCATCGTTGCCGATACAGCTTTATCCATAAGCCTACGCGTTTATGTATCGACTTCCTTTTTCTTATGGCTTTGTTAAGTTCTGGTAACAACCTTTATGGCAGCTGAAATCGGTGGGAAAAGTACAAGGTTATCCTTTCAATATTTGAGTAGGTAAGGATTTGTTATTATGCCATTTTTCTTTCAAAAAGAAATTTACATTATTTTTTTCTATTCATCATCATCGGGTGTCATCTTCATACTGAAGTTCGGAGGTCAGTTGGCAAAACTTCTTGCGATCCCATGCAGCTTTTTTTAGATGCGTGTAGCTTAGCTTTGTCCATTTCTTGATGTCGTCTAGCCATTTCATTCTTTGACGGCCAGGGCTTCTTTTTCCCAGAATATTGCCTTCGAAGATCAACCGTGGGAATTCAAACCTTACATCTCATGACACTTGACATTTTTCTATTAAATTGTATTTAATCGTTTCATAGTAGAGAAACACATCTCATGACACTTGACATTTTTCTATTAAATTGTATTTAATCGTTTCATAGTAGAGAAAGTAATACATACGGATACAAGTATATCATATACCTAAGCATACAATGCGTGCAAATATTATGTTTAAAATAACATATTTACATATACAGTAGGTACTTGCTTATTAAAACAAACAATATCATCTTTACTTATTCTTAATTTCTTTAATCCTCATAACTTTACAACAGTCATACAATTCTAAAACGATATCACTATGAGGGAAAATATTAAATAGAGCCATATATTAGGGAAATATTTTAATGAATAGTAATTTCTAAACTGTATCACGCATAGACGATGATTTAGGGCCCAGAGTCACGCGATTTGGAATAATCTGCTAATGACATGCGGGGTGATTCTCAGTCATAAAACTATATTAATTTTAGAAAATAACATTATATTATAGTATGCATACCTAATGATTTAAACATAATCATGAGTTTATGACTGGCCTGTTAGCTTAGTTGGTAGTGGCTCTGCCTTCTAATCTAGGGGTTGCGGGTTCGATTCCCGCCTGACATAAGTATTTATGCATTTTAAAAATGTATAATTTCTTGTGTTGAGTATGGTTGTTTGTATGTATAATAAGTATGTATTTACAAAAGAAAAGTATATAAGTATTATATCCGTTATCTAGTACCCACGACACAAACGTTTGCTTAGTGTGGGGCTAGATGGCGCTTTGTGCAATGTCCCGGAATATTTATTTATTTATTTAGTTAAACAAATGTTGCTTGCGTATTTTGGCCATTCGTTTTAAGATATCGCAAAACCACATCCACCAACAAAAAAAAAATAACCTTCATTCCGTTGCAGCATCAAAAGAAAATATAGTTATATTAACAAACTAACAAATCAACAAATTCCATTCCTTATTCTACTTAATACCTATGTAGATAGCTAAATGGTTTTTGGAACCTGTAAACTGTATTTCACGCTGTAATTTATGCCAACTGTAAAATTATTACACTGTTATTTATGACTTTATTTCATACCTATGGGACTTACATATGTGTTCAAGGCTTCATAAATATCCAATTTGGAAAATAGCCTTTGTTACCAGCCTAAGCACTCACTATACATATACTTGGTAACTTTAAACAATCCATTTACTTGAAATTATTAATTGTTTCTTTGTTAAACTTTATGGTTTAACTTGATTATCAGGCCATTCAAAAAAAATCCGTGGTTCCATGACACATGATTAAAGGTTATCGTTGTGTTTCATCACGGTTCTTATAGTAGTAGGTAGTAAGCTAAGGTTACATTTGTTCGTAATGTAGACACGAATAGCAAAGAAAGGAAATGAAATGACTGAATAATTAAAATGATAACTATCTATTACGCTTAAGAAAACCTTATGTTTTTCTTCTAAAAAGCAGTTTTTTTTTTAAATCCAACTGCATTTGCATTCCGTTCACCACATTTCAAAACGACAATACGTGCAACACAGGATCTAAAGGCGCCAATACAATCCCACAAATTACAGTAAAACGCGTACCGAAATACTGGTTTCGGCAATAACCGGGCAGCACTGTAGCAATTTAATACGTCATGAACAATGGCAACATTTGTGCCGACTGTACAGAACGCACGCGCTAGTTGAAGTTGAATTTACAAGTGAAATAGGAAGGCTAAGTTTATTTGTAGTAAGAGTAGGTATACGTAAAGAAAGTAGCAAAATTGCTGAGGAACTGAAAAATTTTGGGCGACCAAACATATAAAAATGATAACATTTACTTATGGTTACATTAGATCATAATTTATCTGATGGTGAACGCAGAATTTTAAAATTATTTCTTCTATAAATAAGTATCTTTCCTTTGGCTAAATTCAAATTGACTTCATACCTTGCTCACAAACAACTACTATAACAAAAGCATATTTACAGGCAGGCAATTAATGGATATCTACGGCTTTGCTCACTTTCTTTGGGATAATCAGTATGAACCACAGAAAATAAATGAAAATCTGTTCCGTTGTTATACGTTCGATGTGTCTTGTACTAAAGATAACTCTTAATGGTTTGAATAAACCTAAAAATCGACTGCAGTTGAAAGTGGCCTTAACAAACTATCAAAAAATCTATCATTCCTTTTGTAAAGTCTAGTTTCAGTATTAAAAGGAGTGATAGTAATTCTTCTGCTGCATATAAAAAGAGCGTTAGATATTTCTATATCTACTTGCACATAGGTATATGTACAAAGAAACACCTACAGGTCCTATACATGTAGCATCACCAGTATTTATGTGCCGGTATTGTGGCGCAGTACTTACCATATATTCAGCGCGGGAGCGTCCTACCATGAATCCTGATACGCGCCGACCGGTTTATAGGGGGGTTACCATAGATGTAATATTGCATGGACATCTTCTTATCCCACTCGTCATCATCATCATAATCAGCCTGTTATCGCTCACTGCTAGGCTTCTCTTCTTGCACGCCACTCGTCTCGGTCTTGCGCAGAAAGAATCCAGGTGCTCCCTGCGATTATTCCAATGTCGTCAGCCCACCGCATTGGTGGGCGACCTCTGTTTCTATGGCCAGTCATGGGTCTGCAGTCCGTACCTTCTTATCCAACTAAATATGTACCTGTATTCACTTTTATGTTACAAATGTCCTACTACTACTAAAATATACACAGTTCATCCACGTTTTTCATTATGATTATAAAAAACAGCCTCTGATTAATTTTGCATTGAATGTAAAATTAAACCTTTCTGTCTATTTTTCCTCTTTTACACTGAAATGGTCATTCTGATGGTAAAAGATCATCGTGGTTATTAGTAGATGGTATTAAATCTTGAAAGCTATATATTTTTTTATATTTTTGGGGTCCTTGAAACAAGCCTGCTTGAAGCAACCTTAGCGCCAACGACGGTATATTTATGTAAGATAACCCCTAAATAAATAATCCTTTTCAGAATATTACAATTGCTGACTAGGTTACTTCAGTTAGTGGAGTCTGTAGGTTTTTTATTCTATGTTGGTTTTTAACTGCGTATAGAAAATGAGATTAGGTATTGTGGGTGGGATTTTCGCTGAAAGCCTGCTTTGTTGCTGTTTGCAGAGTTATTGTGTGGGGGTGAGTTAGTAACGTAGATTACGGATGGGGGAAGGTATATTTAGGTCCTTTTTGTGTATATCACCATATAATATATATTTTTATACTTGAGCTTATAATACCGAGGTTTTTTTCTAATTAACCAAATACTTATATTAAAAAAAACTAAGTTTAAATACACTAAATACCTATCACATATCAGTATTTCATAGTTACGCTAAGTCAGGTTTACAAGTTCTGACGAACAAATCATTGGATATTAATGTAGGTAGTTTTAAGAATGAAGAGTCAAATAATCTGTTATACATATTATTAAAAACACGTTTATATTATAAGAAATTATTCGTTCATTGAAATAACAATAGCCATTTTCTAAATCACCTTTATTAGTCCAATCAAATAAATTTACCACGACGAAAATTCTGCATCCGCTCAGCATATTATGCTCCACCAATCGCAGCCCGGCACCTGAAACAAAACACGATCAATCAGACCTTTCTAGACCCTCATCCATTTCCATACATTCTCGTATTCATACTCATACATCAGTACCTATATTCACACCTACGGTGGGGTTGCTGATTGCAGGACCAACGTCCCTCGCCCGGCCATGTTAATGTTCTTAATCGACCGAACAGTCCGTTTTGACAATTTATGTATCATTTTCGATGCTGTTATGTTCGCCGGATTATGCGTGCGTGCCACCCCTAGGCAGCAATGTGGTGGCAGTATGGATCTTAAACCTTTTCGTGTTCATGTCCAGATTTTAAAAGTACTTTCTTTCTAAAATATGAGAACAAAATTACAGTATAAGAGAATACAAGTGAATACTTTGGAAACAATTAGGTAAACTTAAATATGACAATGACTATAAATATTTTTTAGTTTTTACACTAATATTCTTCACCCTAAATGTTAGAATGGAAACGCAATAGCGTATTTCATTTTGTATGTATCTGTATGTATTTTTTTTTATTCTCATTCAACCAATTTAATGTAACACTTTAAATTTCAGCTTGTACAAGTTTAATAAAGGACGCATAATCATCATTTTCATAGCTTCAGCTTCACGATAGGAACTGCCTTAGCACTACTCGAAGATAAATAAATACTTTTTGGCCAACTCTTTTTATCGTTTGTACAATTATTAAAATAAATGTATTTCAATGTAGTTGAGTTACTGCTTCACTCTTATATAATGCTGGCTCGGTAGAATGGTGATAGGCAGATACGTGAATTTATAATGTTATTTCGTGCTGATGATTTGGGACGCTTGTTTAGTTTCGAGGGGACATTGTTTTTGGAAAATGTTTCAATATTCATGAGGGGGCAAATAGAAGTTCAGTGGCATGTATTTTTGTTGTTTTTTGTGTCAATTAAACAAAATAAGTAGATAATGTAATTGTTATAAGTGATTTATGTATCCGCCGCCAGCACCACATGGTGGCGGATGTAGAAAATAAGTTGGACAGAAAAAAGCCCAATGAAGAAGTGCTGAGCATGGTCCAAGAACACCGTACAATAATGGCGACTATTGAAAATATAAGAGGGAAGATGGTTGGCCACCTTATACGACATGACGAATTTATGAAAAACATCATTGAAGGAAAATTGGAAGCCCGAAGAGGAAGAGAAAGGCCGAGAAGGTCATACATGGACCAAGTAAAAGAAAAGGCGGGTGTCATGTCGTATAAGGAGGTCAAGGAATTGGCAGAAGATCGGGAAGGATGGCGTATGCTCCACAGACAAGGGCCTTGCCCTTAAATTTGTGATGTGATGATATATGTATATATTTTTTATTCGATATTTTAGGTAGTAATTGACCTTATTAATTTATTTAAATTTGGATTCAGTTTGTATTCAAATTATATTTTTTTGCTCTTTGTGTTAGTAGTACTAACAGTTATATTTTAAACCTTTTAATTGTGATGTACATACATTGCTAACAAAAACAGTAATACGAGTATCAAAATACATAGTATAGTGCTTATAATTACATATATGTATAAGTATATGTACATTCGTACGGCACCTGCAAACGAGATACCGCCAGTGAATAATACCGTTCATTACGGCCATACCAGGTGCTTTTATCAGAATTTAAAATAGGGATTAACACCACACGGCCGCGTCGCATATCGCGCCGCACCGAACTGACTCAAACCAGCTTTGGCCGGATTTAACCGGATTATACCGGATGAAACCGGATCAGACCCGAATGCGAGCTTCACGGCGATATCGTATTGTTTATTCCGCATTGAAATTTGCAAATTGGATTGTTATTTCCGTTAGGTATTATGGTGGTTGTTAATTTTGTATGTCTAGTTGTTTTTTTTTGGCGTTCTGATAGTTTTTAGTGTGCTAAATATCGATCTGTAAAATTATATTTTTCCGGGATTTCTCTACTGTTTGGTGAATTAATGTTTTTTTCATAAAAGTGTGTAAAAATAAATTAAAAAAAGCTAGCAGCTCAAAATCAAGAAACCTTAAAAACAATGGAAAAGCCTCTTTAATGTTATACTCTATAGGACATGCGTCAACATTTAAAAACATATAAACTCCTTACACAATCAAAAACAGCAAAAAAATGTATGTCAGAATAATAAAACGTTGCAAAACAAACTCATATTCCATCTTCCCTGCGTAGAGGCGCTACGGCGCGGCGTAGCACTAACATATAATCCTTTTCGCTACAAAAGCAATTTCAAACTTCCTTAGGGGCTTCGGATAATCTTTCTTTATATCGCGCTACGAGCCGCAACTGCAAATAAACCCCGTCCTTTTCATACGCGAATAAAATAAACAAGCGAAAACGAGACAGCACACGAAAGCTTGAAGAAACGCTCGAGTTCTCAATAAAGAGGGGCGAACAGTAATGTGTATTTAAATTTTGGTTCAAGTGTAATAATTTTGTTTTTTAATTTAATTTCTAATGGCGTTGTAGATCTTAGGGTGAGCTGGAATAAATCTTGGAGGCAGCTATTTGAAATTGCTGCGGGGTGAGAGATTATATCGGAATTTGGACAAAATGATGCCAAGGATAAAAGAAGTGATTGAATCGCAAAAATGTCAAAAATCTAAGTAAATCCTTAACCGGTGGTTTATGTAAAAATACTGTTTCAAATGGTTAGTTCGTTAGTAAAATTCATGTAAACTACTTCTATGAGTTAATATCTGCCTTAAAAAAAACTTTATGTAAAATATAAACATACGTGAAAGTTACAAGACCTATTAAAGACCAACCACCAACGGAACCACCACCACGGAAGACCAGCGCTGGATGCTTGCATCCAGCATATGCTGAGTTGGGGCCGGATTGTGACATGAAACTTCTTATTTGTACTCTTGTTTTTTATTGTGTGTCTATTTAATGTTTCATGTGACAATAAATTTATTTTATTCTTTATTCTTATTCTATTATTGCCTAATAAATTAATTGGTGATATTTAATACCTAGACTTGAAATTTATTATATAAGCCCTAAAATATACCAAATTTTATAGTATAATTACTTTCATAACGGTCTCCAGCGTCGCCTACAACGCGCGACCCAAAAATCTATATCAATTCCCTTATTAATTTCGCGAGTGGTAAAACCGTTACATTCATTGCCACTTTAATGGGCAATTTTCATAAACAAAGTTGAGAATCCCTGAAGATGGGTGCGGGGAGGTATGGGGGAGGCGGGGGGTTCGCTTCCGAGATAGAAAACAGCTCCAGAGCTGGTATAATGGGTTTTTCGAATGGCGTCGTCCGTCTTGGCACCCCCGCGCCGCACCCCCGCCCCACCCCGCCGCACCCCCCTCTCCCCGGGGCGAGAAAGGATGAATTCTTATTTCCTCATCTAGAGGCGTCCGGTACGAACCCTCCATGTAGATTGCCTTTTTCTGGTGCCATTCGTATAACATAACAATGACATGTTTTCAATTTTACTCCGGCTATTTTTCCTTTGTTTTCGGACGAGGAAAAATAACGTGCACTAATAATAAATACTGGCGACGATTCGCGAAATACAAATTTTATTTTCCATGCGTCAACGGAGACAAAATAATAAGTAGTAGGTAGGTAGCATTTGTTTTTTGAAAAGAAACATTGTAGCGACGAATAAAATATAAAGCACACAGATAATAAACAAAGCTAGTAAAATAAAGCAGGCGAAGGCATCGAGGTACCGCCATAATATATTTGAAACGACACTAGCAACTGCATTCATGAAGTGTGGAGCTCGCGCCAAAAATACTTTGACACTTTGCCAAAACATGCAAAACATACACATAAAATACCGCAACTGTGCTCTGTTATGACATAGTTTTTAATTTACTTGAAAGATGCGAGATTTTGTCACGGGAAATTGGTTTTCTATTTTTAAGTGCACAGTATAATCATCATAATATATGACTAAATTTGTTAATTCCTTATGTTTGTATTTCGCTTGCTATTTGCTCAAACTAGTATGTAGCTAATATTGTAGGTATTTATTTACTAACCAAAAGCAACACCTGGGAGCTTTTTCATATTAACATACTTTAACATAAAGATAAAGATAAATTTATTGTAAACAAAACAATATGTTACACTTTACCAATAGTTCTGCCTCTTACATTAGTAAAAAATTGTGTCGTAGAGAGGCAGGTTCTTCCGGGGGTTCTTGTTTACTTTGATAAACAAGAGTGTTTTAAGTACATATTTATACACGGTAAAGATACTATTACAGCCAATATTGAATCTAGAATAATAGGCGATATCGACGAAATGGGCCCTTAACAGAACTAACGCAATTCAAACACCCCATAAGACTGGTAAACACGACAAAACTAACATTACACGCCTTACATACTCATAATCAGTTGCCGAAAATCTGCTTTCATTCGTAAACGCCATTATGAGAACGCTTAACAATGCAACCATTAAAGTAAGAGCTCAAACTTTGGCGCTTTCTTAGTACAAGAGACAAGGGAGTTGGAGGTCTTGTAAAAATGGCGATTATACAGCAATCATAGCAGTTGTGTGAAATGAGAGCTCTCCCTTAAAAGGATAAACAAGTAACGTGTGCGAAGAACAGCCGAGACGCTGAATTCATATTTTACTCGAGCCGCCCTAAGGCTGCTGAGTCGGAGCGGCGTAGGAAAAATAGGAGGATTGGAAGGTGCTCTACTTAATATTTTATTCAAATATGTACAATTCCACACATTGTAATATGTATAACAATAAGGTATATTAAACTAAAACATGTTCTAAACAGCTATCAGATTTACATACATACATGTACATAGGTACCTATCCTACTCTACTACAGTAAACCAAAATAACAAAGTCTTGCACTATAAAAGATTATTTAATTTATTGTAGTGGTAGTAGTTCCTATTAGAGCTTACTAGAACACATTAGTGAGTGACTATTGTGTTTTATAATGCTCAAAAGCTCAAAATAGGAGCCACTACAGACAGTTTTTAATTTGAGTCTGCACAGATGAATATGTATTTTTAGTTATCGTGGCTAATTCAATAACTTAGCTTAAAGTTAAGTAGCTAAGAGTTAGGAGAGCTTCTATTTGCATAAGATGCCTCACGATTCTCAATATTCGTACGTTTTAATCAAGGTAGAGCCACGTAGAGCATCTTCCCTACCGTACTATGAAGGAAATGTACCAAATCGCTCCAGTAGTACTGTTCTACCATCAAAATTGCTTTCCTTATATCTTCAATAAATGTTTAAAACATTCCGGCAAGCATGTGTTTTATAGGTTTTAGGGCTTGTTATATTAATTTCACTGGTTTCGCTATTTATGTGCGGTGCCGCGGAAAGAATTTGATTTTTTTTATGTTTTAAATTTTGGAACAGGTGCAGATTTTTGAACATTTACTTTAAAGAAAATATTGCAGAAAACGTTTGCCTGTCAAGAGCAGAATTAAAAGGGCCACCTACTATAGTGCGGTACAAAGAACTTTTTTGTTTACAAAAAAAAAAACATTTAATACATAATATACAAAATAATACAATTATTTACAGATTTATTTCAAAGACTATATAATCATGCGTAGCAAATGGTAACTGTGTTTACATTAACACTAGAGACGTCATTTGAGTAAAGGTGAACTAAAAATGAGCAACTCTGTATTAAAAACCTTACTTGCACAGATATGACGAAAGACAAAATCCGGCATATCAAACACCCGCTACATTATGAAAACAAACCCGCAATGAACAATGAAAATCCGTTTTATCTATACGTTCAGACTATTCATAAATACATTCGACTGTATTACGTTCACAAAGCGGCCGTAGATACAAAGTCCGCCTACGGCGAGATTTATGCTTATCTCTCGACTATAAACTGGTATTAATGCATATAAATATATCAAGACAAGAGTGAGAGGAAATGGGGTGCGCATTCGGTGGGGAAAAGCTGGGATAGGTATTTGGAAAATGTCTGTTTGTTTTTGAAGCAAGTTTACTTGGTCGACCCTATAGAAAGCTTTTTTAAACATAACCAAAACTCGACAGTCAATTTGTATTTTTTTTAGTTGTTTTGATTGATACAGCATTCAATATCAAATAAATAAAAGACATTTATTTCAGGCTTAACTTTTAGGTTAAGTTAGTTAGTTAATTGTTCGAATTTTAAATATTTTTTTTAAATTCACATTCAGTTGTCTTACATATCCTACATCATCACATTACATCTAAATGTGTATCATTATATCTATCGACCTGGATTCAGCTGTGATGTAGAAAACATAAGTCACATAAGTAAGACATAAGTGACATAAGTCGTCTTTAACGTTGTTTAGTTAAAATATTAAGATATACTGGTACAATTTACTTCGTATAAAAAACTGGTTTTATTAAAAAAATATTGTTACCCCAAGCACACAGGATACCGCTCTCCCTTCTGCCGGTTCGACGGGAAAGTTCGTCAGATCCGTTTCCTGTGTTTGCCCATGCCACCCCGACACAGCCGGGGGCTCCCCTGCGGTCTCTGGGGCTCCCCTGACGTCCCCGGAGCGCCCTGACGTACTGCCTGCAAATAAAAACGTACATCGAAAATAAATCGGCTATTTGGAAATGACCTTTCTGTTTGGTGACCCCCTGTGATCTGAGAGTTACGAGACTTCGAGAAAGCATTGTTTTTACTTTTGGAATTGAAGTTATGGGGCTGATAATTCGACTGATACTGAAAATGGTTGTGGTGTTACGTTATTGCAAGCGTTAAATTATTATTATAGTAAGGTTATGTTAAATATTTATCGCACATTCTCGTGATTGTAGAGTTTATTGTAAAATAAACTAAAACATCAAAAGAAAAATGATATGGTTATTACATAAGTACAGATTCAAAATATACAAACACAATCCGAATAGTCAGACTAAATAAGCCTAAATGTTAATATTCATATTTTACTTCAATTTTGGTTTTTTAATGAACTTCACGACGCAAATACCGGAAAATAAAGAACCATGAAGTATAATTACTTCTACCGCCCCTTGTAGTATAATGAAGTGGGAAATATCTACCTACAGTAAAGTTAAAAACAGAACCGGTATAAATGTGCTACTTATATCTAATTAAAGTTCTTTATAATTTTAATATTCAAACTTGCCTAATTAAATCCTAGTTCATATCAGACCCCTAACTCTAGCCTTCTCACATTTAAATTCAAATTAAGGTAAAGATTAAAACCTTATCAAGAGTTATTATCAGTCATGATTAAACTATTCCTTGATTAACTCAAAGTTGTTTTCGTAGAGCCGGCCCTCATTAGACGTGTTAAGTCGTCTTTAACGTTGAATTAAAATAATTTTATCGGCAATTTAATATTTTTCCTTTTTGATAATTTCCTTATCGTGTAAAGAGATCAAAAGATGCGGCGGAATATTAAAATTAATGGTTACAAACACTCCATTTCAGAGACACATAATTTGGAGGCAAATCTCTACAGTCGAGCTGATCTCGTGGATGTAATACGGCTAGATGTGACATAATTAGTAGAGATTTACTATATTTCTCTACAGTACATTTCTCTTAAAACAAATAAAGGTTTTTTGATATTGCAATAACAGGTAATTATAATACACAATGCTAAAGTTTCAACTAAAATTAAACATGGATACATGGACTATTAAAGTAGTGTGTGCACACAATGACATAAGCAATAAAACTTCGCCTTAGGTTGATGTAATACAGTTTTTGTATCACGTCAGTTCCTGTAAGTAAATGACTGAAATAGACAAAAGCTATCATACCAAATAGATAATATTCAAAAATAGACACGCACACTGTAATTCAGATACATTTTGATGTAATAGTACCTGCACATTTTTCTTTGTAAATAATACATATTCTTCAGGCTTCTATAGAGCGAGTATCTTCGCTCCGCGCGCTCGGCTGCAGTCAACAAAGGCGCCCGATAGTGCCACAATAAACCGCCTCAAATGGCCCGGAACTTTTTCTCTAATGGTTTATTTAAAAAATCTCACAATTTTCATTCCCAAGTTTTCTTTGGGAGACTCGAATAAATCTATTTTATGCCCCGTCTGAGACATTAAGCTTATGATCGGAATTGCTTTTATGCGATGTTTGTTCTCAGTATCTTTTTGATTTAATGTTATGCCTTCAAAAGACGTGTCTCTTTTATCTGGCTTTTTGGAGTCCAATGCGTCATTTACAATGTTTTTGGTAGGCTTGTATTTGATATTAATGGAGTTGGATTTTGGGCGAGCATGTGAATGACCTTTTGATGTTGGACACCTGCTAGTTTGCTGAAATAGTGAATTGTATTCTTTAGTTGAAAAAATAGTACGAAGTATGTGTATGAAATGGTGTTTCTTTTTCGTATCAGGTAAGTCAAAATTAGAGGACATAATTTATGTAGGTACGTGTTGAAAATAAACTAACTTACATAGTGTCATAGAATCATCTTTCATTAACATAAAAAAGAAACTACATACGTTAGAGTTTTAAAATAACAATGCCTACAGTCTTGTTTAGATATGACTCACAAAATAAATACCATATCAAACAGCCATTACATTGTACAGTGTCTTGCTCTTAATTACCCTCATACCTCGATAAAAAATGTCTAGTCGAATTCCTATCCGATTGCACATTCGTCGTATTGAATCCCAATAAATCCTGCTTGTGTAAAAACATTCGTGGTGTTGCGCCCCCATGGCATCGAGTCGTCAGGTCGGCAGACAATCGCGTTTACGACGCATAAAAGTTAGTCTTTATAGACTCTTGGTATATAAAAGTGGCGTTTATGCCTTTTTAATTAATTGTCGTGCCGTTAAACGCCATATCAGCTTTGTAGCTGATGCTTATGGCCTCAAAATTGTTAACCGAGTAGTGATTTAATAATAAAATGTGTTTGATGACCGAACACTTCATAAAAACATCGTAAAATGTCGCTTGTAAATCTTTAGGAGAGTTTACTTCGAGTGATTTGCTGCTGGATCTTACCATGTGACTTTATTTATTTTACGAGGGCGTTCGATTTAGAAACAAGGGGATTGTTACAGCTATAAATAGGTTTCTAACGATTCCAAAGCACATTAAACATTATCATAAATACTGAGCTTTGAATATAAACTTTGTTTATGATGAAAAAACAGAATTTGAATAGTTTCTCACATGAATACAAAATCATACTCCAATCTCCAACATTCTAATATATGCAAGCAGGATACTTGTTTTAATATTCCTATTGTTTTATTCAAGCGAACGACTTAATTAATATTCAAAAAATTCAATAGATTTTATCGAATGAATTGTGTACAATAAATAACGCCATCGGCAGTTAAAACATACATTTTGAGAATTAAACACTCAATTAAACGTTTCGAGTGGGAGGGGACTCAAATGTCTTCATAATAGTTTTCATTATAAATTAAAACTAATGTTCTTTATGCAGGTTTGTATGAAAGCAGCGGCCATTAATCACAGCATGAAGCCACATCTATTCTTATTTACCGGCCATTCCACAGCCACTATAAATAATAAGATTCTTGAAATAATTTCCCTAAAACTAACACTTGGGTCCGTGCAAGTACAACTCTATTTCTATCTCTGTAAGGGTGCATTCGTTGACAAACATGTGAGGGCGTTGTAAGATTAACGCTACATAAAAACAGCTTCTAACTGAGAGTTATTAATTATTATAATGTAGACGCCCAAACACCGCTCGTACGCTCGTGTCATCTTTTGAATATAAATATATTCGGAAAAGATATTTAATATTTATTAGCCATTTCCTTCTCAAACGTGTTTAAGCATCGATGTTTACCGTCATAAAAATGTTAAAATTAAAATTACGCGGCAAAGAAATAAAAGTGTTGTAAGAGCATAAAAAGCGCGATCGCAATATTCAACCCTGCATTATTCGCGGCGGTATTTACGACCGCACAAATTAATTTTTCCCGTTTTTTTACGCCGTCAACAGTAAAGAGTGGGGAATGGCCATAGATACAAATACAAGTGGCTATAAAGCGAGTGTAGCTGAGTCAGTGCCGAGTCTGGGTGTCCCACTGCGCATGTGCGGTACATTCCGGTACTTTTATTGATTTCAGTAGCACTAACGGTCCATAAAGCCGACGTGCCGGACTGGAACCTCCACTCTATGCCCCTTATTAGGTACTCACAATTTCCACAAGCGCTACTTGTTAACTTTTCAAATAGTTACGGAATGTTTCAAGTTTTTTCATTGGAGCTTCTCGGAGATGGCTTATTGGGTCAAGTGGTTTATGTAATGAGGTTATATGAAATGAAAACTTGATGTCATATAATTCCTTTCTCCTTTTTGTTGGCATGGCTCATTGCTTAGTTTCTGGCGGGATATAAGTTGAGTTCAGTAAAATAATTTATTAGGACAACACAAAAAGTTATTAGGTACTAAATATATGGAGTAGGTACCATTAATCGTATAAAAAGGAAGTTTTGGCGTAAGATGAAGAAGGTTTTTGGGTTTATGCCCCGCAGTAGACTTTTTTAGCTGATGATGATGATGATGGATTAATAAAATAATTTGAAACGTAAGAAATACTAACGTTGGTTATGAAATAACGATCTTTTTTTGCAGTGGAAATATCTAAACGGTAGAATAACGACTATTGTTATTAGGAACATTATTACATACATAGATGTACATTTAGTATAGATACTAAGTACCGGGAATATGGGACCCTATCCAAAACAAACTAACCCATGAACAGCAGTCGATAAACACCCGACGCACGTATTTTCGGATTAACTGCTTAGGGTGTCGCCAATCTTAATTGCCTTCTACCACAGTTTATGTATCTACTAACTATTAACTAACTAATTCTTCGTTGCGGTCATTTGGACCCATGTGGAACGGAAGTGTATTATTTTGCCAGCGCGCCTCGTTTGTGGTTAATTGTTTTGGAATTCAAACGTTTAGTTAAGGACAAAATAATTAGGACTATTTTTCGTCTTATACTTATATGTACCTACCCATGCCGATACAGACATAATAGGTTGGTAAAGGTATACAAGACTGTTTTTTGTAGTTATACAAATGGGTTTTTTGTTGTTTGCCGACAAAACATATTCATATTATTTTATCAACGTGTTTATGTAATTTCTTAAGAGAAAAAAATATACGAAAAATATCAGAAAAAGTTATATTACAAATAAATAAAACCTGTACGGTAATGGTCAGGAAAAATATCAACACGACAAATTTTCGGACACTTGAGACGCCGAAAACATCGAGTAAAGATCCCAGAACAGAGTCATCAACGGCCCAGTAAATGCTTAAACACAGCATAAGCCAGAGATTGTCAGCGAGAAGTACGTCATAATGCTTCTGCGTAATATCAGAGAGGGCGTTAGCGGCGTTGACATAGTTCAAGAAAAGACAAAACAAATAATCCTTGTTGAAACACACAATAATATTAGTGGAGGGCAGTAGTTATGCCTTAAAAAGGAGCGTCTATCATTCTATCACCATACTTTTTAGATTAAACAATCAGCCCCCTTAGAAAAAAGACGTATTTTAGTGAGCGTACTGTCGCTCACTTATGGAATAGAAAGAGCAATGTATAAGATTGATATCGCAACGCGCTCCGCGGGGCGAAATATTACATTACATTGGTCATTTTATTTCATAAGCAAGCGTCAGTACGTTCACTAAAATACGCCTTTTTTCTAAGGGGGCTGATATTTGATCATTACATCGCCGGAAACGACCCGCACAAACGAGCATTGTGATCCAGAGCATGCCTGTATAGAAATGCAACGGGTTCTCAAACGATGCTGCAAGAATACACATTTGGGCGCTTGGTGACAGATTTTAACTTTTGACTGTAGTAGCTTGCCAGGCGGGTACCAGAAAATAACCTACCATTGTGAACCTTATCCAAAATCACACCGATCCGTCACTCTTTTGCAGAGCGAAAGCGAAACAAATGTACTAAGCAAACGATTAAAATGTTTTTGATTTTTCAAAGTTATAAGTCAATACAGTTATTATTGCACTATCGGAAGTTACAGTTATTATTACCCAGTAAGGCGTAAATGTTATGATATTTTTTTTAAACTGATATTGTTTGGTGTGCTTGGTACAAGCTGTACAAGTGTTAAAAATGGTACAGTCTATTTCCATTCTATGTCGGTGGGTAGCGGGTGTCTCCGCTGTAATATCAGCCGGCTGCGGTCGCTACGGGTCCTTTATTAAAACAAAATTTCTACCCGCAAAATGTCCACGAGCTTTGTTCGAGGGAATTCTCCTCGATTTTAATAAGTAAAATGTGTTTTACAGCTTTCCTTACGGTATCTTACTTCTTTCAATTTTTTTGTTCATAATACTGTTGTTTAGTTGAGCTAGAATTTTGTTTAATCTTTATTGGTCACCTTTACAGGCATGATTTATTTAATTTACTAACCAAATACTTCACAAAAGGAAATTGAGGTGATATTATAAAAAATAGAAGAAAAAAACATAATTAAGGCAAGGAGTTTCGCCATTCAACAGTATGAATTCAAGGGGTTAAAAAAGTAACTAACAAGTGAATTGTAAACCAAAAACACTGAACCTCAAACATAGCATAGTTTTAGAAAAACTATTAGACTTTTATTACACACGTCATAAATTATTCCAAAAAACCCCCATCGGCAAAACCTACCAAAACGCATCAGCAGCCATCCCAATTCGATTCTCGCCTGATAACAGCGCACAAGTTTGATTCCGTCCAAATTGAATCAAACGCCCCTATCTACTTATTACAATCAGCTAGGTACGTACAATATGGCATCCAGTACCGGAGTACGGCACTGAAGCGATGATTTCGGTACATTTCCCCAGACCGTAACGATCCTCCGAATAGTCTTGATGGACGCTAGCAATGAGCTCTCACAACATAAAGAAATCCCCTTAAAAAGGGTAGCGTTGGGGAAACTCAGAGTCTAGTAGAAAATTAGGGAACGTTACAACAATTCGACTTGTTTTTCGGCTACAGTTTGCGTCACATGTTACTTGGTTATGGGAGTTTTTGTGACATATTCTTCTAGTATTGGGACGTTATTGTTGTCTCATCTCAGTACGTCTTCTATGTTCTGTAACATATTCATGGATGTCGTTCAAGGGAATAAAGTCTTCTTGCTTTTTCATATTCATTTGGTTTCATAGAGCTGACGGGCGTTTGAGGAAAATTTGGTTTGTTCTTGTGGTTTTTGTAATGATGATTCGGACGATCTTGGTTCTTAGGTTCTTACGAATGAATGGTTTGTCTAAATAGTGTGTCTGTTGCTAAGACTTGCTTCACTACCTAGGGTTTTTATATGTTTTTTAATTTAAATACATTTTTCTAGTACCTATTTAAATAATCTTTATAATTCAAATAAAACAATATTATAACCTTGTTCTGCTTTCCGTAACAAAAATTAAGGAAACAAAAGAGAGCAATACTCCACAATTCAAAGAACTTTTATCTGCCCCGCGGATAACATTAATAAATTAGAAACAACTTTCCTGAGGCAGTTGGAATTACTTTAGCTGGAATGTAACTTGCAAAACAAGCAAACTATCTCTGTAGATAAATTCTGGCTGAGATATAGATAAAAATCTGTATATAAACTATTCTATGATTTCACATGAATACCTACTATCAATAAATTGAGGCAAACAATTAATTAATGATTAATGACATGAACTTAATAACTCAATAAGTATCACATTACTATACAAATAAACGACAGCAACAGTGTTGGTACTCATGAAATAGGCTTAGATGTACAATAAAGTAGCCATTACGTAAATAATAAAAATATGCTTACCTACATACCTAAAAACTGTTCCAATTCATTTCATTTACAGATGGTGTTACAGCGCTGCAGTGATTTCAGCATGATATGTATAAGCTGAAACACAAAAAAAAACAAAATTCAAACATAATTCATAATCATGTTTTTATTAAAACACACATACACCAATTTTCATTTCTACAACATCATATAGTACAGTTTGAGAATGTGATAACCTATTACAATAGCAAAGTCACAAACAAACAGAATCCGAGAGTTTGTTTCTGGCATTCAGATCGAGGGGAGTAAACAAAACAACATTTTTCCGCGCCGGATGAATAAATAAGGCAAGGGTCGTTGGAGGGAGAAAGTCCCTCGGAATGGCTGCTTGTTTGATTTGCATGTTTTAATCCTTTAGCGATCTTGGACTCAGATGGTAGGAGACTCGGTAATTGGCTAGATTGTTTTGTTACATCGATTACTCGGTAAAATGTTTAATGCTATTATTTGCACATAATGTGATTGCTAATATGTTGACACAAGGGATGCAAAGAGGCTTTGAATAAAAAATCTATCTTCAAACTAGAGACTCATTTATGTCAATACCGATTTTTATCAGAATCGGTTCTTTCTTAGCGATCTATTGTGGTAGAATTAAAAATCAGAATAAGTACCATTAATTTAATCACCGCCCTAAAAAAACATCGTTATACTACTAGCAAGCGAAATGTGGACAAGCTGGAATCATTTTTTTTTTTAAAAAGAATAACATTTAAAGGCGCTGACCTTCTCCACTGATGCATAAAATAATGATAATATTCTGTTCCTGACATAATTCTCTGCCAACGTCTCCATAAGACGAGACTGGGTCTCACAGACCCCGGCCTGGCGATGAAACTAACAGCCTGGGGTATCAACAAAAGGGCAATAAGATATGCTTGGAAAAACTACTGTATTTCTCTCAAGGGAGTAGTAAGGGCCTGGGAGACCCCGCTGCGTGGAAAGCGCTTTCACGGTTCACTTTTCCGTGAATAATATACGGGATCAGCATTTTTCACGTAAGTTTTATGTCCAGAACTGATACATAAGTTACTTTGTGACAATATCTTAATAATAACCTAACCAAAGGCCTCCGCCACGCGGAAGGAACTAAGACTACAATTTTATAAAAAAAAATATCTTAATAATAACGTATCCAATGCCCTACTACAATATTGGAAAATATTTTATGTGTAAGAAACCACAAACCACCACCGAATAAGAAATAGATTGATCGACGAAATTTCCGAATTAAAAATGAAAAGAAAAGGCGCATATGAATTTTGTTTGAATAATACTTTTATCATTTACTGAAGCTATAGCTCCCAAATTCTTAAATGTTTACCCATTATTAGATAAATAGAATAGATAAATAGAATAGGGAATAGAATAAAGACTTACTTATATTGCGTACAACTTATTATAATCTACCAACTGTATTTTTCCTACAGAAGGGTACCAAAAATTCCCAGCAACGTAAGAATCGGAGCCAAACATTTTGGGGTTAAGAAAACGCGTGCAATCGCGTTGGAAGCAAATGACGATCGAAACTGCCGCGACGACGTTGAGGGGGCGATTGATTTTCATTTGGTTTACTCGAAGTCTCGAACTAAGTGACAAAGATAGTATTCTTTCTATCATGTGAAATGTTTTATTTATTTTTTATTATGTAAATATAGTTTGAATATATATTCCTTAGAAACTTTATGATTATGTTCTAAGGTTTGTATGTGTGCTAATATTTTCTTCTTAAAAGTGATATAATACACAGAAAACATTACCATCCAACGCGCTGCTGTATGTTGGTTTGAATCAACTCATATTCATTCAGCATTCTCTCTGTTTGTTGCGTTATAACTTTGACCATGTTTTGTGTGCTATTCTAGCCTCGTGCCTAAAACAATAGAAACATTTTTTAAAACAAATTGCTCTAACAAATAAAACCTAACCCAATTTAGTGAGCGCTCACACGTAGTATCCACAAACAAAAACAAACGATAGTTTAGTCGTTTCCCGATATTTATTACAATCGCGGGTAGGCTGCAATATGTATAATTGCTGGCCCGGTATCCTGGTGCCAAGGAGTAGAGAAGCGCAGAGAAATATATGCAAGTATCAGTGGCTTGCCATCTGTTCAGTTCAACGAAATGAGGCAAAACAGAGTATTACGCTGAAAAATATCATGAGTGTGTAAAAACCTATGTACCTACACCTTCATTTTTGTATTCTACATTTTGTCTCCAATATTCTAATTTTCTTTTTACCCCGCAACGGAACAGTGAAGGGTTTATGCGTGTAGGATGAGAGGTTGTATGTGTTATGTTGAAAAAAGTCACTCTTACCAGAGCAGTCATATCAATATAAAATTCTAGACTCACCACTATGTGACGTGCAGGCATGATTTCATTTGTTCTTAATTGAGATAATCATAATCGTCCACGGCACGGGATAGCTTCAAAATTTCTTGTCCTGAAACGTAAAAAAAATCGTATGATATTTCCATATCGCTGTTTCATGTTTAATTGATTAATCAAATGTATATTAATTAATATCAGATAAACTTTTACCTTTAAGTCTGAAATCTACCTGAATGCTATCTAAAATTAATATATGTTTCATTTTTACACCTTATATTTTTAGTATATGTTATCCGTACGATTACTGATTTTTTGTAAATTCGTTACGCAGTCGCTAACACTGGTGTCAAAGTTTATATAAAGTTATCTCTCTGCTGTATTATCTACTCTGAGCCCGTATCCCGGCACGGGGTAACACGTCACCGGGATTGCCGCGTATATCCCGGTAATTGGACCGAAACCCGGGATTCCACTTTCTTTATTGCGAATAAACTACTCTAGCTGTGGTGCTGTTGTTGCGAATCGGCCTATATTGCGAACGGGAGCGAGATAAATGATAGAAGGGTTGGGATAAATCATTTTGTATAGATATTTATTGTAAAAATTGACTCATTAAAATTTTTAAACATTAGGTAGCAACACCAATTAATTATATTATTATTTAACTTACCACAAGCAATTCACTGTTAATATCAAACAATAAATGAAATATATATATATATGCCAAGAAATGCCAGTAAGAAAATATTTGATTAATAAAACCATTTAATTTTTCCCTAATCAAGCCACAAAACACAGGTTAACTTTGTGTACATAATTGCCGAACGTGTCAAAAAACAGCGGTATATTTAAACAGGTGCACTTTTATCGCTTATAACTTAAGCCAAACAATCGCTAGATAGCATTTACGTAATTTACCGGTTGAACTTACGATCGGACTCATTACTGGAAGTGTTTTGGAAACGATTCTTAATGTAGCATTTTATTTCCGAACATTTTGTTCGCGTAGGCGGCCTAACTGCACCATTTTTACTTGATTTCCTTTTCAAACCGACTCTTCAACTGTTCAAAATCGGTTGATTATAATCATTAAGATGAAAGAATACAAGTTATGAAAAATTTCTTTTACAAATAATAACAATGTACATATACATACATAACATGACCGAGCGAAAAATAAGTAGATATAGGTAGATTTTTCTCAGAACATGTTTTAAGTCATCCATAGAAGAATCTGTGAGCCCTTGACAACGAGAATTACTACTATGATCCTCAGTAATATTAGTTTGACTTTAAATATCAACAAATGAATAGCTTCTTTATGTTCAATTTGTATCAAATACTAACTTGAAATTAGTGCAACTAAAAATTCAGCCGATTACTTACACACTACCTGCCAGATCTGAAACAGTTGACTCAAAACAATAAATCTAGAAACTACTTGCAACTACAAAACATAATTCTAGACATGTTTTTGTAACAAAGCTTAAACAACCAATTAATATCCAATCAAATGCGGCTATTTGCTCCCAAATAATAGAACAAAAGAGTGAAATGCAATAATTCCTAATTTTTATACGATGGCTAAGCAAATTACAATAATTTCGAGTATTTTATTGATGTAAACAGGTGAACTCGAATGAAGCTATTTGTTAAATGTTTTATGGATTGAACGATAATAATGTGTCGCCTGCAACATTATTCTGTGGTTAATTATTGTGTAGTACCTAATTTTCTTTTAGAATAATTGTGGCACTACATAGTTTTTGTCACGTTAATCTGAGACCGAGCTAGACGTAGCCAATACATAAGTAATTATGTAGTAAGTATGTATATTTACTAGTGTATTTAGAATTTAGGTACATATCATCAAATATTTTTTATTTAGAAAGTAAAACCTTTCATATCAATACTAAAACTTTAAAAAAAACTGGGGCATTGCCCACAGCGCTATCTAGCCCCTAAATAATAATAATACATAATTTACATGTAAAGCTTATTTAATGCTCATATACCTATCCGATATTTTTAAGATGTAACAAAAATCCGTTCAGACCTTTGCCGATCTGCCGTCGGCACATACATGTGTGTAACCCAGTCAGAATTACTAGCGCATTTATTTATTTTTATCCCCTTTTATGTTGCTGTTTTTTGATATAAACAAATCAAAATACGGGTATAAATTACCTCATTAAACAAATATGAGAATTTCATTTGACTTTGGTGACTGCGTTTTTAAGTTTAGTTCTTATTTTCAAGCATTATTAAAGGAATTTTTGAGACTTACAATTAACATCATACTAGGTATATCAATCACAATAATTCCTAACTTTAATATAATTTTATGCAAATTTATAAACGCATGTATTACCTAATACATTATTTTTACCTACATCTACAATATCTGAGAGAAATATCCAAGCACAAAACATCAGATTAATTCCCGTCCACCATATTTAATAAGTTTAAATTATGTATATTTTATCCTGTTCTCGTAAATCAGTAGATACATAATTTATGTACATGAATTATATTGTACCAGGAGCAAGCTCAGTGGCCCGCAATGAATACTAATTTATGTGCGTTTAATGTGGCGAGCAATTAAGCGACTGTTATATACCCATGTTGTCCTGGTAGCTAGATACCTATATAGATAACATTTCAACAGAGTTAGGGATTAGTATTTTAATAATTAAACTAATGGGGATTGTTTAAATTTAGTGACAATCTTAACATCTTGAAATAATATTTATATTGTAATAATTTTGAATTTATATTCATACCTGGTCTACAATAAATTAATTTATATTAAAATTAACATATAAATCTAGATGTAACATAATTGTTTGAACACAAATAGCGATTCATTTACAGGAATACGTTTGAGTGTGTTTTAATGTCACCGTTTTATATTATTTTTCTTTTAGCGCTTTCAAATAAAATTGTGTAAAATAAACTAACATAAGTGTACCTAATGGTATCTCTTTTTCGGTTCAGACCAGAGTGACCAGTATCTACTATATGAATTAAGCCCAAAAATAAATCAATATCTTGTGTCTAAAAATACTCACGAGCAAGAAAAAAACATTTTCTAAGAAATAGACAAAAAAATAGTGGTGAAAACAAAGCAACAATATTCGATCCGCTTTAAAAAATAAAGGTAAGCTCGAATTTATTTGTAATGGCCGCCATACAACTGAGTCGGCATTACAAGAAAATACACTCACCGTCCCAAAAGTCCGTGGACATAATTCCAAGCACCCTCAACAAAACCAGTACACCGATTTAAAGGACACAAGTGGTCCGTAAGTCTGTGTTCGTTTTTAGGTGTAGTTAGTATAGGGTCGTGGTTAGGGACTTTTGGGACGGGGTAGTCTCATATAGAGTTGTCAAGGGCGGAGTTTAGTGATGAATTGGTAACAGTCTAGGGGAGGCAGAGGGGGATTTTTTGAGGGGGGAGGGGGTTGATTAATGGCACCTCCAGAGGGAGCCATGTTCATTACGGCGCCGGGACGATGTGTTACTCGCCTACTAATATATTTCGCTTGGGCCTAAGCTGGTATGTTATAAGTCCATTATTTTAGACATTTTTATATTCTTCCGGAGATAAAAAAGACAGTATCGATTTTGGTGTTAGAGGCATAAATGAGTTTTTTTTTTTTAATTGTCAAAGCCTGCGAATAATGATGCTCTTCTGTTACCTACTGACTTAATTGAAATCAACATTTAAATGTTTCTTGGGCTAATTAAAATGGAACTGATAGGTACTATTATTGTGGAAATTAGAAATTTCAGCCGCAAAATAAGTACAATAGTGAAGTAAATTTATTCAGGTTTTTAAGTAAGTACCTATCTATTAAATCAGGCTAGATTGTAATTTAATAAGTAGGTACTTTGAACTTGGAGAAATAATACCGCAAATTTACTATCCTTTTTTCCGTCGGAGGTTAAGAACAAATCTTTCTCCTCATAACCGCCTTCCAAAGCCCAGGCCTAAAGGTCACGGCACACTATAACAAATAATCGCACACCCGCACGCTGCTAGCTGCGAATTATAAGTGAAATACTGTGCTAATATCACGTTGTAATACGCAGTAAAAACGCAGCTCGCGTGGAGGCGCGAGATAGGCGTTTATTCGAGCTCATGTTGTGTTTAGCTTGCTTTATGTTAATGAGAAATTGTTGGAAACGTTGTCGCTGCCGCGCGTTTTGTGGCGGTGTTTGTGAAGGGGTTTTAAAAGATTGTGTGGGAAATAAGTTTGTGTGTGTGGTGAGTTTCAGTAAACGGAAATATGTAAATAAAAAAAAAATTAAGTCAATATTGGAAAACATGGTCATGTAGTAGTCAGTACTTAAAACAATCTAGGCCTGTTTATTATAGAGATAAAAAAACTACGATTGATGATAATAAAATGGAAATTTAAATTACAAGACTCGTTTATATTTAAGACAGTCGAAGCTCTTATTATTACAGACAGCACAAACAGCCATTATAGGTAAAACAAGCAACCGCAAAACGAAGCTACGACATCTCCAAATTGAGTATTCCATTCGCACTCCGCGTTTAAAACAGAAACAACGACGCCATTAAAAATCCGCTCTTGGATATTTTCCGAGCGGATCCCGTAGCGAGCATAAATCGGCAGCTTTCCACCGAAGCTATTTCCAAAGAAGCGTTTTCTATTCCAAGCCGTGCACTCGTTTTTCTTTACCCGGCCATTATAAGACGGGTGCGCTTTCTCCCTAAGGGGAAGCAGACCCCCCCAAAAGTACGCGGCCCAGGCGACGTATAGGCCGTTACGAAACTTTATAAGTAGAATGGATGATAATTATACAGGCTTTATGGATAAGGCGTGCTTTTTAAACGATATCACCTTAAAGAGTTTGCGAATTGCAGATTTGGTGGCTTTGAGGTATGAATACGTTAGAGGGTGGGCTATGAGATGTGTGTTTTATATAATTAATGTAATGCTCATAACTGTTGGGGTACTTTCAAAGCATTTGCATTGAATGTATTAATCTTTGTGCAAGAAATTATTACCAGCTAATTAGATCGAATCGAAATGCCATAAGATATTTGTTCACTAGTGAGCATAGAAGTTCTAGAATATGTTAAGAAACCGTTTTTTTTTTTTATTATCATAAAATGTTTGAAACTTGTTAGTAATTAAGTGACACAGCACCACATAAGATCACGAGCATCACACTCCAAACTCGCAACAACCTCATTAAGTTTCCAAAGTCCACTGTTGAAACTCCGTCCAAGCTCCAGATACCACACAAGTCGAAAGCAACTCTATTTACATGTAAATACTTTGAAAAAGTAATTTTCGCTCGCCTCCTCGCTACGCCCTCGAGATTGCCAAAAGGAACATTAAGCTTCACCAGGTGATACATGGATACTGTTATAGTCGAATATAATTTTCTGGGAAACCTCCCTCCTTAATCCTCGCGAAGAGCCTTCCGAATTATTCCTAAAGATATTTACGGTTTCGTGAATAAATAAAATTATGAGTGCGGGTAACTAAGACGGTACGGCTTCGTTGTTTATTATTATGCCTATATTAAGTTGTTTATCTTTTTAATGGGTGCAGAGAGTTATATGGGTCGACCGGATTTATGCCGTACAGGATAAGTCGGATAAAGTAAAGAATGTTGGGACGAGATCCGATCCCAGTGCGAGATTGCTTTTTAAATTTAGATGTGATGATATTGTTCCGCGTTTTCATTTTTGTTTTGCTTCGGTTTTGGTTGGTGATGGATTTTTATGGGCGTTATTTTGGGATAAGTTAGGCGGATTTAGATGATGCAAGTAAATTGGGAGAAAGGCAGGTGGACATATTTTTTTTATATATAGATTTTATAAAGTTTTGATTAAGAGCATGTAGAGGATGAGAATGTTCTGAAACCTACATTATTTATAATGTAAGATATTATACCAACTAGACTTACCGCTCATAATATGATACAAAAATATAATAAAAACTGACACTATCACACTACGAAATCAGTTCTAAAAACAACACAAAACTCACTGTACCATATAGGCACTGCCACTCCTACTACAAGAATTGTACTAAGTGTGACCAAACTCCCACAAAAATTTCACAAAAACTAACTAAAGAGATAAAGTTTTTTAACTTTTACAGTCAAACAATGCCAATTTCTTTACACAAAAAGTCATGCAAAACAACGGAACACGGCGCAATAAATTGCCCAAAAAGAATAATAGACAAAAGGGTAACAACCCGGGCCCTCAAACCCTTTATTGGCTTTAGAAAGAAAAACAACCCTTCCATTGTCGAAATAAAGAAAGAACGTTTCCGAAAAAATTACTTTTGTTTCCAAAGGCCCGTTATTTTGACGCAACGCCTTTTAAAGATTCGAAGAAAGCACTCAGAAATTGCGTCAATACTATTATTTGTATTGTTTTGAACCAAAGTATTGTAAGATTTTTTGCTAAAACAGGTATTTCCAAGTAACTCAAAGGGTTTGCCATTTTTAACAGTTTTGCAATGTCGCAAGTGCATGGTAAAAGTTTGCAGTGACATATTATTTTACTTGCGAGTTATTAACCTATCAAAAATGGATGACAGTTTAGTTTAGACAACAAATTATAGGTACATATTCTTAAAAATGTTATGCATACCTACCAAGTAATAACATAACAGAAATCATTCTATATGCATGACCGACTAGTGAACGGTTGTTTATAATTGTTAAAAAAATAAATATGTTATATTCAGTAAATAAAGCTAAGACTGCATTTGACAGTCTTGTTTCTTGAAATTAAGTTATCGTTTTAAGTGCATTTCAAATATGTATATATAGAATAACTAAAAAATTGTGAAAAAAAAGTTAACTTCAAATTCAAGCAATATCAGTCATCTATAAGTTGAACCATGGCAAAAATATTGTAAAATAACCCAAAAAATTCCTAATACCCGCTAAACAGCACTCAAAAGCCAATCCTGAAGCTCGACCACGTGTTCCCTCTCATCATAACTGCTCCACGCTCCGAAACAGCGATAAACGCGAGTGCAACGACCTCATTGCAGACCCTACTCAAGGTCGAGCTAGTAAAATGTTTATGGACTATAAAAGAACCGTCGGCACTGTGTCTGTGTGTCAAGGACTCCAGACGAATTTTATTGACCATTTTGTGACATGACGAGACGGTTTACAACTGTCAAGCGGTGACGAGCGTACCCCTTCTGTGTTTGAATGGGTTGGACTAAACAAGTGAAGGATGGTCAACAGATGGGCCCATGCTATTGGTATATTGTCAGAGCAATTGGTGTTTTTTAGAAGTCAATTGTTTTTATAGTACTTGTTTGAAGTTATGCATTCGATTATTTTAAAAAACAAAAGGTTTAACTGCTACCACATTCACCGTCGTCTTTTTTAAAGTCCTTACTATAATAAAAGCGTCGCGCAGATTTCTGATACCTTTGCGATTACGATACTTTTTTAATAAAACAATTTATCCTAACTTAGGCGCCTTCAAGCCATAAAAATTGCACCAAGACGGGAGTCTCAAATTAAATATTCCATAAAATCCGGACAGTTCTCAAAGTAAAGCAATATTGGATACGCAACTGCTTAATGACAGTTTGATACCGCCAAACGGCGCACTCGTAAAAAATCACTAGAAATGATCCCATTTTGATTAAAAAATCACGAGCGGCCACCCTCGAAGAGAGAAACTTCCGAATGATTTAAAAGTTTTAATAACGGAATTCTAGTGAAATGACATTATACTTTCAAATTAGGAGTGAAAATTTAATTTAAAGGAGAGACAAGTTGACGCCGAAGGGCGAGAGAGACGGGCCGTAAAAATGTACAAGCTCTTCTTTTAAGAGTTTCTTTTCAGCCTCCAGAATTTATTCCGTTTAAATCTCTCGGAGGGAAATTAAGGGGGTCCTGTATTTATTAAAGTGGATGGTTCGCACTCGTTAAAGGAATTTTAATCTGCGAAGTTTTCCTTATGAATGCGGCTTCGGCATGACTTTCGAGTTAGCTTTTATTAGTTTTCGTGCTCCTAATTAAGGGTGTCGGGATCCCGAATTAAATGCTGTAACTACACTCTTAAAATTATAAGTTTTCCAATTTGAAATGAGATATGATAAGCCTGGGCGTTACAAAAGAACAAGAAGATTAATTAAATCATGTTAAAATAAACCATCCCTGCTTTAAATTACCTAAATAACGAAAGCTCATGCGATGATTGCATCATTACTGAATTAAAAAATAGGGAAAATCTTAAAAAAAAATTCGCAGTCAAGATTTTTTTTTACACAATTAACTTAAAACAATATATTGCTGAGTAAATTACACCATTCTACCTGACACTCTCTCTCGGTCATAACACTAAGTATTCTGACAAACAGCATGAACATAAGCAACATTTGCAGCCTCAAAGTGCAGCGGAAACTAGAAGTTTCGTCACTACACGAGCAAGCTTTTTAACTTTTAATCCCTAATTAAGAACGAGACCCGTGTGGTTAGCATACGCAAAATAAAAATATTATATACAAAAATAATTAAAAATAACTACAATAAAAACAACTTTTAAAGTATCATGTTTAAATTTTGCATGCCGTAAGGTAGAATATGTTACTACTTATCACAAGCGTTACATCTGCTATAAGTAATCTAATAATTGTACACAACATATTCGCAAAATAAATGATTTGATTTGATTTGATTTGAATTGTGTCCTCACGTTGAATATTCATATTTCGGTCTACGATTATCATGTCATGCATATAAATAGGTATAAAATTTTCACAAATGCCTGTTAAAATTATTATTATATGCTCAATCTCTCGACGTGAAGGTCTGTTTATTGCATTAAAATCAAAATATGGTTTGTTCATGTGGTTAACAATATCTAGATACCTAATATTATATTTTTTGCATCTGTTTCAACTCATTCAAAATCCGTTGCATATTTTTAGCCGTGCAACGAAAAACTAAATATTATTATCAGAAGTAACACTCTGAATCAGTTCTCAATTCAAATGTCAAATCACTCAAACACACCAACACCATACTAAGCCCGGCACACATGTTCGTAATTCGTAACTAAGGCTGTGCACACAAGAGTGTGTTACTGCGATTATAATTTTGCCAACAAACCCCTAGCACTGAAAATTTCGGAGTTTCAAAGCATTTTCATGTATTGCTAATTAAAATACGCTGTCGCGACCATAAATGGTGCGGGCGGTCGGTTTATACAGCCAAATAATTATTTCGTGCCATATATGCGACATTAAATTTTACGACCTTAATTTTATATATGGTTATTAAAAATTGAAACCTTTTACGCAACTTTTCAACGGCAAATTGACCAAACAACTAATGCGTTTTTATATTTAATCGATAAGTATTTGATTCTCATGTAAATTGAAACATTTTAATTAAAGAAAGCACTTTATTAAGCCGTTATTTGTGGCTTTGTCTCACATTAATTTGGCTTAAAAGCTTTGAGATTTTTCTCACGAGAGTCAATTAAGGTACGGAAATTCAAAACTTGATATCAATTAAAAGCACAACTTACTCTTAGCACTCATCCATTTCAAGTAACGGGTACCGCCAAACTGAAATGAAAATTGATCATGTTTTAAATAAAATCTAAAAAATACGTGAGTAAAATGTGGGGTTCGCTTTACACAAAGGATTTTTTTTAAATACGTACTTAGTAAGCATATAAAAACATTATACAGTGCAAGCTCGGTGGTTAGTGAGCAACTGGTCAACCATTTTGCAACCATTTGATCGCTAACTCGACACTGGTTGACGCATAAAGATTAATTAACATTAGCTCCTGGAAATTGCCTCCACATTTTTAAAACCAGTTTAAGAGTCTACCAGGATGCATAATAATAATCATGGAATAAAGATTGCTTGTATCCTTTGTTTTTGTGTTTCTGGAAGTTATCACTGTATCTTACTAGGACTGACGAAAACATTTACGATAAATATGTAAATGTGACCATTTCGATATCCTTGGTTGTTTCTCACTTCCATTTCACAACAAGGCGCATGAAGACTCTCTCTCACTGACATCTCACAAGCGACTCTGTGGTGTATGAATAGAACAGCCCATACATTCAAGTCTGGTAACAAATCCATATTACTTCAATTATGTTAAATATCTCATTGCAGGCTCACCGTTAATACACAATATTACTTGGTATTTCTCAATTTTCAAGTTAAAAAGGCAAGGTTCCCAGGTTGTCGATTAATTTATCATTAAGCTACTGGTTAACGGGTCACTTGACCCATAAAGATATTGCAGCTCGTAAAGGTTGATTAAGTTCTATACATTTGCCGCGAGAATGAGTTTATTTTAAAAATTCAATTCGCATGATGGGAAATTTACATTTGTAATTTTTTTCAAGGAAAATTTAACGATGACATTAACTGCGCAGTGGATTAATTAATTATATATAATGCTTATATACTACTACACCTTATAATACACAACAAACGTATAGCTATAATAGTAATAGTTTATCAAAAACTTAGTTAGCCAGTACTATATTATGTTTATTTATGTTTGTAATTTTTGTGTTTTTATGGTGTACATTAAAGTTATATTCTATTCTATTCCACTTATGTACGTACAAGTAAACAAATAGACAAAGTATTTCTGAAAAAATAAGATTAATATATTTGGTAACTAGGGATATCAAAAGAAAGAAAACACCACTCCATACGCATAATTCTTAAATTAACTTATCACAATTAATCTCTCTTAATTTATGAAAATATATAACAGTACTTACAATTTATCTACATAAGTATCAAATTAACAGTACCTAGTTTTAAATTTTCATATTTAACGAACCTCGTTCATTGTTGTAGCTAATTGAGTTATGAATTTGAGTTAATTACTGAATATTTCATAGTAATACACAGTTTCGGCTTTATTTTAACATAGATTGAATTTATAATCATAGTTAGTTACCTAGCGGTGAGTAAATGTATTCCTTTTAAACATTTTTGATATTAAATTGTGTATAAAGTAAAAAACTTGACTAAACGGCATCCGGATCTGGTAAAAATAATACTACCTACATATGTATATGTTACGGCTAATACCCGAAGTGTGGCTACACCTAGTTTTAGCCAGTTAGAACTAGGTGTAGCCACTTAGTCTTGGTTAAACCCCGAATCGAGACAGGACTTGGCTCCTCCTCGCTTCGCTCGTCGTCGCATGTGCGTGGTAGAAAGCAACCTAACGAACCTAATCTACCTTCTGTCACAGACAAGTGACTTCAAGTCCAACACTTGCACTACAACAGGACTTGAGACCTAGTTTTACCCGAAAACAATCGGCTCGTACTAGGTTTAACCAAGACTAAGTGGCTACACCTAGTTCTAACCGGCTAAAACAAGGTGTAGCCGCACTTCGGGTATTAGCCGTAACATATATAATACATTAAATTTGTGGTCTGTAACTTACATTTTAGTCATAGAGAAATTAGAACATTTTGGGTGCTACATAAAGAGATATTATGTATAATTTATCCTTTTTTTAAACATAAAAATTAATTAGATAACAAGCCTTGCTTAAAAACGGTCACATATGTTGCGGTTAACTGGTCTACAATGAATATTTTTTCAAAGTTTTAGTGAGAGTTATAATAAATACTAAAAATATGTTTACTTGCCTAGCAGGACCTAATTAAATATAATAAACGTTTAAATTACCTACTTAACCGCTGCGAAAACCAAAGCTTTTTATAAGTAGTTACGGTGTTCATAAATTTATATAACATTAGCATACCGTGACGATGTTTGTAAATTATTCAACAATCTAAATTACTGATAAATATGCGCATAAAATAACGTTAATGTGCAATTTGTGCCAATAATTCGTGTTTAAAAATAAAGAAGCAAACCCGCGCGAAAATAAACTGGCATAAATTCATAAACATCTTCAAAGATCATACAAACAATTATTGAAGTCATCCTAAATATGATTTGATTGGAGTTTTATAACGTTAACATGTTAATTTAACTCTTCTTTTATGTGTTAAAATTAGCTGCCAAAAATATAACCCTAATTTATATTTACACTTATGGCGGATTAAGCTCATTTATGGTCAATAATATTTCATTTATTATTGCTATAAATTTGATGTAATATATTTTATATGAGTGTTTATCAGAACAATATTATTTAGTCGTAACACACAGTAAAATTATCGTTATGGACTGTTAAAATACAGTTAGAGGGTGGTTAATAGTTTGTTTTCGGTTTATTTATTAGTTTACATATATTCAATATAAGTTATTTGTTTATTGTTACCTACTGGAATGTAATAATGACTCAAGGGTTTATGATTTCTATGGGCAATAAAATCAAAACAAGTATTTTGAGGACCTAACTTTTGCTACAGATTTTTAAACTGCTTTGGCTGCCGTTTATTAAAATCTTTACCTCCTACTCAAACAAGCTAACAACAAGCAAAAATACACCATAAAGTCCAACCTCATAACAAATGCGGCCGGCCGTATTAGGGGCACCTTTTAACGTATTAAATCGAGACTTATCTCCGGAACTGTTCACGACCTGACCTAGGGGGTCAAAGGGGCTAAAAGGGGGCTAAAAAGGGGCTATAGGGGCATTAGAAGCTTATCAAATCGTCCACTTTTCGGGCACGGGGGTGGACAGTCAGACGTCTATTTTGTCTGTGATAAGGAGATTTATAAAGGTCTGTATTTGTTGAAGTGTTTATTTGGACTAGAGGATTCATGAACCCTCTTTTTGCAGGTAGTTTATTGTTTAATTAATTCATGATACTGTTTTGAAGATTTTACGGTGCCTAACATTCTAGTAGTAGCTTTAAAAGTCAAAGGCGTACCATCACAAACATTGACATTATTCAGATGCAATAATAAAAATACATCTCACCTCTTTTCACCAGAACTTTGCACTATCATCATCTTTTTTTTTTTACGTGGGATAGGTTTACGTTTGACTACAGCCTGCCTGATGTTAAGCATTGCTGCAGCCTAGGGTGTAACACGTTTACCTAGAAGATACCTATTAACTCTAGATTTGAAAACCCCTGGATTGTAGTTCATCTAAGAAGTTTTCTCTGTTACTTTTTAAATGCTGTTTCTCTGTTAAAATAAACAAAAACTCATACTACTTAAATGTTTGTAATTTTTTGTTAAACAAATACAATAAATTATGCATTAACTCATGCAAAATTGTATTTATAACTTTTTTAACCATTATATGACACTCAAACCAAACCCCCAAAAGCGCCACAAAGTCACAAAGGTTCGTGTGTAAAATCAATTTGATTGCGTGGAAGCCTCCATCGCTTCGTAGTTCCAACAACATTACACAGATGGAGACACCAGTATTTAAATTTTAAAATTCAGATTTTATTAGTCGCGATTGGAAAAAAACTATATATTAGATATAAGGGGGCTTATATTTATTAACAGGTTATCTGTATAACCTGTTAATAAGATTTGTATTGATGTTAAAAAGATCCTGTCATTGTGCTATAGATAATAATTATTGCTTCTTTGTTTTTGTAACTAAAAAAACGCACTGTTATCAGTACCGATTATAATTAAACTAAAGAGAACAGTGTAATTACATACCTGCTTTAAGATATTTCTTCCCAATTACATGGCTCAAACATGATAAAGTCAACGTAACGTCAACATAGTAAAAAAAACATTCTCACTGATATTTTTTTTATCAATAGAGGCGGCTTTTGGAATACTATTCAGTTTATATTGTAAAATTCCCACTTTTAGCCATCACTGATGATAAAGTTTACGGAGCAGCCAGCGGACAAAATTTTTTTTAGAACTGTCAAGTTACTCATATTGAATGACTTGACAGTTGAAATGATGTCCTGTTAGTGTTGTCAGAAAACAAAAATAGTTAGAAAGAATTAGTTTCAGACATTATGGGGCGGCTGCATTTCAGGATAAAATTATAGATTTAAGGCTTTACCTACTGGTAAACTGTGAATATTAATGCATGATTATACTAGCTAACGACAAATACACAACTTAAGCATATTCCACGCTTATTACAGTAATTTATTTAAATGAGTGAACAAAACGTTATTTTTTTTATAAAAACATTCCCCCAAAAACACTCTATATTATCACTGTACCTACCACACCACGGCGCTATATTGTTTGTAACTATCAGTTAAACACATCAACAGTGCCCCTATAAGGTCGCCATTTCACATCGTTGCTAAATTGGTACGAAACATAAATTCTTCTCTTTAATTTAATCAACACCCCGGTACTTCATTTATTTATTTACAACATCACCAGTTTACATTGAACCCCGCGCTTACATTGTGTAACGCTCAGATGAAACAAAACGTAACGAGGCAGCGAGGCACGGAATGCCAACTTATGCTGGTCAGTAGGTTGTCCATAATTTTAAATAATGTGGGAGCCCACGCGTTCGTTACGAAAGCACTTAACAAGAGTGAAAATTAAATTAGATCAAGATAAGGGCTTAAAAAGGATGGGAGGAGGTGCTTCAATTGGATGCTTAACGTTCGTGTAATAATGAAATGGGGCTCACACTATACTCATAGGTCAATTTTTCCCATTTAAATAAAACAAAACTGCTGCCTTAAACTAGTTTTTTTATTATTATTTATGAAAACAATAATCTTCTATTATTATAGAATTAATAACAGCACTCGGTGACTTAGAATAAAATAACTAATAAAGCAACCAAATCAAAAAAGAATGTCAAAATACTGTATCGTCAATCATTACCATATAACAATAATGTCATTCAAATGTCGAATTCAAGATGGCGGCGCACGCACTAGGGTGTCTCCCCTACCGGATATGCGTCGCTCGCTTCCGAAGCGCGAGTAATAATTTATTTCTCGAATTATTTATGTCAACGTCATCGTATATTTATTTTATTTCGAAAATCCGATGACATGCTAATGTTTGTGGGATTATGGATATGTTAAAATTAGTGGCTCGTGTCTATCGTATAATGGCAGATAGCAATTTTGTTGATGGAATTGTGTGCATCAAAATTAGTTTTGAATACAAATTTGTGGCTATTGTTGAGTGTAATATTAAATATACAAACGTGATATTGGAATTTGCATTGTGCTTATGGCCTTGCCGATTGTTTGCTGATAATAACAAATTGAGATTGCGAAATTGTGGTTATTTCCTGTACAATATGGTAAGCGGAATAAATTTTGGTTCGATACCTGTGATTTGTGTGGTGGATTAGACAAATTGATTATATTGATTTATATATTTCCTATACTTTTATGAAAGGTTTGTCCAATAACAAATTAAATTAAAGAACATCAACATTTTTTCGGTGGTGGTTATATAGTTAAGGGTTTTATATTAGGTGTGTGACTTAAGCTAATTTTTGACATGATACAACGTAAGCAACGTCGCAGACATCCAGTACTAGTAAATAAACAGCTATATCTTTAAAAAAAACTTATTAAAATTTACCATGTCAAATTTCATCAATGCTAAGTAAATAAAGGCACCGCACAGAGTAATACCGCAAAGAGTAGGGACGTAATGTGTTGGAGAGGGAGATAGTTCCACGCCATTAGTTCCTTTGTGCCCCGCCGAGACAAGCTGGGGCGACACCTAGTATGTAGGGAAGTGCAGAAATGGCTTGTTTATTTAGTGGTTAGAGATGTAGGATGAAGAAGATTGTGATTTTAAGTCGTTGAATTATTCAAACGGTATTTTATATTATTATATATTATTCAAATGGTAGTTATATTATAGATAAATAAGACTATTGAAACTAAAGAGTAAAAAATAGTTCGAGTTTTTATACAAACTATAAAAAAATTATTTATCTGAAATTATTTAACAACTGACACCGATAGAATAAATAATTTTAGGTCTTTGTTTACGTTTCCGGTTAACAAAAATGAATAATATTTTGCGTGATGAACAATTAGTAAGTTTAAAAATCATTTACGTTTTACAAAAGAATCTTAGAATTGTTTAAAATAAATTTCATCGACCCAAACTAGCCGCATTTCTTGATATAAAATCCGTAACATCACAAGGGCGAGGCCACGATTTTCTCGCGCCATTGCTCGCTTTGTTGTCACCCTACTCTGTCACGGACACGCTAAGGAAACGACAAAGAATGAAACATCACTAAAGAAGATATTTCTGTTTGAAATTTAGTAGGATATTTAGAAAAATCGCTTAATATAAACCACTTAAAAAATACCACACACATACATAGATAGGTGAATGACAAACTCAATAATAAAACCTAAGTACTACAGAATTTAAAATTTAAAGCAAGTGTGGCGAAGCGGTTCCAGTGTGTGCTTTTCATTCAGACGCACCCGGGTTCGAATCCGGCCCTACACCAATGACTTGTATTTTCAAGTTATGTGTGGATTTGCACTCGCTTAACGGTGAAGGAAAACATCGTGAGGAAACCGACATGTTTGAGGACTACAATATCCGAGGACATGTGTCTTCCGTGGAAGGACCTGGGCGCCCACCACGATGTATCTGCCCAAGAAAACTCCCCTAGCGGATTAATTCTGCGGGGGAGTCACGACCCTCAGTCATGAGGAATACGACTCAAGAGAGAGAGACTACAGAATTTAAATTATCATACAGACATACAATGAACAGGTATGTATGACCTGTTTATCTAAATATGTCTAAATCCATATCTATATTGCGCATATGAAGTAGTTAAAGTGAAGACCATTTGAATATTTTGTACCAAATAAGGTGTTAGACAGCAATGCAATATGCCCAGATAAATAACTGATTTAGTCCTTTGAAAGAATGCATACATATTTATCATGTGTACAGTATTTGATATACGGTAGCTTCCATGAATAAGAATACCTACATAATAAATGATAAGCTCAATCAAAACTCAACCTGTTATGAATATTATGATGGACTAAAAACTATACCTGTACCTACATAATGTACGTTTCCAAAACAAACCTAACGTATCTACTTCTATTTGATTGATCTTGCTAATACAACTTAGATTTTATGCATATATCAACGCATCAAGTTAACAAATTTCAAGTGAATGAGATGGGAAGTATTTTGTTTCATTTTATTCTACAAAATACTTTAAAGCTTGTTCCGTGTTACATTGAAAAACAGGGAGATATATGGAAATTGTTCCCGGCTTTTTATGAACATGTCAAGTTGAAATTATTATAAAAGTGATTTATTCGAATGACGTTCATGAAAATGCATGAAACTGTGATGACTTTTGCGGAACCACGTATTACGCCGGACGCACTTTATATCAATACTGTGTTGTGATATGCGGCAGTGTATTTTTAAAATATACCTATGTACGTACATGTAACATATAGCTGACAAATTATTCATTTTAAAAGTGAGATATTTATCTATTTTACCTTGCATGTAGGTATGTATATTATATTTAGTTTTCAAAAATTGGTAAGTATAGGTATCATATATTTTTTTAAATTATTTAACCTATATGGGCACTATCTAAAATATTATTATCATTTGTGTAGAAATACCTATATATATTTTATAAAAATCAGCGACTTGAGCATTGTTACTAATTTAATGAAGTGTGAATTATTCGAGCCGTTATGTGCTAAGTATACTTAATGAAATTTTATCATTACTATACCTGATATAATACTTCAATCCAAAACCTTTTCACACGGAGCCAAATATCGCACAGCAAACCTCATCCGAGAGGCGTAGCAAGTTCTAATTTATCGCATACGATATCTCGGCCATAAAAATGTCAACGTCCGCCTATCGCCTCTCTATCGCTCGCCAGTAGATCCCGACAAGCGTCTATCTCTTTTAAAATATGGCTCGGACATGATTGGGACTGCAGGGCCCAACCACGATAACACGGCGGTAGCATATCTGGATATACTCGTATTTCCAGAAGGCAGGCCCAGATGAAAGATTCTGGTTGGTTTATTAGAGCTAAGTCTTGTATGCTAAGTTTGTGCTTCGGTTGCAATTGCTGTACATTTAAATTTGTAAAATGTATTATGTATGGCGTACAAGAAGAGAGGTATTTTCTCAGTGGGCTATATAGCAGCCTATATAGGCTGATGATGATGAATATGTATGTTAAGTAAATCAAAAAGATTTTCCGCTGCAAAAATGGCTATTCATACAGAGAGGAAAATGAATAAAATGAATTTTTTTTTTTTTTTTTTTTTTTTACGTGGGATAGGTTTACGTTTGACTACAGCCTGCCTGTGGTTAAGCATTGCTGCAGCCTAGGGTGTAACACGTTTACCTAGAAGATACCTATTAACTCTAGATTAGGTTTACTGAAATTCTAACCTCAAACATTTCTATTTTAAAGATATTTCCATGTAAAAAGGAACAAAAACCCTCATATTAAAGTATTTTTTATTATTATAACTGTACCAAATATACAACTAAATGTGGTCAGCCAACAAAGGCTACAGCCAACAGAAAAAACTGGTAGTTCAATTACAGTGGTTGATTTATCAGCGGCGGCTGATCAAATAATTAAAAAACGCCGGTAGATGGTGCTATCGTAAATTGTTCGCGATCGCGTATTCAATTTACTGAATGTATATTGTATATCTGGCCGACCTCGATGTGTGCGAGAAATGTAGATTTATGGTCACCCTGGTACTTTGTATGAAAAAAAGGAAGAAAGAAATAAAATCTGTTAGCTTGCAAAAAACTTTGCTATGCAAATTAGGTACTAAAATATTTCTACAGAAAATAAAAGTAAAATTGTTCTTCACTTCGTACACTATCATCATCAATTCTTATATTTTAATAATGGAAATTTTCGTTGTTACAGATAGCTCTAGAAAATGGAATTTCACGAGGTAAGTTTGATCATGAATTGTTATAACATTGAATGAAACGAATGCAACGCAAAACAAACATATACACACAATTTCAAATTTATGTATAGTTTATCAACTTCACTTACATCTACATAATAAAATATACTAGGATACTCGATATCTTCAAAACAATGAATTCGGGTTTCAAAATATCTATTGCCAGTTTTAAATGGAAATCGCTCTTATTTCAAAAAGCATTCGCCGCACTGCAGTATGACGAACACTAATCATCATCATCATCAGCCTAATGGGACCCACTGCAGGGTATAGGCCTCCTCCCTCTTACGCCAATACTCCCTGTCTTGCGCTGTTCTTGCCCAGATGTTTCCTTCAAACTTTCTAATATCATCCAGCCACCGTTGCACAGGTCTTCCTACACTTTAACTTAGTAATTACCGTCCCATAAGTTTTCTTCCTCAGATTTATAAACTCTTTGCCAAAATTCTTACCCACCGACTTACTCGCCAACTTGATGAGTGCCAGCCCATCGAGCAAGGTGGTTTTAGGACCGGATTTTCTACCATAGACGAATACTAATACATATAAATAATTTATTTTTCAATGCAAAAGCAGTATTAGTGAAAGATAAACCTGTATACTATATATCTCTGGAAAAATATAAATATATGTAGGTATGTAGACACCATACATAATATACGAGTATATTTCTCCTACAGCTACACCATTAAATGCGTGACGCGAGAATTGAAATATGGCTGAAGCAGCAATCGAATGCTGGGTTTTTGTGCTGCGTTTGGAAAGAGATAGTGGCTCGTTCCAGTCATTGATAGATTAACTAGTATAAAAAATAGTACGACTTGAATGTAAACGAATATCTGTCATTTAATACAAAGATAATATTGTCTGCCAAACTATCATTTGAATACACTTTTCGCAGGAAGAAAAAAAAACAAAGGACAAAAGCTGTATATTTTTATTGGTAGGTATTTGACAAGCCACGTCTCTTTTGTAACTTTAAGGTGATATTTTTTATTTTTTATTTGGAATGGATTTAGCCTGGACTCTAATTTGCCTGTAAACGGTTGTTTTAAATTGAACACAAATCAATTGAAAGATTATTATTAATCACTATTAAGCAATTGTCAAACAGGTTCTGAAAGTTTTTTGAAAATACCTACTAGTAAATCAACTCACTTGTTTTGGTTTGTTAAAGTAACTATTCCGTTAAAACAAAGCACAGACAGTTCGTATCTCAAGTGTTATGAATAACAGGCGCATCTCTAAAGTACTGCTTTTTAATCACAACCTTGAGGGCTTTGACCTTTGTTAATCATACTCTGGGCTTTGTGACGTTGAAATACAGTCAATAAACCAAAACAAACATTATGTTTCTTATTTTTTTCTTGTTATTTTTTCTCTGAATGAATGCTTGCAGGCAAATATGATGTATGCATAAATAGTTTGTCGTTTTGTTTTAAATGGCGCCAAACAAAGTAAATATACGATGCCTTTATTATCCTAATTAGAAAAGCTATAAGTCATTTAATAGGACATTTGGTGTGATTTTGGAATAAGATGAACGAATGCATGCACTATCTTGAATTATAAAAATAGCAATGTTGTGGTTTAATAAGATAAGATAAAAAACAATTCTTCATGCACCCAGCACAGTACTAAACAAAATTGTATGTCCACAAAGTTTCAGTTAAGTTATTGCAAATGTCCCGTAAGTTTCACCGCAACATAAGTTCTGAAAGCTCGTCCGTTGTAGTTAAAAGTTTTAGGGAAGTTTCTCAGACAAGATTCCCAGGGTAACGAATAGCTTCGGAGATATTTACGGCCGAAAGTTTCTAACCGCGTTATCTGTGAAGTAACAGTTTAGTTTTGCTAGCTAAATTATTGCATTTCATAAAAACTATACGCAAAATACACCAAAATAGATTAACTATGTGTCTTTACACAATACACAAAAAAGAAACAAAAATTTAAACTGAATTATGTAGTTACTGTCTAGTTAAGAACAACAGCCACGGACCGAATTGTCTAAATACTCCACCAAGATTACTTGATGAAAAATAATGTAAATCTTAGTTGACAGGAAAAAGAGAACACTAAATTAGGACCGTGAGTGGTTACGACTTTACCGATTATTGCCAGATAAGTTAGTTCAACCGCTTGTTTTGACATAGGTACACATCTGCCGAGACTTACTTGCTTATAAATTGTTGATAGTCACACCATCTAAGTAATTTCAAAACATGCCCTTTAAATAAGTGCTTAAAAGTCACGTAGGTTCTCTTACGAAGTGTCTGTTCTTTTATCAAAATCTGCTTTACATTCATCGACGCTACCATTGCATTAACATTTTTATCATTCAGATCTTCGCTACAGGCGCTTGCAGATTCTTGTTCAACTATAGACTGGATCCTGTTAAATATATTATCTTATTCTAATCGAGTTATTTAAATTGCTGTGTTAAACTAATTTAAATGCTTATCTAGTGTCTATTTATAGGTGCTTTGGAACGTTAGCGCGTAGTAAGATGTGACAGATATAACGATTAAAATAATCATTGTGTTTACTGACGTGAAGTTTAGTTTTATTTAGTAAAGCAATATTAGTTTCTAAACTTGTTTCAGACGTTTTGAGAATTTTCTTGTGTCAGAAATAAAATAAATGAAAAATATAACAAATGAATAAATCTGCGTCATCTATTGTAGGTACATACATGGGTACAAATGCTATTTTGAAATATAAGTTTCGTTGCAAGCAATTTAGTTTTTTTTTTCTGATTTTGCTGTGCGTTACATTGCTATATGTGTTATAGTATATGTATTATTAGATGAATAACAAACCCATCGCTTTATTTATCTTTGATAAACCTTTTAAAAAACTATATCAAATACAGGAAATACGAGTTTCACATTCCTAATCCTTCATTTTCCGTAGGTATCTAATTTCTTCTCCAAACCTCACGTCGTCCATTGGTTGTAAACAACAGGGTGTTCCCAAACTTATTTGCATTTACACGAGCCGAGTAATTGCGCTGCGCTTCAGGGACAAACTTTAATTAAAGTAAGTGCTTTAAACTTAAGCAGATATAGACGGTTAAGTGTCTAATAAGAAAAGTTAGGCAAGACCTAAACGGCTGGTCTCATGCAGCTCTCAACTACTAATTTGATTAAAGAGGGCGCTGCGGTACCTAGGCTCTTAAAGTTATTGATATGTCTACTATTTAGTTTATTAGTAAAAGTTCTTTTGACATAGTGATAGTACTTAGACACATAAAGCTTCGCTACCAAAACGCTGTACTTTAAAAAGGCTTTAAATGCAGTTAAGACAGAATATGTAGCTCGTTTATTATTTCTTTAGTCTGTTTCATGAGAACCCTGAACTTTAACATACAATTTCGGTACCTATTGTTAGTTTTCCTTGAAGTAAATTATAGGCAATCTGACAAAAAAATATGTATAATATTAATCTGACAAACTATTCAATAAAATCTTTTGTGTTCCTTAATTTTTATAGCAAAATTATCATATTTTTTAATAACATACCTACACAGACAGGTGTAATAAATTATTATTAGGAAAACTGTGAGAAAATTTAGAGCTTAAATAGGTGTTCTGTAATTTAAATACTAAAACCGCTGATAATGGCAAGTCAAAGATTAACATAAACCAATATATCTTACATTTTATTAACTACCTACTTAATTTGATCAATCCTCGTAGAAATGCGATACACCGAAACATACTCAAAAATTATTCGATAAAATGCAAATCAATATACACAAAATCTGTATCTAAATGCTTCTATTAAAAAACTATTCGAATACTGAGACCGGTTGATCGTGTTAAAATAAGAAGAAAACAATTTCATAACGGAGAAATCTACTGTCTACGATTACTAACAACACTATCGAATCGGCTGTGAAATCCATCACTCGATTAGTTAAGGCTTGAATATCGAATTTAAAATCGATAACTGTTCAGTTTACTGTCGATTAATTAAAATTGATTGTATCAATAGTTGTAGTCATTTGAATAGTTGTTTGAATGCAAAATTGGTTGTTGCAATATTGTACGTTTGGAATTTGTTTTGTATTATGTTTTTTGTGTCCAATAAAGTATCAATCTATCTATCTATCTATCTATCTACTTGCATTTGCATTTTTGTTGATTTTATGAGTAAATACAATTTGTTTTGATATCTTTTTTTGAAGAATCATTGTATATTATTTTTATTAACTTTTCACAGTGGCTTCAATCATTTCTCATCGTTTAGATAAAATCCACATTAGTGTAAATAATTTCATGACTATACTGAGGACTGTAATAGAAGTAATAAGATTCCATTGTAAATATACAAAACTGAAATTGATACGCACTTTTAAATTGAATAGTAAAATCGTATGAGATTAGCAAATACTAATGTTAAAGTTTTCAAACCACTTTTAAGGCTTTTGACATAGCTTGACGAATCCCTTACAATGGTTAACAACATATAATTTAAAAAGCGCTATCAAAACACATTTGAGATAAACTCTGGGCCCAATAAATTTGTACTACACCAACAAACCAACACATACCTAAACTATGTTGGTCTACTAGTTCCCTGATTCAACTCAACTCTGATATACGACGTATGTTTACAGTAACTGTGGACACAAATTGAAAATTATGAGTTTACGGTCTCACCTAACGAGTACGTTAAATTGTATGCATGTTTATGTGGTACAGGGCTCGTAGTTACTTAGTCGACTGTTGGGTAAATATATGAGAGCTTCGTTAAAAATAATGGGATTTATGCCTGTGAAGAAGAATAATTGTTTTTGATATTTTTTGAAAGGACTATGCTATGGTTGCTAGGAGCTACCTTTGCTGCGTCACCGGATGATGGCTGGGCACTGTTGGTGCCCGGGCCTACGTACTAGTTGGGGGCGACTGGCACAAGGGCGCCTCTGAGGCACGAACCTCGGCTTGGACCGTCGCCAGAAGGGTGAGACCGGGTTGCCCTGTTCATCCCTGAAGGGGAGTGAGCTAAGGCCCTATCAGTGGTTGTGTCTGGTCTGGGTGATTATTTGGAGATAAGCGAGTTGACCTGAGGGATCGGGGTCTACCGCCTCGCCGGCGAGGACGGAATCGGGGATGTGTACTGGAACCTACACTGGGAGAGGGGCGTTGGTAGCCTGGACCAATGCCGAAGACGGAGGGCCTACTGGCTGGGACACCGCCTGCTGGGGTGGTAGGAGGAGGGGAGCCCAACGCTGCCGAGACCACGACGGCGATTGGGTCATCCGGATCAACCAGAACATGCTTCGGGCGACGACGGAGGGGCATTGTTTTTGATGAAAATATGTTGGTTTTATATATTTTTTCTTATCTGATCCGAGTCAGTGATGTACTTGATTGGTGCAGTTGATTTGAAAACTATTAGGTCAAAGTTAGGATTGTATATCTTATTCTATATCTTTATTAAGATATAGACAATCGAATTAAAACTCAAGATCATATTGAAATAGTATCATTCTTTATCTAATATTCCTGCTTACATGAAACCTGTCTGCTTTAATTACACTACTTGTATAATTTCTTCATTTCCTGGGCTCCACTACATTGTTTTATGGCCATACATCGTAACAACTCTATTCGCTACCAGTCTTAGCATGTTTCCAATAAATTTTCTCAACATCATAAAAACAAAGTAGGTAATTAACAGTCAGTTTTCCATCTAAAAATCTAAACGCCATCGTTTGAGTTTACGACTGTCCTATTTCAAAAACACAACCAAGAAGCGGTTGAGTTTTTTGATTGCGCGATAAAAAGAACGATTAAACACGCCCTAAGCACCATTGTTGTGGTTTAAAGTTTCAGTTGTTTTACAAGGCTTTTTAATTTAATTTGAAATGTTGGGAAGTTAGATTTGGTACATGTAAGCTATCAACTATGAATTCGAATCTACTGTGTAAAGTCGGTTTTGTTTTTTGTTGCTCAAAAGAAGAAGAAGCATCTGATAAATAATTTGGCTACATATATGCAACACACGCGTTTGTAAGTTAATTTCAAATATTAAAATATAAGATCAAGAGAAACAATTATTTAACATCTAAGAATTTTTTTTCAAATTTAGTCTCTAGTTTAAAAAACTAGTTTTACTTAGACGAGTGTTTAACAACAACAACAAGGCTATTTAAATTCCTAAAATAGGCCCGTGAGATCTAAAGGGCTTGAAGTCAAAACATGAACAAACTTAAGATTGTTGTTCTCATTGACTGATAGTACAATTTGCATAAAAAATAACACAAGAATATAAATAAATATTTTATAATCCAAAATCAGTTCTGTGATGCGTGATTTTAAATTGAAAAAGAACTGCCTGAATGAAATTAATAAAAATTATGACAGAATTTTACAACAAAGAACACTGACTGCTCCTTATTTTTGTAGGCACTTATGTATAAGTATGTACATTTGAACGTATTTTTTGTGTTTTTAATGTCGTTATAAATAAATGTACATATTTTATTTCTTATTTTTGTTAAGTCTTTATTTAGCTGTTATGTACGCGTAAAACTAAATAAAAAAAAAAACTTTCAAGTATTCAATAAACACTATAATCCATGGTCCTAATTCGAGATCCTATCTACATCTGTTTTCATCCCACGGAAACTGGTATGAAAACACAAGAATGATCTAGAATATTGTCACGTTTCCACGCTACCGCATCCTCAAGGTCAGATCCGAGATATACATGAGAAAACACGCGGAACTGTGGAAAACAGTAATGGAAATTACTACAAAATTAAGTTTTTATTTACTACTAATTTAGTTTTTACTTAATACGGAATTTGCTAATAGTTAACCACAGCTCGCCTGATATTAAAGACCTATTTACTGTCAGACGTAACAGGCTGGCCCAGAAAAATCTTAAAAACTGAACCAGAAACACTGAATTTGAACAAAACTGAACAAACAAGAACAAGGATCCTGGTAATATTCTTAATCAAGTCTTTTTTTATAGCTATTTAAGGACAGTTTTGAGAACCTGTAAATCTTTGTAGAAAATAAGTAAATTAAGGTTACAAATTTCTTAGTTTAAGTGATCAGTTAACTAATTTCTGTTTTTATTGTCGATTAAATTAAAAGATGACAAAATTAAAATCCAGTGACGTTGTAACTTGACAAAACCATCACAAAATTTCCTCTTGTCCAGTCGCATCACAAATTCAAACCCCCCCCATTCCTGCACCACGCTACTGTCGCCGAAATTACACTTGAAACTCCGAGGCAGTTTCAAAATGGCCATTCCGCATCTGACCAGTTAGGTCATGACACATGTCGTATACGTGACTTGCAGTCTAATGGTTAGTAACGCTAAATATAACCGGGATGCTGCTTGGACTGATTTCATTTGGGTCGCTCGTGTTTGATGGAATTGTGCGTTGTGCAATGACCTCATGAGCTGTTGCAGTGGTTGATAATTTAGGCTAGAAAAATGTTAACGTAGAAACAAATATTTCTTGTACATTTAGGCTACAATGGTGGCGCTAATATTGTATACCTGATATATAAAATAAATACTTTTTTTATTGTACTCGTATCAACAGAAGCAATATTATCTTTATTGTACATCAGACATAAATACAAACGTTACTAAAACGATCGTATACATACAATCTAGGTACATTGAGCTGGGTTAGTGAACTCCTTCAGGCAACTAGTTATCACAATATCGTAAGCAGAAGGCCTCGTTCTTAATTCTGCTATTTTTTTCTCATAATGAATCCTTACTGGCTATGTCACAAAATAATAGTACACCTGTGTTTGTGAAAACCTCAAAAAGAACAAACTTTCATTCAAACCCGCATTCCCATTCAACCTAAACATCATAAACGTTAATAGACCCATCCAGCTAGCTGCATTGATATACATATACGTCACAGCTCGCAGCGAAATGCGAAAATACACCAACACGTGGATACCACTCGTACATTCCACCCTTTCGAGTTACATTTGCTCTGCGTTTGTTTGTGGTAGGAAGGAGGAGAAACAGCGATTTGTTTTGATTTGTTTTACACTTGCGTAGACATACAATGTACGAGAAAAAAGTAAGTTCCTATGAGAGAAGGCAAATTATGATGAAGGAACATGTTGATTGAACCGTTTGATTTACCTACGTAAATAATTTCACTCACTCCATGCGTTAAGATTTAAGTACGTTGTAGGTAAGATACCATACAAAAAAGGCTTTATAAAGCTCTATATGTATAAAGAGGCTATACCTAACCTATTAAAAATATTAGAAAAAAAATAAACAGACCAAAGTTATTTACCAACTCCAAAAGACACTTGAAAACACATTTGTTTTTTTTTTGTTCATACATTTTAATTATAACAAATTGCTGAAGAAATACTAAATGTAATTGATAGATGGAGTCTCTGAATAACCAAACTTTATTGAACATCAAACAATCATAATTCATTGCCGATTAGCATTTACTCAGACATCGTATCTTCCCGCTTTCTCTCATAACTTAGTCCCATCTATAATACAAGTAGCTACAAACATCGTACGGTACTCATACATCCGTTCACATTAAGGTATCCAGATCAAAAGAAGAAGAAGTTTAGTCATTGCCCTTCGCTTGTTCTGTTGATTGACAACTCATGTGCTGAAAGGCTTTGTTAATATAGGAAGGAGGTTTCTTTGTTTGATTTTATTGTGTGTTATTTTAAACTTGTGTTGAATATGGTTTTAAAAGTATCATTATGTTATACGAGTTTTTATACTACATACGAGTATAAGCTAGGTAGGTCTTCAAATCTAGCGAGTCATCTTACAAGCGGAAGTTTAATTGTATGTCTGCCTGACCTGTTAGCTTAGTTGGTAGTAGCTCTGCCTTCTAATCTAGGGGTTGCGGGTTCGATTCCCGCGTGACACAAGTATTTATGCATTTTAAAAATGTATAATTACTTGTGTTGAGTCTGGTCGTTTGTATGTATAATAAGTATGTATTTACAAAAGAAAAGTATATAAGTATTATATCCGTTATCTAGTACCCACGACACAAGCGTTTGCTTAGTGTGGGGCTAGATGGCGCTGTGTGCAATGTCCCGGAATATTTATTTATTTATTTATTATTATTATTATTATATATATTTATAGATTTTTATCTATCTCTCGTTTCCGAGGGTTACTAACTAATTTTCGCGGGCTTGCGGCCAAGCGAAGACTAGGTACTAAAATTTAATATATATCATGCGGGTACTTGGTTATCTGACGAGAGAAATTTGCGGACTATTATTATTATGTAAACGCCGCTCACCCACCTAAAACCTGACCGCATCTAAAGTCGCTTATCTTTTACTGTTACCACTATCAGATACAAGTACGAGTATTAGCTACAGAATAAATAAATTTTGACTGTTTCACAACACTGACACAGTCACAGCACCTAAAAACAGGTGCCTTACAAAAATATGTGAGTGACAGCCACTATAAAACAAAGAAAATTTCTACAATATCATGCGTACATGCAACTTAATTTTTAAACAAATATTTTCATTTCTAAACCTTTACATATTGACCAACACCGCTTGATTACAAAACATCGTCACTCATTACACGTAAATTTTCAATATGACAAATTATTTCGTAAATGTCGCCATTATGCTGCTTTTATCGCGACAACAGGAAGCTATAATGGCCACTAAATCTTAAACTTAATAAAATATACTTATAATAAATACTACTACTAAGATAGCCACAGACATACATACATAATCGTAGTTTACCGACTTACGTATTTAATGACTGTGTAAGATTTTATCTCTAAACATTTCTAGCATGGCATAAAGATAGAAAAAGAAATAGTTGTTGCAATAAAAATCAAGCATTAATTGTCTGTATTGCCATTATTGGATTATTATAATAAAATTATAAAGCAAGGTATTAAATAAATGGTCGATTTTCGAATTGGAATGGTTTTATGATAAGTGTTATAAATTGTGTAATTTTTAATATTTCATAACAGGTTCTTGATGTTTTCTTTTATGCAGTGTAAATTATGATTTCATTTAGATAGATAAATAGATAAACTCTTTATTGTCGACACATTAAAAATGAACAGTACATAAAACAAACACATTCATCTAATGGTGGTAAAGAGATATTTGTTTTATTATTTACACATAGCCTTCATTTAAATAGTCCAGCGACCTTTTACATATTTCTTTTCATTAGTAAGCGCCCTTTAAATACTACTTGCGTAGATAATTTCTTTATCAACAGTGTTGCAGCGCATGAATCTGTCACCCTTGAACATAAAATATTGCGTAGACACAGATATAACTAGGAATTTTGGGAACTGTAGACCTCACTAATGCGCTAGGCGTGGTTTTCTGTAAATATGTTAGTTTTTTAGTGTACTTATATGTTCTAATTTTATTTTTATCACATATATGTACTAGGCATAATTTGTCAGCCACTAATATATCACTATGATATTTCGAACAAAAAGGTTAAAAATACTTTTTTATTAAGTTCCTTTCCAGTACAGGTATGCGGCACCTTATGCCACATATTGTACGCTATCACCGCTATCACTTGAATTACCTGATGGTCAAATGACTGAATGAACAATGCAAAAAAATACCAAATTTTATTTCATATAAGATACCGTGCAAAGAAAACCGTTACCTTAAAATCCCTTCACTCACTTCACTCCCTCGACCAATAAGCATTTCGTGCCAAAAGCGATGTCTCATTTTCTTAATGATATTAACTGCGATAGGCCTGCGAGTGCCAAAATGAGGAACACATTTAGTGCCAGTGGTATATTTCGATGGTTTGCCTAAATTCACTCACTAGCAAAATGAAACACTAACGTAGACTTTTGTAAAAATATTTTATACATACATGTAACGGTCTCGGTTTTTAAGGTTTTTCTTAAAACGAATTAAACCAGCGGAAGAAGATGTGACCTCTAGTAATGAAGATTGAACAGTAAGAAGTACTTTATTAAAGTATTAGTTTTTTGAGGTCAGTACATTTTTTTAAGATTGAGCACCTGGATCAATTTGCGCGGGACCAGAACGAGTGGCGTCCAAGAAGAGAGGCCGGCGCTCAGCCGTGGGCGATAACAGGCTGATTATGATGATGACATTTTTTTAGGTTTTGAATTGTTTATTTACTTCAGGGCACTTCACATTCACGTTTTTAGTCTAAAACCCGCTTAATACCAAATATCGTGATTTAAATTTAAAATTTACCATAGATAATAATATTAAGATGCTATAGATCAAATGTCATAATTCAAGATTCCTTTTATTTACGGCCATCATAAAGTAATAGCTTCGTTATGTACTAGAGATATAAATAAATATCGCAGTTATTTACTCCTGATAGCTTTATACCTAATACGGCTGCGCGTGGGCAAGCCATGTCGATATAGTGGGATCACGATGAGTAGGAAATTGATCAATAGGTACTTTATCCAAACGTTAAGTTAAAATTGCAAACAAAATATTTTTTTTGCGAAAACAATAACAATATTGGAAATCCAGAAAACTGATATTGTTTTAGTCAGTTTTTTTTCATATTTTATTTAAATTGCCCCAAAATAAGTCGTAATAGATTAAATTTTAAAATTATTTTTGCAAGTAGGTAAACCTTACAATAATTTTCGCACTTCAAAGCCCAATCAAAAATGACATCCAAATTTTTATTTCCAATCGAAAATCTCATCTCTAACACTCTTGTCCCTACTCTATCTCTAGGGCCGCACTATAACTCGGCTCAACTAACAAACCCTTTTGTCCAGTAGAATAATGGCCGACTCCACTCTAAACCATGTCCGAGCTATTTACAGCCCGGACGAGTTATATCTGTGAGTAATGGGACTTATGGACCGGAGGGAGGTGAAAAGAGCAGTCTTGGGTTTTAGTCTTGTGTTATTTTCTAAATCGGTGTTGAAGAGGTGCATACTTTGTGGATTATTTCAATGTTGTTGGGTTGTTCGGTGTTCAAAGGAATTTGCAGTGATTCAGTATAAGAATCAATAAAAGTCTTTCCGTTAGCTACCTGTGTTACGTAAATGTATCTATTGTCAGATTTAGATTTCTTCTTAATGTGGCACGGTTAGCGATTCCAGTACCGATATATACATGATTGTTGTTGTAAAATGAAGAAAATAGTACGTTATGACGATCCGTTAATTGCTTAAGAGAATACGTTTCAACGTTACAAATTTAAATAAAAACCCATTCTACTTCCACTAATTTTACTAACAAAATATGAATCATCAAAATCAAGAGTAAAATCCAAAATCAGGACCCCAAGTCTTTTACCAGAATACAAGTCCACAGCACAGCCATCACTGGCCACTGCATTATGCCGTAGTAAATCTACCGTAGTGTCGCGTTCTCTATTTAAATGTATTCATCCAAGTTTATCCGGACGTCATGCAGTGAGGCTTTCGCGCGCCGTAGCGAGGCGGCCCATGAATAATTTTCGTATAAGCTCGTAGCTTTAGATAGCTATATCTACGAGGTAGTTGCGTAGCTTTATATGGATGTGATATAGCTGTTTAGTTGTGTAGATATATACGGATACGATATACATAGCTGTTTAGTTAGATAGCTACATATACTCGTATATGAATATACCCCGCAGTGGGATCCCAAGGGCTGTGGATGATGATGATGATATGAGTATGAACCGTAGGTACCCATATACCTACTTGAGTAGAGAAAGTTAGTATAGATGGACATAGAAGTGTAACAATAGGATTCATTTAAAAAAAAACATAGTCTTTTTAATAAACTCAAACGTGTTAAATCATGTCCAAATTTTCTCTTACCAACTTATCGAGATTCAGTAGATTAGCTGCCGTTTAAAAATTCATTCCCACCCCATGTTTAGGACCTTATTTATTCCTTATACGTATGAAACCTAACATTATACCTCTTTCAAGATCACGCAACCTTCATCGTACCTATCAGTATAATCTTGACCCACATTTAAAACCACTAACCTACACCTACCTGCAATATAAGCCCACACTATTAGAAATTACCATAAAATTATTATAATGCAACCATGATTTTAATACCTAATGAATATCATGTTTAAGGTTTTAAAAGAGTATTTATGTATTCCATCGCGTTTTAAGGCTATGACGTAATGAGGTTTAATCATGCAACGTTTTTTGGGCTTAGGTGATGGTAACTTGTGTAATTTGAAATTAAATAAGGTTTATTATTTGTCAAAGTAGCTTTGTTGTGTGGATTTGCCTGCTGAAATAATAAAAACGGCACACAATATGGCAACAACAATATTAATATAATATTTGTAAAAATAATAATTATGTATTTAAGTAATATTACAATATTGTATTGGATAAATTCAAATTCAAGGCATTTATTTTGACACACAGGACACAAAGATATATACAAAAAAAGATGAAAACAGGTAGAATACAAAGGTGATATATGCGATACACAAAAAGACAGACACATTTAATATATTTGATCACAAAAAAGGCTTTAATAATATTTATATAACTAAAGGTTTCATATACCAGTTATATTTAAGAACCTTAGTGGCTTAATTAAACACCTCATGAAGAGTTTTATATTATTTAATCGACTTATTAATATGAGGTAAATATACACTTTAATTGATTTTCATGCATAGGCTAATGTCTCACTTTTATCAAGACACTCTCGTATTTATATGGAAATACTTACATAAGTAATAACAAACTGAAAACAATATGAATTTCAGTTCAAAAGCGAGCTAATAATACTATATAAAAAGAAATGATAAAAAAAAATTGTTAGTCCCACCTGTTGTGCATACGGTAGTCGTCAAATCATCTCAGAGGCCCTTAGGACGACTTGATAAACTCTCGACACCAGAGTTGGCCACTCTCATTCGATAAGAAGAAGAAGAAGGAAAGAAATGATCATAAATAACTTAACAAATTATCGATGCCCACTTAAAATTTCAAATCACGAATCGATTCTCATCAATACACCAATTAAATATGTCAAAACCATAAATTAATCTGTTACCAGCTTCCAATCAGTTAAAATGATCATTTCAAAGCTATAACGAAAGTGTTTAATAACCAAGGCAAATCAGATAGGCTATGGACAATCAAAGTATCTTCATGGAATATTTAGTAGATAAAATGGTGATAGGGAACAGTAAAATTATACTTCGTAGTGTCAATTAGTGTATCATTACCGTGGTCGTTTTATTGTTATTTTATTAAGAATTAAAGGCAGTGGACTTACAAACTATGTTCAACATAGCGATATTGCCTAGCTGGAAGCAATCAGTATAAAATTATGTTGTATCGTAGTATCAAAATATTAAACTGTACCTATCTAAATCTTAATGCCCAAAACGAAAAAAAAAATGATAAATATGTTTGTTTTGTTTTGACTTGATAGGTTTGACCATGCGCCTGTTATTCTTTGACATTTATTACCTTAAAAAATATTAGTCCATATTTCGCATGCAATCTGTATTCGAGTGTTCACAGTTTCATCAACACTCTCAATTTTAATTCAAAAGTTTCACTTTGTTACTACTACAAAAAAATAAGAATTTCAACAAAAAAGGGCATCAATACAACGTGCTGGGTTATTCAACAGCTGTTACCGAAAGCTGGTCAGAAAGACCAGTTTCCCGTTAGTGAGGACTAGTGGCGGGTTGAATCAAAAGAAGTTGAAACATTCGAACTATGTGGATGGTGTCTGCCCATTGATTCTTACTTTCAGAGACTGAGGACGTTATTGGAAAGGTTTTGAGTATTTTTTAATAAAAAAATATATGATGGATCAATTTGGTATTTTTCATAAAAATATATGTAATACTCTCAGAATCCAACATGAGTGCTAAGTACGGACTTAATTGAACTATAGGTTTAGTCTTATGCGTCACAATGTTATTTGTTTGTAATCTTTTAGCCTGCATTTTGTGTATGTACCTTTTGTAAATAAATAAATAAATGTATGAGATGACAGAAGCCCTAAGGGTGGCTTGATTACTTTGACATCAGAGTTGGCTACTCTGATGTCAAAGTAATTAAGCCACCCTAAGGGCTTCTGTCATGTTTTTTTTTATAAATGAACTAAACATGAATAAAACCCAAAGCAAAATTTACTAGGTATATTTTTGTCCTATTGTAGAAGCATATACTCTGTATTGTATACTCAAACCTACATAATATACATATCTTAACAATATATCATACTATATTTTATCAAACTCAACTCCAACATAATTTTTTCCAAAGATTTAAAGCATTTAATATTGCTAAATTTTCAGGACTAAATGAAGCTTAATTTCCAGAGAAACTGCACCATATGCATAAATTAATAAAATTATAATTCAAATTGCGTAACTTGGCCATAACGCGACACGTAAAATTTACGTCCTAGGGCGGCAATTATTGCAATGGACATAAAATATTCATTTGGCCTCAAGCGATTAGTCACCTTTGACAAAAAGACCACTGTTTATAATTGCTTAAGCAGTCCGTACAAGGGCCTAGCGTACATGTTGGCATCCCAATGATGTTTCAATAAATTCAACTCTCTCGAATATATTTCGTCACTCCAGTCATTACTCACCATTGTTTCCAGTTAATAATAAAATATCGTCGCGTATTTTTTTAATTTTTTAATCCACAATTTCAACTGGATAGTGCCTGATTTACATGCATTAAACGAACCCGGTCTTGTTCCCACAAAAGTGACTTTTTACAAGAAAAACTGAGACGTCCGTTGGTCGCGACAAGATTTTAATATTAAACAGTTAAGTTTCTTGGCTTTTAAATAATATTCTGTCACCGTACTGACAGTTTTTTTTAACATATTATGGTTTTCAATTTGAAAACATTTTAATATAAAAATAAAATTAACTTAATTCATAACTTTTAAAATTTAGTAACGTAATATCATATATTAGGTAACACAACAATTGTAAGGAAATATTTTAATGTTACGAGTATATCAATACAAAGTGCCTAAAAAGCCAAAATCTAAGTTGAATAAACAAAAATACCATACCAGGGATACCAATAGCAAAAAAACGAAAGCTCTCAGGCAACTTAAGTACAGATACCCAATCCTACTGTATTACCTATCAATACCTATATCAAAAGATAGTTGATTAAAAGTAAAGTGTTATGTCTTATAGGTGTATTTTACTGATCGATCTACTCACTCGTAAATTGGACGTGGATCTATAAAATTACCGCGGGACCTGTCGAATTATAACCACAAATGAAGGTAAAAACATAATCATGGGATAACGAGCTTCGCTGATGTGTGTGTGAAAATGCTGGCCAGTTATTTGCAGTAGGGCTTCAAGTTTAACATTAAACTATTCATTGACTGATAACTACGAGTATGCTGGTTGAATAAATATTAGCTGAACTATGTGTAGGGTAGGTTTATTGTTGTGTCTTTTTAAAAAGAAATTACGCTTTTTTATTGAGATGCTCTTTTAAAAGACAGTTGGCACCAATAGAGTACCTACTATTATTATTCAATTATGGAGGAAAATATGTAAAGATATCAAACGGGCTGAAATTTTGAACTTACTAGTGACTATGATAAGGTACCTAAATACCTACCACAAAAAAGGTAAAATTGGACGATGTAACTAAATTTATTTCTTTTTAGGTAGGTATGTACCTTAAAGAAATAGTATTTTATTCCTCCACTAACTTGTAATATAAAACTAGCTAGAACCAGCGGCTAGTTTATAAAACAGCCTTAATTCGTCCCGAGAGCGGGCCAACTTTGAACGAGCATAAATCGCACCGGGTGCTTGCTTTATTGGCCCGCGATGCCCGCTCAAAGGCTTACTATGGACGCATACAATTTCAAACATTTTAGTTATTTTATTTATTTAACAACTTTAAGGCTATTGTGCATATAATTTTTATTACACAGTTTGTCAAAACAGAAAAGTATATCTCTCTTTCTTGTGTCGTATTACTCATGACTGAGGGTCGTGACTCCCCGCAGAATTAATTCGTTAGGGGAGTTTTCTTTGGCAGATACATCGTAGTGGTCGCCCAGGTCCTACCACGGTAGACACATGAGGACCACAATATCGGATATTGTCACAAGTCGGTTCCCTCACGATGTTTTCCTTCACCATTAAGCGAGTGCATATCCACACATAACTAAACACACAGAACAAGAAACAAAAACATTGTTATTAAATTATTATTATTTTATAAAACAGATATATAAACGTATAATAAGTAACTTAATGCTATTTATTAAATACTAGTGGGTGCTCGCGGCTTCGCTCGCATTAAGAAGTAAAACTTGCATCCCCTATTTCACCCCTTTAAAAGTGGCATTTCCAAAAATCCTTTCTTAGCGGATGCCTACGTCTTAAAATATACCTTAATTCCAAATTTCAGCCCAATCCGTCCAGTGGTTTGGGCTGTGTGTTGATAGATCACTATATCAGTCAGTCAGTTACCTTTGAGTTTTATATATGTATCATGATTGTGGTAATGTATTATTATGTTTAAAGTTTGTATCCAATTTAAGTACCAACAAGCAACCTGATATATAGTATAATAAAGGTAGATATTTAGAAAACCTAGATAAATAATCAGAACTTTGCAACTTTAGACGTCCTGTCAAGCTTGGAATTATTGTAGTAGGTTCTTCTATATAAAATTCGAATATAAAAGTATTTTATGCAAGTAGGCAATACCAAAAACAACCTTAAATATAATTTTATATATAATATCTTAAAAGCCGTCCAAGCTATGCCCGGTGGCACGTCGAGCTGGGTCCATACTTTTGAAACTTTTCAAAATAACTGACTTCCATCTTTGTAATGGTTTTTAGTTTCTTTAAGTTATTTCTTTTTAAGTTATTGTTATGAAACGATACGGCTTCAAAAAGCCGTAGGCTTTTCTTACAATTTTAGAACAATTTTACCTACAGCGATAACTTTAATGATGCCACTAATAATTTCAGTATTTATAAAATTGTGGAATTTGTCCTAAATTATATTTTTTTAAGTATTAAAAAGTGAATTATTCACTTTGTCTATTTAAAACTTACAGCTAGGATAGCTCGTTGTTTTCAAAGCATAAAACTCTACCTTGCTAATAATATCACGTATCAAAATATTGATGAGGTCAGAGCTACCTTTTCAAAGCAGGTAGATTTATTACACAAGTATGAAATAAAACCAAGTATGGCATACTCGGTGTCCTCAAATTCAGCGAAAAATATAAAAGGCAGCCATCGACGCCTACCATGGCGCAAAAAAACGACAACTTTTGGCCCGATGATAAACGGGTTTTCGAACAGGCAATACATCTTCTTCTGTCCCCCTCGCACGTACAACCCGTGATTGTGTTAGAACAAGATGGAAGATATACAAAACCGGCGATGCAAGTTTTATTTATTTCTTAACTTGTTGCTGAAACATAAAACATTTTTCGATTTACAACACACTGCCAAAGGCATCGGTAATTGCTTTACCGGCCGGCTGGACTAATTTGCATGGTATGAATTTTAAATATGGCTACGGGAACGATATAAATTTGACTCTGGCTCCTGTCTTGCTGTTTGCAGAGTTATTGGGCACCCTTGTTGATAAGGGAACGTGAGAAGGGTTGGACCTGATAAGGTGACCAGGTTTTATTGGTTTTGTGGTTTGGTTTTTATCACAAATAAATTTTACTTGTAATTTGTAGGTAATTGGTACGAATTGTTAGGAAAAATTTAGTCAAGTAATTGTTTTGCTTAATATGATAGTCGAACAATATAATATATACAAAAAACATACTAATTAACTATTGTCTTGAGAGTAACGTGAACTAAGGCGTTAGAAGTATAAAAATAAAATAAATAAACATGGAAATAACTAATCTGCACATAAGAGTTGTTACTTTAACCATGTAAGTGATTGTGTATGATTTTTTTTACACTCATACCTACTTACTATTGTAACTTACATTTTATCTCATATCAAAGCTTTCCAAAGCAACTAGATTTTATTTAATCTATGGTAGTGCACCGTGTAACTTTATACAGAAGTAAGATAGCTCCAAAAGAAAGGTCTCGTATCTGTTTACTTAAGTCACGACCTCTTTTGATCTTTGAGGCTTAGGGTTGAGACTCACTGAGCTTTGAACATTTATTTAAATGCTGTTTATTTCACGTCAATAATCACTTGGTCAACTGTTGCTCGATCACGTTGTGATATACGATGAAATTATCATTTTCATCAACAACAGCACGTTACTCCCCGTGCATAGGCCTCTTTTCTAGTACGCCACTAATTCTGATCCGGTGCAAATACGAAATTAGGTATGCTTCCGCGTAGAAGAAAATTATTTACTCTTTACTTATATACCTACCACTAAGTTATGTCAAGGGGAATAAGGTTTTATTTATGTATCTTACATAACGTTTTATTTAATATAAATCATAACTTAGTGCGAATTAACCCTCTAACCTTACAACTGTGGTTCGTGGTCAAAGTAAAGATACAGTGTGTTTATATACCAGCAGTTTACGTCTTTAACGCTTTAAACTATGGCTTAAGAGCTGTTTTGTATTAATAAATTCGCCTAACTTACATTAACTTTGTGTATTAAGTTATTGTTACGAAACGAAACGGATTTTCGAACAATTAAGTAACAAGTAAATTAATAATAAGTAAGTAAATTAATAAGTAAGTAAATTAATTAAGTAGTAATTAAGTGGCATACTAGCGTAGTTTGTCACTAAGTAGCGTATTTTACCCGAAGTATTTTTTTTATGAAAGACTTGTAAATACTTAGGTACTAAAATCTAGTCATCCTTATGTAACCATCTTTTAAGCATTGCATACACCGTATCTGCGCCTTAGTTAAGTTTATACCAAGTTTGTATGGAGAAACACTACTACTACATTTAAAACAGTAAAACTTTACATTACAAATTATGCATATCTCCTACCACCATTAGAAAATGGACTCTACAGCTTCCAAATTTGAATTCAAATTTGGAACGGTCCGCGCTTGGCAACGGCCGGTCGGAGCTGATTTATACTGGAGCAATGCAGTGTACAATGCAGTTACTATCGATTTCCATTCGCTACGCCCATCCCTAGTATCTCAACTATTACAATGGCAAAAAGCCAAGTGAGTGGACCAATAAATATGCTAAATTTGAATTAGGAGTTTTGGAACCTGAAGTTGGTTTTTGTAATTTTTTTGTTCAAACTTTTGACGGTAGCTGAAATAAACCTTAAGTATAAATATAACAACATATATATATTATGTTAAAAAAATAAGTGTAACAATCAGCAAGCTACATGCATATAAATAATATTAATATAATGTGAATACACCTAGGTAGGTACATAATACTTTTTTGGCTGTATCTGTAAACATTTCTATAAATATACGGTTAATAAACCTATATGTTATTTAAAATCGACAACATCAACTGTAATAAATTCGATACCAACAAGCAATTTCAAAATTTGTGATCAGAATATATTCTTCATAAATTAGGCAAAACAAGGCATGGTATCGATTGATTTAAGTGAATATAAATAGAGGAATTATGTATTTATCTAGCGGCTATGCCTTTGTGTTTCTTTTTCTTTGGCTTTATGTGAGTAGGTGTGATATATATGGACTTAGGTAACGTGAATATAATGCAGCAGCTACATATTTTATATGCAGAAAAGACCACTAGAAAAAGTAACAGTAAATAAGAATTTATTTTTAACTGAGATTAATAATTATATTGGTGTTTTAGATCAAATATTTTAACAATACCTGCAAATTAAGTTTAAAAAGACAATAAATTTTTGCATAAATTAATTCCTAGCTCCCGCTGCAGGATTGCGAATTGATCCATGTTGTTACTACAAAGTAAGTGTAAGTGTAAAGTATTTACATCTTCATGACTTCTCTTACGACCTATCACAAAATAATAGGTACCTACGTATCGAACAATTATATCTTCAAGACTTTCACTCTTATGACCTATCAGAATAATAGGTACGTACAATAATATTTATACTGATAACTGTTCCAGATTGAATAATAGTTACCCGGCCTCGACCAACCGACACACTCCCTGGGGTCGTTGACCGCCATTTCGGTTATGAAACACATGATATATACTACTACATATTCTGTGACCACTTAGGGACGTTACGTAAGAATGATCCAGGAAAGAGAAGTGGGAAAGTACCTTGTACGGGTTTGATTGCGTTTTGAATTGTCGCAAACTGGCTGGTGAAGTAGATTTGATGAAACAGGAAAAAGAGTGGACGGAGGAAAACTACTTCTAAGATTTTTGGAACAACGAAATATTTATGCTGAATGTATGTATATTATATATGTATTATGCATAATTTTTAATGAACATATCTGAATATTTTTTTTCAATTTCTGTATTTTTGTTATTTATCTACTATATTTTGATTGCATAAACAATGTTTTAGATACACGAGCTTACAAAAAGCTACTTCATCTCTAATATTTCTTACATATAAAAGATTTTCAGAGCACCTATTGGTTGGTACAAGCCATCTTCGCGAGAAAACATGCCGCTGGTGAAATAAATCAAATAAATTGGTATGACAAATGCGGCCGACGCGGTTTTCAGACAAATAAACGTTTATTTTATGTAAAAATATACGACGACCAACCGCCTAGCCGTCAAGGAATGTAACCTTGCTAGATAGGTGGCTTTCATTTGATAAAGCTGTTAATTTAAATTGAATTTGAACTTCGGACTTGACGAATATTAGATCGACTAAAACATAAAACAATTGCTGTTATTTTTTTGCTTATTAATATATGTAGGTATATAAACGAGTATAAATAGGTAGGTACTGAAGTCGGTAAATATTGAAATTGGTATAAATTTTTGAGGAACGTTTTTAAAAATTTCCTTTATGTATTCATAAGCTATTTTAATATAATTATTGACTCAAGAAACGCGATTCGGAATGCCTACAAACTTTACCTACTATCGTAACAATAGTTCACAATCAACAATATCTCTAAACAATCTAACATTGCATTTGAAATTCCGCCCAAAAATTATAGGTCACCAGCAACCACGAGCTTAATTTCCGAAAACGAAATATTGCTGTCGGAATTTCCAGTTGTATTCATTAGCTTCATAGTAAGTACGAATGGAATTACTCCCGGCGATTGTAGTCGAGATAGTCGTTACTTACGAGCATTCGAGGCTGTATTTTAAAATTAAAAAATAAACGATAAATATTTTTCACGTCCCATAAATCGTCGACACCTACCCCGTGTTCGAAATCCGAGTTGAAACTCGACTTGTAATCGGGAAACTCGCATCGAGTCGACACCAGATTTATTTTTGAAAAGAGAAAGCATTAAAATATCCAGTTCGTCGACTCCCACTCTTCCGGGTTCTGTATATAGGTACGAATAAATAAATACGTCGCGTGAGACATCGATTCTTATCGTGTATTCGAAAGATTTATTCGGAGCTTTCGACTCGATTTATCGCTCGGAACCCGCTCCGTCCCTACTTAGCTCAGTAAATAATGCCGAACCGAAATTAATGGTGTTCTTTATTTAAATAGATGACTAAATACCGTTGCTCACGTTATCTCGACGCTGAGGCTTGTTTATAATGGTGCCTTACGTAATCTAAGCTTTTCCTTCCATTAAGGCTTAACCACAAGCAGCGTCTTAATCGTGAGTTATGAGGGCTTCGATTCGACGCAATGCGGTTTTAACTCGTATTTGATTATAAACTTTTTTCAAGGTGTGAACGGTTTTGACCTTAATTTATCTAGTTTCAAAAATAGTTGAACTTCTATATTTAAAAAGATGTGATGAGGTCATTACAACAGTCAATGTACATAATATGTAAGTAGCTACATGAATAATAATACTTCAATTTTTGGCATGTAGGTACTTGAACGTATCTTAAATTCGTATGTAAAAATTCCTTCATCGCATTATACCTACCCAAGTTTTATCCTAATATTATGCCTTCAAAACCTATTAGGCAGTACGTAATGGTGGCTTGATAAACTCTCGACACCAGAGTTCGCTACTCTCATTCGATAAGAAGAAAAAAACCCATTAACATTATTTAATTAACTTACCTATTCCTTGCTTCAATTAACAAAAGAACCTATATATAGTTTCATAAATAAACAAAGCGAAGCAGATATAACACAACACCACTTTCATCTCAGCGCAAAGATTCAATGTCAAACAATGTTCACGGAACATACAATTAATGGATGTCGAATTTATACAGCCTTGAGCAGCACTTTGTTTCAGAGATATGAGTTGAGTACTGCATAATATAGGGTGTTCAATAATTTGATGGCCATGAAGCGTAACGGTGGATAGACAACAACAAAAAACACGGCAAAAACAAGGCAAGAAAAGCACACAACAAGTAGATATTATTATGATGACGAGCTAAAAAAAAATACCGTGTAAATAACACTTAGTATAAAATTTAAGCAGGTTCTGATCAGTCAATCTTTTAATATAATCGATGTATAAATAATATAATCGATGTTATAAAAATTGGTAGAATTATGGCGGTCTTGACAAATTAGGGACACACTAAGGTCAAATTATAATCATAAATCACATTGTTGTCGTACTTAGCATAATAAAGCAGAATCTAATTTGCAACCTAATCCATCTTCCTTATTAATAGCCTTCATATGAGCAGCTATATCTATCTGCCTATCTATGCTTATATTAATGTCATTGTCAACATCATCCTTTCCCTCAATCCTGAGCATATATGCGTCTATTTTACGTGGGATAGGTTTACGTTTTACGACCGCCTGCCTAATGTTAATGCCTAAAGTGGAACACGCTTACCCAGAAGATACCTATTAACTCTAGATTTGAAGACATTAGACTTACTTATTTATACTTATATGTATAAGACTTCTTGTACACCACTCATCTCCCTGCTAAGTTAAACACCAATGTTTTTTACATACCAAGCCGGATTACAAAACTAGAAATTACTATAGTAGGTACTTTATCAAACTCCTTTTTTCTGTTATGAAATTTAACACTGATGATCACAGGAAAAGTCGAAGACAATCTATCCCGAGGCCGCAGCCCAACACCCAACACGATGGTCAGACAAAATTTACACCACATTAGACACTACAAGTAGAAAGATGTCATCAAGGTGAAGGTGCTGGGTCACGATCCTCAGACATGATATACGGTTCAAGGATGGGCGGAAGAAATTTAACATCCTGTACCTACATACATATCTTACAAAGGTAACTCAACACAGTTATCTGACGTTTGTGGCTCACGAAACTACAGACAACACTGAATATGACGCGAGAGTAACTCTTCCGAAACATACGTTCAGAGATATTTACGGCTCTTATTTATTTTTTCTTTATCTCAGGAAATGTTATTAAACAGGGTCATTTTAATATGAAAGTACGTTCTTAAGAGAGTGGTCACCATCAAAGGGAAAAGTAGTTGTAAAATTAAGAATTTGATGCCAACGAGTAAACTAAGAAGACCTAAAAATTTTAATTTAGTAACTGACGAAATACTAACCGCTTATGGGCATTGGTCTTCTAGATATATCTGCAAAATTGAATTATGGTTAGCCATGGTTTTGCTACCGTCTATTTTTACACGTTCCAAACAACTAATTCAAAGTATACAGTTACGAGAGGTCTATTTTACATAAGACCTCAAACAAGCATCACAAACCAGTAAGTAATTAAATCATACACTTTACGAGTTTTTGATCTGGTCACACTCGGTCAGACCATTTTTTATCGAAGAAAATTATGTCCGAGAAAATAGGAAATTGCGGACGAAAAAGGGCAAGAGCGTAGTCGTAAATTTATTGTCAGTGAATTTATTAAGCAGGAAAACCATTTTTTGTACGAAAATAATGGAGGGAAATAAAAGTAAGTTTGATTTACGTTACTGGAATGTCGTTTTCGTGACTGTCACGTGACCGTAGATTCAGTTTTGATAGTGAATTGTGGAGGGTGTAGTTAGTGAAGTGATATTGTATTTCATGTGTACGTTATGAAATGCATGTAAATTTGTCATACTTTGTCATCATTTTGACATAAAGAAGGTTTTCAGCTGAATTCAGTAATGAAATATCATAAAATATACATAGATAAACTTAAAAACCAAACGTGGGTTGAGTGTATTTGCAACACAGTCAAGTTTTTTCTTTTGTTTGTCTTAGAAACTCTGATTTAATCAAGATTTCAGTCTGACTATAAGGAACCTACAAAGCAAAAATAGCACTTTATAAGTACAGATAATGTTACTTCTGTACAGATTCGGCGTTACACAGAAAATCACTTACCCCTTGCAGTGGGGCCCATAGCACATCAATACTTATGTCCTACAACGAAAAAGTATTGACCCTTATTTCCCTGCCTTTAGAGTTCAAAATACATTTATTTGTTCAAGTACATGTGGAGCGCAATTTATTTATTTGTTCATTACACTCGAGGCGGGGTATCACAGCAAGAGACGAATTTTGGGATAATGGCAGAGCGTGATTATGGGGATAAGGCACCTTAGGATAGGCTTAAAAAGGCTTAGCGGGAGAAAACATGAGTGGGCTTCATAATTGAGAACACAATTTACTACCAGCGCTCAGAAAACGCGATAAAAATTAATAACCAACCGAGACTTAGAAAATACGCTGTGGAAATCTAGATCATAATATGCATACGTTCTCTATTTAATTTTTTTAATGCGCCGTGCAGTTCGTATTACACCAATTATCGGAATTCCCACAAAAAGTAATCCACGATGAATCGATTTCACAAAATATTAAAAAACAAAAAACGTGAGAAACATTTCGATTCTAATCGATTGATAGTTAAAATCGAATCGTCGCGTCAACGATATAAAACAAATCGTTCGTAAGAGAAATTCCCATTTGCCACAGTCTACTGGGATCACGAACTGTTTTAGTTTCGAAGCCGCAGATGTTAAGTTTTTGGTTTGAGTTTTTGCTAGTCTGTAGGTATAGAACGAATCGTCGGTAGTAAAAGTAATTGGTGATTTTTAACTGTGGTTTTAAGGCGTCGGATAAAATTTGGCGTGTAATTCAATAATAGCTACGGAACACCGGCGGCTCGCAGGTCTAGATCAGACAATTATCTGTAATCAACAATTTGCCACAGAGAGATTGACCTATCGATTTGCGCGATTCCATCGAAAATAGGATGCTGTTAGCGAATTTCCTGAAGCAGTTTTGCACGATTATACTTTCAAAGTGTGAGATTGGTGTAATTTGAGGCAGTTTGTGTGATAATAAGTGGAATGTACAATACTTTTTTGAATATTTTATGTAGGAAGTAAAAGTTAAGTTTGATTATATTTATTTGTTAATCTTCAATGTAATGGTAAGAATAAAATATACAGATTAAATATCAATCCTACTGTGGCCTAAGAGTGTATTTTTTGGATACTCGACACGTGATAACAGAATACAGCAATGAGTAGGAACATACATAATATCAGACGGAAATTTGTATGTAACCGTATTAAATAAAATTTCTGTAGAAATAAGATAAAATTTTCTTTTTTTCTGTTAAAGAACTTGTCTGCGTGCGCTTGAAACACTAATCCTTTACATGCACTTACCGCTCCACTTTAAAAACATACACTTCTTCTGAATTTGTTAGCAAAGACATCACATTTACGATAATGTTCGATTTTCTATTAAACTTGAAAGCGTCCCACATTCTTATCTGGAACGTTCCACGACATATTTTTCCAAAGTTTCCCGGAGCGAGCTTTCAGGCTCGCGCGTATAAAGCTCTATTCACACATGGCGGGAGATAAGGTAGCTTTCACACCATTAAGCCGCTCGGTGGAGCCCGGGGCTTTTCCAGATTAGATTATACAGTCGATTTATGACGTCATTAAAGCTTTGATAATTACTCGGGACAGGCTGCGTAGGCGACGGGTGGAGAGGGGGGGTTAGAGGGGGGTTGTACTGTTTGATTGGATTCCTGGTACGGAGAGGGTTAAAGGATTAAACTTATGGAGATTAGTTCGCCGCCCCGAACCCGTTCCGTTTATGTTAAAAGGTCTATAGAGATGTGTGAGATAAGAGATTGGTTATTGCGTATTGTGATAGCGAGGCAGGTTTTAATTTTGCGCGCTCGTACGTTAGCGAAGGGCTGATTGGTTTCGGCGGTGCGTGCGTTTGCAGAAATATGCTGTAACGGTTGCTGTGGAGATTAAAGCTTGCACTGTAACTGGAAATTTGAACCCTTTTTTGGCAAAGTTCGACTTGAACTTTAATTTGGGTATTTTTTCGATATGCTTTTGATTGCAGAATCTTAAACCTTATATTAAAATTAAGGAGTTCGATATGCAATTTCATGTTATGTTTTACTAAATGCCTCTATTTTTTTTAAGTCATAATTTACAATTTACTTCAATTTAATAGATATGAAAATATGTATCTTATATTATTATCAAAAAAAAACATTTTTTTAAAATTTTTATCTTTACATACTTTATCTACACTAATGTTGTAACATTCTACTTATGTTTCCAATACTTGACTTATAATTACTACTGTTATAGCGCAGACAACAAAACACTCAATTTAAGCAATTCCACATGATGGTATAATATCCACATCGATATCGTAATATCTCATTATAACATCAATAAAACGCGACCAACCTGATCGCAGGGCCAATCCGGTTGGTCGCGTTTTATTGATGCGCGCAGCTGCGCTCTCATTGATTAGATTTTAATGGCGGCAAAATCACTGTGACAATACACGTAAGATAAACTATTGTCAGCTTTTACTCTTGTTGTTTGATTAATTGCATTAGTGAAGATAAAGTAGTGTATGCAACTGCATATAACACGGGTATTAAAACACTCGTTACTATTATGACACATAGGTACACTCGTGTTTTATTACCCTTCATTATATGACAGTTGCATAAACTACTATTACACATCCACGATCAGACGATAATCTTTTTTACAATACATAATTTATACACCATTCGCAAAAACTTACATCACTAACCTTGAAATTACTCACATCACCATGAAATTATTAAAAAACTTCACGCTCTACCATCTCTCAATAACTCAGCATTTTGTACAAGTAATACTTTTAAGTCGATTACAATCTTCATCTCCCATAATTTCACATTAACAAAAACATAGCGAAAATAAATAAGAGATTTCTAACTTCCTATCTCTTTTACGTTACACTCCAATTTAGTAATATGTATTTGTATTTTTCATTCATTTTAATTAACGCTTACATCGCTCCTAGTTTACCTAATTAGAAAAAAATAAGCTGCCTAAAAGTTCGTCGGTAATAAATACCTAAAATTCTGACCAATCTGCGGTTATGTCGCTGTATAGTAATATATATATATACATTTACTTTGAATTTATGGATCAAATGTATGTGTAAATTATAACGTATAAGTATTTAACAGAACCAGTGATTTTACTACAATTACGTGGGTCATATTTGCTATGGATATAGTTGGCGCGGAGTCTATTCGGGTGATATGTCTTTAACAAAAAACTTAAATACTTAAAGCAACACGTGGTAGCAATTATCATGAAGATACTACTACCCAATGCTACTGATCTTTCGATAAAATGCTCAGTATTTTACGAAGGCGCGCATTGTTTCATAAATAATGCAATTTAAGACACGCAACTGTTGTTTATCATGAACTAGCTACTGTTTTGTTAAAAGAACTTTGCTCTTTTATTTTATTATTTGAAATAAAATAGTTTAAGTAATTTGTTTATGTACTTAACTTTTTTAATTCTGTAGTCAAAGATTCTTAATCAATGTAAATGAAGTACAACATACAAACCGTAAAGTAAACTTAGATTTTCTTTTCATTTCATATTTGTGTTATTTTCCAGTGAGATTGAATACTAAGTAGATTTCCGATAACTTTAAGAATTCGTTGAAACAAATAAACTAAGCAGATGTTTACTTTAGCATGAAAGTATGGCGCATGTACGACGTACCTACGTAATTATTATATGACCTAACTTTACCATTCACCATAAATTTATGTAAAATTAACACCTTTAAGAATTTTTAAAAGCAGCTGATCCTCGAGTTATTCCTCGAGTCTCTCTTTACTTTGATCACGACACCTGCCTTAGTAAACAAAACATTAAATAAAAATACTTGTCAAATATCCAGATTGCTAATAAATTTTGTAAAACCTCTTATACCTACTACCAAAGTAAGTAAATTGTAATGATGAGAATATTGAGGAAACTTTGATATGTGTTACAAACCGAGATGTACCATTGTATTTTTGCCTCTGATGCTAGTTACAAGCTTCCCCTAAAACGAGAATAATTTCTTCTTACTCACTTTAAGACCGAAATTCTCCGATAAACTTTCAAAATTCAACCCCAGGTATAATAGGGTTGTACTCAAGTAAATTTCCTAATTTACACTTAACGCAAGCGATTCAACGGTCGCAAAATGTCTATCCAACCTTAATTAAGGATGTCTCACAAAATACAGTCATTATTGCATAGCTTATGAAATGTAGATGTACCGGGTTGTAAGTTTAACCTCAGAGAAGGGTGTTCTTACCTTTAATAATGGTGATATAGGTATGTGTAAGTACTTATGTTGAGTTGGGTGAACAGAAACTTATTGCGATACCAAGGAATTAGGTGCAAAATTACTGAAAGGAGCAATAATTTTTAATGTAAGTGACACTGTGATATTTTACAAAAAAAAAACTGAAATATTACGATTTAGTAATTTTTTTTTTACTTGTAAATAGTGAGCACTGATTACTGTATCCGCTGTATGTGTGCTTTACCGTTCAGCTTTTCCTTTGATAAAGCGTATAAAAGATGTAGATACCTCACATCTCAAAAGTACCCAGAAGTGACTGTCAATTTATTAAAAAAAAACATTTTGATATACTGGTGGGTAATGTTTGCGTAACATCGATATTTTCCATAATAAATGTATGTATATTTTCTTAGAAAACAAAAGCTGTTAAAGCGACTTCCTATAAAACCTTATCTATTATGCCTTCACATATTTCCCAAGTCGCTTAAAAGCAAAGTAAGCGAGAAATTGTTTTCCCTACAAAGGAAGCTGAAATATTCATAAACTATTGTTCTCAAACATGTTTATAGGTTAACATGTACCTTAATAAAGAGAATAGACTAAGGTACAATGATATTTCATAAGTTGTTAGGATGTAGTTGGCATTATGGCTAAGCTTAGACTACAAAATATATCCAATGATATCAAAACGAGTTCACAAAAAAAACTTTGATTTTGAATATGTATGTTGCCAGCAAGAACAAACACATTACCGATCTATTTTTGTAAAAGTACGAGATCTATTTGGACCTAATTAATAATTATGATTAGATATCAGATACATAAGTACGTACCTATGAGTTCTATTATCACATCTACAAGCTCTTTTGTTACATTTATCACTTCTATAAACAAACTCTAAATTCTAGATACTTACAAAAAACCTACTCCTACTTTCCATACCTAACAACATCCTAACTTTTTGTCCAACATTAGAGCGCGTTTAGTCCAAACTGGCCATCAAGTACTATCAAGGTCCATCAAGGGACATCAGAGCCCTTGTGCCCTCCGCGAATAGCCCTCCAATTAAGTGTAATGAGCCAACCCGGAGGATTTACCTATAGGAAGGCTGTAGGTATCTGTTTGGACGTAAATTTACATAATAGGTTTGTTTGTTGTATGGGATTTTGAGTCAGCGTTAGTAGAAGGATATATGGTGTAAAAGAAAAGAGATTGACGCTCAGTTTTGCAGCATATTATGATGATAATAGATTATCAATATTCAGGATATTATAAGGCTTTGTTCAAAGAGTTTGTTTAAGAACTTCAGAGAGGTTGAAAGACGATTGCCGTCAAGTCACACAACGAGTGTTCCTGTGTATTTTGTATTTTTATTTATATATGTATGTATATGCACTTTCTATGTGCTGAAATGTATTCATGTAGGTATATATAGGTATTAGTTTTACCTGCATTCTTAACTCGGCTAACCGCAAGATAATAGCAACATATATCTACACTACAAATTAGTGCCAATCTGTTTGGCTATCAAATCCACTTCGAGCGTAATTTGGGCTAAATCGCCAAATAGGTCACACGTCCAATATCCATATAGTGTACAGAGCAAACCTATTTCACTGCATTATCGTAGTAAATAGTTCTGTGCTGGTTGCTTTGCTGCATTCTCCCATGCAACCGCACGTATACATTATCTATGACTAGTGAACTAGTAATGTATGGGAAGTGCGTACTGTGCCATAGATTGTTTGAGAGTTGCTGTGGTTGAACAGTAGTCATGGTAAGATAGAATATAATAGCATTTGCAAGAATCAATGTGAGGTTGTTAACAATTCAATGTTTTTTTTTAAGTTTTAAAGTGTTATTTATAGTTATTGGGGCCGTAAGACAAATTCAATATAAAAATCAAGGAACAATAAGATAACTTACAAAAAGAGTCGATTATGTATTTTTTTTTAAATACTAGTATATTTAATTATCTCTTATATTTTATTGTTTCTCACTAAACTATACATTTTACTCACCTTTTCCTTAATGTTTACCTACTTAGTTGAAAATAATAACAAGGTATTCCAAAGAAAGCATGGTACACTCGGGTCGATCTAAAATAAAAGCCTAACTGAAAATTACAATATTTGACTCTTCCGTTAAATACATATGTTGCAGAGAACCTTTACCCCTTTCACTCCTTCTATAAACAACTACTAATTACTATGTTGTAATCTGTAAACTTACGCACGATCGTGGTTTGATTAAAACATGTCTTTAGTGATAGATGTTTCATGGAATGCAGGCGCCATACGACTGTGCATGTCTGAAAACTAGGCTAAAGTGTTGGGAAGGTACGAATTGTTTGATTATTTAGATAGGGTTTCGTGATTAAGGGGTTTGAGTGGGTAATTTTCATGGTCATACTTAAATAACTAAGTTTACTCACATATTAAAACAGCTTTAGGTAGATATGTAGGTATATACATACAAACCATTTTATGAACAGCGCACTTCTTAAGTAAGAGTTGTTTAAAAATATTTAGTAAGAGTTGTTTATATGTCAGTATTTGACACTGTCTTACAAAACTTAGTCAAACAGACAGTTTCTGATTTTTATAAATATTAATACAGCAAATTATAATATATCTGATCAGACTTTAAACTAAGAGTAATGATTGGAAAATTGAGAATGTAAAGTGCGCTTAGAAATACATACAACAAAAACCCCAGCACAATCTCTCAAAAAGTATTCCAACGTTTGCATATCAAAGCAACACGGAAGCTCGGCCCATCGACACTCATTACGGACCATAACTGGCAGCAAATGGAGCATTAAGAGTCACTCTCGTCATAATTCCGATCGCATTTGGCAGCGGCATTGTGGCCCTGATACGTCGAACAAGCGAGCGTAATGATATTGTGGCCTTCGGAGTTAGGCGGTTGCTTTAGGTGCTGAATAGATACCTTTGATAGAAACAAAATATGGAAAGCAAATGTAGTGGTCCAGGAATCCAGATTCTACGAGCCTAGATTTCTTTAAAGCTTGAGTCACATTGTTTCTTCAAGACAAATGTATGTACTATTTCGTTACTAAACTGGCTAAGTTACAACCTTTAAAACGCTATGAATTCAAAAGGAACGCCGTCTTCCACTAGGTACTTAATTAAATCGATGGAGCAACACCTGCTCTTAGATAATTTTTCATGCTGTATTAGTACCTAATCTTAATTAATCTAAAAGCTTTTAAAACCTTATCTCTTACAGAATTTATATTCGCTGAGAGTACCTACAAGATCGAGAAAATATATTTGTATAATGACCTTTACCGATTGAGATGCTTATGAAATTAAATAAATTGATTCCTAGACACATAAACTACGTGACCCGCCATAAATCACAGTATGCATAATACATATTCAAATTAACAATTAAATATTGTTATTAAGTAAATAGAAAACTTTAGAACCCTGTGGATTGGACGCCATTAAAAAACAGGTAGGTTATTGTCACCTACCATTAATATATTCCTACAAATTCTCATAAATATCCTACGCGTATTTTAAAATTTCTGTACGCTACTTAAATTTACATTTATTTGAATGTATTTACATAGAATAATTTGGATAAATCTTGTAAAATATCTAAAAAATGTAAGCGATACGCAATATCTTAAAAGCATTTTTGGATACCGAAAAGGTGGCAAGATTATTCCGCCTTTTGGTGAGTTGTAATTTGCATAATACCGCCTAAAGGATGCTGCGGGCTCCAATTGAAATATTTTGGTAAAATAAGTGGAATAAAATACGTTAAGTATTAACTTAGTGAAAATTTCCGATGTTCAATGGAACTTAAGAGACCGAAATGTTTTGCGTTCGAAATTTGCACATCGATCTCATACAAAAAATCTGCTCGAAATTTCGAAGATCGTTTAATGATCTATGAACCTTTAAGTGGAGACTAGTAAGTATGAATTGTACTATGCCCATTACTTTTGTTTAATTTATTTTTGACATCATTACTAGGTAAATATATCTTAATGTTTCTTTATATATTATACTACCTGGTGCGCGCGACTTCGTCCGCGTGGAATAGATATTACCATAAAAACGGTTTTAGTGAGTTAATCTAAAAAGATAGACATATACTGTTGCGGACATTTTGTTAGATCATTTCAAAAGGAATAATTCTTTTATACATATTTTTTTGATATCATGAACCGTTTTCGCAGCGCACGCAACGGAAGCCCTCAAAGATGAATAATTTTCCCCGTTTTTTCCACATTTTCCATTATTTCTTCGCTCCTATTAGTTGCAGCGTGATGTTATATAGCCTAAAGCCTTTCTCGATAAATGGTCTATTCAACACAAAAATAATTTTTCAATTCGCACCAGTCGTTCCTGAGATTAGCACGTTCAAACAAACAAACACTTCAGCTTTATAATATTAGTACCTATAGATATAGATAATAATTTTATATTGGTATATTGGTAAGATTTGTTCGTTCTTTTTCTTTGGCTACCCTTGACTCTGTATTATGGCCACTATTGTATCTAACGAAGTATCAGTAAGGAGAATGACTCGTTAAGTAAGCCGATACAGTGCAGTCAAAATAGGTGATAATTATGAAATGTGGCGACGATTGTGCCTCCATTTACTGGCTTTGTGTCGGCCGAAGTCAGGGCGTTTCGTTTAGCTATCAAATACGTAGGATGGAGATAGATATTCTACATGTATTCGGATAAAACTTTGTATGTATGACCACAGTGATAGTCTTTTATCGTTTTTCCCAATTTTCCTACGGAAAATTAGTTTAGCTCAAAATCTTAATAGAAATTCCCTAACAAAAAAAGATTTTAGTAAAGTTATATTTGTATGCTGTATGTTTTACATTAATTCGTAATGAACAATAATCATACTCACGTTTCTGTTTTTTCTTTGTTGATCTGGTGTGGTATGACACGATGCTAAAATTAAGGCCGCATTAAGTCTGTAGACAGCTATATTTACTAAGCTTTACAGTCATTATCACTAATATGATTGTAAACACTTGCAAAAATCACTAAAATAAACCACCACTAAAAGAACCGTAAGCAACAACGGCACCAGAAAAACTGAACTAAACCGTTCAAAATAAAACTCTCTTTGTCATAATTCGTCATAATACCCTATTGTTCACTTATCACCTGTAAAATATTGGCCAAAAAACAACAATACTAAAATTTGCGCAAAGTTAACGCAAACAATAAGCGATTGGAAAGAAAGTCTTTCTCTCGTGAAGGTGTAATTATTTCCTTACCTTTATCTCACAACACTTGCTAATGTACCGGAACACTATTCTAAATCGTAGCTGTTTCACTAACAAGGTACTTTTTAGTGGTTTACGGGGCAATAAAGCCTTGAGGTACAAGGGCAAACATTGCGGGATCTCCGGACACGTCGTATAAAGGAAAGGTACATTTTATAATGCTTTTTACAATTTTCAACGCTTTACGACACTCTTTTGTAGGTTACAGTAATAGGCTAACCCATTTCGGACGGTCAGTCTCTTTGTCTAAAATAAGGGTTATAGTTTTTTTAAGTTTTTGTGAGGTCTTCTGCGAACGCGGCCTCCACAAAAGCCTTTATAACGTTTTGTACAACATGTTTTTGTTTTGTTTTATCGAAGTTAAATATACGTTTGAGACCATTGTGTTAGAGAAGGTTTGTTGCTGCCGTTGATGGGGAATTCAGTCTTGAAAAAATCGTTCTAGTGTACGCTTGAGTTTGTAAATCTCACTGTTATTTAGTGTTAAAACCTGTTATACGTGCATATAAGTGTTAATGTGATAACTTATCTTATATATATGTACAAAAGTGTTAATTTTTCAACAGATTTATTGGTAAGTCCTTGTATTAATCGTTATCTAAGTGCTTGTAGAAGTATAGTGTCCTTATTCTACTTCACCATAGTAAATATTGATGTTCAGAAATAAGTGGACACGAGTTGATATGATGATGATGAGGAAAATGTTAAAATTAAAAGTTCCAAAATAAGATGGAGTTCCTTAGTTGGCTTGAACCTCAATTTATTTTTATTCTGTTACATTAAAATGAACCTTCAATCTTAATTGTTTCAACAAAATCCAATCGATCGTTTGAAGCAAAATTCCATGATCAAACTTACCAATCAGAAATAACCTTCTAACCATACACACCTTTAGTTATATATACACGCGCATAAAAACTCACACTTACCACCCATCGTTTTGTTCCAAATAACGTAATGTAGAGCCCAGCACCAGTACTGCAACAAAGAGTATCATACCTCACAATCAGATAGACACGCACGGAGCATAACTCGCGGGACTAGCAAAAAGGAATCGACATAGTGTAGTTGGCCAGGCTAAGACAATTGCACTGCAAAGTAAGAAAAAACTACAGTTAGATTAGTAGCATGATGAGGTTGATGAAAAGAGCAGTAAAAAGTTTTATTTTAAATGTTAGTCGAGGACTTTGGAAATAACAAGTTTGTTCTTGTTGTTCAAACATCATATACAAACAATCATGATGTCAACTTCAAATAAGAACGTTGACTTATCATTGGTAACATTTTGACAATATCATTATTATGACTGAAGAAAATAAATTGTGAACAACAAGAATGAGCTGCATATATTAGTTCTGGACTAACAGTTAAACCACGTTTTGTAATAAGACCCTTAGACTTTTCCTCTGCCATTCTATGTCTATGGCAAAAAGGGCTCGAGAAATAACTCCACGATAACTTATACAAGTGAGTTATGGTGTATTAAGTTTATGTGGGGGCGATAGCAGCGCCGAGTTATTGGTAGGGACCTAAGGATTGTGGAGGTTCTAGTAGAGTAAGGTATATGTAGGTAGGTATAGGAAAGTGTGAAGAAGAAAAAAATGTCTATAGCTCGAGAAAGAGGATAAACTATAAACGAGGACAAAGATGTTAGATGATAATATCGTTGATATCATTGGTAGTAAGTACCTACATACCTTCAAAGTTCAATCTTTTCCATTTTTTTATTATTGGTTATTTTACCAAGTCGGTGTACGCAAAGTTAGTAAACTTACAACACAGGTATCTATGTTACTTTATTTCCTAAGTAAAAATTTATAGTACTGAGCACTGGCAAAAAACCAATTTTACTATGAATAGTATTTGTTTATATTTTACACGAAATATTTTACTCTGCAACCACTTTTTTATCAGGAAAAAATATGTCGTTGTTTTTGTAAGATAATAACTAAGTAGGTACCTAGATATGCAATTAAAAACGCATATTCATCTCAAGCTATTTCACACTACAACACATCCTAGGAATTTTCTCCATTCACACACCTCAGCTAAATGCTCATTAAGCACACTTATCACGGTCTGCATGATATCATTCAATTCCAATGATAATACTTCTTGAAACAATTTTACAAAGAGATAGACTGGAGGTCTACGACAAGACTGAAAACGTTATGTAGTTATGGTAGTATTCCTTTTCAATTAATTTTTGCCGTCGTTATAAATAATATACGCGTAAAACTAAAAACTACGTACAAATAATTTTGTAATATGCAAGGTAATAGCAAAAAAATTAGAAAAGAAAATTGTAAAGAATCGACATTTAGTTCGAAATACATAAAGTTATGAATGTATGTTGGCTCTGCGTTTTGTCACTTATAGTGATATCTATAAATAATGAATAAAATTAAATAAATCATAAGAAAAGAAAGTTTAGCTAATATAAATCTGAGTTTTCTGATTCTAAATTTCAAGAATTACACTAGTGGGTACTCGTGGCTTCGCTCGCATTAAGAAGTAAAACTTGCATCCCCTATTTCACCCCTTTTAAAGTGGCATTTCCGAAAATACTTTCTTAGCCGATGCCTACGTCATAATATCTACCTTCATTCCAAATTTCAGCCCAATCCGTTCAGTGGTTTGGGCTGTACATTGAAAGATCTCTATATCAGTCAGTCAGTTACCTTTGAGTTTTTTATATTTAGATTATTTCAAATAATATTGTTTTGTACCACTAATACTTCGTTGTTAAACAATGTAGCCCACTAGACATCTACAACATGTATTTACATTTTAAAATGCAATAGCTTGGATTCCACACTTTAACCAGCATTCAATCACATAGGCAAGTACAGTGTTGGACTTTTTAACTTGTTTTTTAATTCTTTTAAAGAAATATGTTAGCTAGGGTTGCCTTTTAAAATTTACCTACATACCTAATTATTTTATTTGTTGTTTAAGACTAAAATTGTATATACCTACCTAATACCTACTTTATGTAACTTTTGTTTGTAGTTTAGTCAGTTTAATATTGTGTCTGTATTTTGTAGTATTTTACAAAAGTTCTTGTATTAAGCTCTTCTTCAAATCAGAAGTCAATCGCTCGCATGGTAAAGTATGACTGAGACAGGTATTTAGACACCAATCAGTATATTTTCTTTGTTAGGTACCTATTTAAACACTGGATTAAATTATGAGCATAAAGAAACAGGCGCTTCTTTTTATATATATTTGACATGATTTTAGTAACAAAAATTTTCATTATTTTATTAATAAAACTAGACAATGTAACTTCTGAAATTTTATTAAAACTAAATGTTATAAATTCAATTTGACGAGATACTTACTGTAATTTGTGTAGCATATTCTGTGATATTAGTACTTATACCTATGTATGTTACAACTTTACATTATCAATAAAGATTCTATATGTTTATCTTTATAAAATAATGACACCACGCAGAGATAAAAACAAGTGAAGGCATTTATCAACATTTTCGGATTTTTCTTCATCCTGAAATCCAAGCGCAATAACTCACGTCAATTTCCACGAGAAATATTACACAACCCTAATCGCGAAGGTCTTTTATCTCGTGACGTTCACTATGTCACGACTCTGGCACGGACGTGACCGAAATGCAAGCCGATTTATATTCCATGCTCAAATCCTTTGTTTTGATTCGTCACTGGAAATTTTATATTTTTTAATTCGTTTGTTTTTTCTTCTTGTTGCCGGCCAACGTGTCGCGTCTGATTTATTGGTTCCTCGTTCGAATATTTTTATTTTTAGAGTTATTCGACCCAAACTCGTTTTAGGTGACTGTATAATGTGTTGTTGCCCCCGCCTACAGTCTCTCAGACGCTCCAAACGTAACTTTAAGAATTAGATAAGATTTGGAGAGTATACCTACCTACTACTTAATAACTACTTATAAACGTATGAAAGTGTGGTTGTGTAAGAATTAAAGTATGATTTTTAAGTTTAGAGGAATATTTACAGGCGCGGTATGGCTCCTTCTACAAATAGGTACGTCTCTTTTATATAGTAACGAAAATAACAATAATGTAGGTACCTAAAAATCAATTTCATTCCATACTTCACAAAATTAGAAATAAATCTTAGTCTAAATAATTATTTTTTTGCAGGTTTTATATCAACAAATGATAGGACACCAATCTAACATGTTTAATCTAGCTTAAAACCAAGTTACAACTCGCTAAATACAATACAAAACAAAAATAAAACACACACACCCAGCACCAACAAAAGAAAACCGAAAAGCACGGCACACAATGGTGATAAACCAGCTAAGTAAACAAGCTAGTTCTAAGTTACCCTGGTAAGTTATAGGCGCTATGCGACGATGTATCAGCCAGAGCGATAAAGGAACAAGGCTCGAATACACGGGAACTAACACTGGCCTGAAGTATGGTAGTAAAACTAGGCTTGTCTGAATTACTCGTATAGTGTTCTCATAGTAACGCCCTTATGTTGAGAGTTGAGAGTTGGGTGTGTAAAGTGCGCTGTTCTAGGCTTTATTTGGGCAGTTTTAGGCTGTTGTTTAGATGTGTGAGGTTTATTGTACGTGTGTAATGTATGTGCACGATTATTGGGGTTCATATATAAGATTGGAGTGGCATGTCGTAGTGTCCATTTATTTCTTCTACATACATACTTCATTATATATTGTATTTAACTTATTATACCTTGGGTTTAATTACATACAATTCATCAAATACATCAATAAAATGTTTATGTATGTATTAACGGTATTAAACATAAATTTTGATATACCTAATTTAAATTTTACCATAGATTCGCAGCAACTAACCAAAAACTCAATTTCATATAAAGTAAAGTCTCAAGCGTCTAACAAATAGGTATATAAAGAAAACATACTCATGAAGTAATTTTACCATCCACACACAAAAGGTCATGATAGAAACATAATCTCTCAAGTCACGTCCTTAGGTTTACTCAGTAAAGTGTTCAGAAACACAGGCTAAATCACTCTCGCCGTCTTCAAGACAACGACGCAAATCGCAGCACAATCATGCGCCGGCGCAGTTAATTCAACGACATTGGAAACCCTTTGTACTCCTGACTTATCTTGATAAAACTGAGCAGACAAAACTGGACTTTAAAATCTGTGAGTCACAAGCGAAATTGCCTTGAAATGGGCGTTGACTTAGGGTGTATGACGGTGGAAAGAAATTCAGATTTATATAAGAACGATGTGTAGAATATTGTCTGTGGTCCTGACACCGTGTTTAATGTCTTTGTTCCAATGAAATTCCAGTGTAAAAGTTATGGGAACAGTGTCAAAAGTCAAGTGAAGCTATTTTCAATACGTTTTGCAGATGGAGCGAGTTATGGGCAGAATAATTCTTGTGAAGCTATTTTTATATGAACGTAGACCTTCATATATATGCAAATGAATGCAAGCAGAACAAAAAAAATTTGACTTGCAATTAAATATTCATTTGTCATAGACACAATATAGCTAATGATCTAGATGATAGGGCTCAAAAAAACAACATTTAAAATTCAGTACACAAAAACATCTAAGTACATCAAAATAGTGCGATAGATTCCAATACAAAGATTTAACCGTAAATCTTCATATACGAGCCAATAGTAAGTTCAATTCTAATAAAATCTAACAGAAAGTAGTTACTCAAGTGGGGTCATAAGCGTAAAACCGAGCTCGAACCGACCTAAAGCGATAAGTGATTAACGATTAAACAATAAGCCACCGCACACTCGTAAAACAAAGATTAACATACATTTACGGGTGTAAATAGCCTATAACTTTGATTTTTACGACTAAATAATCGTAAAGGAACCCTGCCAATGCGACCAAATACCAAAGAGCCCCGAGAACTAAGGCCGGCTATGAAAGCGGGGCTTTTGGAAATTTGTAGGATAATAATCGCGGACAATGCAAACGGGAGGCTCGTTTGATGCACTTTTATTTTACGATACACTCATAACATAAAACGTTGAACGTCTCAACAGCGGTTATGTGGCCGGCGGAGGAAGAGGGACGCAGATGTTATACCTCTCGCAATTGACGCTTTCGTGGCGTGAATCAAACGAGTCTCTTTAATAACACCATTAAGAAAATGAGAAAAAGCTTCCTGATACTTTCGTTAAACACGTTTAAGAGTCAGATAAACTGCGCTCGCAGAGGAAAACATCATAAATCGCATGAAACGCGGTGATATGCCCAGTTGGCCTTTGCGGCGGTCTAACCACCTAATTTCGCTTCTCCCGCACAGTGTGCCCATTACGGTTTCCCTGGGCCAAAATTCCAAGTAATTAAACAACTGAAATTTTAACAGTGCCCAGTATAAATTTAATAAGGATGGGCCATTTACACTGTAAATGGAGTAAATGTTTGGGCTTGGCCAAAAACCAAAATGAGGTCCGTGGAACGGAGCCCGTAAGTTGCGCTCGTAACAGAGACCGCTTCCACCGCACGAATATATGTATTCTATACTAGTATTATACCAGACCTACAACACGACTATGCAGAATTTATTAATATAGGAAGTTATAATTTACAACACCGACGTTATAAATGGGGTCAGGAATATAAATCAGCACTACACGCTAGCCAGTCACTCTTTGCTAATTAAGTAAAAATATGAAATACCTCCCGGTCTCGCCTTGCTTGAATTAATAAGGCCTAGTTGAGCGTCCAATTATGTATATTCCGTATTACCATAATGCGAGTCAAAAATCCAATTACTAGTAATATTTTCTCACGTATCTAAAGACCGTCGGACGCCTCACGTGTTCGCCTTTAAGTAAAACTTGTAAAAGTCAAGAAAGGAAACAATGGAAATAACAATCACCAACGTTTTAATTGAACAACGGAACCGAGATTCGGCGAGTGCAGAGTAAACGTCGTGAATCGCCCAATAATAATGAAAGTGATGGCAGTGTCGCCCGTCGGTGTATGAAGCGCCCGTTTCGGCTACATAAACAGCCCGTATACCACCATTACCAGCCTACTTAGATACGTGCCATGACCCTTATCGCGTAGGGATACGGGTTATATTTCCTTAGCTGGCGGGTCAAGTTAGATTGGATCATGTTTGTATGGTGCCCCTTCTCCTTTCGGCGGGAGGGGCCGCGCCCGGTCGGTTTACACGCAGCCAAAATGGCGGACTTTTGCCGCGAGCGCAGCGGTCGGGACGGACGTCCAATAAAAAATGGCTACCTGCAGAAATTGCTTATTGGGAATCATCAGTGATTTATAAATGTAAAAAAATAGTGACTGAACTTTTTGTACTATTGGATTGATAGGTAACTTAATATTAAAATAATGACTAAAATTGTTGTATTTTACTACTGTTAACAAGTTTAATAAGTGCCTAAAAATAAAATAAAGAATTGCTTAAGTGTCGCAACCTACTGCCTAATTAACTTTTATAATTATGTCATTATTACTGCTATGAACATGCTCTTTATTTGATTTACACATACCTACATCATGAAATACCTATCAGTTTCATATTTGATCTTAATTTTAATGCTTTTACGTACGTATTCATGATTTAAATAAAAAATAAAGAATACCAAATACGAGCGTGCGAATCTTAGACGAATCTAAGACCTAAATTGACTTATTTGAATGTAATATCCCTAGGGTCCTAATATTTTATGTAATAGCAATATATTCAGTTAAATAAGCTACGTCTTAGAAGAGACACGAACGCGTGCGCCTCTACGAAGCCTACAACAGGCAAGAATAAAATAAATATTTTATTAATAATTTTATTTTAAACTTCATTCATGGATAAAGTAAAATTTGATATGTAAATGGTTCAATATTAAATTTATTTTTTGTAAATACATAAATACTGGAAATAGGTAGAGTAAATAGTTTTTTTCTGTAAAGGCTGATACACCTGCTACTACCAAAATAAAGTAGATTATGAGACCACCGATTTTCAATGAAATAGATTTTCTTATTTACAAAGTTACCTAAACATTCAATTTTAACTTTTAAGCCTGTACACCTTATTTTTTTTTTCTAGAATTGAATGCAAACATTTAGCAAGTCGTTATATCAATTATTTTTATAGATTTTTAAAAACCCTTGCGGTTATTTACTTTTTTCATTTTTTTTTTAAATACTCATTAGGTACCTACTAACTTACATACAATACATAATGCGTATTTTAAAATAACTATATTAAAAAAGCTTGTGGTTTTTTTACAAATTTATTAGGTTTTTTAGAAAGTATATACCTATCTAGGTGCAACTGCTATTTTGCATCAAAAGACAATGAGAAACAGGTATTTTAACCTACAGTAGGTAGCATGCCTGTAATATACCTACAGGTATTGCAAAATAATGTCACTATTTGTACTTATACTATTAAAAAAAAATTCGTAGTACGTACATACGTACCGTACAACATTCCCGCCGTCATGTGAACCGATCTCCATGCAAACCGGTGCCGCGGGCCGGCGAGGGTGGCTGACTATTTTCAGCCAACTCCGCTTCCACCGGCGGCGCCGACTGTGTTCCTTTTTTGCTTTCTCCGTGTTTCACCTTTTATCTACGTAACTACCTATATAGAACGATAAAACGAATATTTGCGATTGGTCCCGCCTGAAATATTGCTATTAACTCGGCACTGCTATTTTTTGGCGAGTTAGTTTTCGGTTTGTTAGGTTAGTGACCTATTTTTTGCACATGTTTTGTACTTTCTGGTACTGGTATTATTTACTCTTAGTATGAGCACAATTATTGCTTGTGGTTTCATATGATCTATTGATGGTAGTCTAATGCCTACAATATAAAAAAATTAACTATAAATATTATTGTGTTCTTGTGGTAACACTTGATGGCTGTTCATAAACGTTTTATACACAATATCTTATAACCAATAAAGAACCTATGTAGATGAAGTACACAATATACATATACCTACTTCATTAGTACCTATACAAATTTATGGCCCATTTTTCCTGTATATAGATAGATACTTCTATAGTAAAATTCATTTTTATAAAGAGCTAAGTACATTCTTACTTATTGAAAGTGCTACAATTAATTCAACCCCAAGATAAAATATCCAACCACTCACACATATGTATATAAAAAACACATTTTATCATCAGGGATAATGAGGTCAAACGACGGAGTTGTTTTGGTCAAGAGCTTTATCAGAGTAAATGTTGAACATTATAATTTAAAAATTCATTATAATTACATAAATACGCAATAAAGAGGCACGTTTATAGCAATTGGTAATCAAATAATAGATGATGAAAGAAGTTTTGTGTTAATTTGATGCTTGCAACCGAATTACCTTTACCTACTGAATATTATGTAATAAATTTGTTGAGAGTTTATTTAACTGATTTAGAAGACTAAAATATTTTATAACGTATTTAGTGTGCTGCACACAGTATAAATAGAGACAATATAGATAGGTACTAGTTTTTATTAAATTTACCTACTGAAAACTTTGTTTTTACAGAATAACGCAATATATAATCAACCTTTTTTATGTCTAAACAACGCTAGCAAAGGCGCGGGCGTCTAATTTAATATAAGGAAGCAGCAAATAGTATTCATTTTAATATTCTAATAGCTTATTGCATACAAAGGCTAAACAATAATGGTGGTCTGAGAGTTAACACCATGGGCTAAACCCATTGTGTCACATAACTCGTATGATCCAGGGTTATTGCTAGAAACAGTTTTTATCAACAATATTGTAAAGAAAACATGAAAGTAGGTACTGTATATTGTTATTGTGTCACCAGTAAATAGAGCAAATTAAATGTAGATTATGTAACAGCTGTTTTAGTGAACGGAATGATCACTTTCATCATCATCTGCCTAATGAGACCTACTGCAGGGTATAGGCCTTCTCCCTTTTACGCCAATACTCCCTGTCTTGCGCTGTTCTTGCCCAGATTCTGTTGTTCTTGCCCAGATTCTTGACATGTTTCCTTCTACCTTTATAATGTCATCCAGCTACCGATGATCACTTAACTGATTTATATGTAATTATCGGGAACCATACTTTGGATACTTTGGAAAGTATGGTTCCCAATGATACTTATTTCAAATTAGAACCTTATACATACAATTTATACGAATGATAACATATAGGTACTAATCAGAGTGTGTACATGAAAACAATTTCTCGGCGTCCATACTAATATACTTAGGTATTTTTCATAATAAGAATTTTCTTACAGATTATTTATGTACCCTAATACATAACAAAATTGTATCTTAAATAAGTATCTAACGTTAGAGATGCTATCAAATATTGAATAGTATTTATTTTAGTATTTTTTATTTTTATTTTCTAGTACCCGCGACACAAACGTTTGCTTAGTGTGGGGCTAGATGGCGCTGTGTGCAATGTCCCGGAATATTTATTTTATTTTATTATTTAATAAATGTGTGTGTAAATAGGAAGCATTTAAAAATAAATGTTTTGGAGCTAACCTTGTATAGTAACAAAGCCCTATAAAGTATAATCTTGGCTATTGTAATAGGAAGTTAGCTTTTCCAGAGAGCAAAACCGATTTGAATAGAGGTGATTTTAGAATAGATTTCTATTATTTGCAAAATAAAAGCTGAATTTACATGGTATGTGGCATGTATGTACATTCCTTGAGTATATAGATCTTAATATCTACTTACTTATAGGTTTGTTTTGTACCTAGGCACCTATAAATTCATTATACATATAAATACTCATTATAACTAAATATCAAGCCGAATAGAATGTGGAATATCAAGATAGATAGACAAATTTTATTTTCTATGTTTTTTGTGTATGTGGTGTTTTAATAAAGAATTTATCAATCAATCAATCAATCATATTTCGCATAGGTAATTAGATCTTGGATAAAAACTAACATTTTATTTTCTTAACTACAATTTACGCTATCGCACGTTCTTTATAAAGAACCGTCGATATATTAATTAATGTGTAGACATACCACCTATTTTGATAGTGAGGAACTATTTATGGACTTAGCATATCCGTTTAAATCACTTACTGCCAATTTAAGGACTAGGTATGCCTATCCGTTCAAATTACTCATGGCATAATGAATTATGTTTTGACGACAATACCGTTGCTAAATTAATAAGTAGATATTTCTGTGTACTTAGGTTTCATAATCCTTGATGTTTTTATTACCCTTTCAAGTAGTAAAGTTTTTTTTTGCATAAGATTATATTCTCACAAGGACAAGTGGGTAGGTAAAGAGACAAAGTTCACTACGATCACTAAAATTAATTAATATTAAATATATTGTATAACCAGCTAGACACAATATTTTGCATGACGCTTTTCATCATTATCATCATCCACAGCCCTTGGGATCCCACTGCGGGTATAGGCCTCCCTTTATACCTATGTTCCATCGGCGTCGATCTTGTGCAGACCTCTTGTGACGCTTTTACCTACCTATTATATCCGTTATCTACCTAGTACCCGCGACACAAGCGTTTGCTTAGTGTGGGGCTAGATGGCGCTGTGTGCAATGTCCCGGAATATTTATTTTATTTTATTTTATTATAACTTTCATTATTCGAATTCCCAAAACTCAAATTTACATTTCCCTTAACCGCAGATCTCAAACCCTCTTGCAGGTGCTCAAACGAATCGTCCCAAACACCCAAAATCCACGAAATATTGAAATAGCTAGTTACACAAAATGTCGTAATCAGCTTTCACCGGCCGTACCGAACGAGGCGTGTTCACGAATTTAAATTGTCCAATCAATTTTTAATTTGGTCGGCCCGAGCGATTCGGCTATTTGGGACACTCTGTATAAATACATTCATGGTGTGCTGGACGCGCGTTTAGGCATGAATAGTTTATTCTATTGCTGGGAAATGATTTAATTTACTTCTGTGGTGGAATTTAACTGTAATGGTTATATTTAGATAATGTGTATAGGAGTAGATAAATAGATGCGATCTTCAAAGCGAGAGTGAATCGGTTCTTACTGGGTAAGCACGCTCCATCCTAGACCGTGATGTTTGCTTACCATCAAACGAATTACGGTAAAGAGCAAACCAATTCCTTGTTAAAAAAAAATATGAAAAAGACTGTCAAAAACAGCAATATACAAGAGTAAAATAAAACAAATGAAACTTACCTAAAATTAGTGTCCTAGTTCGACGTAATCGCTCAAGGAATGTTAGTTTTAAACCTATTTTATGTTAAGATATAGCCTAGATTACGGAGTAATTTTTTCATAATTTTGAGTCTAGGTATATAAAATTTTGCATTGTATTATACACAATATATATATATTTTCCTAATATGTATTACAAACCCAAGGTTATGTGCGTTCAAGGAATTTTAAAACCTGCCCGTTAAAAACTAGAAAAATATTTTTTGGGTAAATTTAAAAAAAACTCTAATTTAGTTTATTTAAAGTGCCTTAATGCGTAATCAAAATGCACCTAAAAATTATAAATTTGAATTTTATCTCACCCAATCAAGCATTCTCATTTACACGGGAGCGAAAAAGAAAGACATATCGCTATTGCATTCGCACCGCCACCGACCATCACTTCAGACGTATAATGTCGTAAGTGGAAACACGGAGAGTTTATTTCAGAGATTTAATTGGTTTTCTTAACAAAACTGGCGTAATTTTTAGTAATAATAGTAGCACAATTAATAAACACTGCTTTTCACTAGTTTTTGGTACTAATTAGTACTATAATGTAATAAAATAGGACGTTTGAAATGACTAACTTCACATTGGCGCCTCGTTCCGGGACGCATCCAGCGCCATATCCAAATTCCTCATTCCAGGGATGGATTTATGGCAGTTTATTTTTAACTGCTTAAAATTTTACCGACATCAAAAAAAGAGGGCTCGGGTGATATATTTTTTGTACAAAGGATATGTTTGTTATTATGCAGTGCTCCTAATATTAAAATGTTGTTTAGTGCAGATAATTTGCAGATTTTCTCTAGTAAATTAATAGTCTATGAAATCTGTATTAAACAAGTCACTTAAAATAGCAATTGGATTTAGTTGCAGAAATATTATAATAGGTATTTAAATATGTCTGCCTAATTTTATGGATGTTTAGGCATACCCAATAGATCACCTACCTATATTAAATTTGAAGAAGTGTTTTCCAATAAAAACAGTTAAAAATAGATGTCTATCTACCTCTCAACTAAGGTGACGCAATAGTTGGTCGTAATAAGGGGCTTAAGTTAATTCTTGAAAGGCGATAAAAAATAAATTCCTTAGTTTGTTATCCATACCTACGTTAAGTATAGATTACAGTAGCTTTTTGTTATTATTCAAAACCTATCAAACATAAAGTACCACTTACCTACTTCTAGAACTAAGACATACCTATTAGCATATCGTCTCTACTTGTACTTACCTAGGTACCTAGGTATGAATATACAAAAAAACCTTTTCTAATAATTAACTCATACTAGAAAAGTTTGTTAAGCTATTAACTTACCTAAAAGGCTAAATATACCTGTACTACCTACCTGGGTACTTCCACTTCCTAAGTAAAAAAAAAAATTATATCAAACATTCATTTTAAATAGGTACTTATCTCATTTAGGTAGTAGGTAGGTACATAAAGTTGCAAGAAAATAAATAAACTCTTATAAATTAAATTACAGTTAAATACCAAGCTATTTATTAGCAAAATAAAATATATTTTCATAAACCAATTTTTTTATACATATCTCCCTACCTACTCAGATAAAATTATTATTTATAACTTACCATTAAATACCACCAATAGGTATTTGTAAATATACCAAAGCTAGAGTGAATCGTTTCTTACTGGGTAATGCACGCTCCATCCTAGACCGTAATTATTACTAACCATCAGGTGAATTATGGTCATGTGCAAACCCATTCCTCGTTACATAAAAAAAAACAATCAAGGAGGTACCTAAAAACTGTACAGTGACTTTATGCGAATCAATACTGACATGAAATTTCATGACAGTATTGATTTTATATCTGTTGGTATGTAGGTAGGTATGTATTGATTGATAAAAAAAAGATTAACAATTTTCATTTTCACCATTATAACTGCACTGAATGCGCCCCTGTGTATGCACGCTCCGCCCATTACAACAACAAAAGTTGGCGTCGTTCCTTCAAAATATCTCGTTTGGAGGCCATTTTGACGACCGTGAGCAAGCGAGATAGCGCTACTACAACGACCGTGCCAATGCTCCATGCGTGAATGAGACAATTATGCAAAGATTGTTTAGTTTTTAAGTGCGTGGGGACACAGTTTTTGTGTGTGCGTGGATGGATTTCCGAGTTCATTCCTTCCAGGCAAATAAGCAGGAAGACTCGGTAAACAGATTATTCATTTAAATGTTGGTGATTTAAAAATGTAAAGGTTAATTTTGGATGAGTTCTAACAAAGGATGGTGGTTTAATATTCTGTTTTTTTTTTGTTATTATCATATCTATATTTTGTACGTACCTATTTGTTTAATTCGTTAAATTATAAGTTCTTATTTTACTTTAATTTTTTTAACAACAGACCGTTTTTTTTCTTTGTAGAATTGTAGATCTTAGCTATGTCTAAGAATAAAAAATCTATTGAACCGTCATCATATTTTTATTACTAGATAATTAATAGGTACCTAGTTATTGAATGTGTCAAGTGTCTAACTACTTAGGTAACTTTAGGTACTTATACACCTTAAATTGCACTTAGATAGTCACATTTTTAGTTCATACCAGATAGGATTTATTTACTTAGGTACGTGATATATGTAGGTACCTACCCAGGTTAGGTATCTACATCTATTAATAATCATTTTATTTCACTGTTACTTGTTCTCACATATATTTTTCTTGTAGAAATGCTAATGAATCTTAAATATAGGAACATTTCGCGGCATGCAGTTATATTTATGTAGCCATTAAATTCATTTCTTTGCAATTTATTGCACGCAGTCCATAAATAACGCCTAGCTGTGACATTTTATAATACATAACTAATTAGCTTTTTCGATAGAATATATTTAATTCATTGCTTAGAACTTGTCTTGGTTGTAAATTCGACTCTGTCATCTTTGTTCAGAGTCCAAAATCATACTCACATAGGTACATACCTCGGTTATTTTATGCGTTGGTAAGATATCACTTGCTTATTTTATAATTTTTAAAGTTTTCGGGTTGAATTGACAAAAATAAATTTGTGCATTTGACTCGATTTTGTAAGTAAACAAAATCATCTGTGTGTTGCACTTTTATTTTACTTTTTTTAGTATTTAAAAAATAATAATTCAAGAGTACGTACCTAACCTAAGTAGGTACTTACCTACTTTTTACTTTTGTAGGAAGGTTCCTAAATACCTTTCTTATCTACAATAAATTTAAGCGACTACCTACGTAAGTAGAGATGGGTCGCAAATTTGAGGACAATCTCATTAAATGTGTGTGTCTCTCCTGAAAATGGTATAGGTAGTAGGTACCTACCTATTTAAATGCCTACCTAACTCAAAGGAAGGAAAATCTACGTTTCTTTTAAAAAATCTAATTTATTTACTACCAAACTCTTACAAATAAATTTGTTCTTCCAGTATAGTAGGGAGAGATACGAATCCCAACAAAAATGTAGAGATAACAATTTAGTGAATCGCCAATTCGCCATTTTACGACACTTCCATTCATTCGAGGGCTGAGAACGTGTCGTAAAAGCAACAATGTGACGTCAGTTAAGTACCTCACGTAGCGGTCCCGCGCTTCACCGCTAGGTGGCGCTAAAACAAACACTAAACTCGAGCTCATAAAAATGAATTTTATTGTTATGACGAAAATAAAACGCTTGTCGTCAATTTAAACATCATTTTATACTGTAATAAGATTTATTTTACGATTAACAAGTGTCTTGATGAATTTATATTACTGGAATGATGAATAAAGCAATAAAATTCGCTTTTATGTTCATGTAATCTCTTTTCTATTGGCACTTATGTTACTGTTTGTCTAGCAAGCCACATTTTCGTACAAATATGATACGTCATAATGTCGACCTTGAGTCGTAAAAACAAATGATTATTTTAAAAATAGACTGGAGACACTTTAGCCTATGACTCATTTTGTTTGAGTTCGTAATTTTTATTGTACTTATCTACAACCAAATTCTTTATGGCTTTTGTAGCCATTTATGTTTACTTACAGAATAAATAAAAAGATAACCTTGAACTTACAATTATTTCTTTATTTTTCACATTTGTATTGAGTTTAGTACGTTGCTATGAATAAATCACCCGTAGAGATGCAGTTTTTCTCTGTACTGGAAACTTTATTTGCAAAATACTACTAAATCTGTCAGATTTAGGTAGTTACATAGGTAGGTATTAAAATAGGTAGTTACATAGGTAGGTATTAAAATATATTTGACTTCGCAGGTTGTAAATTTATCTATTACAAAACGACTAAAAACATGCCATAATAATTACTTGTTTTGTCTATTTTTATCAATAAGAATCATACCTATATTTGAGAAGCGCCATGAAATTGCATTGTTGCACTCACTAAAGTAGTTTGAACGCTGAGAGAGCTTTGCAAGCATTACCAAATTCGGAGCTTTTTGGATAGATGGCGCTGTTAGGCATTAAACTTGTAAAATGGAGATGCCATAGTTTTTGTGCGATATACATACCTACATATTATACATGTCCTCGCAAAATAATAATTATAATTGGAGTGCAAGTTGCTGCTTGTCTTAAATATGTATTTAAATACCTATATAAAATACAAAAGGTAACTGACTAACTGATTTAGTGATCTATTAACAAACACTGGACGGATCGGGCTGAAATTTGGCATGCAGGTAGATGCTATGACGCAGGAATCCGCTAAGAAAGGACTTTTAGAAATCCCACTTTTAAAGGGGTGAAATAGGGGATGCAAATTTAACTTCTTAAAGCGAGCAAAGCCGCGTGCACCCACCAGTTCATTAATACCTAAGCTCCTGTTTTTTATCCTACATTTTTTATATTTGTTTGGGAATAAACTTGAACAAAGCCTGTCAGTTGTTAAGTAGGTATAGATACACCATGGTAAAGGAGTTACACGCTTGTCTAGAAGACACCTATTTACAGTGATTTTTTCCTTCATGATTGTAGTTTACAGAAAACAAGCTGGTTATTTTATAACATGAATTTACTTAGATACTTGTGTGACCTTCTTTTGAATGCTAGTCCACATGAAAGCTAGTGACTTTTTCCTTACATTTTAAAGTAGATGTAGCTCTTATTATTTGACCTATAAATTTTGTCTCTAGCAAAATAGGCTCACTCGTTGACTAAAACTCACCTGATGTTAACAACATTGCAGTCTGCGATCTTTTCTGCTTCTCTAGAAGAAACCGATTTACTCCACGACTGCAAACTACATTTTTAGTTCAAGAGGAACACAAAATCTGGCAAGGAATTCTACAGCATGACAATGCGCAGCTAAGACAAATGTAGGTAGAATGAAGCACACGGGTTACTCATTGTTAGATATTGGGTTAGCCTGTAGGTTAGCTATTAAAGTCACGTATGCACTTCACTTGTTTAATTTAATTCACTTTTTACATGATTGTTAGCAAGGCCACAGAGACGCGTCCGACCCGCGTTCTGTCGCAAACGGAAGAGAGCTTTTACAATGACATTTGAATTTAAGTGACAATTTAGTATTGCCAATACTAAACACTCATGGCACCTTTTTATCTAGATTTATATATACAATATCCTCCTTAACGTATCCGTATCGTCAACGGCGAATGTGGTTTATATTGGCCCGATTACGGGAGCGAATTTGAAAAGCAAATCCGAAATTTGTCTTGAATAGTCGGTTACCTACATGGCGCAAAGTGCAACAGAGCATCAAAATGTAAGTAGATTTTTTTATTATTGTAATAAAAAATGGTAAGTACTATATACTTACATATTTATTAGTGTCATAAATAAGAACCTTTTGAAGACTTCATGTATCGCTGAGTTAAGTCCGAGTCAAAGAAGTACCTAAGTAGGTAGGTACACATTTCAGTTGCAACATAACTTGCGAAAATGTTTAACTACCACTAGGTATACTTATACGACACTAATCTACATTTAAAATATAAAACATGGTCATTTATTTAATTATTTTATAACCTAAAAGGTTGAAACTAGGCAAAGAGCATAAAGCTTCAAACTTGCCAACGTAGAGCTTTCAATTGCACCACCAATAAAGCTCCGCAACTAAGTTTGCAAATCCCCAGCTTCAAAGTGAAATATTACACTAGATCTTAATCTAAACAAGCAGTAGTACATTAATAAACGATTAAGCTTCCATAAAGGCTCAATTCATCATCTTACTAGTTGCCTCCGCTTTGCAACATTGTTGTAACCTGTTCGATATTAAGAAATAAATCTTAAAGCAAAGACTTCAATCTTTTCATCAGTTCACACCATTATGGTGGTGGAGATCCGCCCAGTAGCTGTGAAAAGCGTTAAAGAAATAACCTGAGGCTTCAACCATTATTAAAGCATAAGATGGCCAGCATTAAGACAATGTTGCAACACACAATGTACACTCTTGTAAATGTAGTATGGTGTACTGAAACCGTGTCAAATGGGGCCATTATGCGATGGTTATTTTGCATCTGAGGTTGGTGATTTGGCTAAAGTGGTAGTCAAAAAAGGTTGGAGTGAAAAATCAACAGTTTTGGAATGACTTTTACACGCAATCTTAAATAATTTATGTTTATTATGTAAAGTTCTTATGGATATTATCTATGTACATTATTAGATAAATTAAGGTTAAATAATCTACAAATGACTGTGATTTAACGAAGCTTATTAAGGTCTTGCTATAAAAGTAGGTATATTCAAATTGCTCCAGCAGTCTAGAGTTCAAAGCAACAAATTAACTCGATGATCTCAATGTTAAAATAGCTCAACCATATGTACTCTTCTAATTAAACAACTCATTCATAAAGCAATAAAACGTTCCCATGTAAAAACACAGGCCAGCTCCCATAAAATCATATGATTGTTGATGGGGCCATAAAATTAGCACTCTATTACATAGTTACCACTCCTAAGAGGCAGTTGTATTAATCCAAGTATCAGATTCAATAAAAACGAAATTACAGTCATAAAATCTCGTCCAGTTGAAGCGAAGAAGCAAATCGTTGAGTAGTTACATCCTCACACGATTAAGCCGTAAAGTATCATTGACTCCTTTATCTCTATTAAACGGGTGATACTTTAAACAAGTCAATAATGGTTCAATAAATGTCGAAAGAACGGCATAATAACCATCCACGTGGGGCCGCCTACGTTCATAAAGTTTCCAATTTATATAGAGGTTTAGCCCCACGGGCGTTTAAGAAACAATGTTGCCAGCTCGTGCTTAGTACCTCGCTCTTGAAGGAAAATTGATTCGTGCTTATTTAGCCGATCGTCAATCAATGAAGAAATTAATTTTATGTTTATGTTTACAACTCCTCGTTTGCTTGGAGGAGGGATCGGTTTGTTAATTTGTAGCTATTTTCATGATTTATCTGGTGGAGCTGGGCTTGTATTGAATAATTTACAGTTTTGCAACTTTGTAGGTTTTATTGACGTATTTCATTGATAAGTGTATCTAGAGATGCCTTTTAGTTGATGACGGGAAACGTCGCCAGGGGAACTTACATATTGGAGCTTTCATACCAATAACAAGATATATGTAGGTACTGACTTAATTTTTAGTATAAATGAACCAGGTATAGTAAAATTTACATTAAAATATATACCTATATTTATTTTCTTTTTGAAGCAATAATAGTAGTAAAATAACATGGTTTCCTACGATGCTACGCAAACGCTCTACGCATCTACGATATATCTACTACGGGTCCAGAGCGCTATCTGTATAATATTTACGTAGTTTTTAACAAAACTCCTACTTATAATTTTACTAACTGATTTACTGCAAAACTCTTTAATCCTCTGTTAATACTTACATGTTGGCATGTTTATTTCTTAACAACTGAAGCCTAAAACTGAGCATTTATACGTACTTGGATTCAAAATATACATATGTTAAACATTATAGCTATACAAAATCACTTATAAGCTGTATACAATAATAAAATACAAAAACCTTCTTCAAAAATACTACAAACTAAAAACAAATACCTACACTTTACCATCAATTGTTGTTCTATCAATCAACACAATTCTCAAAAAGGACCTCACACAAGCAAGCGCCCCGCCAACATAACAAGCTAATAAACCCGTCCAAAAACTACACCTAAATGTGTCGTAATTTTAAATCTGACAACACCGATCCAAGTAATCTGCTTCTGTTTATACAGTAATACCGACTTCTATAAACGGCGCAATTCAAGAGACGTTTATGAGCGGTTCAAGTTGTAAAAATCGAGTTTACGACACAAACGCGTGCCTCTATACAAACTGTTTATAAATCTGTGGCAAGCGCGTGCGCCGCTTTGTACATCTGTCGTTTTGAATTTGAATAAAGAACTGTGGAAGTCTAGATTTTGCCTCGATAACGTTGTTTGGCAATAAAATGTGCAATGTTTACTGCAGATTTTGCAGTGATAGGCTTGGGAAAAGAATAAAAATCTGAGATTAAATCTAAGATGGAACTGCGTAAGATCAGGGGGTTCTGTGATTTTATCGTTTTATGAGCAACTTGAGGTATTAAAGATAAAGTAATGCGGCGTTGAGAGTAATTTAGGATTTTTTTATGGACTTAACGAGGTAAAGTTTTAGGTTTGTACTTCAAAATGAAACCAAAAATCTGCTGGACGGCGTACTTCGTTTAACTCTTTTTGGGAAGGATCCGTCGTTTCTTTTTATCTGAAAATTAAAAATGATATGTATGAGTTACTTATCACAATTTGTTTATGTTTTAAGCATAAGTTTTTTTTTACATTATTTCAAATTTTCTATTGCTTATAAGATTGCTAATAAGCCAATGAAAAGACACGAAACCGAAAATCTGACAAATCAAATTCTAATAAGATTTAGGTTACGACGATAAATAAGAAGTTTATTTATTTTTAATGTATAAACTCTTTTCGTAATGTTTGGTATTTCTGTGTTTCTTGTTAAAATAAATAAATTATATTCTTACACTTAAAAAGTCTAACTAATGTAATAGGTAGGTATTATATCTTTCAACATTATTAAAAACGTCATTATGTATGTATGTATTTTGAATTAATAAAATATTACCTTTATTATCTACCTGCTTTGTACATGTCTCTCTTTTCATAAAAATCTAAATCTTAACATAGTTCTTCTTGAAACCGATAGAGGCGCCACCAGTTCAGCAAGAAATTCCCTGAAAATGAAAACAAGTAGAATTAGAACAAAAATCCAGACAAGCATATAATTAAAAAAAAAGTTATAAGTAGGTAGCATAGAATAGAATAGAATATATCTTTAATGTACACCATAAAACATAGAAATAACAAAACAGGAAATAAGCTTAAATATATTAAAGTGATGCACATTGGGCGGCCTTATCGCCTTAGGTAGTAACTGGATAAGGTGTTCTTTTTTATTTGAGATGAATTCTTAATAATTAGATATATTTTTTTGGTATTTATATTCATACATTCATAGATAGCACATGAGAAAACTATTTCGTTTCATGAATGAAAACCGATAAAAATATCTTAAAAATAAATGCAGATCATCCAACCGAATGTCTAATAAACTGCATTCAAACTGCATAATATCTATGGCGACCCTTCCATTTACCGGCAAATATTTGTATAAAGAGGTGAGTGCAATAAAATGCTCCGTGTCTCTTGGTAGGCCGCACTTAAGAGCCATTCATTCGTTTGATGACTTCATTTCGACCCGCGAACTGAGTGCTTGTGATAATGCGCTATTGTTTACCCTTCGATAGTGCCACAACCTCTGCACGCGCCACGCTGCGAAAGAAAGAGACAGCCACATTTCCCAAGCTACGCCCTAAACACGATCCACCGCGAATCACGTCCCATCACTCTCAAACGCGCGTAAAACGCTTTAGCGTGAGCGTAACAGCGCTATCGCCCGTAAAAACAGGTAGTAGAAGAAATAATAATCATCTTTACGACTTCTCACTCTATTCAGCACCTTGTTACGATACTGCGCGCTCATTGTGCCGTCGAGAAGCGGTTGTAAAATCTTTTCTTTACTCGCCCGTTTCACTAATTGTACGTTTATGAGTTTACGACTGCTGCGGCTTAACTTTTCAGTCGAGCTTTTGGGTTTTGTTTGCTTTTTTCACCACAACTTGGCTTCCGGGCGAAATTAATTTTGATTTATGGTCTCTTGACGAGCCACAAAAACAGGCGCCACTCGACTTCTTGAGTGGTCGTGGTTTAGAACTTTTTTCGGTAACAGATAGTCAAAGCATCTATGTAATAAAGCACGTGGTGGTACTGATAAGAGAGCAAAGAGAGCGTAACTGATAATATTTATAGTGATTAGCGAAAAGGGGACGGAACTGTGTGGTGTGGCTGCGAGCCGGAGCCGGGGCGGCGGCGGGGCGGCGCGCGTGTGGCGGCCGCAGTACCCAGCGTGAGTCGGGCTGCGGCGGTCGCATCGGGCAGCCAACGCGCGCTCACTACCCGCCAAACTTCGCTCGACATCGCGCGCCTCGCCTGCCAGCTCCCGGCCGCCTCCGCGAGACGTCACGGCGCCGCACCACCGCTCTAAAACTCGTAAAACCGCGGCACGCGCACCACACTCGTAAAATAATCGTAAAAAGTAAACACACGTCGACTGGCCTTTATCACCGACGAAGCCCATTATGACGCTCGAGTGACGTTTAAGAGGCAATAAAATTAATAAAATTAAATTACATCGTCCGTATTCGGAAGTGACATTGGCGGAGGTCGCGTTATCACGGCGTGGGGCCGCGATGACATAAGACTCGGTGTTTCTGTTTCTGATTTGTGACATTCGTGACGTGATTGGACATAATGAACTCCTACTTCGAGCAGGGTGGCTTCTACGGCGCCCACGGGGTGCACCAGGGGGGTGGCGGCGGCGACCAGTACAGGGGCTTTCCTCTGGGGCTCACGTACGCCCAGCCCCACGCGCTGCACCAGCCCAGACCACAAGACTCGCCCTACGATGCATCAGTGGCGGCCGCTTGCAAGCTGTATGCGGGAGAGCAGCAGTACGCCAAGACAGACTGCTCCAAGCCGGGCGCAGAGCAGCAAAATGGCTACGGAGGCAAGGAAGGCTGGGGGTCTGGTCTGGGAGCTCTGGTGCGACCTGCCGCCTGCACGCCTGAAGCGCGGTACAGCGAGTCTTCCAGCCCGGGCCGAGCTCTGCCCTGGGGGAACCAGTGCACCCTGCCCGGCTCCGCAGCCACCGCAGCGCAACCAGTCCAGCACCAGCCGACCAACCACACATTCTACCCATGGATGGCCATAGCAGGTCAGTCACTTTAACTCTACGCTCTAGAATTACTTAATTTGCATCACTATCTAAATGCGCTCAAACTCTTCACAATATTAATTTTATAATCTTATCATCTTAACATAAATCTAATTGATCATTAGGCGCCATAAAACTTAGAACAACCCTACCTGTTCTGGTTGCTCACAGTTTGATCATTGATGTATTTCCTGACCATAAAAATGAAGCTCTAAAATGCCGCTCTCCAATTGGGGTGACCTAACGTCCCATTCGGGTCTTGTAAGAGACCGATAAGAAATACACAGCCAAAAGTTGGTAGCAGGTAAAGAGTCGTCAACTCAAGTGTCAATAAAAAGCACATAAAACGAACGACTCTCGTTAGCACCTTATTAGTGGGACAGATTTAAGTGCCATTCATGATTTTATTGCGGTCGTCAAATCTCGGAAACTTCACTAAATAATCAATTTGAGGCGATAAAAATGACATAAAATTTTATGAAGTGTCTAGTGCGTGTGAAAATTAATAAAACAAAAGATCTGAAGTCATCAATGAGTTGATCTTCTCTTTATGACTATTGCTATAGCTATAACTTTTTTTTATAAAGTTAATGGACAATTACAACAATTTATTAGATAATCTTATTAGTGCTTTACTTTCAGTCTCATTCCAAATCTTATTAAAGTAAATTATTACGGCATATTAAAAGTGTCTAAATATTTTTATGATTTTTTTATTAGATATCATCCTTTGAAGTTGTTCTTGTTTTCTCATAAACTAAAACTAATGACACTCTGCGCCAATTGTAACAATTTGTTCAGCTTGTTAAGATTTTCCTTTTTTTCTATAACAATTGTATACTTATCGACTGGTATGAAAATAAATATTAAAAAAAACAAGCACAACATTTCGTTATATCTAATTGGTTTAATTTTGTTACATCAATTTTTTTTCACTGTTAAGTTTATAATGTTCTGTAAAAACAACATATTCCATGATTTTTTCTGTTAAGTAAATAAATATTATTCTCCCAAAAAAGCAAGTCAAAGAAAACACCTTATAGTAGCGTCATTTTAGCGCTCCGTGTTACGACGGGAGCGACAGCGCCCGCGCCGGGTCATCGAACCGATCTAGTTTGGGCGTATTATTATTAAACTTAAGAACGCCAACATACTGCCGTCTAATCTGTAATGTAGCCGTAATAACGCACATATTATACACAAACTATGTCTGTCTGTATGTCTGCTACTGCTATAAAATAATAAACAATAAATACAATAGAACTGGTCAAATCAGTCTCTCAAACCTTGAAAAAAAGTAACGTATAAGTAATTGTTTAGATACTAAAATATCAAATTGTTAAATGCAGTTACCAATCACTTCATAAAAAAATAAACTACACTTATAATATCGTAACTTTGAATAATATTAAAGATATCGAAATAATCTTCATAGAATTTTTCATATCCGTAGAGATGACGGAAGCGAGTGTGAGATTTTATCTTATAAGTTGAGTTTATTGACTGTTTAATTATTCTCTTCAAAAGTTTCCATGTTATAACCACTTGTATTTAAAAACCTTACAAAAATAGTCAACCATTGGTACTCGCCTTGTCACTCATTCTAATAAAACACCTATAAATTTCCACCCAACAAAAAGACAAACAACCAACACAATTCTAATTGGGCTTGAATAAACTTTCACAAAGGTAAACTGGCTGGAAATAACAATTAAAAAATTACTAACGGATAATTAAGCAACGCGTGTGGTCCCGCCTCTCATAACTCATACGACTTGATAAAATTAAGTAACACGGGCTAAAAAATAAAATAAAATAAAAATGACTGGCATTGTCGGCCATATTTCATTCTGGTTCACGCAACGTTCGCGAAACTATACAAGGACGGAGGTTGTATGAAACTGGTGTCCTGGTCTTGCTGAACTCGACCTCATCCGGTTGGACGTGTGATTTCGGTTTGTACATTTTTCTACTCTTTGGCGCTTACGGGTTAGGGTTGGCTTGGCTGAGTGTACTTTAAAAAATAAAACTGGGTTTGATAACCTATCTCTGAATCTGAAATAACTGAGAATTTTATTATACTTAACTAGTCATTGGTTTAACGCTAGTAATTGAATTTATTGATAAATTGTACAGTAAAATAAGAATTTACACATATCTTAAAAAAATATGACATATTCCTTGTGTTAAAATCTGTAGTCACATTATGATACTGAAAATACTGGGCACAAGACAACTAAGCAATCGTTTACCTACTTTTCATGGTTTAACTTGTAAAAATTAGCGCTCTAGATCTAAGTAAATCACTCTACTATTTTTTCTACTTTCACGACACAACCAACACTAGGTAAACAAGGAAATAAAAAGCTTTCATATACGTTTTAGTAATTAAAAAATCTTCTACTCGAATGAAAAATATATTTTCTTATACCTTAATAAATATAAATATCGCAATATATTTTTTATACAAACCTAAGTGATGACCCTACCGCTATAGTATCATATGCGATGACGCATTAAACAAAACGCCCCTTTTTGATAAGGCTATAAAATACTCTTGTTTATTATTTTATTAAGACTTAACACAGACATTTAGTGCCTAATTTAGATTGTACCTATGATTTATGACTGATTTGTACCTACCGCATTGCAATGTACTTTTTAATTTGTCACATAAGGTTTAGTTATTTGATAAATCTGTTATTCACACATGTCAAACTCTATAAAAAACTACCTACGAGAAAAAAATATGTACCTAAGTACTTAGCGTAAAAAAAATAAACTGTAGAATAATAAGTTGGTAACAGTTTAAAAATGTATTATCTAAAGTTTAGTGAGACCGATATGTTTCATTTAATTTATACACCACTGTAAGCTCTACAAGAGAGCAAAGGCTGTATATTTTTGAGGTTTTATAAAGCTCGGTTACCAATCGTTGTACTTGGCCCTATAATTTCTAAACGGGTTTCAAAATTGGCGACTGGCAACCGCTCTGGGGCAACACAAATTGCTAGGTATTCTTATTTGAAGGGAATGAGATTTTTAATCAATACCTAGTATTAAAATTGGTATGCATTTTCTTTGGTTTGCACGCAGCATTGAGTTTTACTGGTAATACTTACAGTATTTGTCTGCGTTATATTCTTATGTTACTAACAAATATTTAATTTATTTAAGGTTCTATTTTTTTAAATACTACATAACAAACACATTTTTGATATATCAGTATTAAAAAAAAAATGGTAGGTGTAGGATGTATTTATTTTTGTAAAATAAAATATGAAATGGAACTAATTCATCCACGAATAGTTACTAAATATTGTAAAAAAACGAGCAAAAACATATCACAAATCTTATTTTTATTTTAATTAATTCGTTACTAGCTCTTTTAATTAGAATAATACTAAATTTGTCTATTTAGTAACCGAATTAACAACAAAAACTTACCGATTAGTTCAAGGAAGGAGTATAGAAAAATGCAGGTAAGTTTGACTCTACAACGGTCTGGAAGTTGCTCTACTTTTCAATATTATTATTTTGAAAATAATTTTTATGCTAGGATTTTTCATGTAGGTATAATGTACATTGAAGACATTAATTTAATGTTTTTTCTAAATCAATAAAATTATATGTTATTAGTTTAAAAAAGAATAAGTCTGTATTTTATTTCAGATTAGTTCAATAAGATGGAAAGTTACTTACCTACTACTTAATGTACCTATAAAAATAATTCTAATTTGTCAATAAGGTCTCTACTTAGTCTTAGTTAATTTTCAGAAGGTAAATTATATGAAAACAATTTTCAGTAAAAATTATAAATGTAACGGTATCCGTTTGGTCATAAAATCTGAACTGCAACAATAAAGTAAAGCAAACAATGCAGTACTTACGGCGAAATGAATAGAAACATTGCACAAGGTGTTCTAATAAAGAGCTTTTGTTGTACCCCAGGATCGGTTGCTTCGACCACCGCACACAATCAAAACAAACACAACTACACAGAAAAATAACAACATAATAGTCCGCAACAGTCGCAACCCATAAACTAATAATGGGGGAGATATGTTTTATGGGATACAAGTTTTGAATACGTTTTTTGTTAATTTAGTGCAACACTAACCGTCCGCGAGATAGCACGTCCAGTCAGCATTTAAAGATTTGGTTAAACTCCATGTTCTAATTTCAAATGATTGACAGTGACATTATAAATAGCGGAGGAGGTGTAAGTCCGCTTCCCGCCCGCTCTCGCGCCGGGCAGGCGCCATCTTGGATGTAATCGATCAAAGGTGCATACAACTGTGAAGTGAAATACAAAAGTTTGAAATGTGTTGTGTGAGAGTGTTTGGTGATTATTTGTTAGTCTCGAAGTTGTTATTGTTAAATTATAGAGACTGTAATTTTATTGTATATTTAATGTTAAGTTTGATGTAGAAACAGGTAATTTTTGGTTCTATTGACATACGGACATAAATAATTTATAAAGAAACGTAGTAAAGCTGTATTTAAAATTAAAATGTTGTCTACAGTTTTAATTGAGATACGTATGTTTAAGGTACAGAGCAATGGTAAATTTATTTAAAGTAACCAACACATTAATTAACTAGGTACGCCCAAATTTGCATGTCTAGTATATTTTTCATAGATCTACATCACATCTACATTTTATTATATTTTTATCTACATGATTAATTTCCTTTGTAAAAAATATTTATTATCATACCTATATTTTTAGAGCTTGTAACGTACAGTTAAGATGGCATTGACAACAATACTTAATTATTCACTGTAAAAGTTAACTCCACCACTTTACAACAATAGCTCCTTCTACACTTATAATATATAATAAAATGTATGCCTAAATTTACATAAAACAACATAAGTAATACTTTGAACAATTTGGTTAATTTAAACATTCATCTGCTTTTATTACTTAGTCAACAATTAATATTGGATATTTCAACATTTTTCTAATTGATTAATTAGAAGAAAAAAAACCGCAGTATGGGATAATAAGTCAAGTATAAAGCACGCGGTTGCATAAATCTTCCTTCTCGCTTGCTGTATGTAAAACTGGACTTTACAATGTTGGTCTGTCGGACTGGCTCTGAGAACCGAACTGAGCACTGTCGACCAGTTGAAGGAGAAAATATATATGGGGTTATAATGATAGTTGCGAGTGAATATGTACTTATATATTGTTTTCCAAAATTCGACCAAAAAGGCCTGATGGTAAATTTATTTTTATTTTTAAGCAATCTTGTTATGTAAATTTATAGGCTTATAACAAGTTTTAACCTTTAATTCATTCACGTTTCAAATCATAACATAGCAAAACAAAATTATGTTTATGCTATTTCAAATAATTTACGCGTAAAGGAACCCGAGTCATTTATCAATATTCATTAAAAATGAGTTTTGTGAATACTACTGCTTACTTACTTAGCTTTTTAAAAAATTGTAAAGCAAATTTACTAACCTCTATTTACTGTGTACTTGATTTATTTACTGCTACTAAAAATCTATTCTACACCACCAATAACGAATTTGTTTATTTAGATGATGAAACAGTCAGACTAACCGATTTTTTACAATATAGTAAAGATGGATAAACCTACACTTCAAGGTATTACTTGAAAACTAATTTAAATTAAGAAACATGTCGAACAAAAAACGTTAGGTACATAAACGTATATTTTCATAATTATGTTGTTACCTAAACTATTAATTGAAATTTATTACACCTCAGATTTCTCATGACTTGCCACTTGAAATATATTTTTTACGCTTGATGATCATCTTATTAAACTTAACTTAACTCATAACTTATTAAAATACACGACTCAGCGGAGGTGGATGGTTAGTTTTTGATCATTATCAGGTTACTTTAGCAAAAGAATTAAAATATTATGTCAGTTACTTAAAATCTTTTTACAAAACTGACAAGAAACTAAGCAAGTTCTCAGTTAAACCGCAGAGAAAATTAGATATGTTTGTACTTATTTTGATTAATGAAATAAATACAAATATTCTTGAATGATTTTCGTATGTACATGAATTGTTTAAATATGTAGCTTAGTTTTCCTTGGTGCACATACCTAAACATAAGTTGATGCATCGTTTTATTAATCGAAACAAGTGGTAACACACCACTTTTTTTTCCTCATCAAAAAGTACATTTTTAAATAAAACTTTGTTAGCCATTTAAATAATAAAAGGAAAATAATATTACTGAGAAGCCTAGCCTTAGTGAACTACTAAACCAGAGGTTATTCTTTGAACATTAAATTTCCAAAGCACATTCAAATTTGAGATTTATTTCTTCACAATATGAGCTCATTTTTCGTTACTCTCCCATTTCCAGTCACTATTCATATAGTCTTACTGCCTACACATTAAAGTTCAATTTCAAAGAGCAATGCTTTATGACCTTTGGGATATTTTAGAATGAATGTGCCTGATGTAGAAGGCTTCGTGCCGAAACTAGCGTTTTACAGTACAATGCATCTTCCTTTGAACTAAGTCGGTTAAAGCATGTTTGTTCCATTATGCAGCTCGTAAAAATTGGGTGTTATTCAGACTACGGTCTACGTAATTGTTGTGGTTTTTCTTGGACATGTCCTTAGTTTTAGAAGACGGTTATACAAAGACACACATATTTTAAAAACGCCTCTATGCAAATGTTTTTTTACAAATGTCTGATAGATTAAGTACAACTATTTTGTACTTGGAATCTAGATAAAAAAACTACTTTTTAAACTTGAAATGTCCTTACGTAATCTAGCTTCAATTCGAAAGCAAAAATCGACAACTATTCATTTTGTCTTCATACATTTTTTCACTATAGCGTTCAACCAATTTTAGAGATTACCTATTTCTATTTTCATAATAAAGATATTAGAAAAAAAAACATTAATGCCACATTATACAACAAAGAGAATTAGAAATATCACTATTATGTAAAACTATGCAAAATCACTAAGCAGATAAGTCAGTCAGACAGTAATGGAGTCTAAAAGACAGTGGGAACAAGCGTTTACCTTATAAAAGATCTTGTTATGTTATTCAGAGCTTTACTTGGATGTTTTGGATAAATTGAGGAGTAGAATTTGCTTGAATTAGAATAGATTATACTACAAAACTTTTAATAACATGTGGCCGGCATGTATTTCAATCGCACTTCAATAGTATTTTATTTGGCAGGTTAAAACATGATAATAAATTATAGCTTTCTAAATAAAATTCTTCTTTTCCGTCTAATCTTTTAGCTTCACTAGTTAGTTACATCCATTAAATTAATAAACAAGCATCTCACAATTTACACACCTTGATTGAAATTACCACCTGCTACTTTTTAACCATCTCTCTTCGATTACACTTTTATTGCACACCATAACAAATCTGATAGATTAGTCACACCAATCATACATTTATCTTGATATCAAGTTAACGACTTGCAAGGTTTATCACTTTCGAGAATTTTATTAACTATTATATTTCAGTAAAAAATCAATATATCCATGCACTTCTTTTGTTTTTGAGTAATATAATAAAATAATACAGTGTAACTTTGAACTGAGTATGAGGAATGTAGTACAAATAAGAACTTACTACACCGTTGATTAGAAAAAAAAAAAAACTAGCAAAACATACTAGCAAAATATAATTAAAAATTAACATTCTTTCTTACCATAGAGATAGGTTGAAATATTCATGTCAGGGATCGAAAGGTTTGCTCGCGCCGGCGCCGAGGTATGATGTATGGGCCCTACCACATGCTTAGCTATTAAAGCCTTCTAGTAACTGGACACACACATTGATGGACTGTATTATTTAGGTTTAATTTAAGTTTTTGAGGGATGTATAAGAATGGGTGCGAAATAGTTTTTTTTAGTAAGTAGCATTAATAAACATTTATTTATGAATTAGGTAAGAAGGTCAAACACAGTTTGCTGTATTGGTATGAAATATTATTTTGTAACTCACTACACTTACTTATAAATAGTATAAAAGAACAAAGTCTGTTTGGCGTTATTAGTAAAAAACTCTATGAGCATTAAGATCACGCTGTTGCTTCTCAAGGCTAAACTAATTTTGAAGAAAGAGATAACAACGTTTATCGTAGTTCTACCTCATACCAAAATGACCACTCAAGGTCTGATAAACGATACAAAGCTCAACTTCGGTTAAACTACATGCGGGCCAAAAAAACAACGTTTCTATTATGGAACGCCGCTTTTTTACCGACAGGAACTCAATCGTAAATTATAATTTAGGAACCCGAAGGACTCCAAAATTGAGATATCCACGAAACCGTATCAAAGGCGGCATCCTTTATAATTTTAGTGCAAGTTCAGTTTTCGAATGTATCAGACGTTTGATCGATAATTCGTGACAGTGATTCGGTATTTGTAAGAGGCATTCTAGTGCACATAGCGGCCAAATTGTGAAGGCGTGATCTGCCGCTGAACAGTTTCGTCAGTGGTTATTCATCACACTGCACGCTGCATACCGGTGGATGCGACGCACGTCGCGCCAATTTACGTCGTGACATAGTGGAGCATCTGTCCGCCTCGAGACGTGACGGTCCTTGAAATGCAATCGACTAATGTGGGCCGATCGAAGACCTTGGCTACGATTTTGCGTATCGCAAACGATTTTCGCTTTTACTTTTTCACACGGATCAGACGAGCTTCGTTTCGCTGTCAACACACGAGCGCTGGATCACCGGCGCCCGCGCAGAATTTAGATGAGAGTTTCCTCCTGCACTGCCCTCGTATAGCGATACATAAACATTATGCAGCCCGACGTCATGTTCACAGCGGAAAATACAGTCGCCGACTGCGTAATTAATGTATTTTTAATGTTTACTCAGTGTGGAAATAATTTAAATTGTGTTCTGGCGTTTCTTAAATCTGAAGTGTTTTGTGAAATGTGTTCTTTGTTACGGTTCTTTATGGCTTGTTTAAAATGTGTCAGTAAGTAATTTTAAGAGGTCAAACACCGATATTATGAATGCGAAAGCACGGCGCGCCGCCCGCCGCGAAAATATGTCCTCGCAAACAGGGGAAACCAAACACTGTCTTAGCACTTTGAATAAGTGCCTGAAACAAAACCTGCACTGGCATAAATGCATAACTGTACCTACTTAAGTGCTCTTTTGTTATAATGGGTTTTAACTTTCAATTATGTGCACGGAAATAATTGGCCTATGAATAATTTAATAGAGGGCGACTTTTACCTCTTTGCAGTTTTCTAAATAAAAGCAAGAAATTTATAGTTTTCTTAATTAAGTTCGGACTATGATACACTTTTATATCTATCAATTTTTACTTTAGAGCTATTAAGTTGACAAATAGGTTGCGTTAAATTTTATCAACGTGCAAATTATTAAAATAATTATTGCAACACCTGGCACCCACGGTTTGATTTATACTAACTTTACTTAAACTTATCTTACCTTAAACCACATCTAAACGAGCGCAAGTAATTTAAACTATGACATACATTCGTAAATAAGGCTCTTTCTAGATAAACTCTATTAATTAAGCTGTTATTTGAGAAAAAAATCTTTCCCAATATCCCTTCAAATTGTAACTGCATATCTAACACTTTAATATGGCGAGAGTTAGGTTAGCATAGAGCCTTAAATAGGCTGCAAACAAACCGGAATGTCTTGGAGGTAAATGTAAAAAACTGGCTTTAAAATGGTACGCCGTCATTTCTTAGACTTTTATTTGAATTGCCAAAGAAATAATAAGCTGACGGATTTGGTAAATTGTACGTATTTAGTAATGAAACTCACTTATGTATACTGATTTTAAAGAAATGGAAAAACCGCTGCAGTGTTTTTTTTATTAATTTCGATATTTTGTTCATATGATTTTTGCAGTTCAAAGAGTCTTTGAAATATGTATATGAAATGTATGTCTTATAAAAAAAATAAACTTGAGTACAAAACTTAAAAATCATACGTGATTAATTAGTTCGTTGAATTTTTTTTTATTTCTTTTTATTTTATTTTGTCTTGATGAAATCTGAGTAAAGAAATATTTTTCATGAACCACCCAAAACTTTTTGCGGGATTCTTATTTTACTATAGTACTTAAATACAAATAATAGTGCCACATCCAGCCCGCCTAGACCTCCAGTTGAGCAGGGCGGCGCCCGCCCTTCCGGCTAGCCCATTGACCCCCTGTAACTGAAACTAGCCCCGACTTAGCAACACCTAATAAAAGTCCAGTTTTACACTAGAAATCTCAACTTGGACGGAAAATATTGTTTACAACTTACAGCGCTTATTTTGTGTTGGAAACTAGTAGCAAGTTTTGGTTGTAGGAAATTTGAAGTTCGTTTTGTGGAGTTGATTTTTGTTATAAATTTGTGCCGGAAATTACAAGCTTAATTTTTTGATAAAAAATATTTTGTTAATGTTAGCATAAAAAATAGTTGTAATTATCAGATTAGGTTAACTATACGACTAGATATACGTAGGTAATGTAAACCTATATATGTGTACATCAGTAAGAATATCATTTGTCGGTAAGCAGTCATATATATTCTTTTGTTGAGCCTAAAAATCAATGAAACGTAAACAATAACGCCAGTTAAATCCATTCTTCTGTCATACTAATATGGCCTTTAACCACTTATATTGTCAACACGTGATTTACACTAGTAGGTAAACATTAAATTCTCCAACATACCTATAAGTTCCAGTGATTGAACCCATTCATTTATTCTTACCATTTAAGGAAACGCTTAAAACAAAACCGTCTAAAACAAACATTAAGAAGAAGGACTTAGAATTGATTGTCATCAATTTGAATTAATTAACAATTTGTTTGTAAGAAATATACGCCATTAAACTCGCATAGAACTTATAGACTCTCAATATTTTATTGGATTTTATTGCAATCGGGTTATTACATGAAATGTGGTTAATTGACTATTAATTTTATTCGGCTTGTAATTAGGCACTTCTTTAGTGGTTGTGTGAATAAATTAACGAGAATAGCGGTTTTATTTGATGTTTGACACCTACGCAATGATTCATACAAATAAAAAAATATAGTTAATTGTGTTTTACACGTGTACTTACTTATAATACATTGGCAGGTACATGTATTTTTGTAAACAAGTACCAACTTTCAGTACAAATCCTGTATTAATCAGATCAGAGTCGATAAAACCTTTAAACTTGTCTATTAAACGGTACAGGTGTGAGTAACATACGAATTAGCATACATTACACACGTGGTTCAAACCAAGTTAATAGCGAGTTGTAATACTTGAATATTACCTTTTATTTTAGGAATGACACATTTACCCTGTTATGTCCAAGTCACTTAAAAAATGATAAATAAATTGGTAAAAAAATTGAATCGAAATCCACGCAACTCTCCAGAAAAACGCAATGATTGAAACATAAAAATCAAGGGACGCAGAAATCCGCGCGAGATTTTTCAATTTGCAACATAAAGGTCGGAATACGAGTACACCTCCAATCGTTCGGTAGCAGTTGAATTAAGATAATGTTCACACCTGCCCAAGAACGTATAAACCGTCACAGTGTTCGCCGGACGCTGTTACTTCGCCACTTTATGACTTTGCTCCGGCCGAGCCGTATCGCGATTTTATACGACATTTACGTACCCAATGTACTGATTATGCCACGTTTTTTACTAGCCGACAAATTGTAGCCGTTTAATTAAGATTGGTGTAATTTTAAAACTGTTTTAATGCGGAGATAGAGGGAAATATGGCGTGTTGCAAATGGATAGATAAGGCCGTGTTCAGTTTTTGCATATGTTTTTTTCTTATAAGTTTAAAGAGCTTTCGTGTTAATCTGCCTCACAACAAGCTCATTTAATATTTTTATTGATACGGGAACTAGCTATAGGACATAAATTCAAGTAACCCTTTCCGTTAGCATCCATTTTTAGCATCAGCTGTGTTACGACGTCACAAGCGGTATTCTCAGAACGCACTCTCTTTCCCCGTGTATATTGTGGTTTATAGACACACAAAAATTTATCGTTCATTAATTTAGCATAAATTTCGCATAAAGTGCATGTATTAATTTCTTTTTAACCGGATACTGTTTTATTGGATGCCGAGTTTTCGTGTTCACAAACTGCAGTTTTATGCATTACGACCATTTAACATAGGATATTGTTTTAATCTTTAGAACGGTACAAAAGAAACCGTTAGTCGAATTGACTAAAGTCAATAAAGATTTAACTGCAGTCAGGTAGAATGCTTTTCATAGTTTAACTGTTTTATGACTGCGCTAACAAATTGTACAATTTTTATGGTTGCAGGTGATCAATGGAGTCTTTTTAAAATGGTTGTGCAAAATTCACAATGGTTTTATGACTTAGATTTTGTGGTTGAGAATTTTGAGAATAATTGAGTATAAAAATCTTTTGGTTTGTTTTTTTTAATGTTTCGTGCCACTAACCTTGATACACATATTTTAGAGAACTCAGTACATTATACACACGCATCAAGAAAAAAATAACATACAAATATAAAAGGCGTACCTACACTCACAAGAATTAACTGTGATACAGGTTTTTCATGTTACATCCCTATTTAACTGCATCGTATTTCTTTGAACTTCCTTTGCCTTTTTTACTTAAAACTACTTGAGATTCTATTCAAACCAAAGTTTACAAATATCTGGAACAATTAATAAAGTAAAATGAACACACCATTTTTCTCTAACTATAAACTTTAAATTTGAATAGGGACGTGATATAAAAGCAATTGTGAGGCCAATAAATTAAATTTAAATTAAATATAGTACTTAATTAAAACATAAATCTTTATAATTATAGTCTGTTTGACTGTTTGTCTGCATATTTTAATATTAAAATAACCGTATGATGTTAAGACTCTCACGATGGTTGGCGGAAAACATTAAGACTGGATCGGCCATTATTTTTTTTCTCCGGATTATGTTATAAAAGATCCTGTTTACAGAAATATCTAATTGAATCAAATACTTATAATATATTTCATAAATTTTGGATTATTTTCGTCACTATACTCACATAAAAAGTTCTTGAATCGGGCTTAAAAATGTTTAGGTAGGTACTTTTATTATTCTGACTTATTTCTATAAATTAATAATACATATTACAAACGCAATAAATTATAATTGTCATCCCTCTGATACTGATTTATAACACAAAATGCAACTTTATTAAAAATACATTTTAACGTCAATATTTTATACCCATTTTACTTACCTATTATTTAAATTAGGCAAAATATTCTGACTCATAAATGTCTATATAACCTACGATTAGGTAAAAACTTAAGTATATGAGTTGACATAGAAAAAAAAGTTTAACAAACCTTTGGCTCTTCACCAAGGTCCTTCGTAGTCACTAAATTATATCACACGCAAAGATTATAGAATAAAAAATGAACAGATATGACCCTGAAACCTGCCTACGATTGGAACCTGTATCAAACTCGTATGTTAATACAGACCATATAACTCCGAGACTTCCAACTATTTATCTAACTTACAAAACAGCTATCCATATGCTGTACCCGGACCACTCAGCTAACATATAATAATAAGCGTTATCAATATCGCGAATTTTTTCGGCTCCTTCAGTAATAGTCACTTCATATAAACTGACGATCAAAAGTTTTGTCAGTAAAGATATTTAAATAATATTGTTACCTACATACTAATTAACTTACACTTGGTACAATTTATTCGTGTTTGTGTTCGTTTGGGTGTCATAGTGTATATTTCAAAGATAAAGAAATATTTATTTGCAAGATGTAGTTAAGTACCTAATACAGATGTTAAGTGCTTAAATTTGAATCATACATCTTAACCATTACTGGAATGCAATAATAATGTGTACAACAAAAAAGGCTTAAATTTCACATATTTGACAAGTTATTAGGTTAGTTATTATTAGGCGTCTATTAATTGTTCAGATACTTTTATGCAAAAATAAATCATCTGTTAGTCGTACGTTACTCGAGCGTCACTCGATCGCGGCTGCGTGCGCGCATTATTGAATCTGCGACAGACCGACACGTCGTAAATTGCGCTCGCGCATAATGTGAAACAGATTAGGCATACAATATTTTTGATGGTGTTTTAGTGGGCAATAAAACTTTTATTGCAAACAAATTGATTCAGTAAGTCTTAGTTCAGATTTAATAAAATCCGTATTACAAGCAGTTGTGATTTTAAGTTTGTTGTTGTACAAAATTTTACCTACAAACACATAAAATTAAAGGAAATTTAAGCATTCTGAAAATGGTACAAGAAGTAATATTTCATTTAAATTATGGGCTGCTGAAAATAACCTATCGACTTACGTTGATATTAACAAATTTAAACTAAAAAATACCTCATTAAAAAAAGAGTGTGCCATCTACACAAATAGGCCCACTTTCTTACTCTATGTCACAGCCGCACGTCATAAATTCCCAACTTCGTCTCCCATTGTTCCTGGCGATGTCAAAGATCAGTAATTTGCCATTGTAAGGGCCTTACCAGTGAAGAGGCGTTTGCACGTTGCAAAGTTATAGAATTACTCTACACCCGGTAGTAATTGGAACTAAAAAAATAGTAGGGTATATAATTCAAGGCGTATGTGTTTAAAGGGAATGTGCTACCGTGGAATCACGCGTGGAAATATCGTGTGTAGATTCTTAGTAGATCTGGAACATTGCGTTTCCGTTTATGCAGTATCAATAATGCATGAAAAAATGCAATCTATCGTGTAGATATACTCGTATGCAATAGCCTCAAATGAGCTTTTAAATCTGGTGCGTTGTAAGTATACTTGGGACTTTGTTGATAAGAAAACTATTTGACGGCGATATTGTCATTAGAAAACCACAAAAAAGTTGTTAAAAACGCTGTTTTTTTAGTAAGGTTATGTTTGTTCTTACAAAAGAAGTTATAGGTTTTCATTGTGTAAGGTTAGTACATAAAATGAACATATAATTTTCAAGCGTACAGTCTGCAAGTACCTCTATCGCGTCCATACTTTTTGTCCGACAGTACTTTTTGTTTATCAGTCACTACTTCGATACACTGTGTTATTAAACCTCGATGTCAAACAAAAAAATTTGATTAATGTGTCTGAGGCTTAGTTTGTGCGAACAAAAAATTCGTCCTGGATAATTTTATATATGTACCTACATACTTGTAAATATAATTTAGCACGTGTACAACCAATAAAACCATTGAGAATTTTTTGTCAACTAATTTATGATTTTTCCATACCAACCTATTAGCAAAAAATCACTAAAGTAAGTTACCAAATAATTTTGTTAGTAGATAATAAAATTTTCGATAATCAAAACTGTAGGGCACAAAAACGGTTTGCGTTCAAACCTTCATTGTTTATATTATATTATTTATATATCATCATCTCACCATAAAAAAAATTACACCACAACGCAACAATAACCAAAAAATTTTTTTTTCACTTCTTCTGTCACCAGGAGAAGTGTTAAGCCACAAAGAACCAAGATGGCAGATGAAATAATTCCAATCTGTATCACAGTGGTTGTCAATTTGTGAAGGCACGAAGGAATCACCGTTACCACGGCACCAACAGCCGCAGGGCCGGACATTCCCTTCCACCGATGTTATATCCAGTAGGCTCATCAATAAGACATAACATATGCCAAATAAAACCAAGTTACGAATATTAATTACCTTGAGAAATTAAAAGTATGAAAAAAGTTCCTAAATTTGAAAAAAATACAACACTTCTCTATCATATTCTCTTCTCAAGCATCATCAACATGTTACTCTTAGGTCTAGATCTAGCTTAGGTGCCTACTTAATTATTTAGTGTCAATTTAGTGACACATTTTTTTTTACATTAACCATCCACCTTAACAGAAATACCTAAATAAATGAAATGGAACGAGCATGTATCCGCCCAGAATATATATGGCATATGAAATGTTTTATGAAAGACAAATAGTTATGTTTCTTAGTGTTATATTATCTGTGACTTCAGTAGGTAGGTACTTGCGCAAGCGCAATGATTGTTTCTGATTACATACTGGATACAGAAATCCAGATTTAATTGGCTCAAGCCAGACTGTTCTTTTATTTCGTTTTTATTTGGAAATTGGCCAATTAATTTGCTGTTGCCAATCAATTAGCCTTAGCTACTACGTGTGTATATACAATAAAATAAATAAGTATATAATACGTATGAAATAAGATATGTGGATAGATAGATATGTTATATTTACATTATACCTACTTTTAAATAAAAAATGGCTTTGTATGCATTTTAAGTTTACAATTTTCTATTTCACACTCGGTTTCAAAGCAATTTGTCAAATGCATCAGCAATAAATCATATTGATACCCAGTAATTATGCTAATTACAATTGATTTTACTAACTAATCATTTCAATTATACTCGGCGAGCACAACTTGCTAACATAATGCATAATTTAACGCGTCGTTCATACATTATGCATTTCGTTTATAATTTTTTAGGTCAGTCAGTCATTCACATATCGTATTTATCGTGACATATGATACTTAAAATACTTACGAGGTAACAGAAAAAAAATTAAAAAAACCAGTTTTTTTTTTAATTACTCTTCTAATGTACAAATATCATTTACGAAAATTTGTATTTCATTTTGATTTTTTTTACAAAACTGATAAAATATACAAAACTACCACAGACTTAAAACACAAAGATATGTTACAAACTGGAACGCGCGTGTCATCTCAGCAGTTAAACCGCGCCATTATCGACCGACAAAATTGTTTCAAGTTCAAGGACTCAATAAAAATTACCCACCACGCTCGTTGTAGACTATCTAATACGTGACGAATTATTGCCTTTGTAATGTTGCTTTTTACACCTCCTGTTTTTGGTGGGTGTAGGTATTTTTATTTTTACGTGGTAACGAACTGATATAAATTATTGACGCATATAAGTAAATATATATATATAACTGGCTGTAATAGCTAAGGTAAAATGGGTTTTGATAAATACCTTAAAAACAGCATTTTTTACCGATTAAGATAAGGAATTATTTATTTGCAAGATGTATTTATGCAGTTGTATTTTGAATAATGAGGACTTATTAAGTAGGTCACATGTCATTGCGCACCAAATTTGTTGACAGCACAATAAAAATAATAGATCAATACAACATTATATTAAGACAAAAGTAACTTTAAACTTAAGCTCTAAGTAAGCCATGTAAAGTCACATCCAGCATCATACATCCGTTTCCATAGCGCTGGTTCGCCGTATCGTTGTAAGTTATGACTTAGGCATTATGTTTACAAGCACTCCTTTTACTTGCATTTGGCCACTGTGTTAGTTGTTTATTGTTACTAGGTGTCGGCAGTCGATACTGGTTGCTTTTGTATGAAGTCGTCCAAAATTATGTAGCATTTTTGTTAATAGGTGTTTTTTATAGAAAGATTTGTCAGTTTCACTTGTATTCATCTTTTTGGATAAGTTTGTAGGCATCGTTATGTTTACAAGCACTCTTTTTACTTTCATTTTGAACGTTGTTTATTGCGACTAGGTGTACATTTTTAGTGTGAATTTAATTAATTTATCTTTTATAAATATATGTTTTTATTAAAATGTATTATACGTTATTTGTTTATTAATGATTTCGGGCGTGTACTATACTATAGTTACTTAGTTGACTGTTACAATAACCTTGTTTTTGTATTACAAAGATAAGTTAGCTTTAAATTACATTACTTTATGTGAAAATGTGAATATTTGTTTAAAAATAACGTACCTATAGTAATTTTTTTTCTTACAGATAAGTACTTGAATTTTTGTTTAACATTTTAGCCTATTCCTATAAATTTATTGTGTAAAGTATCAAAAGCCCTAGCAAAGAGTAGAAGCGTCTAGACTGGATGAGATATAGGCATTATTACGGTGATGAAATATTTACTCATATATCGTAACAGTTGCTAAGTTTCCCACAGGCGAGACGAGACATTTTCTAAGCATAGCTGTAAATTGCTACTGTTCTTTTATAAAACGGTACTTTAGTGTTTTAAAACTTGTTTTGTATAAATATAGAAATATTTTGTACATGTGACTCAAAGGAATTACGTCGTTTTTGTGATGTTTTTGTTTTTTGGACTGAGTTTATAAATACGAGTAAAAATAAAAATGCCTCTATATTTAAATATTTTAGATGCGTTTTTGCATCTATTTAAGATTACGATTTTTTACTTAGATTTCGTAGAAATACCATTTCTTATTACCCTATTAAACTTTTTTGTTTTTCTGCGTTTCATTTTAAAATAATCAATATTAAAATTTAGTTTACTTAATATTATTTTATTCTGTAATTTAATTCAACACAATACGTGTACCTATAAGTATTTCCATATACAATATTTACATACCTATACTAAAGTTATCAATAGTTATAAGTTTATATACTTAGCATGTTGAAATAAGTGTTCTACTCCCAAGATACTTAGTTAAAATGAAATTTTACGCACTTTTACCCTGTATAAAAATTAAAATTATTAATTTAAAAATTGAATGGTTAAAATCTCGACACGTTTAAAAAGTTGTATTTTAATTTAAATTACAATTTTCAATTAATTACAAGAAGCTCCCTAGACTACGTGAGCGGAACTATCTGTAACAGCATCAAACCTACTTTATTTATGTCTCTATACAAAGTTTGCGTGTGAAATAACAATATGGATACCACAGATTATCTGATATAGTTCACGCAAGATACGCGTGACTCGTGGCAGCACATGGCTACTATTCGTTGACCTTTAAAACAATATCCTGTAAAGCTTTTTAGTTCCATTTTTATTCACATGTAGAGTTATGTATGTACTCTAGTTATTACGTACTGCATTATACGTGTCTGCTTTTATACCGCATGCTTACATCAATTATGATTTTTATGTGGCATAGGGCTATATGTGTCAGATATGGGTCAATTAAAGCCCTAAATTGGGTGAAGGGTCTTTTATTTAGTCGTGTGTTATTTTGGAACGAATAAAGGAGACGTGAAGCCAGTTGTTGGTTTTACATTATTTTATCATTTACCGTTGTATTGTGCATTTAATCAAATTATTTACAGTATTTAAAAATGGTTATGTCCTTATAGATAGACTCCAAATGACCGTCTAGCTGCTTAAGGCAATATACATTACGAATCTTATACTTTGAAACTATAGTGAGACAAAATTAGAAATTATCTCTAGGAATCTTTTTGGTTTTTCGATTACAATTTTCTTTTTGGATACTATGCAATATGAGAAGCGATAGTAATGTATCACAAAATATGAGCCACCATTCATGTGGCGTGTATCAGGACTGTTGAGTCTCATAAGCACTTAATATGATGGGTTAGTAACCCTTAACTGGTTATCCTAAGAGCTATTTCAACGGAGTATCATTCTTTTTTGGATATTTAGGTTATGGATAAATAACTTTACTTACGTATTTGTTAATGCTCATAACTTAACGAGTAAATTTTTCCTCTAAAATAAATTTTGTTCTGAAGTTAGACAGTATTGGTTTGATATGCCAAAATCAGGTTTTTATTTTCTTTTATCGTCAGTATCTAAAAATCTAGGTCCTAAATTGATGGCTGCGTACTTTTAATATCAATTTAAACTCTACTAGATTAAAAATAAGGTTTCAAATTGAATGTATTTCCTTTACCATGTCATTTCGTTGTAAACAAAACTACGATCGATAGGCGATAGTAAGTAATTATTGTGGTATTTCCATGAGCTGATAAGTACCATACCTATATGTATTAAGTGAATCTAGGTTTTGTTGTCAACCTAGTCATATTAATTTAGTAATGTAATGTCAGACAAGAGGCCAAGACTCACTTTGGGTCGCTGCGCCAGCGGAGTAAGTAAGTAGTAATATTATTTTTGAAAAAAATAGGTGCTTCAGTATTGTAGACATGTGATTGAAAACCAAAAGCTTATAAGAGAAGAAAGCCACTGTTTTTATGTATCTATTTATATTTGAACCCTAAAATTGATGACGTTCTTAGCGCTAGACTATGAAAAGATTTGACAAGGTTTTTATAGGGCTGATCTATTCAAAATAATAGCATAATGTTAAACATGAAAATGTTAAACCTAAATTCGCTGATTGTACACTGAAAACGTGAAAACAATAACAGTAAAATAAAATTGCTAGTTGAAGACTAGTAAACTATCAATTTGTCATTCAAACTTGTTCATCTTGCATGTCTCGCTAGAATTTAAAATAAGACTTTATTTACAATAATAAAATATAAAAACAAGGGAAGAAAAACTAAACATACTACTTCTAACTACTACAAATAGGGGCACTTAGAAAATCTTTAGAAAAGCCTAAAGATAATCTAAGTGCTCCAGCCCACTACCAGAGGGCAGCGTGCCCAGCATACTGGCCGCATTACCACGCTGGATGGCAATGCTGATACGTTGAGCCAGAAAATAAAAATAAGTGGCTTATAATTGAGTGTAAATGTTGTGAAATAAATTTAATTGCAATAAACACATGTGCAATAATCACGTGTCTCTTATTTTTATTATCTCGGATGTGTTTGCCCTTACCTTTAATATTCTGGCAAAAAAATTTTTTTTTTTTTTTTTACATTAAATAGGCTTACGTTTGACTATTAATATTATATTATTATATTAATTGTCTGCATGCATCAGTATCTATCTACGAGGACATATACTTACTTGGTGATACATGTTTTTAACCGACTTCCAAAAAAAGGAGGTTATCTAGTCTGAGGTTATCTTGCAGACATAGCTTTGATTTATAGAAAATCTTTTGAATCTTCGAAGGTCTCTTTATAAATATTTTCATGCTTAACATTTTCTTCTTAATCATTACTACATTTTTCATTCTTTATCTAATTTCTACCATAATTACATTCTAGAACTTCTTACATATGAGTATCAATTATTCCATTTACCTGCAAAACAATAAATGGCGTAATTAAAAAGAAATCATTAAGTGTCGAGATAAGTAGAGATGTGCTAATAGCTTTGAGAATTGTAATGAACAATAGCAAGTCTATAGCCAACTAGGTAACTTCCCCCAGATTAGATAAAAACAGAGACAAATGTTTACCAATAAATTAAATTGATTAAAGTACGTATTTAGGAAAAGAGTAGATTGTAGTTATTTGAAAATAACAGTAGAATAGGTTCTTTTATTTATATGTACCTATAGCCATTGATCATGATACACTTAATATATTATAATAAATACAGTTGTATAATTTTTAGTAAGTATGTAATAGTAAAACAAGAAAATGGATAGTCGATACGACAGTAAGTTATTGTGAAATTTTCATGAGCTGATAAGTTACCAGTACTATAAAACATATATTTAGATGAATCTAGGTTTTGTGGTCAATCTAGCAATTTTAATTTAGTAATGTAGAGTTAGACAGCACATATTTGTTTTTCTAAGTATTGTAAAATAAAGGTATTTTAGTATTGTAGATTTTAGCACGTGTGGTAGTGTATATAATTTTACAGATTGTATCCAATCGATCGAAGTTTCGTTCCTGGCCTTTCTAGTTCTCTGTTACCAATCTACTTGAATAGATTTTCCTATGGCAAATATTCGCAGGCCGGCCTTGCCAGAGCTATAAACTACGAGATATGACACGCAAATATCTACTCACTGCACATGATTTGTAGTTTGAATATGGAGCGATCAATTTGTTGCCAATCGCAGATATGTGTCAGAGAAGTACGGTTGGGGGTTGTTGTTAGGCATTAGGATATGTTAGACCAACTTAGTCATTATAGGCAAAAGTACCTACTTATAGACAGATACAGAAAATATAAATTGAAAGTTTGTAAAATAGATCCACAGCCAAGTAAGTATGATGTGGTGATTTAAAGTGTAAAAATCTATTTGATGGCTAGCTACCACGAAAAACTAACAAGCTAAACCTGTTATTGGAACAACAATTACATAAGTTCGAAAAAATAACGGAATCAATAACAGTAGGTATCACAACAAATTTTCTAACTAAAAGCCTTTTTACTTATAAATTATCTCTGACTGTAAATAGAATCTGCAAGCTTCAGTTTCATTTCTCACGTCCATCAGAGGCTCAGAGAATTTCTCAGAGTGGCGAAGCGTCAAATCGTTTCAGCCGAGCCACGGCGAGTCGCTACAATTTTGTGCCGTCCCGTAATAGATAACATTGCTCAAATTGTAAGCGTTGTTTTTCGTAATGGAATTCGTATTCGGAAAACGAATTTGCCTCAGTTTCAATACGAAATAGGTTATTTCCGTCAAATTGGGTACGAAGTCCGTAAGCGATTTGATTTAGACGTTGCGTCATGCCAGCTGCGTTGACTATGATAGATGTTTGTACTTCTGGTGCTGTCTTCGAGACTAGACTGTTTATTTTTGTAGTCACCTTCCCTTTGAGCTAACCTACTTGGGCCCTACTCTAAATTATTTATTATGTTACGAGTTTATCTACCTGCGATGGTTCCAGCCACTGTCTGATTTTATAAATTTAAACAGAAACGTCTCTTCTTTAACTCCAATTTTCAATAAAAAATAAAGTTGTGCAAATTGTTCTTGAACCAGTGTCTTCATTGAATGGTGGTCATAAATCTATTAGAAACAAATGATTTTCTATGGTTGGCACTACCGCAAGCTCAGCAGGCATGCGCAGGCGCCGCTTCACAAAGTCCCCATTGGCCCGCAGCGACAGGGCTGCCAACCTAAGAATAATACAGACCCGCTATTATAATTTAATTGAGGGCTACCATAATAACAAGCTGAGCGACGGATGTGAAGCGGCCATTACACTGCTCACCGTCCCTTACTGCCTAATTCTTGTTATCAAGTACGCCCGTCACCTGCACTAATGTATGAATATGCATTCGGTGTTATTGTAAACAATTAAAACGATATCATATAGGTCGAAAATAGAACGAACATCAGTAAGGACAAAGGCAAGTAGTTCGTTCGCATTAAATCATGCGATACATAAATCTCGCAAACCCGTCCTGCAGCTTATCAAAACAATACGCAGACACACTTTCAATCTTCAATACTGGAATGACTCTCACCGCTTTCCGTATAAAAGGAATACACGACCTATTTCAATAAGACAAAAGGTCCCGTTTCCCACGTCGTTAATAAGTGATTTGAGACATTTGTATTGTGAGAGACGATCATTTCAAAATTAAGCCTCAAGAGTATGATAAATTTTCATAAATCAGACGTTATTTATCGGAGTATCGACTTTAAGGTGTTGCCGATTGGTTTGTTTTGGTTTTACCGGATTTGTGGCGGTTAAGCCGTTTAGAATGTTTAGAATATGGGAATAATCGTAATCGGATCCATCTCCAGCGATTTGGCTACAATGTAAGAGAAATCGAGGTTATTATTAGCGGTACCGAAGATAATGCCTTCAGGATTGATCGCAGGATAAAAACGAAGTAAAATTATTTTAATGATACAGAATCGTCACAAGAGGAAAGCAGAAAAAACTTGCGGAGGAAAAATTAGAGAGTACAAACCCTGGACAGGATTTAATTTAATAAGAGCGAATTACGTTAATTTCACTTTATACGCTTCTGAAGAATGCTTTATGTAGTGTTGGTATTTCTTTTACAACTTTAATTTACCTACACCAATAAAATGCACCCGTAGAATTATCTTAAAAAATAATATTCATCTCAAATTTCTTACGAAATATCAATAAAGACACAATCACACTGTAGATAAACAGATATATTTCCAAATGTTTCTCTACTATTATTAGTAGATAATTGAAAACATTAGTACTAACATACAAATATGTGAGCACATAATTCATAGCAACAAAACGGCGAACCAATTTCACTAGAATGTTAAATAATTATTATTTGTTATTCTTCATGCCATAACTTATGATATTATGCTGCGGATTTGCGACCACGCCCAGTACCGATAGTGCAGTGCTTGTGTTTTTCACACAATTAAATTTCAATGAACAACAATGTAATATGAATTATGGGCTTTTGAATGCTTGTTTTGAGTCATCATATCGTTGTAAGGAATTATAGTGCTTTTTAAAGGGCTGATATAAGTCTTTTAAGTGAAAAGAAAATACAAGGAGTGATTGCCAATATTCATTCAAATTAAACTAATCAAAATATGTTGCCAAATAACGCCTTTAAAGCTTTTTATGAAGTTAAAGTCGAACAATAAATTTAAGTTTTCATCCATAATGGTACACTAACTATTTTATAAACTATTAGTTTATCAATATAAGTCGGAAATCAATAGTCAAGATTTACTGCTTACACAAAGGAACAGACCTAAAATAGCAATAAAATAAATGCACTTTTCATATTAAACTAGATAAATTAAAACCCTGTTGATTTGTCATAAACATGAACCGCGTACATACCTCTCATTGATTAAAAGCATGTTATAAAACCATAATTCACATTAACATGCCGCCGATCCTACGACCGCAAACGCCCATCGATTGCGAAGCTAGTGTTTTTCGCACAATTAAATATCAATGAGCAACAATGTTCCATGAGTTACAACCCAACGCTTGGTGCATACAGAATAGGGCATAGTTTGTGTTGGGAAAGACACAGATGGTTTAACAGTTAGTATGTAGGTACATGCTGTGAAGGTAGAGCAGAAGGTAGAGTATTTACCAGGCGAGATTGAATCGCGGAATCAGACCTACGGGTCTGTTTGATGAGTTTGAACTTTGCTGGATTGAAAGTGCGAAACCTTTTGTTTTATTGCCCTTGGTTAGGTATATTTATAGCTGTTTTGTTTTTAGTCGTGGTAAAAGGTTATAAGTGATAAATGGTTAATTTTGAAAGATGTTAATGATTAGGGGATAGTGTAGTTCATTCAATCTCATGAAAATAATCCCACTCTATATTAATTTATAAAATAAATTATATATGTGCACCCTTTATGTCACTTACATTCTCAAAACATTATATCCGCCCAAACCAAGCAATTACTAAAATCAGCTAACTCAAACTTACATTAAACGTTAAAGATTTAAGAAGCAGAATTCAAATCCAAATCCTTCCAACCTACATCATTCCAATTAAAACAATGTAAAACGCTAATTCAGAGTGATTTAAACCGTAGCAGAACTATAAATCATATGAAAACAGACAACTGGGCGCAACAAAGTGCATGCTTCGTATCTACATAGATCTGTATCGAAATAATTGCAGAAAACCACACTGTCTGTTCGTCTGTCCGCGTGTAGATCGAATGATACGAGGCTTATGTTGAGCTCCTGTGATTCTGAATTTGTGTAATCTGGTCTGGAGTTAACAAAGCGGAAAAAATACTTTGTTTGGAAGGTGTAATTTCTTTATTTTTCGTTTTTGTTTGAATATTTGAAGTTGATGATGACTAATTTGTATATTTTTTGAGTGGAATTTGTTAAGCGCATGCTATTACAAAGTAGCTAAATTCGATTTATACGAGTTGATCAATCGAAATAACTTCCTTACTGTATCTATTGGGGAAACTGACTCGCTATTTACGTTGATAAAGAAAATTCACATTAGTATTGAACACCTTAAATAATTTGTTTCTTCTCAAAAATATTCGTCCGAAATACCTCTCATTAAATTTAAAATTAACAATTTGTCGAATTTGCCCGGAGGCTTATAAAATTCGAGAACAAGTTGCCAGTTCATAAATCGTTCAATTGTTCAAACTGTAATTTATGAATAAACATAATGGTGAAACAATCTAAGGTATTTTGATGAAAAGGCTGATAACATTGCGTTAGTTTGGCAGTTGGTAGGAACAACAAAACGCCGTAGGAAACCCGTTTTTATGTAGAGATAGCACAAAAACTATTACCGTCCTCAGAGAAATACATATTTCAAAATGGCGTCTCAAATTGTATGTTTAGATTATTAACTATAGGTACCTATATATGATAGTTTTATCAAATACAATAAATATTTTTATTTTATGTATTTGTATTTATTTTATTGGTATTTATTTTATTTAAATGTGTGTTCGTATCAGTACCGATAATAATTGAACCAAAATAATAATAAATAAAAAACTTTTAATTACTTTTACACTGTTTAGTTTCTTTTTTTAACTTTTTTTTTAAATCTCTCGACCCCAGTGTTGGCTACTATCATTCGATAAGAAGAAGAAGAAGTTTTTTCGTCTTAAGTGTTTTTGTAATTAGGTACTTATCTCAAATTAATAAGAAGGGTATACACATGTAGGTATTTCTTTTACCGAGCAAACATAAACCTCTAAGTATTTGTATAGAAATGTTTTATAGTTTTTTTTCGTTTTATAACTATATAAAGTTTGTTTGCCAACGGTACTGTCTACACGATGTTATTCACGATGAGATCAATTTTATTGAGATTTATTCTGTTATAATATTTGTATCGATTATCCTCTTTGTCTAAAAATTATCGATTTTTGGGTCAGCTTGTGATTAATGACTTTGTTAAGACGATTAGGGATAAAACTATTTATATCATTATACTTTTTAATATGCCTAGATAACTAAATATAAGAAAGAAAGATGTAAATTAATTACATTCATGTATCATTATAATGTTAAAGACAATTTGTTTATAGATTTTAGTTAGACGAAATAGAAGGTACGACCATTTTATCAGTATTTCTGAGTGCAATTTAAAAACTCACGACACCAGAGTTCACCACTCTCAGAAAACCTTACTTGTCCTATTTATCCTGGTTTTTTAAGTAGGTCGCCATTTCACTTTGATGCAGTTAAGTAGAGAAACTTCTCGAAGTATCTCTTGTTGAGTAAAATTGCCCACGTTCTCATATAGCGGATGTAAAATAAAGAGGTTTGAAGTAATTGATAGGCAAGCTCTCTCTTCTACCCAATTTAATATATTTAATGCCCATCTTGCACTTTAAGCGATCTCGCTAGACTTAAAGTGGTTTTCTGTAAGTCATTTTGTGTCTAGACCATGTTTAGCCTCACGTTAAGGCTTCACAGTTCGCATGCAGGTTAACTTCGGATTTATGTAATTTATATGTGAAAAAAGGAAAATACCATGTAAGGGCGTGATCTAATGAGACCACCTTCGAACATTGGTAGGGTTGCCATTGAACATAACAAAATAAACGTCATCTAAATCCTCCAAAAAGTTATTAAATTATTTTACATACATTGTAAGAAAGAAAAATTTTGGTTAAAACTCCCTCCACAACTAGTTGTGAAAACAGAGTCTCCACATCTAGATGTTATCTTATGATGTAAGCATAATTTGCTACTTTGTTTACTTTGATTGGATGTAACTAAAGTTGATGAGGAAATTCTAAGTAGTTCAACTTTTAATCTATATCACGCAGAAACTGTTTCAATTTTAAGAGTAAAATCCAAACAGATCTTGTAAAGAAAAATAATCACGGAGTCTTAGTAAGGTTTTGGTATTTTATATTTTAATGAAATAAATTATATTACTAAAAATATATTTACCGAGGTTATAACTATATAATTATGATATGTTTTGTACCTTTTAGGTTGTAGAGACACCCCTACAAAAGGCCGGCGGGTGTAATGCGCGTGAAACCGTTCATCACATGACTTGCGTCTGCTCCAGATCAAAATTTAAAACAGCATATTTTAGTGTACTTGACATCCAAATTATTAAAAAAAAGCGAAAACATGACATAACTTCACTGAGATACTTATGAAGTACATAATAGATTGATTTATGAAACCTGAAGATTGCTATTTTTTACTGAAAATCTACACGATATAAGCTTTGATTATTCAAACTGTACAAAAACGTCTAATCTCATTGATTTTCAACGAGTGAAAATTTATTCAGCAAACAACATGCAGTGCAAGTCATATGCGTGCTTTCAGAATAAGCTCCCAAGTTAAAGCAAGAAGCACATTATGCCATCTCACTCTCTCACCTTAAACGCTTAAAAAGCTCCATAGATGGCAGTAAAATCGTTGCAACGTTCAAGCGACCACTACTGCTGCCATCTAGCTGCGAATAACCGAACTTTTACGGCACGTTTATTGAAGAGGGCTCTTCGGCAGCTCGTAAACGATTTTATGGGCACTAACGAAGTCTCCTCGTGTTCGATATTACCCGACCGAGTACTGTAGAATGCAATATTCGGGAGCTCCTGTTGAGCGGAGGTGTATTCAATTCTGCCGGTGTTCTTGGTCTTTTATGCCCGATTCAAGGTGCGATTGGATGGCGTGCTTCAGCGTTTATTTGGCTTTATTGTGGGAGTTTGTTTATGCGATTGCTGTTTAACCGAGTACGGTGGTTGTACATGCTTTTGTTATGATTATTATGCCGTTGCGAATAACGAATAGGACCGTGGGAAATGTCGAATTCGATTTTTTTACCAATAAGCGTGTTCCGTATATTCACGTTGGACTACAGGTGAGGAACGGAACACATAACTAACATAAACTCAGTGTGAGAGTAATTAAACTAAGGAATGTTTATTTATAATTTTGAGCGGGAACAAAGTTAAATTAGGTACAAAACCCAATAACCATTTATCAGTGATTTATACAGGAGTTTTCCCCAAAACGTAGCCGTGAAAAAGGCAAATCATAAATAAGATCCGATTCAAATTTGTAGAAGATGGTATCGGTATGATTTGTGAGCTCGCACCAGAGAGGGCTTTGTCTAGTGATGTGCTAATTGTAGCGTCACGTATCGATAAATGGAGGAAATGACCTCGCTATAACTTGACCACAGAATCTAATTAGGTACTTATAATTATAATATTTTCAATAATTATAATAATGACATCTAACAGTAATAGTTAGGTACCGATAATAGATAATAATTACAATTTATTAAAGAAATAAGTGGCTTACTAAAATAAATACTTCAATGCAAATTTATGTAAAAATATAGCGCTAATAACTCCTCCGTAAACTGACTGCTCCGTTAGCTTAGTTGGTAGTGGCTCTGCCTTCTAATCTAGGGGTGCGGGTTCGATTCCCGCATGGCACAAGTAATTATGAATATTAAAATTTGTAATTACTTGTGTTAAGTCTGGTCGTTTCTATGTATATTAAGTATGTATTTACTAAAGAAAAAGTATATATGTATTATATCCATTATCTAGTACCCATGATACAAGCATAAGCTTAGTATGGAGCTAGATGGCGCTGTGTGATATGTCCTGAAATATAAATTTATTTATTTAATAAGCTACCAAGAATTCTTTAGTTATCTACGAAGTACGATATACACAAGAGTAAATAAAACTCTGTATACCCCAGCTAATCAGAACATCGAATGGTCGCCAGTAATTTACCTGAATCCGATTTAATAGACTGAGCTCACGCAAACAAAATAATAAAATTAGAAAAATATTGACTAAGCTATAAATATTCCAGCTTTGCTTTCACGTATGGTCCGCGTCAGCATCTTTCGGGCAAATCTGCTGGTAATATATCGCGTCGGGTCACTTCTTTTTATTCATCTCGTAAATTCTCGCATTTCTTATTGCGTTTGCATGACGGCTCTCGCGTATGTAGGCGAGAGTTACGATGTGGCTCCGCGGGACAGCGGGAAGTCACATCACTAATTATTTTTGTTATTTTGCAGCGTGTTGTTGTTTTGTGGCACGTTTGACCTCGTATTTTGTCGATTCGTTATTTTATTTTGATGTTCAAATCTAGTTTTGGATTGAGAAAGAATGTTGCTGATTAAAATCTTGTTAGTCTTTGGGAGTTTCGAGTTTTCTATTAGGAAATGTGTTAGACAGATACACTGTTGGTTTTTTAACGTCTCAATTATTTATTCTAATTAGTCATGACCACCATTGTATATTTTGTCGGAAGGAATAAGTCATAGTCAAAATTGTAAGCAAACAAGACCATATAAAGGCAACGGATACTTCCTAAAGTGCCTTTGGCCCGTGGCTATACTACCAGACACGTATTACAAATATAAACGATAAATTATCGTTAAATTAGATTCGATACTCGCCTACGCAACGATATCGATTCGATTTAAGACAGACGAAATATTTGTCATAGTTAAACTGAATGCAGCTAAACAAACATGGATGTGAATTTAATTATTTCAAATGGGAGTGGTTGAGTGATTTATAAGTGCAAACACTTTAATTCAAGTCTGTGGTGTGGGTTGTCTTATTCTTAACTTCAATGATACAGATACTTATGATTCAGGTAGCAATCACGTAAAATAAAATGGAAAAAAGATTTCAAATTCTTAGAATTACTTTGCATTTCGAATTTTTGATCAAAAAATATAAGAAAAGTGTTAGATTTATGTGTAAAAAATTAGGAACCTTGACACTTTTAAAGTTTTATTGTTTTCCTCATAAAAAACTAAGTTGGGCGTGATTTATTTAAAAGAAAAGGACCAATGAAACAAATGCCACCCTGAAGGCGACAAATCTCAAAAAGTCACCCGACAAACATTCCTCCCCAAAACATACCCCGTACAATGTGTTATCTGTCCTAATGTGATTTAACAGGTAATTTTTAGAATAGATTACCATTAAAGAGAGCCTGATTTATACCCGACCACGATGTAAATAGGCAACAGCATGAGGAACTACATTTATTTTCATTTACCTCCATTTATATCGCGGCTCCACGTGGAGATTACGTGATTTAACAAAGGGAGGACCATAAATCTCCAAGTCCTGTCTTAGTAGGCTTTTGTGGGCATTTTTGATATGTGCCTTTAAAAGCTTTTTTCTGTATTTAGATGAGAGTTCATTGTGTAATTCATTAGAGCAGGGGGTAGGTCGCGGCGTCGCACCGCGCACGATATCGAAAGATAACGATGGATTTATTGCCGACCAATGAGATGTATTACAAGGCGATACTTTTTAATGGGCGACGCGACGAATTAGTAGATGCAAACAACCAATGCCATTTTAAGAGTTCTTCTTACTAGTGAACGAACATAAAAATCAACTATTTATATAGGTAGCTAATTAATGACTGAAGAAACGTGACAACTCATAGATTTATTCAATTAACACTATTGAGGATGAATAAAATTACGGATAGAACGAAAGCGAGTGAAGCAGATGATTTATCTATAAAATAATGATGAGTTATCAAGAAAACGATTACCAATTCAATCACGCATTTAACGCGATTCACTTTTACAATTGACTGCAAGTCACACCTCACAGCGTTTGTGTGTAAATGATTTAATGCATCTTCATACATTCTATCGGAGCCAGTATTAATCAAGATTACTAACGCGTCTCTTGCTTTGTCTTTTAAATTCTTCGAATGAACTGGAAATGCTGCTTTATTTTATACCTGCTTCTGCAATATATCATTTCCTGCAAATTAAATGGCAAGTCTCTTGGTCGGTGATTTATGATTCTCTAAATTCGTTGTCATATAATTTGAGAGTATATTGCAAATGTGCGGGTGGTCCAATAAACTTGTGCTCACATTGTCTATTCTAGAATCGAACTTGCGATTTGCATTAAGAACCTACCCGGCATACATTAGTGCCGTCGCGGCAGCTAAGTAATTAGTGCTCATATCGATATTCACATCGGGTTCTTCATTAGGAATAACTTCCGCTCTATGGTCGTGTTAAATTAAAATATTTTTGGGCGGTGCTATTCTTATTTGAAAATAGGTCATCCAATAGGTTTTTAAACAAGCAACACTGCTCGGAGCGTCTGACCCTACCGACCGCCAACAGAGTAATACGTCACGACTAGACAGCTTCCCCCCTCCCCTGGGACTCTCAAAGCTCCAACTCAGCGTTAGAACGAGACAATTGTATTACGAATCACGTTGGCGTGACTGAGAGGTCGAGTGCTTGTGAAACATGGCGCATAACGCCCCTTGATTTATGGTAGTGTGCCAAAGTTCGAACTTTATGTGTGCGTTACATGTTGTATCTACCTACCATAAAATTTGTATTAAAGTTTAATTTACAGCGAAAAGTTCTGATTTAATTGCTTTAACTTTCAACCAACCATTGTTATTAATAGCCCTCTTACTGTTGCTATTTTTGACCTAATTTGGGTACTGGAGTCCTTATTATGAAGTGTTATAACTACACAGGCGTGTTAGAGAGTAGTGTGATTGAATTAAAGGCAGTGTTATGAGTTCGAAACTCAACTACGACTATGTTTAACTCGTGATTGCCGACGGATATTAGTGTAGATTGTATTCAAATGAGCTATTATTGACACATTGCAGGTTTTGTCAATGGCTCGGACGCGTGTTCGGTGAATTAATTAACGTTACATTAGGGAAATGACATAATTTAGCACCATTGTTTTATTTTATTTGAAGGGTGTGGTTTGTTACTCACGCAAATTTATGTACCCACGCTTAAAACTTACAACGCATGACTAAAAAGTATTTGTATCGTATCGATTAGTATTTTCCCATCACTATTTTTAGAGTTCATAGTCTTGTTTAAATATTTAATTTTATATTTTTTGTTCCAGGTAATAACAAATTCCAAGACTTTAAAACTAATGGTTTGTAAAGGCATCTTCGTTTTCCTATTAACGCTATAGTTTTATTAATTGAACCGGACATCACGCCGTAGATAAAATAATAAAAACGCGGCGTCAGATACGCCCTATTAGCTCGCGTAATTATTTTTACCTACACGTAAAAACCCGTGCTATAATTAACACAAATAATATTAACATCGCAGTACCTTCATTAAAGGGTTATTAGACACCGAGCGCTGAGCAATTTGCTAAGCAAAATATATCGCGTAGGTGGCCACAATACTGGCGGGGTTGCGTAGTAAACAAGCTCTTGCTTCCTCACTGGGAGGTCTTAACTCAGTGTGGCTATTATTTATTAGGTAACCCGGTACAGGGCGGAACACGGTAGCTTTAGTGAGTGTAACATCTGTCACGGAGTAGTCTTTGGCGCGAAACGCTCGCCTGGCGTCTTGTTGGGTCAAATACAATCGATTTGAATTTATCATGCAGCTATCTGATCCTGAAAACAAATGTTATTTTGTATAACATTTTATAATTTTAGGAGAGTTTTAATTTTGAAGCCTTCAAAAACAAATGCCTACAAATTGAATCCAAAGGCAAAGTCAGCGCAAAAACCGAATTTTAAACGGCGGCAACGTTTATAATTCGGTTTTTGCGCTGACTTTTGGCCACAGCAATCTCATTACCAAATTGCATCTACACAAACAATACATAACACATGACGTATGTTTATTATCGTGCCGAATATTGGCTCGAAACATAGTGCTAAATTCGCCGTATACCCGATACTGTGGTATTATCAGCTATTATTTGTCATTGGCTGAACAATACCCGTTATATGAGTAGGGACTTCAATTTGGTGTTATTAAGTTGGAAAAACTGATACCGCATACGATACGAAATATCACTGGTATTTTTATGTTGGGAAAATTGGTAGTTGATATGAGTTATTGGTAGGTTTAAAGTAAATCACTGTAGCAAGATTATATAGGTTGAAAATATAAACATGCAGTTGGTCTGCAATTTGTACATTTCCACAAGTAGGTATTATATGGAGTGTCATAAATAGTGTCATAAGGAGATCAAATCATTTATTTATTCAGCGAGTCTATAAGATAATAGTTATCAATTAGTAACAAATATGAGATAGAGAAGTGAATAAATAAATCCTCTACATTCATCAATAAAAACGAAAATCGTAGTATTTTTAAAGCAATTTTCGGGATTTATAGTAAGGTCAACGCTATTAGGTGTTTATCACTTGAATTGAGCCAAGAGCTCTAGGTTAGCCGTTCGGGCCTTTTAACGACATAAATATTTACCGAAAAATTTGCACTGCCTTCTTTATTTCAGCGCGAAAATGTATCAACAAAATTTTATGCTTAAAATTTTCATAGAACTTTTATTGGTTTTGGATTTATGATTGGTCTTTTCATGGAATAGAAAATTAAGAGATATTTTCTTAAAAAGCGAATCTTAAATAATATTAGCAATTATCATATTCTGAAATTTAATTGAAATAATTGCATTATTAATTAATAATATTGCGAATTGCACTGCATGGAAAAATATGTTTTCACATGTGCTCAAACGATTCGAATACAGACCAAATCTAGTAGAAATTTAAAAACAAACGGTAGCCATGGCTGGTATAAATTGCGTACAAGTCACCGGGGCCAATTAATGCCTATCCCATTCCATAAGCGTCATAATGACGCGTTGTCGGATTAAGGTTCTCGACATGCTCTCCTTAGAATCACGAAAGTCACGATTTTCCGTGAACGCTCGAACGGAACAACCTCCCGATCCGAACGATCGTTACTCGTTTATAAAACGGTTATCTGTGCTGGAATAATTATTTTAATTGTTTTGCCTTCCTGTAACGGGGTATTGAATATTAAGATATCGGCGCAAACAAGTTGGAGGGAGCAATTTCAATATGGCTCTTCATTAATTCTCTGAAGAAAATTTTCAAGGTAGGTCATGTTCAATGCATTGTATGATTTTTTAAAAAAGCATATTCTTAACAAATTCTTTATGTTACGTATATAACTGTAAAACATATTTACATTTAGAAAATCTTACAGATGTTTTACAAATCACCTTTTATGCTATCTCTACGTACATTCCACAATAAACAAAAATAATAGAGCCATACAGAGCGAAAATAACACGCATCAATCTCTTATATTAGCTGTTCGCTTCGAGCAACAACATAAAAACTTCCCAAAGTTTCCTATACGCGGCTATAAATCTCCAGTTTTTTAATAGATAAATAGGGCCTCGCACAAACGAGCAATATCGCATTATTTGGCCCTCCCTCAGGAAAGGCCCTCCTGATAAAGCCTCCTCCCTCACTCCCTTCATGCTAATGTACTGCGCCAGACGGTGACAACCATTTTTTGGCCCACTTGGCTACATTATGCCGACCATAAAGACTATTTCAAATTATATTTTCCGTGTCCATTAAAAAGTGATGTACCCGCCGTACTTATTTTTTTAAACGCTACCTACTGTTTTAAACTTTTATGCAAATCAAAACAGGTAGCGAGACGCTTTATGCATTACTTTTTGACGACACAAAACAAATATTGTTAGACCATTGTCGGCGTTTAAAAAAGGTAAAAAGGTGCGAGTTCACGGTACAAGTAATAAAATGTTCAAAACTTGGAAAAAATATGCCGTCATAAACAAAACGTTTCGGATGCAAAGTTAGATAAAGAACATCTCACGCACCTGAGCTAGAAAATTGCTTTTTTCTAAGCGCCTCCAGTTTTTTACGCAACTTTCACGAAGAATAAAAGAAGTTTCGTGGAAGAACTTTCTATTTTTTTTCGTCTTGTTCGGGACATAAATCAAACTTTATGCGTGCTCTATGATAGACGAGCGCACAATGTATGGGAACAATAAAAATATTTTGACAGTTTAAACAATCGGGACTCGAGACCGATAGTGGATATACATTGCGACCTTTTGTTTCAGAGAAAGTTTTTTAGCGCAAAAAATGGTTGAGCTTTTCGAGTTCATAGATAGATATGGTTTTGTTTAATTTTAGAGTGGTGGGCGCCATAAGTTTGAACTTATTACAAAGCCGGTAAAGCACTGCGACCCTTATCACAACTAGTTAAAAACTAATTACGGGAGTGACACCACCTTTCCGTAAATCTCGCGACTGCGCCGAATTACTCTGACAAAAGTTATTTTTAAGAAAAAAGCCCTTGAGGTTGTCTCCCGCGCGCCCTCCCACGGAATTTATCACGATTTATATTCATGGCATAACAACAAGAGCCACGTTTAGGGTGATACTAATGTTCGTAACCTTTAGCTGAGCAGTTCTACCTGTGTTAACGCTGGTTTTAAATGCTATAATGGTATTTGTATATTTTACATGCTTTAAGCAATTGAATTGTCTTATCCTAAACCCAACAATGACAAGAAAAAGTAGGTAATAAAATATAAATTCGAGAGACGTAAGATCTAAGGATCTTGATGTACAACAAAAAATCTTCTGTATTACTTTTTTGCTTGGAATTAAAAACTTTTTTTAGTAACTAACCTTAAAATTTGTATCCATCCTCTAATTCAAACCTCATTTGTCACAAATCATTCTAAATTTAAAGACAGTGGGCCATATGGCGGTACCAAACGTCCCCAACACGTTGGTTCCACTCGTAACTCTCGGGAACCAGCGGAACTACAAATCAACTGCGGTTTGGAACCTTCGATAAACTAGTTCCTATAGATAGGTATCTCGATGACGTATTAGGCGTAATAGTGTGAAGTTCGCTCGTAAATTTATTGGGACCTAATATTGAGTAATAGGTATTGGTTAGTAACAGTACAAGCTGCTATCCTGTCTAGATAAATAGTTATTAGGTACGTGTAATATGACATCTTTGATAGCACACACAGGTATACGAATGATCTTTATGGAACGTAATGAGAAATAAAACACTCTTTGTAAACTATTGTAACCTTAAAAAATAAATAAATATTCCGGGACATTGCACACAGCGCCATCCACTAAGCCAACGCTTGTGTCGCGGGTACTAGATAACGGATATAATACTTATATACTTTTTTTTGTAAATACATACTTAAAATACATAGGAACGACCAGACTCAACTCAATTTAGATCTAGATTTTTAAAATTCAAATTTACTTGTGTCTTGCGGGAATCGAAACCGCAACCCTAGATTAAAAGGCAGAGCCACTACCAACTAAGCTAACAGGCCACAACAATAAGCTATTTTTATATATAAATGAATGAACATTATATCAGATAGTATAAAAATAATTTGAAACAATAGATTTAATATCAAAATTATGTTAATTCGGAGTTATATTGCGTGCTGCGAGTTGCGTATCAATGAAGGTACGTTATTAATTGGTCTAGTTCTGTTGAAGTTTTGTATTTATAGCTTTACCCCGCAATTAGTTTATAAATGTATGAAATATTTGGCCAGGGATATGTAATTAATTAGATTTTATTTATTATATTACGTGAACATGATTTAAAGTAAATACAAAAATGTTATGAATTATTTCGTAATTAAGAGGAAAAATAACTAAGAATACACACATATAATATGCACTTATGAATACCGTATATATGGGTTAAAATTATATCGGTACATGATCGAGAATTCATAAACTATGTATTCTTTCTTTTTATTTATTTGACAATAACGTACATAAGCATGTACACAAAACTAAATTATATTCCACGCATTTCATCAACACATTTAATATAACACAATTCATATCTGCCTGTTTTGTTCTTAACACCCGAATTAAAAGAAAATAAATAATCAAACCTACATAAAATTGGTACACATACAAAATAACTATAACCTTAAGTGTTAAATAAACACCCAAAACGTTTCTCTTGCCAAAAACCTAGGCAAGCCCTAGCAAAGGGGCGCGTGAGGGTGGCTGCGCCATAATTGATGAGGTTCTTAACGCAGCAGGAGAAATTATCATCACGCTGCGACACCACGGTACATGCGCAATGAATATGACGTAAAAACAGTATAACAACTTTTATATACATACAATTTACTCTTTATTAGACGCTTTAAATAATTTCATCGTTTTCTTTAGGGGTTATATCTAGCACTGGGTAAGTCGTTAGGAAAAAAGACAGACAATATGAAAATAATACCAAGCTCGTGTTTGTATCTCAGATATAAATGATAATGTATCTAATTACAATGCGTTATATTTTTGACAACAACTGGCCTGAAATATATGTACATTGGATGATTTAATTGCTTTCATATCATTCGTATTGTTACTCTACGCCTATTTTAAATTAACATTCAAATTATTAAAAAAAAAAAAAAAAACTAAAAAAACTAAAAAAAAAAAAACAAATTTTTTTTAACATAAAAAACTTGACAAAAGTACCATTTCATAAAACATAAATAAAGGTATGACTTACTTTAACGTTTTACTTAGGTATTACTTTAAGGTTTAATTTTATCCAGGTAATATTTTTCTTCAAAATAATTGTATTTCCATACCAAATAAAAAAAACTTGTGAACTTGATATACTGCCACGAAATGTATGTTTGCAATACTGCTCTATCTCCCATTAATTTGTGATTAGCCCTCCAAAAGAGTCTTACAGAGGCTTTCTTCTAATTAGATAATCAGTTTTTCCGAGGATTTGAGCGTCTTGAGCAGATGTAATTAATGTTTGCCAAAACTCTAATGTTAGGGAGCTCTGCTAGGGCTGGGTTAATTTTTTGCTGTTTGAATTTTAATGCTTGGATTTGGGTTGGTGATACTTGTGATTATAGATCTTTGATTGCCTTTTGATTCGCAGTGGATCTATGTAGTTACGAGTATGTTATAGATAGTAAACATTGAAAAATGTAGGCATATACATATATTACTAGTGGGTTCTCGCGGCTTCACTCGTATTAAGAAGTAAAACTTGCATCCCCCATTTCACCCCTTTGAAAGTGGCCTTTCCAAAAATCCTTTCATAGCTGATGCCTACGTCATAACATCTACCTTCAGTCCAAATTTCAGCCCAATCCGTCCAGTGGTTTGGGTTGTGCGTTGGTACATCACTATATCAGTCAGTCAGTCAGTCACCTTTGAGTTTTACATATATACGTACCTATTTAGATTTTTAGACAGTAAAAATGACCATTTCTTTAACTGGATCTCAGATCATAAAAACCTATTGGGGATACCATGATGCACTTTATAAAAATATTGTTCTAAAATTTACACTATTTTCACAAGATAAACAACCCGTATTTCACAAAAATCCTTATTGACACACAATAAAAGTCTCCCAGAAGACAAACAGCACAAGCTGACCGGTCACAAATCAGAATCCACGACAGAACGCTTACGCCGTCCATCTCTATGAGAAATTGAGACACAAACGTTGCAATATCTAAAACTCTATTCATCCCCTAATAAATATCTTAAGCGTCGTTTACTCGGAATGAGGCAAAAACGTTATTCCCCTGTACTGTTTATTTAAAGGTGGATTTGTTTGATATTTATTCACGCACCCACTAGAAGCTTGTATGTAAACAGGGGCTTGTAAAGAAATGTTTGGAACGCAGCTGCTTTTGGAAACAATACTGGAAAGACGTTGTGAAGTTTGAAGAGCACATGTCTTTAAAGGTTAGTTTGGATGAATATTTTGATAATTCAATATACTTTAATAGTTGATAAGTATTAAAAATATTATTACAGTAGCCTATTTGTCTTTCAACACATGATTTTTTGGTTAATCTTTGTACTGACAGATAATATAATGATCATGTACTTGTAACATCTTGGTTGACTAGTGTTAAGACTAAGTTTCAAAAAAAAAAAAATATATATACATATGTACTGTTAAATAGTGAATATTATGTATTTAAAATTACCCAAGTTGTGGTAAAGATCTTCTACAGTAGATCTGACAAATAACATTACACAGACACACATACTAATTTGATAATGTCTGTATGCATCAATACACAGAATATAATTTGTAACCCCTGCTCTTAGTCAGTTTTGTCCCCAACTAAGTGGTGCCTCTAAGAAAACCTACGCGTCAGATTAATTTTCTCCGAGGGGTTTGGCCGGAGCCAATTTGTCTGATTGCTACCAATGTCAATTTATATCATAGCTAACTATACATATAGCCTTCTTGGTTTACAATAAATTGTGACCCTATCTTGTTACCTCCCTATCTATAAATATTTGCGCATGATCAATTCAATAAACTGACTGCGAAATCGAATTTGGTTCTTCATATATTGCGCTGAGAGTTGGAAGAACTTTATCCGTAATTGTCACTAAACATGTCTAACGTTTTATTGGTACAGAAAAGGCCTATTTGCAGTCGATGTTTGGATAAAAATTTGGCAAAGGTACAAATAACACAAAATAGACAACATAGTGGGCTGACTAGAAAAACAGACTATCCTTACAAAGTAACAAACAACGTACAGTTTTCCTTATTGTCGAATTGTGTAAATATTTCCGTAAAATAGCATTCATTTTGAGAGGTTTGTGCGAAATAAACAGGCTTGAAACCCCTGTTGGTAGCGGCGGAAGTCGTAAAACAATAAACTCTCACCTCATATCTCTGAAGATTAATTAAAGGCCATGTACCTGCGACCCTCGGACTATAACACGCCTCTTTGCCTTCTACGAAGCACTAATCTACGAAAATCTACGGAAAATCACTACACGAGGGGAAAAAATCACACGGTAAATATTGGAAAGCGACCCGAAGTGATTCTATTAGATTTAGTTAAGCGGTCCTAACTTTGCTCGGAGGTTCCGAAAAGATTAGAGATTTAAGTTTTTAGTGTGAGTTGACGTTTCCTTTTGCAACATTGTGATGATTTTGTAAAATATATGTTTTATGTTGCAGTGTAAGCAAAACTACATGAAAGTTTATGTGAAAGTCATTAATCAAAGTAAAAGCTCGCTTTAAAGGTAGCATTTAATTGCAAAAAGTCGTGTCTGTCGTTTCTTTAATGACCATTTCGAAAGCCAATTTAAAGTTCGCTAAAATTGATCGATCGCTTCATTATTCGTCCAAGTTTAATTCAGCGAAAGGCTGACCAATCAGGGAGCGCCCAGCTTGCGTGTGGAACAAGATTCATCAGGAGTCGGGACAACCACCTATCTAGATGTAGCCTTTCCAGTCTTTTAATTGGCAACTCTTGATTATCCTTACATGCATGCTTTTGAACTTTGAAATAGTTCCCGTTAATTATGTCCGCTTGTTTTAATTGTTGAGCAAATTGCTGAGCTGAAATTATCATTCCTCGTATGATGAGTTTCGGATAAGACATTGTTGAAAGGGTTTGTTTGTTTTGTTATTTGTAAATGCTAGACGCAGCTGTTGTTTATATAAACAACTGTTTGCAGTTATGTCACGTTTCCTATGATTTAAAGTTAAATTATGAACATAACCACATTAGTTTAAGTTCAATATTGTTCGAAAGGTTTATGCAATTTATATTAACATTAAAAAATTAAATAGACTTCGCTCATATATATACCTATACCTATATATACCTTCTACAAATCGATTACAAAGATACCTACATTTATTTATCTTAGGAACCAATAAATCGATAGACACAATCGAAAAACTTGCTGAAATTCAGTATCCCGGTAAATGTGTGTTAAGGGGTTTACTCACGATCTAGATAAGCCATCACATTCAAGATATTTAAATCGATTTTCCTCAATTTTCCGCGGGCGGGCGCCAGTTAAGGCGAGTCAATTTATCCGGTAGGGCGCCGGGACCGGGACCGGGGCTCCATTGTTCCCAAATGAAGTACGCTTCTAGGATGGTAAAAGTGGTTCCAGAGTACTAGCTTTGTACGAAAGGTGAAGAAATGTGTACAATGTGAACAACTATACATGCCGTATTTGATTTTTATTGTTAATAAAATTTGTGGCGGTGAAAATCCATTATGTAAAAATAAGCTTTCAATAATCACGTTATGTCTTCTTATAGAAAAATAGTAAACTTAATTATAGTAAATTAATTTCTGGCTCTTTTATAACTCAAATTCAAAATTTGAAATTATTTATTGATGTAGAAAAATGTACATATATGAAGTGGCGGCTCTAGATACCAAACTAGGCGTTAGCCTGTATCTTGGTACCTAGTCCTTCCCAGTAGAAACATTATTTGTGTACATGTTACATAAAATTAATAATAGAAAATAATTTAGCACAGTCTACAAATTATAAAATTGAATTATTGACAGTGTTAGTATGTATATAGTTAAGTACATAATAGAAAAAAAAATAAGTTATTTTATTACGACAAAAAATTTCGACAAAAATTTAACCACATGATTGTGAGAAAAAACTGTTTAAATTACTTAAACGTTTAAAAGATTACCTTCTCAAATGTTTTGTTAAAGTAATATAATATTCAGCGGCTATCAATAAAAAAACTTTAACTCATCGCTACAATTGTACTATTTTGCTGACCAAATGTCACAATTTAACAATAGTGTAAGTTTGTGTACTGTTTCCATAGTTCCCAGTTACAACTTACAGGATTGTTACACAGCTTCCGTCATATTTTCACGGTCGGTGGATTCGATTTTACAAACGCAAGATGGCCTTAAAATGGTGGAAAATTATTTATCTAAAGGGCTTTTATCTGTTGCTGGTTTCACTGCTTCCATTCTATTCACGTATAGGTATCCTTACTCTGTTTTTGTTTTGGAATATGTCAACTAATTTTAAAATATTAAGCAACTTGTTCCGTTTTTGTTATTTACTAGTTTAATTAGGAATGTTGGTGAGAGTTTGATAAAACAAAGGAGACACCATTCTATTGGTAAGTTTTAAATTTTGCAAAAATTACAAATAGCTGATAGCTTTACTAACCAAGGATTTCTGTATCAAAGCAACTATTACAACATAAAATAGAACACTTACAGATGTTGTTTATACAGTGTATTGAAGTGACAACCCTCAAGTGTTGTTTCATTAAGGCCCACTTCCCATCCGGAACGTATTTGTTGGGTTGCTATTTAAAACATTCGCCCCGACTTACATAGATCAGATACGTTCAACAAAGGATTCTGTAATTAAGAAAGATATTTTAAAGTCGGCGGCAGCTTGACTTTATATACGCAAAATGAATTTACTTAATTTAATGGTGTTGCCAGTTTGGACGGCTTTGTTTATTGTGCTTAGAGGGCTGTTTCGAATGTCAGATTTATGAAAGTTTATTGGGTTTAATTGTAACTAAAATTTAGAAACCAGGAACAAATATTCAAAGTTTACTAATTTCATATCAGGCAATAATTTATACAACCCAAAAATATCTTCTAAAATGTCCAAATACATATAATATTTGTTTACGGTCAACCTCTTGTGTAGTAGGATACATTTCAGTATTCAATTTAAGAAGGTACCTATATCAGTAAATTCTAAGAGTTCTCAAGTGTTTTATTACATTGTCAATAACAAAATCACGAGTAAATAGATTTCTGACAACAAAACCTATGTAAATGTATACAGCCAATTAAAACAATGTATTCATGAGGTTTTCCCACCGTGGAATATCCCAAAGATTGGTTTCGGCTAAAACACGCAAAGCAATATTTTCAGCGTCCAACAAAAATAAATTTCCGAACTCCAACCCCAATTTAGGAGTGCATTATTTTCGCTTTCACAGACATCCGATACAATTAAAATCTTCTTTAATTAAGGGACGGTCGTGAATCATTCGCACGTGGTGCGCGGAGTTTTCCACTTGTATACGCATCACCCTTAAAACCGAGCTTTGATCGTAAATAGCGCAAACAAAAACAAACTTTATTGCGCGCTATTAAAGCGTGGTTTGGGTTGCGCCCGGAAGAGATTTAAGGCGAAGTCAGTCGTACGTTTCTGGTATCTCTTTTCACTTTATCGCAGTGTCTCCGTTATTTACTTGTACGTGAGGGATGCTCGCAATAAATAGGTGCGCACAAACATATTTGACGTTTACAAATACCTCCCAAATTGGTTTCCTTGGCGTGACTGGCCGTTATTACACGAGTTTTGTTTGCTTATTGCTTGCTCCCGGACGGAAGGAGACTGTACCTACTAGTGGTGGAAGATTGCTCTCCGCGTGTCTACATACAATATGAAGTTTAGCCCTCGGTTACATAGATTGATAGTGCCTATTATCTTTCTTGTATTTGTTGACATTTTATAATTAATAGATTTATAAAGGCCAATATTTTGTACAAAAATTTGATATGTACAATGTACATTACATAAATTGTACAATCGTGTGAGTACATGACATATTTATTGGAACCTTTTGTTAGTTTATCCCGATATTTGGTATCGAAGAGATAACAAAAGCTAGAGTGCATATAACTTAACCGCAGCCCATTCTTCACGGGGCGAAAATGGCGAGGCCGAAAAAATAGATCATTGGCCGAACGAGGTGCGAGTAGCAATTCGGCCATTCCGGGTGTCCGCCGGGGGTTGTAATTCAAGTGACAAATATCGAATGCTACAATTCATATTTTTCTGCTATCTCTGCGTCCGTGTCGCCATCTGTGCCGCGGGGAGCGCGCCATTGGTTCTACATCAAGTGGTCGTGTGATCTATTTTTGTTGCGAATAAAACATTGTTTTTTACCCAAGTTTTTCCCGTTGGGAAATGTTTTGTAAATATACTTTATGGCCGATACGTGTGTTATTTTCTGAGGGTGCAGTGGTTTGGGTGTAAATGGAAAAGTGCATAAAAAATGCTACCCTCATCGCATCTTGGTGCAGCCTGAATAAGTTTTTGTACGATGTGTGCGACTGTATTTGTATTGATATAATAAATACACACTTGAAACATCAATAATACAACGTAGCAAAGAAAAATACTTTAAAAAATCAAATAAATCGGAATCAAAAGTCGGAAGTCGTTAAAATTAAATCGATACAGTTTAAAAACGGAACGATACCGGTGACCGAAAATAGTGTTGGCCGATGCATTATCGAGATCGAAAATTTCACGTGGCCATATAATTTTAAGCTCGTAAAGCCCGAACAATAATTCACTGGGAGCATTTGCGGAAAATGCATTTTATTGTTAAAACGTGAATTTTATTTATCGCCGACAGCCCGCGGTGGGGGGGTGAAGTGGGGGTTGATTTGCAGTAGCATCGCATCGAAACCACCCTTTGCCGCGGATTATTTATACTAAAGGTAATTCCACCGGTTCATTATTGGGAAATGTTGCATTTGTGTATATCACGGACTATCATTTGCAGTTCATTAAAAATAAATTACGGCTATTTATTTCATTCGGATTGCAAAATATGTATCTTATTATGTGTATTTTAACTGAAATATACGGCATTTTGTCTTAATTTGATTATTCAGTTTCTTTGTTGTTGTTTCTTTTGTACGTTGATTAAATGTTTTTATATGATAATGATAAATAAAAGTAAAGTTGAGAGTTTCTTTATAAGATCAGATAAATCAGAGAGTATGTAGTTTAGGAGTCAGATCACACAAACGGACATTTAAGTTACCTATCACAGATACAGTCAATCTTGCACGTGTGGACCGCAGCCAACTAGATTAGCCTAGACCTTGTAGGAACACACAATGATGAAGTAAACTTCACAATGTAATACTTTTAACTATTGTAAAACAGACCGGTAAAACTGCAATAAACAATAACAGAGTTATCTGAAAGTATTAAAATTTAAATTTTCTATACCTCGGACAATTTTAATATTAAACACTTATTTTTTTATATACAACTTCAAATCAGATATAAATTTATTTACAGTACAGTTATACATGGTAGCACATTTATATAATTAGATCAATACATTATTATAAATACAGAACAAGATTATGTGCGCTTTCAACGGGCCCCGAACTAGGCCAGGCCTGTATCTCGGTGGCCCAAAACAGAATTATTATTTAGATTTAGGTATAAATGTTTGCGCGTTTCTGTAGATTTTAGACACAAAAACAAGATAGAATTCACATAAATATACATAGTACAGTTTAGTGGAGATAATCGAACAAATGCTTACATCTCAAAACCCAGATTTACAGGTTACTTTAGTATTAGGTTTCAACGGAAACTCATATAGTTACTTATGTAAATTTAGAAAAATATAATGAACATGTAGCAATAACTTAAAAATCTCATGCACAAAGTCCGATAGCGATCTTGAGGCGTTCTTTTTTTACCGATCTCAAGCTTAGCTCTTTAGTTAGATTATACGTTGTTTAATTGCCTATTCTGACTTATACTAACCACTTTAAATTAATTAAACGTTATCGTTGATTGTAACAAAGATTTTAACACCTCGTTCTAAGTTGGTCTTGACTGAAATTGTCAAGTTTTACGGAAAGCAATTAGATGCATAATAAAGATATTTCAGTTAATTTATGGTTACAGTTCTTTGATGTGATTAGGAGCAATTAATATTCTTATCTGATCAGTGTATAAAATTGGCTAATTACAAGGCAAATAGTTCAGAACTCGCGCTGACTGTTCATTTTATTTTATAGGAAACCGTTTGTGATAACTTCTAACATCCTTCAAGTCCTTCTTCAGGCATTAAAATATAGTCTTTGTACTAACACTGTCAGATGAATGAATGATCAATGATCACTGTCACTGAATAATCACTAATTGTTAGATAAAATTTAGTCTGTAAATATGTTGTCTTTGTTTATCGTTGTTGTTTGTGTGTAACTGGTACTGTATTCTCTGTCTAACTCAGGTTTTTGAAATTATTAATCGCATTTATGTTGTTCAAGCTGTGTACACATATTTTGGAATTTGTTCTGGATCAAAACCAGTTTTGAATGTATAATTAGTTTATTTGGGAACACATTCCGTTTTGTGTACCAAGTATAAATAAATAAATAGATCTTCGCCAAATTTATCCTCACATCCCGAACTCAAATTTAAAACCCAACATGTCGATACGAACAGTTTTACACCCCAACTGTTCAAATATATTCCTTTTTTCCGCTGAAAGCCAATTGGGAATGAATCACTGTGGACGCTAGCATCTGTGCTAATTTACCTACGGTGGACAGTCTAATGCGACCGGTCGGCTCGTAAATTGAGAATCGCGACCGGCTACCGAATATCGAATGCCGGTATTAGTCGGATACAGCTAATACACACGGGGGCACGTACGATAAATTATCGAGCGTTCATTTGGAGTTTCATGGAGATGATTGAAGTAGGAGACGCCTTACAGATGATCTGACATTCAAAAAAATTGTATTTTGGCATTTGCCGGCAGCTTGAATAGCAGACATCCGCATATTCGTAATTTTACTTGCAGGAATTAATATAATTAATTAAGTACGTACTTTTTGCTTTTTTTTCGGTCCACCATAACACAATCAGACGAATTTTATATGTGGTGGATAACATCGATCAATGATACAACGCCATTTTGAAAAACAATTAGAAAATAACACCAAACATCTTTAATTATTGTAATTATAATTTACTGAAACATTGTTAGCTATTAGATTTATGGTGCATTCACAGCGACGGCCTATTCAAGACACAGAGAAATGATTTGGTATTTATATGTGACCTATCACGTGAATTATTTTCGTATGAGTATATTGAGAAGTCTATACGGTGTTATGTTTTTGGCGTACGATGTTTAATCTACGACACAGCTACGGGCTATTGTGCGTTCGAATCGTCAGTATCGTTTGCGTAATCGCGATCAAGGTGGATAAATATTATTGCCGGGGTTAGTTTCGGCTTGCCAAAATGTATGCATATTGTTGGAGGAGAAAATAGGATTTCAACAAAGTTTTCGCTACTGAAATGTATATATTTCTATCTACGAATTAATGAGTTGTACGACAATTTCTACACATATCTTAATATTTACATATATTTTAGAAGAATATATAAAATTTGTACTCCATATTGCTTATTTAAACGTAACTTATTTTAGGAACTACGTTACCTTTGCAATGCTCTCTAATAAATGAATGCCATAAAACCACTAGTGTTGTCATACGTCCAACATTCTATCGATATCGGCATCCGAACCGCGCGAGCACGAACCTAGTGTCCTATCCCGATGATCGAGCAGTATCGAATGGCGGCGCCTAGCATCGAGTAATATCGATGTAAAGCTCGTCCGCACTATGTTTGCCTCTACGTCCGCCTGATGTAGTGCTGAGCTTGCAATCCGTTCGAACGATGTTTATGTGTGTGTATTTCATTTTGTACTCATACTTCCTATGAAAGCAGATTTTAGAAGTTATTATCGCATTTTTGTCGGTTAAAAATTGTTTACGGAAGCAATGGGACATGATGTTAATCGGATCAAATAATTTGTTCCATTAAATATGTGTTAATATTTGAATTTATCTTGCTATGGAATAGAGTGATTTGAATAGTAATACACAATTATATTCACATTTTTACTAAAATTATATTTGTATATATCTTAATATATAATATGAACAATTTCTGCAATGTACATATATTTACTCAAATAGGTACATACTTTATTTAAATTTTAACGTAAACTTTATCGTTCGACAAAAATTTCACGCCAATTAAACTTATTTTCCAGACCAAAAAGCTAATTACATTTTCATTTCCTTCCAGGTAAGCTCGCCCATTCTTTTCCACCGCAAACCTCATCAATTTAAAAGTAAGTAAAGAAGTTGAACCCTCAATAAAAACTCCTTACTTTATCACCGAGACAATTTTATCGGGTCCCATTTGATATGCAATAATGGGGGGCAATTTATCAAACTAGCTATCTAACTTAAACGCAATTTGAAGTATGGCCGCCTCTTAAGTCTTCCACCCCAAACGGCAAGGGGGAAGGGAGAGGGGGGTCTTATCGCGGAACTGCAGGCACTCCGCCCGTTTACCTTAAGATCTTTAATATTAAATAATATACCACTGTTAAAGCTGGCTAAGGAATCAGGCGATTTATTTACCACTGACTCATTTCATACTGACACTAAAAAAACGATTTGAAAATATCGACTAGCATGATAGGTACTTATCGTTCAATCTCATGGACTTTTTATCATACCAGTATGATATGACCCGTGGAAGGACCCCTGGGCGCCCACCACGATGTATCTGCCCAAGAAAACTCCCCTAGCGGATTAATTCTGCGGGGGAGTCACGACCCTCAGTCATGAGGAATACGACTCAAGAGAGATGATATGACCCATGTATGATTGTTAATGTATATTATGATGCAGTCTTTGTTAACTTGTCCTTAATACAGTCCGGAATCTGAACAACGAAACTACTTCGTTCTTGGAAAGCTCTTATCTCAGACTTATCATATAGCGGAGAAAGGTTCCCAGCACCAAAGGTCCGCGTTATCAAGCTAACCTTCAACAGAAGGCTTCTATCTTCTCCAACGTCTATGGATACTTTCTTTACTATTATTGTGTCAAGCGATTTTGGTGCTTATTTCTTGGGGGTTAAGAGATTTTAGGGTATATAGTGTATATATACAAGCTAAGAGCATGTTTTGTACTTACATCCGCGTGCCAGCATGCAACCTGAGCACCGCAGGGAATAGAGACGTTAAATAATTTAATCGGATGTCTGGATGGTTTATGCACGCACGCACCAAGAACTGGTTTCCAACTTACCGAGAGTAAATGAGTGCGTTTATACGGTCGGATGATGATCATTTTATGTATTTTTAGAAAGAGGTAGGTACGGGAGAAAATCTTTGGCCCTTTTCTTATCCCTTGACTCTTTAAAGAGTTCCTTTTCTTTGACAGCAGTATCCAATTTGGCACTATTTATCTTCCGTTGAAATCGATCTGTAAAGAAAAATTAAATCATTAGTTACTTAAATCTAAATACATCATTAGTTTAGTATATGTACATACTGAAATATATATGTGCCTATGAGGCACTATTTCATAGAGAAAAATATAAAGATAACATAAAAGCATTTTAGCATCGACTATACTAAACAATACTTAATTTTATACATACATATTTACATGAATAAATATAGCCTTTCCACTACTCCTATGCATAATAATAGAAGCAAAACTTCGCCCTGTCTTGCTAATTACATTGCAAATTGCTACTCTAACTTTGTCCTTAGGACTTTACAGTTAATAAACTCTAGTTTTTTCATTGTTCAAAGCAAAGTTTCATAAGTTTTACTCAAACAAATTTTGTGTTTAATTTTATTATTACTTTAAACAAATATTAAATAATATGGTATGAATAAATAACAAATACTTCTATTCAATGCAAAAACTTTGCAAATGTTTTATCTCTTGACTGCATTGAAATCAATCTGACATATGTAATGCAAACATTTTGCTTAGAAAAATTGCTTCATTTAGTTGGAGTTATTTTACATACAGATGACAAACCCAAAAAAAAGCAAAGACTTTTTCAGTCAAAAGATGTTATAATCCATAGATAACTAGCCCTATAAGGTGGTCAATCTACAAAAGGTTACAGAATCCTGTACGAACAGAGCTATCGTAGGTAAATTGTATCCTGTCGGGTCGCCATAAACAAAACCGTGCTGCGGTGACGCGCCGTGGGCGGTTGATGTATAGTGCGGTCGCCATATTGTTTTCTAATGACTCAATACTCTATGGTACAGTTTTTGAATTTGAAATTTAGATGGGGTAAATGGTTTTAGATTAAGTTTTGAGGGTGGGGTTATTTGGCTAGTCGTGTAAGTTGGAAAAGATCAAAATACAAAAAATGAATATCATAAAAACTAACTTTTTTTTGCTATATTTTATGTTTTATTAGCCATCCTTGGCAAGAAGTTATTACTGTGACGAAAATGGCTTGATTAAAGCAAACTTCTTAAAGTTTATAGCTGAAACTAAGCTAGATAGCTAAGATCAATCTGAAGTTTGGTTTTTCTATTAGTAATTTAGATGTGTATATCACTATGAGCATAACTTATTCCGGCAGTAAATGTTGATCTCAAACGCGAAAGCTTAATTTTAATGGATGCGTGTTGATACTAAAACGTAACGCTTCCCCGCGTAATTATTCACATATTACCTAAACATTTCAGTTATTGTAATTTACTGCCAACACAAAATTAAATGCTCTAACCACAATGTATTGCAGAATTACGTTACGGCTCCCTAAAGCAAGTACTCACATGATAAATATCTCACGCAGATAGGGCGAAGAGAAATCTTGGCTAATTTAACTAATGGACTATGTAATATTTCGTCTAACACGAAAAGCCCTTTGTGTTGAAATAACTCCTAAGTTAATATGCGGCAACAAAATTACTGAAACTTCCATATTGTTTCAAAGTTTTCTTAACTGCGCTTCTGATAACTTTTTCTCATCAGAAAATTTCCTCACACGTTAATAAAACACGTTTCATGTGAAATAATTTTTGGGAAATTTTCGTGAAATTGGCAATAAAGCACGGCTGTTGGTGGGCAATATTTTTCAATTTGTGTTCCGGCTTTGGTCCAAATTGTTTGGGATTCGGTCCAGTGTGCACCTAACTCAATATTTGAAGGTCACGTGCCTTAGACGTATTACTCCCTAGGGTTTAAAGTAATTGATTAATGTACACATACATTATGTACCCTATGTGTACCTAAAGCCTTATGCACTTAAGCATTTTCATTACATTTTGTAATTCCAGCTACATTATATTATGCGAATAATACCTGAATAAAAACAAATGATGATGGATTAGACTCGATTACAAAACTACTATTTTGTCGCACATTGGTTTATAATGTATATGGTTGTATTTATATGTTTAACTCTGACCAGTCCATTAGAACGAAATTTTTCAACCCATTAAAAGCTAATAAACAAAGCCGTAGTATTGTAAAGATATCTTCGCAAGGCGAGGGTGGTGGGCCCGAGCAAAATTATGTACGACGGACTGGGACCCATATATCAAGGGGAGGACGTGCCAGCCTAAGGAGACTTGGTATTAGGGTGGAATACTTAAGAACCAGGCGACACCCCATTAAGGAGGAACATATACAGAATTTTTCGGCGAGACATTTTAATATCGCAACTGTAAGAGGCGCGTGGAAGCTTTTTAACGGTTTAGGGTTAATTTAAATATGATTAAAGTTCTGTTTTGGTAGTCGCAGTAATGTGGCGGGTGGATTAGGTGGTGAGTGTTTTGATTAAGTTGATTATTTTAATTAGTTACTTTCTTTTACCAGTTTAGTATCTACGTATCTTATCTTTTAATTTGAGAATTTCACTCCAATATTTTTTTACTAGTAAGTTACTAGTAAGTTTTTGTGGTGCCAAATTAATTCTTAATTCAATTTCAACTAAATAAGTTTATTTTTCAACATTAAATCACTATCAATAAACATTAAGCTAGTCCTCTCTAAGATCAATAAAATCCGAATCATTTTAACAGCCGCTTAATAAAACATTTCATCTCAAGAATGCATCCAAACTGCATCCAATACACCAACATAGAACGAGGCGTGAAACACGCATCCGGAATCATAATTCCAAAATAACCATCCCTCGTAGCATCCCTGCCTCTTTTTTGGATAAACCGGAATCCCCTGTTAATTCCCAAGATAGACATAATTTGGAATTGGATCCATCTATCGTGGCTGCGCCAACCTCCGAACAAAAATAAGTTAGCGGCCCGCGTTGTTCCACCGATTTATGTGGCCGAAAACAAAGACTGCTTTATTATTCTGTACAAGCTTTTTGTCTCTTGAAAATTGTGGAAAAATTACGTTGATAGCAATATTTTAAACATTGCGTAATAATTTTGTCGATGTTGATTGGATTATTCGGAACTAACAAAGTAAAGACAAGCAAATTTGTGTAGTACAACAACTCATTGATTTTAAATATTAAAGTTATCTCACTTTATGTGAATCATTCAGGAGGTTCAGTAAAGAAATCCTAATTTATATAGAACCCAGAAAAAAATTCAATAAGATGATTGCCCAGTTAATCATCAAATCAAATTTTTATGACTCTTGTGGCACGTCTTAAAATAATAATGAGGATTGTCCGCAGTCTTTGAAAACCAATGAATGAAATCCCGACTCAAAAGATCATAAAACGACTAGACCGACACTAGCCATCAAACAATTTATTTTACGAGCGATCCTTACGCTTAACAGGTCATAAAACGAGTCATAAACACCGACTCGTCCATTCACAAAATACTCTACTCAATGTTTACTTACCGTTTTAAATGCAAATACGATTACACAACACTTGTATGACAGTTTGGACTTGCAAATACTCGCAGCTAATTGTGAACCTTATGGTGACGTTTTAAGAACCAAAAACGTTTAAAAATACAATTCTGGTTCAAACATAGACTGATGTTAAGCAGACAACGCGCAGATATAAAGTATATACGCGTTTTTTATTTCACCTTTGACAGTTTAATCCAATTTGTTTCCTTATATCCCGCCCTGGGGATGGGGGAAGAAAATTTTGTCCAAATAATTGTTATTTCAAATTTTAAATTCTCTACCTTGTTTATCGGAGAAGGACGATACCCCAGGGGAGATTTTGTTTGTCATAAATATTTGACGTTTTTAATTCTGTTACAAAACAGACGTTTTAGAGTCCATTCTGTGTTTACTGTTTAGAATTGTAATAAAAGTAACAACTTCCTCCTTTGAGACATTAAGGCTGGAACTATTGCTTAGTTGCACAAGCAAACTACCGATAATGCCCCCATCTATCCTATAGATTACGCATTTTCGATATTCGCAAAGAATCGAACGGCGTATACGAAAAGTTAACCCGTAAGTGGCCACGATGGCATTGGAGGTCGGCCTAGCGATTCTTTTTATAGCCAACTAAGAAAATTGGCTCATTAATCTTTAAGATAAATGTCCAGCCACTATTCGGCCCATCTTATCAGAGCGAAGAATGAATGGAAGTGTGGATATAGATAGGTACCTAAAGAATTTTTTATCGCTCGAATTACGGAACTCTAACGATTTGAGACCGGTTTATTGTCGTATGACTGCTTTGGTAGCAATTCCACTTTCAGAATTGCCTTATTTTTTACAAGTCAGATATTAGAAAAGGTAGGTACATATATCTAAGCACGGCTTCGACTCACACGGAATGTAAAGAATGTACAATACTCGCAACGAGGCTCATCAATTATTTATGTGCCGTACTGATAAAGCCGACATTTCAACTTATAAATCAATCCATTGGAATAAATTTTCTACCATGGCAACGTCCGCGTAAACAACGGAGTAGCGACAAAATTTCCCGGGAGACAAAAAATGTGGGTAGGTAATTAAAAAGAAAAGAAGTTCTATTTTCAAGAAACAATCGCACGTCGCGCAAAAAGGAAGTCGGCGTCGCTAGGAACTGCGAGTTGAAAGTTGTGAACATAAATCCGAGGGAACGAGTTAACTGAAGTCCCAGTGAGTTGAACAAACTCGGTCGAGTTACACGCACACATGGCAGCCGTTTTTTTACCCGAGTTCCTTTTAAAAGTGGGTGTAGGGAGCTTCGGTTGTAGGTGTTGATTTATGTCTATTGAGCGCTACTTTAATGCAGCCTGTGCCGTCATACTCACACGCCACGCAATCGACGACTCCTTTCTTGTTTCGAACAAATATTTGGTTTCATTCGACATCTTATAATAAGGTATCATCCTCATTCCTTACTCGTTTAGTCTAAGCTTGAAAGATACATCCAATTTTCTCCGCTCTGAAAACAAAAAAGCAACAAATTAATGCAAAACAGAGCAAGAAATCTAGCAACACTAGCAACATTAGAGCATGCTAAAGTAACTCTTACCAAAGTGTAGCAGATAGGATACTTTTCTCATACGTCAGTGTATTCGCGACAAACATAAAGCACTCGCAACGTCTCCATCCACTCGCGCCGTCCTTATCTCTCGTGTTATCAAGCCTTGGCGCTGAAAAAGACGGGAAACAGTAATTGTATGCTGTGTTGCCAGAATGGACGTTTTCCCTGTTTCGGTACAAGTTCTATTATTTTTGAATAATTTTAAGGAAATTATTGAAAGTTTTAAATGTAAACAAAAAATGAACAACAAGAAACAAGGCTAACAATTATCCACGCATTTTTATTTTGGAATTAAAATTCGTTACATTGCATAAATATTTATAAATTCTACAAGCATAAATTGATAAACCGATTTTTATGAAACTCGGGTATGAGTAGGTTAGGTAAGTAGTATAAATTGCACAAATTGTTATTTTTAAAGAATATCCTGGCAATACAGCTTGTATGCGGCAGGTTTCGAGCTGGAAACTAAAGCACATTTTAAAGTCACAGCGACAATGGACCGCGCATTTCAAGTAAATCGACACTCGGAAATCGATAAGAGCGCGTCACTAGTGCTGCGAACGACACATTTACGATTAAAGTAGATTTATTGTACTGTTTAATCAAACTGCTATTCTTTAGCTACAACCAAATATAGATACCTAATTAGAAAAAAAAAACAGTTGCAATTCATAAGTTTCACAGAATATCAAATAGGTACATACAAATTTCTAAACATTTTTACTATCTGAAAACAATTAATTGCTTAAAAAGAAATAACTAAATTATATGAATCATTACTTAAAATATGTATTGTCATAAGTACATATATTCCCTTTTAAAAATCGATAAAAAAACACATCTAGTGATGTGTCACGCCACAATTCCGTCAGGATCGATGTTTTAGAGATAGGCTCAAGTATCACCGAATCTCGCATTCGATCATTTCGGTTGTTTATACAAAATGTATTCCGTTGGATATTGGAATGAGTGGTGGGCTAGTGAGGCGATAAATCGTAGTGTCGCGACATGTCCCACGTCGGGTTAAAAGCTCGATAACCGGCACACCTCCCTCCAACAATAAGAACCTCTTTGTTTTTATTTCAGCGAACCTCGACCGGCGAGGCCCGCCAAGGATTTTATGCATAAAAATATCGATATATAATTGCTTCATTACGTCCCTGGGTTGCCGAGTAAAATATGTGGGAGTTGTATACAGGTGGTTGCATTTATTGATGCAAAGTTATAAAAAAAAAAACAGAGTAAAAATTTGATTTGTCACTTGTATGTTGTGTTACTGTTTGAGATTAGTTTTGCATTGCCGGCACCTTTCCAGTCAAAATGAAAACATTCCATTTTTGTGTAGAAAAAATTTATACAAAAAAGACAGCAGTGAATTGTTTTCTTTGATCAAAACCACTAAATTTAGACAAATTAACGTTTGGAAACATTTGTGGCTACTTTAATCACAATAAATAAACAGCTTTAACTTTTCTGAGTCATTAGTATTCGTCTTATTATACCACATCTAGTGTCTTTGTGCACTACACCGCCCTGTTTATCACGGTCTTGGCAAAGTTCCCTCTAAATCTAATTATCTAGAATACCTAAGTGTCTTTTACTGAGAAATAAAATTTCCGGTTTCTGATAGAGTGGCCTTTAGTACTAGTAAAACTGTTAGGCTCGAATAATTACGCTGTTAGTGCTTACATTAATAGACCTTGCCGACATGAGTTTAGTTTTAAGTATACTCAAGTACTTACTTATGAAGTTTATTTAGATCACTTTTAAAAAACAGGGTATCTTTATAAGGAGTGAGATTTTACTTGTAAATTTTATTATTTTTAAAATCCTATTTGATAGTTTGATAACTTTAGTATTGATTCCTTTGATTACATATTATATCAACCTTTTTTAAATGTATTTCCTGCTATAATCTATACTAATATTATAAAGCTGAAGAGTTTGTTTGTTTGTTTGTTTGAACGCGCTTATCTCAGGAACTACTGGTCCGAATTGAAAAATTATTTTTGTGTTGAATAGACCATTTATCGAGGAAGGCTTTAGACTATATAACATCACGCTGCAACTAATAGGAGCGAAGAAACAATGGACAATGTGGAATAAACGGGCAAAAAAACGGAAAAATTCATCTTTGAGGGCTTCCGTTGCGTGCTGCAAAAACGGTTCAAGCCATGGGTAACAGCTATAATTTATAAAGCTGAAGAGGTTGTTTGCAAAAATAAATATGATGCCTAAAATAACTACCTATTCCACGCGGACGAAGTCGCGAGCACAGCTAGTCTTAAATATATCAGTGTGGCGTAGAATAAAAGAGGTGTTATTCACCAATTTTATTCTACTTTCTATTCACAAGTTTGTTGATTTTTTTGTTTGAATATATTTATGAAAACAAATGAACACCGGCATTTTAACATTTAATCATTCGAAACATGTAATAATAATCAATAAACCAGCAGCGTTTGCTTAATATAGGTACGGTTATTTTGGCTGACTGGTGGTGAGTGAAACCGCAATATTTATTTATTAATGCATCAATTAATTTTACATCCACCTGTATATATCCAAAGCGAGTTCTTGTGTCTGTCTGTTCCCGGTGTCGCTATCGTTGTATCGGCTCTGCCAGGGCTTTGCTTTATGGTGCCAGCTCCGGTGTAATATTTCATGGGGATCGCACGCCGTGTATCATTCCGAACCACTTTTTAACTTTTCAAACGTACCTGACCGTCTGTAATGAACGGAACAGTTGATAAAATATTCAAATTCCAATTTCGAATTTCGAAAATAGAATCTTTGTAGGCGTTTTTATCTTTTGCATGTTGTAATTGGTTACAGACTATACAAAACAATATGGCTCTGCACTTTTATCAATCTAAAATAGGCTCATGAAGCCGTTTTTGCCTCAAATATTAGTTATTTTTTCATAAAGCAGCTAGTATTTATTAATCAGTTCGTTATCCTTAGTAATAACAAAAGTATCGTGTCATGAAATACTAAAGTACTTTGCTTGAAGGCTTGAAATTAAGCGGGCGGCCGCGCCTGCGCCGCTTGTCAGTTATAATTGGCTGAAGTTGTCGACCGGCTCGTTGTTTTTTTTTGCTCTTTCTCCCTCCTCCATTACTCTTCGTCTCCCTCGAGAGACGTAAATTGCGCACACAAGCCGTGGAAACAAGCATTGATGTGACGTATGAATACGGGAACATGCGCGCTGTATTAAAATTTAAATTGAGAATGGAATTTCTAACCTTGCTAAATGAAACACGATTTCGAATTAGGGTGTGATGAAGGTGACCTTCTGTTGTTTTTATTCTTTGCTTTGTTATTGGAAATTTTGTAACAATTATTTATTATTATTTTTCTGGCGTTTATTTTATTCTCTCGTTAAATTTATAAAATTTAATTTTATTTTCACTTGTTTAACTTACATTTTAAAATACCTACCGTACGCTTAAACAGATATTACAGGTGCCGTATGATATCATTCATTAGCACATTTGATTACTCTTAGGAATGTTAGTTATGATTTTTATAGCAAGCAATATAATGTTTACTTACCTTATAAGAATTATTTATGGGATTATACAAGTGAGAATATTATTTCATAAGCGCTAAAGTACTAAGTGATTCAAAGTAGGGGTAGAATTAGAGCGGAACTGACCCCCAATCTCCGCTTCCCTGATTATTACTAAGTGATTGTTTATATCTAACTGTAGGTATATATTCTAGAATGATCTGTCGTTGTATTTGTTTTGAAATTGAAGCCATTTTTAAATAAAAATGTACCTACTAAAATGGTGTAGCTTGTTAGTTTACAAATCTGGTGCATTCATTGTTGTGCACAGACTCGGATTCTCTTTACATAATTCATACATAATCTGTTTAGCATATCGACAAGGTGACATGTGTTGCATTTTGTATCGAACACTGTTTTTATTGTTGCTTTAATGAGGTCTCTACGTGTTTGGCAGTCTTTTGTTTGTTTTATTGATGTATAACACCCACTATATACAATATTTTACAAATTAATATTGGCCGTTGGTGAAGTGTTAGGTATTATAATATTTGGTTCCATAATTTTAGTCCATTTAAGGTAGGTTTAGTTTTATAAATTGAGATACCTACTTTTAAGTATTCAAAAATATAGTGTTAAGTAAAGGATTTACATATAAACTTTAGTTCATTCACATTCAAACATAGATTCATATTATACGTAGATACAAAAATAAATGACGTATTTATTAAAATTGTTAATACATTACTTTTTACTGTACAATAAATACCTTGTTATCGAAGCCTTGAGTTAATTGCATTGACCGATATTTGTACCTAAACCGCAAGAGATAAAAAAGTCGGAAAAAATATATTTTTGCCATCGGTCTCCAACCAGAAACTTAAAAATAAAGTCTCTTAGACACAATACAGGCAAAATAATTACAAGTCTTGCTTTGTCACCGCAATTTCTTATCAAATTTAACTGCTGACTTCGTGAACTTTGACTGATTTGCAGTTTGATAACATGACCAGTTTGAGAAGAGCTGTGCTTTCTATCTTTTATTTTCAATACAGAGGATAAAATGAGGTCAATTTTTATATAAAACAATAAAGAGTAATGTAATTTTAATACAAATATAAATTATATGGATTACCTATATATACCTACTTATGTAGAATCAGAACTGTTAGCATTATGGTAAGCATAATGTTGTAGTAGGAACTATTTATCCAGATTTATTTAATTTTTATACCTTTGCATAATGTATTATAATTGTTCATGACATTTATGTAGGCCATCTCCCGTTCCATTTGTTTCCATTATTTCTCTCAAATCTTTGCATTCGACAACTTCTTTGATCCTGAAAAGCAAATTAATCTTTTAATAGGTAACTAAGATAGTCGATAAAAACTTCCTGTGTGATGGTAAGCGACATATCTAACTAGGAAGTAATTTTAGCAATTAGATAACTAAATATTTGTAGGTATGTGAGTAGGTACGGGTCTTGATATATTGGCTAGCGGCAGAAATGGTGACAGATCAAATACAGTGACTGACATTATCACAACTGACATTTTATTGTTTATTTAATTGTCTTGATTTATGTAATGTTTATGCATTAATTTTAGAAACTTAATTGCCTGTTTTGTAATTGCTGATAGATAAATCAATGATGAATTGTTGGCCTGATAAGTTAAGAGAATCGGTTCAACTTTGATGTACTCGTATTGCATATTATTTATACATCTATAGGTACTCATGGGTACTTAGATAAACCTACTTTTTTATGTTCACAAACACGTGAATTAAAATATTTATTCCTTTTTGAGTTTAAAACCCATCATTTTACATCAATAATTCGCTTCTATTATTTATACATCTATAGGTAGGTACTCATGGGTACTTAGATAAACCTACTTTTTTATGTTTACAAACACGTGAATTAAACATGTATTCCTTTTTGTGTTTAAAACCCCTCATTTTACATCAATAATTCGCTTTAAATTAATACTATTTAAGTATCAAATACTTTGCCACAAATCTACCATGCAAATACCTACTTCTTTAATTGAGATGATTAATTATGATGATGAGACGATTATAATCGTGTATCAAACACTTTATATTAATTATAACAGCAATTGTACACGAAAGCAATCTAATAAACAAATACTAATTGTCACTACAGTCAATAAACACTTATCTAATGTATCCTCACCTAGGTCCATAATTCAGCACAAGTCTATTATAGCTATGCAAGCTATTAGTGTATTTAAGCGGAAACAAATTAATGGCAAGTCTAAAATCAATGATACAGAATAATGGCTCCATTTGATACATTGTTTTGTATATATTAATCGCACTTCTAATGTACCGATAACTGCTCGCCCATTGCATATAATTAACACAGCTCTAATTGCCGTGGAATACCTTCAACATAATTCATTTACAGCCATCATTATTGTTGTCTAATGATTAATTTTAATTAGGTGTTTATTTGTAGATAATTAACATTTTATTGCGCGAATATTTGCCCAGTTATTAGTTTAATTAGCAAGATTTGACTCGTGTCGAAACTCGGGGCTAATTAAAGGTATGTACACATCTATTTCACTGCAGTAGTAACGGAGCTCGCGTGCTTTTCAAATAAATTATATAAAACACTTGCATACGCTGAATTTTAGTGAGTGAAATATGCCAAATACTGTTTCATTAGGAAATTTTTGTCGCGCGGTATTTGTGTGCGACCGCCGCGACTGTTGGATTCTCGCGAGTTAGGTAAATGCAAAAGATCCAATTTAAATTCGACAAAAACAGTATCCTGGGCTTTCTCCGATCAGTCACGCTTCCCTCCAATAAATCTCGCGAGATACCCGCCCTAGTGCCGCATAAATAACGTGGATCTTGTTAAAACTTGCGGGGTAAAAAAACTCTTACGTTTTCCGCCATTTTAAGGCGCTCCCTCTAAGGAGGCTATCATAAATATGCAGATATGCCCTCACCTGGGTTAAATCCACCAAATTTACCGCAGCCAATTTATAGTGAGCAATAGAAATATTGTAAATAGGTTTAACATCCCGCGTGCTGAAAATTTCGTCGCGTGCTTTCGCATAAGCAGCGCTCTTTTGTCTCTCTCTTTCGTCTTGTGTATTCAGACCTTTACGAGATTTATTGCGCACTGTTAATGAAGTTTTTCTTGACAAACGCCTTTGATTTATTGTAATCAATTAATTTTAAATATATTTTTAGGTTTGATGAAACGCAATAGCGTTGGATAATTGGTGCTGGGGCCTCTAATGACGCCGATGTCTATTTGATGGTCAGTAATGACGGATAATGCAGTTTAGGTATAGATAAAAAGGTAGGTTATGTATCATTTCATGATAAAGTTAATTCCTTAGCTTAGCAACAGATTAAATTTTAATTATTTAATTATAATAAAATTATAGGTATTATATTTGATGGTCATACATATGTAAATATTTTCACATTACGAATAGTAAGGTAAATTTTTTTTTATGTGTGATGGCAGCACTGACAGCAGAAAAGTACCTAGATTTTATTATATTAAATCCTCGTATAAATTTAATATAAGCTGAGCAGCACATAACACACTTATCAAAGCGATTTACACAAGTCAGCAAGAGTTTTGCAACTCCCAAACGCAGGTGTTAAAACCGTATTATGCCGAACAAACAAGAGTTAAGCTTCAGCATTTCGGCAGACCATAGCTCGGTAAAACGGTCGAAGATTAGCCGGAGGACTTGGCAATATTAATGCTGCGGGCTAAATATCAAATGCTGTGAACCTACGTCATCATTACACAATAATTGGGTTCTAAAATTTGCATAACAGTGTGGCTGTAATACTTGTAATGTCGGCTCTTTCGGATGGATACAAATTGGTGATAATGGGGCTCGATCAATGGATTTGGAATTGAAAATTGTTGGACGATGTGTAATTTAATTTGTTTAGGGAACAAAGATATTTCTTTTAAATTTATAAATTTTATTATACCTACCAGCAATTTAAATGATAATGCAAATTAGTTTAATCGAGACTGTGTCACTGTATAAATGACGGAATTAACAGAAAAAAAAACATTGGTAAGTATATTCATTATATAAATTACAGACAGCGGCGGTTGTTTAAATATTATTAATTTGGCTTGCAATAATAATAATACAAGTACCTACTATCTCGTCTCAATGTAGCGCCTGGCTTCGTGTGAGATAGTGGTAGTGTGCCAAGTTTTTCTCTAAAGTTAATCAATAAACTGGAGATATCTGAACGTGCAAGTGTTATTATAAAGCAGAATATCTGCACGCAATAATAAATTCTGCTGCTAGATTTAATATAATTTGATTGTATTTTATAGACATAATTATATTTTTAATACCTACTGCAGTATCTCCAACTATTTACACTGCGCGTAGTGCGTGCGTTTATTTCTATTTTTTCTGGATTAATTAATAATAAAAAAGTTGTGTTCGTGGACAAAAAAATCGTGAAATGAATGTTTGGTTAATATCCCAAAATGTTTCCAATTTGTCGTTTTAATTGGACAAAGTTGACGTCATTATTTTTATGGTACTTCAGGGACAATTTTCAACTTTTTCCAACTCCCGTGATCAGTGAGCGGGATGATAAATAACCCCAAAAATAAATTGCGAAACGTGTCTCGCCTTAAAACAGGCGAATTACGTTTTTGAATTTATAGTCTGTGCTCGTAAACGGTTCGGAACTCCGTGACGTAGATTACCTTGTTTATCCCTTGATAATGCTGCTTGCAAACTTTGACAATTTTAGTGACGTAGCTATCCCGGCCGGTCTGCGTTTTCGTTAATTCTGCGTACGCCCGGGCCGCACGAATTTGCATTTTGCACGCGTGATAAGTGGGCCGGATTACACGGGATTCCCACCAACAGCCTCTGTTTGCTCTGAAATAAAGGGCTGTTAAACTTTTTTCATGGTAATTTGGGTCACCTTTAGAAGAAACGATCGCTGTAAATTTGTTTAAGTAGGCTTAGGTCCGGCCCGTTTGTTTAGATTAGAATGAAACATGCATTAAGCTAATTTGATTAATTTGGCTTTTCGGGTCATATAAGTAAAGTTGGTGGGAGCGATGTTTTTGAAACTAGGTACCTAAATAATGTCCAGCCCGGAACTTTGTCGGAAGTCGGTGGTATTTTTCCATGGCGTGATTAATGAAAGCAACCACATAGCAGTCCCGGCTGACTTCCAAAATTTTTCCAGTAAATCTTCCTTTTCGTTGCGCTTCTTTTGCCCGGCGAAGACTTGGCACCGTATATTATCTGTGTAATGCAAGCGCTGCACTGTAGCTGGGTAAATACCGGCCGTATACTATTCTTAAAGAGTCGAGGAAGTATTGTGGAAGGCATCTATTTCGCTAAAACCTTGCTGCCGACTTGAACATTATTCCACGCTCTCACATTCATACCGACTTCTCATATTTAGCTCGCGACTGTATTTGAATATCGAGATACTTAATAAACATTAGCTTATTCATGAACTCGTTATTAGAGGCAAATATTGCTATTTTGATCTTGAGACGTAATGAAATGTTTTGGCAAACGAGCTGAAAATAAATTTAAGAGTGAAGCATTGAGCCAGTGAAATGAAAACATGCTATAAATATTGTGCACAAAAGAAGTGGAGGCGCTTTCCCCACATTGTTTAAGAATATTTGTAGCTTTAGGTATATTTTCACTATGCACTTATTCATCAGAGAACTATTTAAAATTCACAAGTAATATTGCTATGTTTAAGTTTCACCATATAGCACCATCTGAGAACAAGTTTCTTGTGATAAACTCACAAGAAATTTCTGAATGTTTGACTGTATTGCATTTCAGAAGTGTGGAGGTACTATTCCTACAAATATGGTAGTAAAGACAAAAAAAATTTTGATTATGCTCAATAAATAAATAAATAAATAAATTACTGAAAATACTTTTGAAGCTGACTCAACTTTTCTGTATACATTTTTCCATTTAATACGGTATGTGTAAGGGTGTTCATTAAAATTTAGGAATAAACATTGAATAACTATAATGATGTATAGGTTTGCTACTTCTTAGGGACCTTAGTAGGTTAGGTAAGTATGTGTCTTAAACTTACCTACAATAACTTTAACAAAACCCAAATAAAATATGTAAGTAAATTACAAATCATAATTCAAATTGATATTAAAGAAACATATAAGGACATATTTATTCCAACATCTTTGTAAGCATATACCTACCTACTTTTAACTGAATTTAAAAACCATTTTGCTGTACCTAGGTACTTAGGTAGGTATTTCACCCGCGCATGCGCCGTCGGAATCAAAACCCGTCGGTATCATGTTAGGAAGGAAAAATACAGTAAAATACTACAAATATATCAATTTCTCCGCACAAATAATTATAAAAACGTCTTTAATACTTTATGTGCCTAAATATAACAAGGATTTTATGTGGATAAACAACAGTATGAGTCAAAAGGTTTACAATAAAAAGTCTATCAATTTAGTCAGCTAAATTATTGTAATTTTTACTTGATCCATTAAAATGTTTGTATGTTTCATATCCTACAAATATACGAAATTATTAGATTTCAAGAATATAATCGGTATAAACCTTTTTATAAGCAGAATTCTAGCTGTCGTTTCCTAATTAGAATATTGTGACATTTCTGATAATTCGGCACAATTTTTAAACTAGTACGACTTTAAAATTAACGTCTTACACCAGACAAACTTAATTGCTAATAGAAATATCATCAAAAGTGATTATTTTCCTTTGAAATAACCAATAAACCTTGATACATAACCTGAAGATAGGTTTCGGCTTTGTTTGCCGCGTCCTGTCACTCATTTATCAACATTTCTCCACGAAATACGCTCACAAACATATAAATCACACCTAAAATACCTTAAACACAACAAATCCCACTGATTTTACGCATAGTTAACGTTAAAAACTACAGAAAACATTAGAAAATCACGCAAAAACAATACGAAAACACAAAGCCGTGATGCGCATTTGTTGATACAGAGGGCGCTGTGGTGGCGTCATTCAATATGGCGATGGGTAGCCGCGCTGTGATTGGTCGGCCGGCCGAGCGGCATGAAGTTGGTTCGGGTGAGCGAGCGAGGAGGATTTATGTGATGTTATGGCGTCGATGAAAGACGGAGAATGTGTCGGGTCGGGAGTAGTTTGTATGCTGTCGGCGTTCGGGACCGGTTCGTTTGAGGCGTTTACTGAGCGAGCGTATGTGCTTGCTATGTGGCAGGGGTGTAGCGTGGACCGCGCAGAGATCTAGATTTGAATGCGCGCTGCGAGCGTTTTTAAAATTGGAACGTTTTATTATTTTAATTTAATAATTGTATTTATTTTGATAAAATGAAATTTAAATGCTGTCGAATTAAAATGTTGTTGAATATTTGTATATTTTTATTATAACGTTAAATTATCCATGTACCCATGTAATTATTTATAAAATAAATAAGTATTTCCAGAAATTATAAATTGATTAAAACTTTTAGTGTTAGTTTTCATACTAAATTGTTATTTTTTGTTACAGGTAAGGAAGAGATAAAATACAAACTTCAAACAGTGTAAGTATTTTGGGAACATAAGCAGGGATTGAATTGAACCTATAATAAAATTATGAAATAATGATTTGTAAATATCGTTAACTTTATCAATAAATTAGCCCGCAAATGAGTTCGTATCGAATGATGTTATTTAATTTGGTGCAAATTTTACAAATTCCAAAATAATGCAAAAGGGAAAGTCAAAATACCTTAGGCAACAGCAATTGACATTAAACGAAAGAAGATAACATTGTTAAGAAATTCCTTTATACAAAACTACTCTTAGTTAAAATTGTGTGTTATTATAAAAAAAATGCAATGTAGGAAAGTAACAATATAGGTACTCAAGAAATAATGACTTAAATGCGATAAATAAGGAAATAAAATAACTAACAGATAAGTCACTTAGACCCAAACTATACTTACCATTACTTTTGAGAGAAAGATGTAATACTTTTTTGATGCAATGTTTTTGTACCTAAGTATTTGTAGTCTACCTGAGACTGCTGAGACTAACGTAATCTAAAGTTTTGAAGATCTTCCTCGACCTGATATTTCCATTTTTTTTTTTAAATAAAAAAAAAACAATTACGATATAAAACATGCATCCCAAACCAACCATAAAGGCTTAGATAAATTCATTTTCCCATGTAACTAGTAATAAATATGGTAATTCTACACTATTACGCCCTTATGTCGCCTTCCATCGAGCGAAAAAGATATCACAAATTGCACTGCGCAGTACTCTTTTCAGTCATACAGCCTTCAGGCTACCCCACTGCAAACTTAACTTTGTTATCTCGACGCACGGTCGTAATTTTTTCTATCGAATTTATTGAGTTACGTCGTTCTAGAGTTGGTGTGTAGTTTTATCGACCTACGGCTACTACTAACCTAATAAATTTCGGTGTTTCGTTCAGTGAATCCGCTCGCCGAACGAATGCATCGTCCCAGATACGAATGTGGGATTTGACGGGATTTATTAACGCTGAAAGCTATTGTGGATATTTGTCTATGCGGAACTGTATGTGATAAGGAGTTATGGACATTTGTTTTGGATAAGTTTTTATTTGCATAGGTTTAGAGTTGCTGACGTATAAAAGATAAATCAATAAATATAATAAAAAAATATTTCAGGACATATCTCACAGCGCCATCTAGCCCCATACTAAGCTTACGCTATCATGATATTGATTGATTTAAATCTGGAATATTTATCAATAAGAGATATTTTTAAATAATTGATATATGTTCGATAAACCATCAAGCATGACAGTAGCTTATTTACAGAAGTTTTAGTATTGTACATGCGCTGATATATTATCACTCAGTATATAACAGCTGCATAAAATGTGTAGCTCAGAATAAAAATAATTCGGCTTCACAAATTCTCATCAACAAGAAGTCATGAATTTACTATCTTGAATAAAACAAAATAGATTATCTACTCATTTTCATCTGTAAACCGCTATTTTGATATACTTTTCTACCAGGGATCATTGTGTTAATAATGAGTCAAACAAAAACTTGAATCAACAACATAGGTACTAGTAGTCGATTACTTTTATATCAGAAGCTATTTATTATAATAGACACATAAACAGTCGTAGAATAAACAAGTTAAACATCTGGTCATGGGATCTCTGTAGTGCACATCAATAACAGTCGAGCGAACAAGCCCGCTCGCAATGGATCTCTTAATTAACAAAACACAATTAAAATATAAATCTCGTGTACGACTTCATCTGCAAAATGAAAACAATCAAAACCAATATTTAATTGATGGGCAAACCTTAATTAACTTGTAGTTCGGCGGCGGTTCCAAAAGCCCCTCGGATAAAAGAAGCCATCTGCATTTCGGTATTCAAATTATTCTCCAAACGTGTTCTCCGTTCTAACACAGAGGTCGCTAGCGAATCATTGCATCGCACTCACTCCTGCGCAGGTCGGGTGCGAGAGAACGGCGCAACCCTTTAGGACCCTCGACCCGACGCCAATATGCCATATCTCATATGCTCCGACAATAAAACCGTATAAAAAAACTCACGTCACAAAAGTTTGCCTAAACTAACCTCGTTAAGAGATATCTGGATAAAAGAATACCGTTTTTCAGTATCATCACGATTGTGAGGACGATCGGATAGCTCGGCCCGCGGCGCGACTTCAACTAAGTACAAAAATATTTCTAAATAATTGTTGTTATCTCCGAGTTACGGTTTATTACGCAAGTGCAGAGAAAGTCGGTTTTGTTGCAACGCTCGAACAAAAAACAAAGTTTTTTGAGTTATTGTTCGGGAGAAAGTCGCTATTGTTGGGGTTTAAAAAAGCTTTATACCTGCGAGAGAGCGGGGACTGTAAACAGCAAGCGTTTTTAGTGTCCCAAAAGTCCCGTTATAGATCGCGTGTGTTAAAAAGTGTAGTGACGTAATAGGTGAAACAAGAGACGTTCGCAGCGCTTCCCGCCAGGTTGTAGGTATTCATTTGTCATATCTAATGCTATATCAGATTAAAGTGGGTGACACGGCCGTGGTAAAATGGAGTTTTCTCCGAAAAAAGTAATTGAGCCTGACACGTTTGAAAATTTAATCTCACGGTCGTGTACATACCTACTCCTGTACAGTGTTTGCGAAAATTAACGTAGCAGCTTTTTTAGGCAATTTGTTTCAGGCAATTTATGTGACACGGTGTTGGTAGGACAAAGCTGTAAATTATTCATGTTCAAATTCATTGTGCCTCCGACATTGTTAATTAAAGTTCCGTGAATTTATGTACATACGCACCTAACCTTAAATTAATTGTTGTATGGCCATGATATAAACCATTTATGTTTTAGCTTTTGATTCCAACCACATACATAACGTTAAGTTGAAAGCTATTGATTTTTATACAGTATAGGCTTGCACTTTATTGTATTCTTCTTGATATGATGAAGTGTAAGTATAGACAATGAATGTGCAATGCCTTGCGTTTAATAAATAAATTAGTTGAACGGGAGTTCAACTTCTTTGATTCTATACCAAATCTGATTGATTAAACTACTGTGTTCACAAACTATATACCTATATTATATTATTAGTCTTTACCTATGAAATTAAACAAACACAAACGACACTAGCGCATTTTAATTTATTTTTATTATTGTCTTAATACTAATTTACCTACATAAGTTTTTTTATATAAGTATATATGTTATTTTGTGTAATATGTATTAATTAGTGTAGCCCTAGCTCGTATATATATTGTATATATTTTATATATTTATTTCATTCCTTCCACTACCAGTATGTCTAATTTAAAATTTTGTTCCTCTTTGTATACCTACGTCTTTGTCTTTGTTTGTTTTCCTGCCTTCTTGTGCGTGCGTGACGTCACAGCCAGCCCCAACGGAAGACCAGCGCTGGTTGCTTCCACACAACCAGCATTATGCTGAGTTGGGGCTGTGTTGTGGCAGATTTTTATGTTTGTTTATTATGTTTTTACTCCTGTGTGTTCTTCTGTTAAATCTGTCACAATAAATGTTTTCTTTCTTTCTTTCAAATTGCCGATTTGTATGACGAAATTGAGAAACAATCCATACAATCATTTTTAATGTTTGTATGGAAATGTCTGAACAGATTTAGATGCAATTGATAACTATAGTTAGATGGAAAAAAAGCTATGCACTGCGTATATCAATTTCTCAAAAACAGAGTATATGATAAAAATATACCTAGTTATAGTAGTGAAACCGACGACACATTGAAAGAGGTGTTTTCAATGACTTCCCTATAAGTAATATGCACTAGTAATACATTTTTTTTTATCTAAAAGGTACGTATAATTTAACAATTGATACAAAAAAAATTGTATTTGGATAAAATATAGCTGTACGTAAAAGTTACAAACAGATTAAAATGTAAAAAAAACGGCAATTTCATAGGTAAAGACAACTTTTATTAACTTACAAATAAAAACATTGCATACAAACAAACAAAATAAACAAGCGATCATTAATAACCACTCTATTTCTACACACAACCACACACACTAACAAAACAAACACCGTCGGTCCTGCGGTCTCATATCTGGCCAAAGGAAGTCTCTAGTGGTTCGCAAGAACAACAACAGAACATGTTGGATGTCTACGCACAGACAAAGACGCTTAATTAAACTAGCGGAGCGGGGCGAAACGTAAGCATTTAATTTATATGCCTGCAGTAAACTCCGCGGCTGCTTCTGTTTTGGCTTAAAGGTATAAGCGGAGCGATAAAAACAAGTACCTACCTACTTAAGTTCGTATTTGAGTGGCATACTCTATAGTGTCAAAGTTTAAGCCGCCTCTAAAATGGCTTAACGACTGCCGTACTATGACAAAAAATAAAGTGATTAATGGAATAGATGGTACAAAATTTATCAATGTACCTAGTATATTATAGATAAATGAATATATTAATACAACTTAAGTTCACGTTTAAATACACAACTAATAAAATAAGCAATGTCTTAATGAATAACTCGGCGAAAAATGGTTTAGTTAGTGCGATATATTTAAATAGATAGAAGTGGTCTAAATTAATCCATTTTAAGTACATACATAATTTTTATTTACGTTTTGTTATTTCCAGCATTTGGTGATTAGCGAACGCTCGTAGCAATTTCGCTACGTAGTGCGTAGTACGTCGTAGCGTCGGGCGTAGCACTAATATGCAGCATTTAATTTAGCAACAAAGTATTGTTCTCATAAACTACACAATATTAGGATAAAAACTATTTATTTGCTACAATATTACATTTATTTACATACATTAAGCTAAGCCATAATGAATCGCGTTACGCTTGTGGCAGAAACCGTAGCAGTTTCCTTGAATCCGTGGAAAAACTCGCCTTTGTTGAGCACAGGAGTAGAATAAAGTATTTTAATTACGACTCTTACCATCGACTTAAGAGTTAATTAACTTAATAGTAAATAAGTAAATTTACACAATTTTTGTTGGTTTATATTAAACTTCTTATCATAGAAGTTCCTGTTCGTAATAATACCTATTATTGTCAGTTAAAAAATATATAAACACAAATTTATAGCAATTAAAATAAAAGTTAATACGTGTAGAAATAGGACCAGTAGTATAGAGTTTTTTTATAGAGCAAAACACAAAATTTTCAACCCAAAAAAAAAAACAATATGAATTACAAAATTGCCAATAGTATCAACAGAAACAGAGTTATGTATTATGTTCATGCAAAATACTTCATTCACAAGATGCAAACCCAAAGTTTGTACATAATTGTTATTCCCGAAGGTATCATATAGTTGTGGCCACGAGTCCTGCAACTTAGCCGTATTTGAAAGCAAATAAACATTTTAGCTCCTGCCAAAATAATAGTTTTATAATATTCTGAACGGTTTACAAGTTGATTTGATATTACAGCCCAATAAAATTTTGTTTTTCCATCATTTTTGTTGAATTTGATGTACTTTTCAATGACCAATTGTATTGAAATAGATAGACCTAATAACAATTCTATATTTTTTCAGTGCTCATAATTTTGTTATTTAAAGAAACATTATATAACTAACAAATATTGCTGACGAAAAACCAATAAAAACTACCAAGCACATACTCTCCACGCAACAAATTCACAAGCGCCCAAACGAATATGTACGTTATACGATTATTACTAGAGTCGAAAATGCGATGACAAACAGGTCCAATATAATACTGGCTTTAGACATATTTGAATATCTCTAAGCGGATCGACCATCGGCCATTGTTGGTGTCTCCGAGACTCCCAGTATGGAGTTAATTAAACTGGATGCTGAAGATCTACAGGTATTTAGAAGATGGCCCGAATAGGCGAGATTATTGGACCTCGAGAGGTGTTGAATACTGAATTGGAGGGTCTATAAGGAGTTTATTAGCTTACTCTGTTGTTCAAATAATAAGGGTTGTTGGTTGAGTTTGTGGACTTTGCGGGAAAGAGGGACGTTTTCGTGAATACAAGTGTAAGAGTTTAGTAAGATATTTTTTACCAAGCTAATTCTGATCTGAAATGTTTCTTAAAGGAAAGCGGCGAGTTTCATCGTTTTAATTATGTATATCATACCAAATCGATTGGTCAATTGAAATGGATTCTTTACCTATATGTCTAATAGATAAAGATTTTTCCATTATTCCTCCATCGTAGAATTGATTTTGCTTCCGATTTTTTAACATTTGGGTTTGCACTTGACCATAGTTTGATGGTACATTAAATAAATATCTCTCAAGCAATCTCATTAACCAGTAACAACAAACTTTACCTATCTCATAAGTTAGCACTCTAACTAGAGGATGAATATTGTATATATTAAAAGACACAATAGTATCTCTGTCGTCACTACAGCGAAGTTGGTTCCCAAACGGGACATCGATCCCGAGCAGTTTGCCGTCTGGCGATATGCCACATCCAGTCCAGTCAAAGAATTTAAAAAGTTACTTGAAGTTTGTGTAAGATTTTATTCTATTTCAAAATTGCCGTAATTTTGAAACAGAAACAGTGAATTGTGTGGGACTATTCTAAATTTGAAATTTTTGGCACATCAATGAAGCTAAATAGATAACTTTTTATACAAAATAAAACAATCGTTTTTCGTCATCACATATACACTCAGTGAACCGCTTAGATTGTATCTACTTACATTTATTTATTAACTCTAAAACTTATTCACGCATCAACTGCCCCGAATCTGTAGTAAGCACAGAATAACTATTTATACTGGACCCCTTTCAGATCGGTCGGTTTTCCCGACCTAACTGTACTACACATTTCAACGTGACTAGATAAAGTCGTTTCGACCCGATAACATCTATCCTACTACCTTGTATGGTACAACTAACAATACGTTACATACATTTTTATAATGAAGTCCTGAGCGTATAAGTTATACAATTTGTGACCTATGGGTGGTCCTAGCGGTACTCCCGTGTTTACAAGCAAATAAATCTATCAAATTATTATTATTAAAAACGCTCATTTTAACTTTTCTTTATCATCACAGTGCTTAATAACCGTGACTTTATTTATACCGCAACACGTTAATAAACAATAAATTTTACGATGTGACGCTCGTTCAAACGCTTTTCTGTGTTTCACATAAAAATATGAATTTATTAGTGGTGGTAGAAAGGTGGCTTTGAAATTAAAATTAGAGTTTAAATAAAAGTTGCTATACGTGGAGAAGGGCAGATGCACTTGCGAAATAAAAAAGGAGTTGCAAAAGTCGACATGCCTCTTGATTAATACTTTAAAGGAAACTTGCGCTGGCCGCACTATGCAGACCGCAGTCGGCAAGTGCTGTATATAGACCTGTACATATGAAATATGCACTTCTCTGTATGAGCAACAACGACGGAATGAACGCTGGTTAATTTTCTCTTTTATATGAATGCGTTTATTTATTTAGTACAGTAACATTGTTTACTTCAGTTTTGAGTATTTTATCTATGTGTTTTTCCTAGAATAAAATATCTGTTTACAATGAGATTGACAACAAATAATACATTAAAATTATTAAGAACTCAGAACAGCAGCCAACATGTTTATGTAGTGTCTTATTTATTTAAACACACGTCAGGCTAAACGAAACTGTGAAAACGATAGCATCGCATGCATTTAAAATAAAACAAAGCTACGTTTATGTAAGAAACTCGTTAATACAATCCATTTAAACCAGGTGACGATATGATCAGGCCAAAGAAATACTCCAGTTTTACATATGGTCGAGGTAAAAGTAAGATACTCTCAGGAGTCGCCGCATAAATTGGCTCGTTCGTGATGCAGTACCTCGTTGAATATGTATAGGTACGCTCCCTTCCTTACTTCTCATTTTACTAATAGATTTCTCTTTGATTAAATTTGTATACGTTTTATTCATACGGCCGAGACCACTATTGTTAGCTGCCGGTCCATTTAAATCAATAGTTACGAGCGCAGGTATCATGAGAGCGCCTTTGTTTTTGCTCGCTAAAAATTAACAATTGAATAGCTTCTTCCAACTATCGATAATTTAAAAAAAAGTATAAATATGAATCATCACTTTATGAAAGAAACGGAATTTATGGCCACAATAAATGTTTCGCAATTCTCGGTTCCGAATTGATCGAGTATCGGCGATGAAAACAAAACCTTGATAAATGTTAAAAGTGAAACAATGCAAGGTCAATATTTGCCGGAGAGAAGAAACGTACCGATATTTTACGATATATAGACGAGGCGGAGGTTTTGATAACCTCTCCGTGCTCGGGAAACCAGTCGAAAGTTACTTAATAAAAACATACCTGTATTTAATTGACCGTCAAACACACGTGTAGTAGTCGATAAGTAAAAAGATATGAGAGTCACATTTAAATTATTCTGGTCTTGAGATATATTATGAGTAACCCTTTGGCATTTGGCGTGGAACCGGGTGGACGTGCATCGAAGTATCAGATATTTATAATGGCTTTATTAAGACAAGCCATCCGTTCTGATCTCACGCCCGCTTATTATTATAATTTAGACGTCTGCCTAAAGCTTTTGAATGAAGTCATCAGTGTAATATTTAGGTACAGTTTTTATCAGCTTACGATTGCCTTTGAATAAAATGTTGTTTGAGAGTTTTGTGTGTACCAATTAATATTCATAAGTGCTATAAAATTAAACTTAAAAAGAATTTCGCCATCGTAAATTCGTTGAAACACACTGCAAATCAGAGCTAAGGTTTGTTATGCAAAAATGCAGGCGAAGATTCCGTGACGCGAAGCCATGGCAGCGCCATGTTTATAATGTGTTTATACTTTTTGCCCTCCTCGTCTACACATGAGCTTGCCTTTCCTAACCGTATAATGACGTAAAATTAAAATATAAATAGCCAGACACATATTAATAGCACGACCTCGCTTCAAAATCTCGAAGTTAATGAGCCTGGTAACCTGGTACAAAAATAGCCCGGGAATAATATTTCAAGCTAATTAACCGTACTTAGAACTGATGCACGTTACGCAAGTTTCCAAAAGAGCCACTAATCTCACAAATGGTCATATTTACGAGCGCCTTACCTCATTGGAGACATTAAAAGTTTCCGAGCCATAACTGCGGAAAGTCTCAGCTCATTGTTCATTCGGAGTGCGTATATTGGAGTTGAAATTTGTAGGCGCACCGCTGAAAAAGTGTCAATTCATCATAGCAAAGCCCCGAGCTCTAGACCGGAGTCCCCCACATAAATCTCACTTCCATACTTTCGCGTGGGGAAAACGACTGCTTTATGAGATCCTTAAGGCTGTATGGATTTGGAAAAATATTTCCTCTGCGTGCTTGCCCCCGACAAATGAAGGAGCATTGGGCACATTAGAATGTGTGAAAGGGCCTATACTGCTTTTATTGTTATGCGAAGCAATTCGTTTAAAAGCTAGTGCGTTACGGTAGTACATACGAATTGCCTATTTGCTAATATTTATTAACCCCACAGTACCTTCCAAGGGTTTCTCCACGAGAAAAAAGTGATTTGATGTTTATGAGAGTGGGTGCTTAAATAACTCACTGTTCTTTTTCGAAGCGAGATCGGAAAGCTTTTGATGATTAACTTGGATGAGTCAGACGTTCTTATGAAACGTCATTAGATCTATTTCGGGCGGGTCGTGCTTCTCTGATGTTTGGAAACCCTCTGTAATCTTGATGTATGATTGTCGCGGTGTTTATTTAAAACGAGCCTCCCCGATGGTTATAAATTTGTAAAGAGATTTCTAATTTGAGAACTGCGGTTGGTGTAGCGTAATTGAAATGGGCGTAGGTATTCATTTACATTGATCGTACCTAAGAGCATATAAAGTACGCGCGGGCGGCGTCAGTGCAGTGCTCGCGAGCTTCCAGCGCGGGAACAAGGACCTCCCTGCCTCCCGCACCCCGCCCTGCGCCCGCGCACCCGTTTATCCGACCTGACGACATTTCCATTCCCCGCACGGAAATAGACATTTTAGGAGAGCGGCTGCATACACACAAGATTCCTCAGATAAACTTTATTGTGTGCTAATTCGCTATCTAGTTACATTGCAGCATCGGCCATACGCAGTCCGTTTTGCAATACACAACATACCTACAAGCTTGCGAGAGGATATCTCCGCAAAGCCCTGTTCCGTATAAGGAACACCAGTTAATTGGAAGTCTCGTGGGCGATTTGATTTGAATTGAATTAATTATGAGGAACGAGCGCTCACGAAGTTGAGCAGGAAATGCAAACGAGCCAGGAAAAATCACAGAAGGTTATTCGGTATTTCACCGTTACTATGGAGCCGCGCTTTATCTGGGCAGGGAGTTCAATAAACCAAGGGAGCCGAGCGCTCGCGACTGAATCGTCGAGAATTTATGCGACAAAATAACGCATACAGGTGTCGCGCGCTCGGCGCCCCTTCAAATGGCCGCGGAATAGGAACTTAAATAGGAGAGGGGCTCCTTAAGCTCCGCCACCGAAGCGTTAGACACGACCGATGGCCCGATAGCGCTCGAACACATCCCCAATTACGATTTATATATTCTCTAAAAGGGCACCGGTAATGATGTACCATGCGGATGCCTTTTTCTCGCACAATCGAAATCCAATTATTTCAAGTTACTAATGCCGGTCGGAAGAGCACAGAAGCGGGCCGTAAATCGACGCTGGATATTTGCAGCGCGCTCGGAATATGAATTATTCGCGGTGATTGTTCTTGCTGCCGCGTCATGGTTCATACATGAAGCGCGAACTAGTTTTTTCGAAGTTCCTCTCGTCCTCGGCTCGTAAATATGGCCGTTCGTGAAATGTTCAATTTTTGCCGCGTCGTTCATTTTTTACGTATCCGAATCGGGTTTTCGGCTCGAATTTTGTGCTGTTTATAATAATTAACATTATCGACGGTTAAGTGGTGCTGAAATTGGTCTTCGGGAAAGTAGTCCGGTTGCCTGGTCGCTCGAGGTTCGGACGCTGAGATAACCCGAATTTGTTTGGGCGAATTTTTCGGAACTGTTTTTATCAATCGGTGGGCTGGCTGGTAATTGGGCGAGCGACTGCGGCCAGCCATAATTGACGGTGCTATCATTCTCAACTTTTCGTTTGGACATTCGGGGAAACTTTTAATTGGTGCAGCTTTTGTGACGTTTAATAATGCCGCTTCGATAATAACAATGACCAATAATTGGCAGATCGTTACTTTTTAATTGGCTGTCGAATAAACAGGTATCATTTTGATTTTGAACCTGATAAAAGATTGGAGGCATCTCTAATGTTTTATGAAGCCATCAATTAAAATTGATTCGAATTTAATAACTTTATTCACTTATGCCTTTGATAAATTATGAAGCAGAACAAAATACCACCTGCTTGAATTAGCATCGCTATTCATACTCCGCAATTGAATTCAAATGGGGCTAGTTCGATGCTGAATAACGAAGTCAGAGGTTTTGTCAACATTGTTTTCCAAAAGCTCGAGTGGAACGCAAAGAAAGTTTTTGGCCAAAACTGGATCGCCATTAATAAGGCATTGTCAGCAGCCAAGGAGACCGTGCTTTGGCACAGAGAACTTCTTATTGGTTCACAATTAAGAGCATCCCGAAGGTGACCTGCGCCTCTAGAAACTCCGGCAAAAACTGGACATTCGCCGAATAATAAGCGAGAGCGGGCTCCGCTGAAGTCGAGCAGAAAAACCGCCCTCGCGATACTTATCAAGTGTTTGAAATGACACAACCGGATTCCGTGGCTTTCGACATGTTCTTTTTGAGAGAATAAAACTGACGAATTTCTCAATAAGAGAGAGATGAGCGGCGAGTCGTCACGTACGGGAGCCGGGGTATTTGGAGCGGGTGCAGCAAAAACTATTCAGGGGCCATTATTATGGCATTTTTGTCGTGTGACGGGGCAGGCGGCCATGCTGCGGGGCGGCCCGCTCCCCGCCCCCCGCGCCTCGCTCGCTGCGCCACTGCCATCCATCTTCGATATGCACATAAAGCGGACTGGCTCCGTACCGTAACGGCAGACCCACATTCCCGCTGCTCTCAAATTTATTTATCTCTTTATTAATTCTCCACTTGAATTTTAATGTTTGCTTGAATTTCTCTCGATTTGAATTGGTCATTAGGTATTTGTTGATTTCATTCATCGTTTTCATTAATACCATATCTTATACATATGTAGGAAAAAGTTTTAAGTGTTCCGCTATAAGTTAAAATTTTATTTATTTATCACAATTTTAATTTAGTTAAAAAAGTACAAAAGAAACATTAACATATGTAACTGGTTCTGACGATGTTTACTAGCTCAGCTCGTCTTGACAACTAGTACTATCTCATTAAGATTCCGTTCCCGTTGTATATTATTATCCTCACTCAATAAAAATCACCTGCTCTACGACTTAACAATAGGCTGCGATGCCATGACCACCATAAAATGTGCTGATACTTTTAATGAAGTGACAGTATCTGGTTCCAGAATAAGGAATGCAATTAAGTTATTCAAGACAATTGCAATGCAGAAATAGGTATTAATTAAAATGAAACCCGTTGCAAATTCTCCGGCTTTTCGCATGATAAATCTTGAATTAAAATAGTTTCTTGACATTATGGTAATCGCGTTTAATATTCATACGCGTTTTTGTTTTGTGTCGATAAAATTTTATGTGGCTTACTGGTTTCGGGTTTTGAATTATTGGTGAAATGTAGGCATTGAAATATATCTACCTACGTACCTACTACTTTGCTTTGCATTCACTTTTGTCTATTTTGACATTTATTTTCGTTATGTTTTTCTTATTCACAAGTGTATGTTCGCAGCATAGTTTTGGAATAAAAAGAGCCTATGTCACGTTTTTTACCACTACTATTTGTGATCGTACTTTCACCGCAAATTACGTTCCGTTTTTCCAATGCACACTAGTCTACATGCAGACTATGTTTACGACGGCCTCTAGGGATGGACAGAGATGGATTGCCCTCTACACACGGTTTAGGCTTGTTTACTCACGCTCCGTGCCAATTACTAAGTGTTAAATGCGTTTGGAGATCCTTATCGCGTATTGTCTTACTTTGTTCCTGGTGTAAGTGTTTTGTTTATGGTAGGTACTTGACTATATATGTGTATATGTATAGTTGAAAAAATAAAGATTTGTCTTGAGAAATCATCCCCAATAAATGATGAATGAATATGTATGACGATGATTTTTGATTTTGTTAGTAGTTGTGGCTGGCTTTTATTGATATTATCCAGCGAATCACAACATCGAACTTAGTTTTACTTTTATTACTATTCAATGACTCAAATGTAGATATGATTGAATTTATTCCATTGACTACCTAAGTCATTTACGCAATCATACCCGGAATGGGTATGTCATTATCGACCACAATCAAAACATATAATTCCAGATAAGCTTCACCCATAACTCGCAGTAGGCAGTAGCCGACGGCGCTATCTAGAATATCTAATAGGCGCCTAGATAGGCGTTCAGTTAGTCTAATTTGCAATAGAGCCTTTGTGTTAATTGATCCCGGGGCGTTGTTGGTTACGATAATTGTCTATAAATTGTTACGCACATTAATCTCTACGTCAAATTGCCTCTTGCATTAACGTGCTATTGGATCCAATGTTGGATCGATGTTGACAAATTGGTTCCAAGTAGTGGGTTCAGACCGCACCCATTTCAAAGTACTGCGACATAATCTCCAGAACATACATCCATACTTTCTCGGGAACGTGAAGCACGCACTAATTAACGTTGAACGTGAAACTCCATGTACCATCACCAATCCACGCTGATCTGTCGTGCTCCACACTTCTTCCTCTACATTCTTCTGGGAGTCAGGGACCTCATTAAGTTGGCCACTCAGTAATTGCGTGTCTAACGCGCCCTACACGTAACATGGCCTTTTATTAGGTGGAAATTCTGTGTACGCCAGTTTCCAGAAACTTATGAAGTAGATTCCAAGTGACTTCATAATAGTTCTGGAAACCCGAACTTTTATACGCGAGAATATAAATGTAAAAACAGGAACAGTTTAAAGAGTCCATAAAATATTTGGAGACGTATAAAATTTACATGAATGAATATTTTAGTTTAGTGTACCGAATGTTATGTGTAACAAAATGGTTCTACTGATTTTTTAATCGTATCTATTGAAGTGGGAACTTGTGAATACAGGGTTTTATGTAAAGCAGACATAGGTATAGATAGGTTAAAGCTTTATTGGACACACAAATAAAATAAAACACAATACACAAAAGAGAAAATATGAATCGTATGCCTCCAATGGCGGCCTTATCGCTGAAACCTATCTCTTCCAGGCAACCGTAGGATGGAAAGGAAATCATAGAGAATACTAAAGCAATTGTACGAGTATTTAACAAATTTATTTTGTAGATAAATTTAATGCCAGTGTTATTTTTTACAACATTACTACTGAATGATCGAAATGCCTTTACCATACGCAAACGCAAAGAGCATATAGGTACGAACTTTATTATAAGGAACAAATGCGAGGTTTTTTTTTTGCATGATCCTCAAAAATTTCGTGAGCCGTGGATACTTGTATGTCATTAGTAGCATACATTTTCGCTTGCTTTGCTTATGAAAAACTCTAAATAAAACCTTTCCATATCACAACCAAGCGCCATAAGTTACAAATGATAAACTTTACTTTTTATTCATACCAACAAGGCATAGGTGGATGTTAATAGAATATTTATAAAGTAGTACTATCTACTGAGCTCAACTCAATGAGGCTTGATGTGTTATTGTCGCTATATAAAACAATCGTAAACGTCACCATTAACTGAATATCATTATTTACAGTCTATTAACACATATTTGCCTTCACATTTGTCATCGTTATGACTTTTTTAAACATACCACCGTTTGATAGTTGATTGATTTACACCATTAATATGTCTTCATTTTTATATACAATTAGATCTTCTACATGACTTCATTTGCTCGTGATCAACATATATTTTAATTATTTGTTTGTATTTATTGTTCTTACTTGATAACACCTTGTATTTCGGAATTTATAATGCAGATGCAACACTTTATACATAATTTATATTGTATTTTGTAGTTGTCCATCAAAACAGTTGTCGCTAGCTGTCACATTATGTTTATCATTTCATTTGTTTTCATGTAAGATCAACAAAAAACTTGTTCTGTATTAACAACTACAAGTTGTTTGATAGCTATCCAATTATAAAATATATGTTAGACTTATTTAATGTCTAGAAGGCACATAAATAAGCATGCATATTTTATTCAAGTCATATAAAACTAAGATGAAATAAAATAAACGACAATCATAAGCATATACCTAACCACACATTCAACAATCAAGTTGCAAAACCTAACCTTTTCAAACTCAAACTCGCCTTTATTTACCTACGAAAGACTCGAACATTCTCTAGCCTCTCCCAAGTAGGTAGTCATATAGGTATTCTAGACTGTATCTAGATATGAACACTGTCCCTTGCATTGTACACTAACAAGCTGGTCTAACCGCGCCTAAGCACGATACAAAATATACCCTTATGTAGAAGTATAGGTAGGTACAAACAATTAACTTAGTCACCCAAGTGATTTTTTGTACAAACTTTGTGTTGACTTAGAAATAATAAAAAGGATTAAGTTAAAAAGGTTAAGTTCTGAATCAAGTCCTAATTTATTGTCATAAAAACAATGGTTTTGGCAACTGTGAGACAAAATTTAATACTTACTGGATGTGTCGATATTTTGTCAAAATAAAACATTTCTCATATATTTTTTTTATAATTTAGATAGTACAATTAAAACAAAATGAGGCTTTCATTGATTCTAAGTTTGAGAACAATTTGCCATAAAATATTTTGTATGTAAATTATCGCGGGCTATTGCACTTTAACTGGGTATATACCTACCTTATCTACCTCCAGTTTTACTACCTATATATGAGGGACATAGGGGCATAATTATTTTATACCTATAATAGATAGGTACACGTAGAAGTGATTAGATTTTCGCTAGAAAATTGATGTTGGTGTTGCATATGTAAAAGTAAATATAGGCATATAATTGGTATGCAATCATTATCTAGAACAAGCAAAACGTGGGGCTGGCTAATTATTGGCTTATTAATAGCTATTTGTTTCGATAAACGGTTGATTATATCAACCCTTTATTTACTTCATAATTATTAGTTTATTTATCAGTACTCTAATGGTTGGACGTAGATGGTGATGGTGGTGTTTAATTTTATTTTTTGCAAGTCGTGTTTCACATCTGGTTTGAATTTAGTGCAATAATTTGCGTAAAACATTTTATATTGTTTTAAAATCGTTCAAGAGCTTTTACCGAACCCTGGCCACAAATATCCGGTTCGCAACTTTCGAAGCCCTTGGCATCCCGCTAGGCTATTCCTCAAACACAGTTAACTTTCCAACATTTTTACCGTACAATAGAAGTAACAATATCGGATTTTAGAAAGCTGACCGTTGCGCAACTTTCTCTCCTTTTATCTCCCGGACAAAAGTACAAAAGTTAAAACATTTTGTACCGTTTCTTAAAATTTTTTACTCGAAATATATTGGTCTGAATGCCGCCTTTTATTACAGAGTTTGTTTGGACTTCGGAATTGCCGAGACGAAGTAGTTTTATGGTTTCATTGACGTCGCGTCTTTTGATTCTAATCTCTGGTGATGAATTAGTTTGCTTTCCGAGATAGTGCTGTGCTGTGACTTGGACAAAAATAATTGTTATGTTGATCTCACTGGATTTAGTTTCATTTCATACTTATTTATTTCCTTCTCATGTGTTTAATACCTAGTCCCGTGAAATAACGATCAATATTTTGGCTGAGAAGGATCAAGTCTGTAAGCTACTGTTGGTATGTGTTTTTACTGAATTATCTTACTAACAAAACCATATTTTAGTTTTGCGCGGAGTGAAAGAATAAGTACCAAATCGATCGAAAGATTCTTTCATTTGTTTAAGAAACAGTAACAACAAATAAATACTTATGTAGGTATCTACTTATTTCAAATTAAATTTACTGAAAATCAGTCATAACTGCCACAGAGCAAGCAAGATACAGACACACAAGTACACATAAAGGCATTAAATCCTCCCAGAGACATTTACGAGCATATTGGCGTAGCACAGGGTGCAACATGCGAACGCTATCAGTTACCCCCGTCCAGGCTAATTCACTGTGACAAATTAACAACGGCTAAATTCAGACCCCGCTTGGTTTATACCTACTTACTATGTTTACTCTGTGGCAATTATATTATAGGAAGGTTGCACGTGTTGGTAAAATATTGAGCCTATTAATGCAATTGTTTACAAAATACCTACTTATCAATATCAGTTTATATCATGATCAAATGTTTAAGCTTATAAAAGGACAAAAAATATTATAACCGTGTTTCGCCGCTTGTAAAGAACGGCTGCCTTAAATTCTGTGCATTATTTTACATTATTTTTAGTGTCTTAGTTTATTTACACCCCGAAAAACTTTATATAGATTACCTAACCTATATAAAGTTTTTGGGGGTGTTAGTAAACTAAGATATATGAGGTAAAATACTAGCTTCCCTTCTCCCAAATCGATAAACAGACAACAATAAACAACAGTCTTGTTCTTGAGGACGTCTAAAACCCGAACTATACCATTGTATTGCGAGTAAATCCCGTCTAGGGTATTAAAGGGTTCAGACAGGAATAGAATATCTATTATTGCACGACTTCCACCGGATACATCTTAGGATAGTAGTTAAACTTGTGTTGTGACGGGTATTGGATTTTTAAGTGTTGACTGTGATTTGGGTTATATTTATAACCTTTTTGAAAAAATATACTAAGAACTATAAAAAATTGCATTTGAAAATTTTAAAGCTGTAGTTTTGTCCCTGCCTAAATATTAGTAATTACAGTTCTAAGCAAAGTCATGAAATCAATACAAAACGAGAAAAAATAAAAAATAAAATACATGAAAAATAATGTACCTATTTTATTTATCACGAACCTATTTTTTTGAGTAGGTATACTACTGGAACAGTATTTTTAACCTAACAATAATAACATAAAACAAAAAAGCACACTAACAGTTTGCACCTCTAACAATACCAATAAACCTATGTAAGTAAATAAATTAAACTGTGTACTAAGGCCTGGCATATTTACTAGGCGGTTGAGGCCAATATTTCATATCGGCATTGTTTACAAGCCTCCCCGCTGAATCACGTAGGTATCAAGCATAGATAATGTTACTCCGACACACCTAAATCTATCTGACGTCTATTCAAACAGTTAACTGTCTGCCGTATTATATTCTTGCGTTGTATCTAATTATATTTAACTTCTTTTCTAACAGTCGCGGCCATTTACTATATTGGGTATGTCTTTTTGTCATCACCGTCCCCGTAATAAAGAAATAAAATAAATAAATAAAAAATAAATGTTTCAGGACATATTATCACACAGCGCCATCTAGCTTCATAATAAGCTTATATATACTTGACTTTAATTGAGTCAAATTCGTGACTCCATCACAGAATTGATGACATTTTCATCCTTTTCAAGTCCTTTTCGCGTCTTCGATGAACGAATACTCGGTTCTGGCTTGTTTTTAAAACTGGTAAACGTTTGCCAATACGATGATGATAATCTTTACTAAGTATGTTTCGTTTCGGAGCCAATAGTTTCAAAGTAAGGTTTTTGTGATGCATGCGGAATATTTTGACTTACATGAGGCGTTCGGAGTTTGTGATATCGTTGGCACCTAGTCTCTACAACACAGCCTTATTTCGTATTAATTTTACAGAGAAATCGTAAATTATAAGTGAGTTTTACTGCTCTATTTATTTATAATTAGCTTGGTGAGTTGATAAATCTAGTTTTTCATGTTGAGTTATATTGATACAGTTTTAAAGAATATGATAAAACCAAATTGATGCAAAATTAATTTAAAATTGAATGTATTTCAATGCCGTTTATTTTCAATCAGTCAATTTAATTTGAAACCATGTAACTGTTACAACTTTTATATTCTATATTATTTACATATACAACTTGATAACATTTGCTTTATTTACTGAAACAATATGTACTTTATTTGTTTCCTGCCTAAATATTTTCATCCGGAAAAACTAAACAGCAGCAAGCATGATATACTTTTTATTTATATATATCAAATTTCCAAATCACTATTAACACCATTATTAACCAAATTAAAAGCATTCCCAATCTTCAGCGCAGTTTTATCGAAAGCCTACCAGATCCTATTATAAAGCCGGTCGCACACTCCTAACTCGCTTCGTTGGCGGTCGGCTCGAGCTATCTGCCATCTCTATACGTCCAATAAACCGACGTACAGACAGACATGCCTTAACAAACGTAAACGATCAGTACCATTGTACTGGCTGAAGGAGTGATTGGCTAGCCGGGTTTTTAGTGTGCGACAGACCTTTTCGTGTACGAATGATGAATGCTCTTTAGCATTTAGGTATCGGTCTAGACATGGAAGCATTTAACGTCCTATTTTGTCAAAAGAAATGTTAGTAAGAAAGGTACGCTAGTGTACCTTTCTTACTAACATTTTTTTTGACAAAAAAAAACTGTATCATGTAAAATAAGTTAATAGATAGGTAGCATAAAAAGCTCAATCAAATTTTCATCGTCAACATTTTCCCCGAACAATAATGATTGCTCGCAGTCATGTAAACAACAACGAATCCCCTCTCGGCTAGACAACTGACTGATATAAGCACCGGCGGAACTAAAAAATTGCGTTGTACCAACAACAAATTCCGCATGTTTGTCCGCTTTCCGCGGGACGGCGATACTCGCATAAATCGAGCGGAAAAGCCAAATTGCAGGACACGGCACTCGCACACCACTCAACTAAAAATTGCGATGTTCAACAAACAAACATCGCTCGTTGTTTAACTTTTAACTTCACCGTACTATGACACAAATAATTGCTCAATTCCACAACAGAAAGCCTACGCAGAAAACCTAGCATGCACAACTTTGCTAAACTTGGGTACACGCCAAACGAACTTGCAGCCTAATAATGCATTATGGATTAGGCGCTTATCTAAATTCAGTACAAAAACAAATGTATCGCTCCGCTCAGACAGTAAGGTTCCGCACCCACTGTTACTTCCAGGAGTTGTGGGTCAGATCGATTCTACTCCGCACTGCTGGATTAATCCCTCAAAGCTTTGCAGCAGCGCTCCCTGATAAACGGCAAAACTAATGCCGCAGGATTGCATTACGATGCAAACTTTTTCAGTAACTGGCGCGCTCGGCGTAAATCGAATAAAAAAGAACGGAATAAATCGACGGGTTTTTTCAGCGGCTCCATTCGGTATTCGACGACTCGATAATGAATCCGAGTGCAGGTAATACCAGTTTTCAGAAAGTTGTGCGAATATAAATGCTGAATTGCGACTTACCAGCGTATTGAGACCGATATTTCCGAATGAGAAATGCTCAATCGAATAGTCGTAAACTTGGCAATAATAAGTATGAAAAATTAGGTTTTTGCGGAAAACTTGAATGTGCAAGAGCGTGTAATTTTAGTTTTGTTATTGAGTAATGTGGCATACTGGAAATGGATTTTGAAACACAATTAATAGTGTTTGGCTTGCCCTTTCGGCTGAACAAGCGATGTTAATGTTGCCAAACCAAATGAACACGCATCTACCTATAGATGTGGTTGCATATAGGAGGTGGATTCTCTTATGATGATTTAGTAGCGACGGGACAGTGCAGGATGGATTTACCGCCGTATGAACGGATTATGTGGGCGAGAGCAAACACGGGCCAGCGTACGCCATATTGTGATTTACTGGCAACTTTTGATTCGCGGCTTTATCGTTGCAAAACGGCAACACTGCGCACTATTATTTAAACTGCGGCGGAGGGTCGTGTCGAGCCTTGCTTTCAAAAGTTGCACGTGGATATATTTGAATTTCGATACAATGTTCGCTCCTGCAGTATTATAAATAAGGATTAACCGTTCAATAACAGGTTGATATTTTAAAGTTTAACGATGAAAGATTAAAATATAACAGTTGCTCCTAACGAACGGTAAATAATTTTGTTTTAGGTATACGTTTTTATTATAATGCACATTATTGTGTTAAGCCTGGGTAAAAGCTAATATTATGTTTTTTTATATATTTATTAAGTTGCTATATCCTATACGCCTATGTAGTTTATTTTTGTGTACTTATGAATAAAAACTGCAACAAACAAACAAACGAATCAAGCTGCTCAACATTCAGTGCATCGCTATGAGTAAGTGCATACAACTGAAATAAATTGCAATTAAACCGCACAACGCAATCTCGGCTCTGTTTGTTAATAAATGGAACAGGAGGCATCGGCCTTTTAGATAAGATATGCTAATTTTAAGACGTGAAAATAACTATTTTGATACGAAATATTCCATATATTGTCAAGTGATCAGAATGGTAAAATCAATGATAAAGTTATGTTAATAGTTGATTTCTGTGTTTCTTTATAATTGATCTTTCAGCTCGTCACAGAATCATAAATAATAAAATGTTTACGGTAAATAGGTTGCTGTCCTATAATTTTATCACATATGTTTCGACTTGAGTATTTTCAAGTGATGTTTTTTCTTACAATTAATTAATTAATAATAAAAGACTCTTACTGAAAAAAGGAAAGATTTATATCATCCATCCAGTACTTGCGCCATCTCAGCGACTAGTTAATAAACCTGGCGATGCTCACCCCTCAACCAATTTTTCTCCCAGATAACTAAGATAACAAATAAATCATGTGCGGCCATTTCCTCAGTACAACAAAACAACGGACAAACGGGGGTGGAAAATTATGACAAATCATGCATTAAACATGGGGAATAAATGTTTTCTTATCACGTACCTATTCCTGTTTTGATATTAGTTTCCCTTTATCTTTATTGACACAGGTTTCGGGGGTTTCAGTCGGTGTTATTGTTGACGCGATCGTTTTATGGCCGGTGTTTTTGCTGTGATTTCAAAAGATGATAGGATAGGTATTTTGCTATGGACATACTTTTTACTGACATAATGTTTATAAGTTGTATCTTGATATATAATGAAAAACTTTTTACATACGACGTATATTTCTTTTATTCTTATTCATAGGTACATTGTTTTAATTGTATTATGTGTTTTGCTTACCGTGTACGACACTAGTTGCAAATTGTAAAATAGTACTTACTAAATAATTCATTTTAAACAAATCACACTTACCATTTCAAAGCTACAAAATTCCAAACTACAAAGACAGATGAACAACTTACATATATCCTGAAGCACTATTCTAGATATTCTTCATATCACAAAACTTTAGTTTCCAGTCTTACCTTTGTTCTCAAGAAGTTCAGTTTCAGTAGCTATGTAGACAGAATACACGTTTCAGCATAAACTCTGCTCACAAATCTGGGATATTTATACAAAATGCCGTTAAAATCTCACCGCATCTTTAGCTGGGGTGTGTTTGCATTTAAACCTTTGTTAAAAGTTGTTAAGAAACAGTTTCTTTTGCAAAGAAAATAAAAATACATTAAATATCACCAGGTACTGATTTAACGCTGATTTTATAAATATCCTAAATTATATTGGTAAGTAATTGAATTTTCAAATTAAATAATAATCTAAAAAATGAATTCACACTCTCACACTAAATATTTAAATATGTCTACTCTGAAAAAAAAACTCAGAGAAATATGTATATAAATAATAAGTATAACATATATATAACAAGTAAACTTTTTTCCAGTCCAAAATCTAAATCCAGAGTCTAAAAAACAAACCACAATCTCAGCATGGTAAAGATTTAAGTCAGTCTTCAGACAGCGAGGAGCTGCGGTTTCTTTACTTAAGTCTAACTTAACTTACAGAACGCCCAACTTGGTTTACCGAAGCCTCTGAATAGCAACTTTACTCCTTTGCAGGTGACTTTGTGTTGTTTAAAATTTTCCAAAGATTTCGGGAGCTCGGATTTAAGTTTCGGAATTTCAAATACGGATAGGCAGCGCTTCGCATAAGTTATGCTTACGATTTGCGACTTTCTAAATACGTTTTGGCGTTGGAAAAGCATTATTTGAATACATTATTGTACGAAGCTATTTCAAAATGAACAAAATACACATACCTAGGTACATAGTTTTTAGTACCTCAACTGGAAACTTAAACACGTATCTTATAAATACTGTATCTGATACAGGACCTCAAGTTAATCAGAAATTATGTACTTATGTATATCTAACAAGAAATCTTACACCACATAAGTCAAACTTACAAAACCTTACCTTTCACCACTGTCATCGCAACCGTCAGATTTATAACATAAACCCATCGAGGTAGGATTATACATTAACCGTAATCAATAATCTTTTCTCATCTCTAATCTAAACAATACTTACAGAGTTCGTGGTCCATGGCGGGCTAATATGATATCTTGTGTCAACAGTTGTTTTGTTTCCACGTAATGGATTGCATCGGCTGGCTATCAATTTAGTTCTACGCCGACTTCTAGCCACGGGCCAAGTAATGCACGTCTGCGATTTTATTCCAACTGCTTTATTACCCCTATTGAAATATAAGTACTGGTGGCAAAAAAAATAAAGAAAAAGAATGGTATCATAAAAAACATGATCATAGCTTTATAAATAAAGAAATAACAAATGGAAATGATAATAAAAACAAAAACTTTATTTGAATGGCAGGCATTGAAAAAAATGGCTAGATTTATCGTCTTAAGAACAGAAGCTGAATCGAAATAAATGTCATTCATTGTCCGTGTAATTTCAATGGATGGTTAAATACGAAATGTAATTTTATGATGTGTAATAAAAGTTACACGAGGCTTTAAATTATATTGTGAAGCTATTATTATTGCAGTCGAAATATCAGAATTGAAGGTAAATTTTAAGTGTTTATGAATACAATACAATACAAATACAAAATCATTTATTTGCCAAATAAAATGAAGAATGTTAAATGATTTAATTCTGTAACTAAATGTGTTTACCAAACTGATTTTCTATAAAACAGTTACGATAAACTTTAGATTCTCTGTGATAAAATATATATACTAGTAGCTAGTAGATAGGTAATATTAAAAAAGTAAAACATTATTTATTTGCTGACTCTATGCCGCAATCGACTCGTAGTAATGACATGATATCAAGTGATATTTTCTTCGTGTATCATTTCGCTTATATGCGCGCTAAATGGAAAATTGACTGTTTTCGAAACTGCACTCCTTATATGGCAGTTTTCATATGAACTTTATTACTTTGAAATTACAGTGCATTTTTCGTTGCAGTAAATGTAAGAAGAGTAATTGACAGTTTCTTATACAATTGTGGTCACTAACCATATTCTTTGACTGTGTTGGTAAATAGATCATTTGTGGTAATGTTTATATGCTTTTTTAAATCAATGATCTAGGTTGCTGGTTTCTTACGCTAGCCGACAAATTTTATTGGTTTAAATTGTGTGGCGAAATAAAAAAAACTCAACCACACCACTTGGCATCAATTTAAAAAGAAACTGAAAATAAAACTTCAAACAAATTAATCTCTGTCCTTGAGATAAATATCTGTCATTTTTATTATGATAATAAATTTCGGATTAGTTACAATGAAAACACGAATGTTTTGGCTAAAAGTGTCAAAATATAAATCAAAAGCTTTATTCTCGCTACTTTTTTATGTAACACAGCGCTCAGAACAAAACTTTGTTTTTTTATAATAAGAATATCCGTGAAATTCGTTTTAGTCTGTGGGAGGATCGCAATTTAGTTGGCGAGTGTTTAATTCAAGCGGGTATTATAAGACAAGGCGAGCGCTAGAGAAAGCAAGCAGTCGTAAATCAAACTTTGACAGCGACAAGCACTGGGCAATATGGCGACCGAGCCACCCAATGAGGGCCGCGCCCGTCCGCCGCGCCCGGCCCGACCTGCGCGGGCGCATTCATCACCCCTGATTTATACGGGAAGGAGTGACACATTTTATAATCTATTTTCAAAAACTAACTCCAAAATGGTCTCCGCTTGAGAGATCGCAACAGCTGCGCCTTGTTAGCGGCGCTTCCAAATTCAAACATTATTTGCGTCAATGACTATTTTGTTACTGGCTTGTAACTACAAACGCCCATTGATGATAAAGACGTTATTGAATTCGACCATTGTGCAAATTATACGCATGACCTCGTATTTAATATCTGCCTATACGTAATTGATTTATTGGGCCATTCATTTTGAGTAACAGCTGATGTATTCATCATGATAATGAAAGCTCATATCGGCCATCGATGCGTCACATGTCTCTTTATAGAGCTTCAGTTTAAGTGCACGGTTAAATTGATTTTTAAATAACATCGTTGTCTCCCCTTTGAAAGGAATATCGTAAGGCTTCCACATGTCACATACGTCAGGGTTTGGCCTAATCCTCTCGGGACGTCCAATTTTTATTGCGTTCAACCCTGATCTACGAGCCAATAACGGATAGAAAGCGATTTTATCGGAGACCTCGTGATTGTTCAATCGAATTTCGTAAGCACATAAAGCTCATATAAAATACTCGATACTATAAAATGATGGACACGAAATCCTAAAGGGCAAGAGGTATTTAGTCGGTGACAAGAGCCGATGGGATCGACAACAAGTTTTTCGATATCGATAAGTTATCGATGCTCGGATCTTGAACACCATCATTTTGCAATTTAACATTTACGAGAAATTATCGTCTAGGGTCTCGGGCAAAAATGCACTTGACGACGCCATTTTTGTTCGAAAATGATAATTTTCTTAGTAAAACGGCGCCGCACGTTTCATTTTTCGTATATGTGTAATTATTTTAATACGTGTCTTCGGATAATGTAATCAGTACATTAAGTACGAAGGTTTTGGATCTCGAAGGTGGACCGTGTCATCGCAGTTTATGAAATACACGGACTAATTATATCTCGTCTCAATCATTTACCTTTATTACCTCCTATTCTACTATTATGTGCTATTAACGATTATTATTTACTCGTATAAAGAGATGACAATCTGTCAAGCACTTACGTGCCTATTTACCTTTCAATGGGGATTAAAGGAGAGAAATAATTATTAATAATGATCTCGGTAAGTGTTTTAAAATAATTTCAAGTCATTTTACTCGTACTTAGTCCTTGTTAAGCTCCGAGTAATCACCGCATGTTGAACGAACGTAGCTTGTAGTTCAGAAAATTGAAAATTAATTACACTTGAGAATTTTAAGTTATTAATGAATTTCATCAGTATACAGCATTAATATTAAATAGGACTTCAAAATTGCTACTAGTTTATTAAACACGTTCGGCTGATCCGTTTAAGTGAAAATAACCAGAAAAACAACTTAATTAGGTACTTAACTTTAGAAATACATACGGGTGCTTTAAGTCAAATTAAAACAAACGCTTATGCAGAAATTCAAAATCACTTAATTTGATGGGTCCTCTAATAGCTCCATACATTTTTATTGAATAATTATGTTAATCTTTGTCGGATTGTTTTTTGTTTCTGCCATAAACTGCGATCTCAGCTAGATATAACATATTAATAACCTTAAAAATATTCTAATTAGAATAACGTTACATAAAAATACGATAAATTTTCTTGACCGAAAATTTTAATTGTACAACTATTCCTTTTAAATGTCTTTATTGAATCCAACCGGAGGCGGAAGTAGGTACAGGGTGTAGTAATTAATTATTCTAAAGCAATCGACTTAAACGTTCCTGACGTAAAGGCAATTAAATTAAAATAATGTAATTGTTACCCTTTTAATTGTTTCGCTGACCTTACCAACCCTTATAGAAAAACACACGCAAATGCCTCCCGTACTTTCCGTACCGCTTACAAAAAACCCTTTACAAATTTACCAAAAAAACTATGTAGCGAGAAGTAACACCTTTATTTAATAAAAATATTTTGCTACAGTCGTACAGCGGTCAAATACGAAACTATTTATTTGAGCATTAGACTCCAGACATATTTAAACCACTTCCTTCTAGACGCATAATTTTATCGTCAAAATAAAGCTGACTTTAACATTTTTATAGCCACTTAAACTTTTGATTACATTCTGCTTGCTCCCCGCCCTGTCAAAGGTCGTCAAGTCGTTACACCATTGTTACACTACTATTATGGCTAGAAGCCAACTTTAACATATACATATGTATATAAGAAGTCTTTCCTTATTTCCTTGCCAATAAAGATTCCAAGTAAAACTCGCTAATTCGACTCAAGTACAGTTTCATTATGTATAATATCAATGCCGGATATGTAAGCCATCTTAATTTAAACATCCGTTTTATAAATTAACATCGAAAGCCCGGTGGTCTCCTATTTGATAGTGTCTCATTCGATGACCAAATCAAATCGATTATCGTACTATATATTATATGTACTGATTACATAAAAACTCGATCGAATCGATTCTCCTTTATTTTGAGCCTTTGCAACTCGAGTCAATTAAGCTTTGCCGATTTAAGCGAGTGCAGTGCTCTCGTGCACTAATGTATTATTCATATTGTGCTTTTGAGATAACAAGCAGACCTGATTCGATATACATCTATGGGACTGATTGGGCAGCCTCAGATAGCGGTGTCTTGGAAACTACATTAAAATTACAAAACGGTTTTAACAGTGACGGATTTCTCGCATTTTCTTGATGTATTCTACTGTTAATATTGCCTAATATGGGTAGAGAAGGAAGTTGTGACTGGAGCGAGTTTTATAAAGTGTAGGGAAAATGTAGCGATGTAAAGGAAGAAATTTAAACCTTATACAGATTTTGCAAAACTCACTATTTAAAATAGTAAATTTGCTTCACTCAAACATCTTGAAAAGAATAATTAATATTTTCAAGATATTAATTTGATTTTTGTGACTAAAATAATAAACTAGGATTTTATTTTTATTTGCATTATGTAGATACAGTAAATACAAGCTAAAATGATAATAACGTTTAATTACAGCAATACTTTTCACACTTTTCCGCGAACGCTACACCTTTAATAATTGCTCGAAGCTCAGATACGGTAACTCATTTCTTGCTTTCGTTTTAAATAATAACTCACACATAGATACATACGGCTCGAATGTGTTTATGTACTGTAATCGGTCAGTTTGAAGCCGGGACCACCCAGGCTGCCCGGCCCGTCCTCAATACCAGTTTTAGGTACTTAATATAAGCAGTAGGTATTTTGTACCGGTACCGCCTCAAACTTTCGGTACCAATTTTGTAATTTGCAATTCGACTTAACAATTTTAGTGATTACATTCGAGACCGTTGACTGGCGAATAAGAAGGGTATGAAATACCTAAATAAGCGGTTGCGATTTTGTTTAAAATCGACCCGATTTCGCTGTAATGATATGATAATTTAACGGAAAGTCTTATTGGACATGTTCGGAGCAGATTCGGGTGAAGGAGGTCGAAGGAGGCGAGACTGAAAGCCTTTTTGTTTTGATGCATTATGTTTTGTAATCCCGACTTTAATCTGAGGAGGTTAGGTGTAATTTGCGATAATTTACATAAAATTTTCTATTATTAAATTTGCCAGGGCGTTATTTATACTTCGCTGACGCCATTATTTTTCCACCGCGTCAATACCTTGCCTATTATTATCAATTTCTAAACAGATAATTGCCAAAGCGACTGTCAACTGCAGGATAATGACAGCATTGTAAATACGTAATTGCACCTCCCCCAGATACAATTACGCTCAATACATAATAGTACATAATGACGTGACCTCGCCAAGCCCTATAATAAACGAAAAATTACGGTGTATATAGTTCTCCCTACAGTATATAGGCCTCGTCTGGACAGGTCCTAGACACATTAATTGACCAGTCGAACGAGTCGAGACTCAAACACACTGCCTTATCTTAATTCGACTCATTAGACTCGCGCGCAAATATCTACTTTACATAATTTTATCGGAGAAAATTGTGCGCGTGGGCACTGTTGTCAACGTGATCCGCTTTAATGCGACCCTTCCCTTGAAATATGCAAACATAGGACGCAGCCAGTTCTCGTCAACCACTAGACTCTATAAATCTTGCCCCCAGATGGTACAGCCGACGACAGAAAAACACTGTTTTTGTCATTAAAACCCTTAACGATCCCACAAGCGTAAATACTCCCACTAACGTACTGTCAACCATGTGTTCTCACAAAAAGCGGCTCTAAAGTAACCCGATCTTGAACAAAAGCAGTAAATCTCGCTAAAAAGTTTTCCGAATTAGAAACAATTAAAACATCAAAGCAAACAACAGTTGGTGCAAATGCCCTACGCAATTGCGGGGCCATTGTAATTTACGGGCGGTTTACAACCTATAGATCCTTGTCCAAAATTCTTTACGACTAATATAACTTGCGCAATCCTTTTGTCGCTGGAGGGGGGGAAGGGGGGAAGTTGGACAAGTTTCTTTTGTTTGCGGCACGTGTTGCAGAACGGGTTGTGCTCGACACTTGTAAGGGAGTCTTGGGAACGCTCGTCGTTCGATTTCCACGGAGCCTTGCGAGCTTCACGTTCCATCTTATTTCTTCTCGAATTTTTTCGAGTCTGATTATTGTAATTTTCTCTGGTCCTTTTTCAACGAAAATTCTTCCAGTTAATGCTGGCTTGTGAAATTCGCTGGACCCGTTTTGTGGTCGCCGCGGGCCGTCGTGTGATCACGATTGAATTGAGATCATACAATAACCGCTTTATTAGGTTATGTTGCCTGAAAGTTTTGTCACATTTTTTAAGAGACTCCATCCATACTACTTCATATGATATGTAGTATCATTTGATAATTTATGAGTGCGTAACATGAGTATTTCTGAAATATTTTTGCCTGAAAAGGAAGCTTCTAGGCTCGGTCACGCCCTCTATCGCCGTGAACCGGAACACATAATGCGTCTACGCAGATGTCACCCTCAGATTTGTGCATAACGGAAACCTTCAACATCATTATTTACATATTAAGGCCCGTGGCACACTACAGAATCTTTTTTTGCTAGGCCGCAAACCCCGCCCAGCGCCTTAATGAAGCCATTTGTGTCATGTTTATTACTTTTACGACGCACTCAGGATTTTTAGGTGAATTTATAAGGAGCAAATTGACACCGAAATTGTGGAAGTCCTAATTAGAGGTTCACACGTGCGTTTCTGATGTTTTTCCGAGTCCGCTTAATGTTATCCAAATTGCCATTGGCTCTTTTTGTTTCACAAAAAAAATTGTCATTTTCTTTACTTCTTATTATTTTAAATGACATGTTTGTAGAATTATAACATTCAGTCGAGCAAATTGCAATTGAAAATATCTCGCAGAATATTCTACATTTACAAAAATTCATGATGAAATTAAAATGGTTGGTACAGAAGGGCATGGAGGTGAAACATCCGAGAAGATTTCGTAAATTCATTTACAGTAATCAGTTTAAAAGCCATTTGCTTATCGGGAACACGGAACATCCATCAATGTTACTTCTTAATGAAGTATATACTTAGGGATAAATATATTTTGGGTGCATTCTCTTTATCAATGCTTTACCAGATACGTTGGTTGGATGACACCATATCAATGTAAGTCCGTACAGATTATAAAGTGCAACAATTGTTAAGCCATATTAGAGGATCCTAGGTGGTTTCAAAAACCAATATTTGCCACTCTTTTTCAAATAAACAATAATGTACAATACACATACATAAAATATATAAATTTAAATCTCGATCAACAAATAAATAGGTAAAACATTCAATCACCATAAATAGCAACACCGGGTAATTTTCTAAACAGCCCAATACATAAAGAAAAGCCAGGTCCCTCAATATTTATCGCGGCCGCCCTCTCAGAGGCTTTTACGGTTTAGGTAATTAGCGTCACTCAATTAAACAAGCACTACCTACGGCAGAGAATTTTTGTTAATTATTAAAAAGGTTGCACTTAACTCCCGTGAAGATTTAGTGCCTAGAGAAGAGGCACATATCCAGGGAAGTGGAATTAATAAATCTAATGGGGATGTTAATTACATTAGTATCAATATAATTTTATGTTATATGAACACATTTATGTATAGGCATATGCCTTATTGCTCCTTTTATCTAAATAAGAGATGCAAGTAATTATATATTAATCATTTGGCCAATAAGTAAAGTACTTAAGATATTTTTAATGAAAAAAAAATACAGAAAGTCAAAATTGTATGATCTAAAAGACTAAGTACAAAGATGGAAAATAAAAAGGCAGAAACTAGGCACAATTCTGTTTCTTATCTATGTTATAAAAATCAGATCAAAATTAATAACAGAGCACCATATAATATTTACACAAAATGCAGATATACATTATGTATATGTACAAGTTAGCTTTATATACTTCTGAAACTCCAACAATAACATTTTCAGAAGCCCATGCCTTTCTCACGGCTGTCATACAAACCGTTAAGGCCAGATAAGGTTACAGAGCATGGTGGCCCTTAATAAACTCTCGATCGAAGTACTTGAGATAATTAAGCTATTAATTTGAAAGACTTGTATGGGAGCGAGGATCTAATGTCTTTTATTTTTTTATGATCTTTTTTGATAACACACAACGTGTTAATAGGTACTTGAGATTTGGATGTGTTTTGTTCTGTCATTGTTTTGGGTTGTATTTAAGTTATTGATGAGATTAAACTTAATGTATTAAGCCTTTAAACCGCAATTTTACGTAAAATGACGTATCCCCGTGGTTTAGTGTTCATTTTTTATTGTTTTTACATGTCTCTTCTTATATAAAACAAAACAAAAAAAAAAAGATATTTGTATAATTAAACATTGATGTAGAAAAATACATCATTCTTCATTGTATAAACCTACCTTTCATTACTATTAGGGTATTTCATACCGGAATGTACACTTTTTTTAATTTTGACACTAAGTTATATTAGCTAACTGATTCTCGGAAAACAACTACACAAAAATCGAGTCGGCTGCATGCATTTCCAAACATATACCTGTAAACATAGGTAGTTAGGTACATAAATTAGAAGATCACGCAATGCACTCACATGCAATGAAACATTTCAGTACATATGTACGGAATTTAATTGCAATTAGGTACTTGATTAGGGATGTCTTACGACAATTTACAAAGGAAATTTATTATGTTTAATTATTTACTACGCTTTCAATATAAAGGAGGATCATTTTCACTGACTGTATGAAAATAATTTTTACCATTTCATGATATTCCTATGAACATACGTGTATGTAAGTAAATAATACTTTATATATCTAGGTACATATAAAATTTGTATAACACAGTTAAAATCTTGATTGCATGCATTTTTTGAAGATTTTTTATGCCACTTAGCTATGTAAATAATTGAATATCTCAATCGTTTGTCATATGTACTTTCAATATCTGCCTTTAAAAAGTTAATATTTCGTGCTGTACCTATGTATCACAGCCCTAGCATTCGATCGAATTTTCGCAACCCGCGGGCTGTTGCCCCCAAACTGCAGTTATCTGGGTTTCATATCGAATTCTCGGTAACCAATTCAAAAGAAATTAAGGTACTGAATTCCTTTGACTGATTCGTTTCGAGTGCATTGACCTTGTATTTTGAACTGGCACATTATAATTTCTGGGGACATAATGGTATGTACGGAGATGTAATGACACAGGACCTAAGGTATAATTGTGATTTTGGATTTGTTTTACTGTCTTAATACTGGTTCACAGTTGAATATCTTGCTTTTACATATGTGCAAAACAGATGTACTTTATAATTAATGGTAAAAATGTGGTTTATTGTTAAATCACTCGAAGAGAAACACTTAAGTAGTCGTTAATAAAAGGGCTATTTATTAATTGAAAAGCTGTAAATAATCTTACAATACGAGTACCTACCTTCATCACGCTATTCTTTTGTTTCTATAACAATTCCTGCTCATGTTAGCATGTTTCTTAATCAAGCGTGCCATGTTCGCCCTCGGGCGGTCTCCAGGCGGGCTCTAAAGGCTCCACCATACATCAACATCGACGGTCGAACGAAATGAAGCCGTCGCCACCGCCAATTGTAACGTCATTTGAACTTAGCCGGCGAGACAAGCCATCCCATTCAATGCCCAAGCATCTGCAACCAACCCTTTTTAACTAGTCACATCAAAGTTTCCGGTCATTAATCTCCCTTCTTCTTTTGTTCCAGGAGCGAACGGCCTGAGAAGACGAGGACGACAAACGTATACCAGATATCAAACGCTAGAGTTAGAGAAAGAGTTCCACACCAACCACTACCTGACGCGGAGGAGACGCATCGAGATGGCGCACGCGCTCTGTTTAACGGAGCGGCAAATCAAAATATGGTTCCAGAATCGAAGGATGAAGTTAAAGAAAGAGATCCAGGCAATAAAGGAGTTGAACGAGCAAGAGAAGCAGGCGCAGGCGCAGAAGGCGGCGGCGGCGGCTGCGGCCGCGGCGGCCGCGGCACAAGGACACCCCGAACATTAAACTAGCTCCGCACACTCTCGCGAGTTGTCGTTGAACAGTGATACAATCGCAGTCCGCCGAACACTCCCTAGCTTGTGTTTGTAAATTGTTTGTATTTTTTTTCTCGTTATTTAAGTGTTGTTCGGTTGTTGTGATTTTTTTTATGAATAATTAAACGAAGTTTTGTAACGAAAGAGAGAACAATAAACTGTTGAATGCTAGAATAGAAACGGGTCGTATTATTTTGTGTTTCGGGTTTTGTTTTTGTTGATTTATTGATTTTTTATATTTTGTATATTTTTATGCGCGCAATATGAATGTTCGCGTTCGGAAACCAGTGCAATTTGTAGAAATCTCTTCCGTGTAACATAGTGTAGGTGTATCGTAGTGCGTTTTACATAATGTGCGATCGTAGCGCTCCCGAGTTGGACGCGTCGGCGACACGAACTATAATTACATTGTACAAATTTAATATGCCTACCAAAGAGACCCGGTCTCGTACCCTTAAAGCTAAGTAAATAAAGAGTCGTAAGTTAAATTAATTATCCGCTAAATATAATACGGACAGTGTGAAACAGAATGACTTTCCGCGCCATCTTCTCTCAATACTCTCGCATAAGTATAGTGTAAACGTGATCGTGTTCCTGCAGTTTTAATAGTCGGTGAAGTTAAACAAATTGCCATAAATATAAGTAGTTATTATATAGCTAGTAGTCGTGTAAATAATTAGGGTAGTTTTGGAAGTGAGTTCTCGATCGGACGCCGCGGGATGGGCAGAAAGAGCGAGATGGATAGTGCGGTGCGAGTGAGGAGGAGGACTGCGGCTGACTGCGGTTCTGCTGCGTGTCGCTGCGACCGCGCGCTGCATTGTGCGGGGGCTCGGGAGTGCGCGCCGCTGCCTACCAAACAAGCCTAGGTAAGTTTTTGTCAAAGTCACCGCCATTATTTATCGGCAGGAGACGGTCGCGAAAAACTGACTTGCTCCATCACCGCTCGACAGCTATGCCATTTTTGAAGCCGCGCGCCTCAGACATCTTTGGCACGGCACCGTTTTTCAATGTTTTAATTTGCTCAGCAATGGCACTTATTTTCGCAACTTTGTGGTTGTGGCCGTCTCCTGCTCAATATTATTTTTAAGAAAGTATTGATAACATTATCACAATTACGTAAACCTGAAATATTGAATCATCCCTTTTAAATTGAAATTAGGTAAATGCACTTCTATATAATGTTTGTCTATTGTTCATATACATGAAAAATATACAAATAAGATTTAAAAAAACCCTTCACCATATAAATTCAACATGCAATTTTAGAATATAGCTTCTAATTTAATAAAATGATTGATAGTTTGTTACAAACCTGATACGACAGTCAATATACTCATATTTCAAAATCACAAATAGGTAAGTATTTTATTAATAACTCTATCAGGCTACTTAAACACCAGTGATGCCTATTAATAATTATATTGAGTACTCAACTTGGGCTGGTCTCGAATGCCAAATACGGTATTCGGAGCCGAGCAACCTAAAAACCGAATTCCGAACGTACAGACAGCAAAAAACTCGCCAACGTAATAAAAAAAAAAATATAAACGAGATTCACACTCACTCTTTGACACTTAAATAACGATTTATGTACGACAGTTTTAATAAAAACTAGAGCACAAAATGGTACAGAAAACGTGCTTCGGAATTTTACAAATGAGAAACAAAGTCGTGAGTGTTTTTCTTTAAACACACACCGAGTTTATACCGAGTTTAAGTACAGACCGAGGTATCTACGGAATTTTATGAAGCAAAAAGTGAAATAAACACTTAATCCTATAAGGCTTGTGTCCTAGAATGGGTGTGCGCATCATTTTTACCTCCTACGGTGGTGCAAGATTTTTTAGGTTTCAAATAAATTGCAGTAGCACTATTATTACCTATATAAATTGCAGTATCTTGTGTATTCGATTTTCAAAAGGTCTGTGTTTATTTTATTTAACACACTTGAAGTAATTACTATAAGTGGCATTCCATTTTGAGCGCTTTCGTGGGTTGGATGACACGTTAAATTGTAGTTCCCGGCTGTTTGTCTAGTTCGGCAGTAGTAAAGCCGTGTGAGAGGCGAGGGCCTCTCTGAGAGCGGCTTGATAATCTCTCGACACCAGAGTTGGCCACTCTCATTCAGTAAGAAGAAGTCATTATTTCTTTTGTACATAGATGATCAATGACATAAGGAAAAAAATCGATATAAGATCATTAATTATTTATTAAAATAAGCTTATAAACTTATTCTTATATTTTTTTAAAAGCTCGAAGTCTTTGAAATAGTGTAAATAGGTTTCTTCTAGGCAAGCGTGCTACATCTTAGACTACAGCGGTGCTTAACATCAGGCGGGCTGTAGTCAAACATTACGTTAGCCTATTCCGTTAAAAAAATATTTTATTACAAATGCAGTATTTTTATACCAACCGTACAGTAGTCGGCCATATTTGCGGTCCACGACCGGTACCTGCCAAAATTGCGATAGCAGATAATTATTTAGTCGATACGAAAAATTATTGGTTGCCCAAACGCCGACGAATCGGACCTCGCATTTTAAACAACTCAATTTTGCCAAAATCGTGTACCTGCCTAAATACATGTTAATTTTTTGGGCAAAATAATGAGGTGATATTAAACCAATAACTGTTAACTGTACTTATAACATCTGTATCGTACATTATGTGGTTATAAAACGTTTAAATCGGGATCTTGTTTCGTTCATTGTATGTTATTTAGAAAAATACTCTTTACAATTTGGAGGTAGAAAACTGTGTGAAAATTTGACGGATAAAAATATAGTGCGACCATACAGACCAGAACTTACAGTAAATCCACGGGGAAGCGTTAATTAGATTATTAAAATACTTTATGACCTGCATAAGTGATAAAAATCATTTATCATCGGCCTATCTCCTGTAAAGATTATAAATGGTTAATTACTATAATTATACCCTCTTGGCAAAAAGCTGTAGCTACATGCTCAATTGCACACTTTATATACTTATATTATGTACGCTCTTTGCCTATATTTATATGCGGGAATATGTATATATTATATTGTATATTACTTATATACTTAGCTATTTTTAGCCAAGTTATTTATAGAAAGTAGTAAATAGCATCCAATTAAGAATAACGATGTCTCCAATGCAACGTTTCTCACTTAATTAATACATTTTTAAATTAAATTAAAAGAGGCAGGTGTTTTGATAAAAACTACACAAATATTTACCTATGCTTAAAACTGCGGATATAGGTACAATTATTTTAACATTTTGACATCCTACGGGTACACAATACACATAGGTACTTATAAAAGACAAGATAAAGATATGGATAACAACTAGTAACGACATAACTGTGTGTACTAATGGCCAACTAAGTAATAATTCATTAATACAGAACTATAAAATTATTTATAATATAGCCCGTTATATACCTATATAACCACTTACTTACCTATGTGTTTAAACGACAGACGCTGATTTAAAAAAAACAATTGTTTCTAAATAAAAAAAGCAAATACAATATTTTAGTAGGGCTCTAGATCTAGGTTCACACACTAAAATGGTTCTCCTTGCCCGAATCTCTATTCCCCTTGAACTATAATTTGTCGGTCTTCAAGTCGAGAGTGAACCGGTTTTTTCTAGGCAAGCGCGCAAGATCGTAGATTATAACGTTGCTTAACATCAGGCAAGTTGTAGTCAAGCGTGAACCTATTTCATATATAAAAAAACATGAAATTTAATCATTTACCTGGTCAACTTATTAACCATAAGCTTTTAAATAGAATTTGCGTGATTATAAACCTAACGAGGTAGCAATTATTGGTAATGTAACACTACATTTTCCCTTCACATAGTGTTTGGAAAAACAACTTTTTCTACTCGCGTTATTAGGTCTCATAAAATCTTAATACTTATGTTAAGTTTGATGGCATATAATTAACTAGAAGCTAAGTGATTATTAGGTGTTTGGTGTACATGGACTGACTTGAGATTTAAATTCTCACGTTAGTCGGATGTAGATAAGCGTAGTTAATGCATAATTTTATCGCAAAGCTATCAAATTATATATTTTTTGAGTAAGAAATTTGATTAGAGGGAAGAAAGTGTTTTATGGTTCCAATGTAATTATATACATGTATATAGGCTGTATATACCTAATGCCACATATTTGTTTTACATAATCATAAAAACTTTTATCCTTGATGATATGTTTTATTTTTTATTTTGTTGTCATTTTTGTACATCTAAGGTAATATTAACATTACATTCTTCTCTTTTGAAATCAAATTTCCATATCCTTAGTTACCTACATATAACCATTTAACCACGTTTATACATAAATACCGGGCAAAATATTCAGCTCTCGATCAATCCCTAACCCTATTTCGAAAATAATAAGTGTAAAACGCCTAGTAATAAGTAGTTAAGCACATAATAAGCCCCTGCGTCTCAAAATTCGCCTTCCACCATTTTTGATCTTAATTATAACAAATCTGAATAATTCATGATCGATTAATCAGTACCCCGGCCCTCCACGTTTCCATTCTTATTTTAATTAATTGATATTCACCAGCGGTTTCTTATTAAATATTGCAATTTCATATGGCTTCTGTAGACCTGTTTTATAATAAAACGAGCGCTGATACATGGATGCGGAGAATGTTCTCTTATATGAATGTGCATATATTATTATGTAGTGTGCAATACGTCAGGGCCGTCTTGCTTCTTATTTCGACTCTATGTCTTGAGAATAAGGTTTATTTTCTTCTTGTGAGAGCTGCCGAGTCTTGAGGCAAGATGAAAGATCTTTCCTTTAGAGACTATTAAGCACGAGCTTCCTTGGAGCCCGTGGCAACGAAAGGCTCTGAGTTCTATATGTCTAAATATGTATAAATATATTGACTGAGCTAGCGAGCAATCTGTGCATTAAACTAGTATTTTTTTCTGTCTTCATTTATGTAAGTATGTGATTTAATTCCTACTTTCAAAAAAATATATTTTTTAAACTACTGCATTGGGTATCATCATCAACTTAAAAAGACTGAGCATCAAGTAATAATCTAGGGGTAAGTAAGTAATAATCTAAGTAGGTATACTTTGTATGACTATAATTGATCGGTCATCGAAACGAATAGTCAGTAATTACTTAAAGGCAAGCGCGCATGATATTAACGGCAACGATGCTTACCATCAAGACGGTTGTGGTTTGCTTAAAAATGACTTTATACCTAAGCCTCTTTAGAATCTCTTCAACCAATAAATAAATAAATATTCCGGGACATTGCACACAGCGCCATCTAGCCCCACACTAAGCAAACGCTTGTGTCGTGGGTACTAGATAACGGATTTAATACTTATATACTTTTTCTTTTGTAAATACATACTTATTATACATACAAGCGACCAGACTCAACACTAGTAATCATAATTTTTTTAACGTACATAAATACTTGTGTAATGCGGGAATCAAACCCGCGACCTCTAGATTAGAAGGCAGAGCCACTACCAACTAAGCTAACAGGCCAGTCAATAACCAATAGATATTATTTCTCCGTATTTGCTATGTATACTATCTGCTAGTAGTAAAACCGTAGAGAAACATCAGGTCCCCGTAATTTTACTCAATTTATGCATTAACACTTGTAGTGAATAAGTTATGAATATAAATTAGCTATTTGGATAATAATTGCATGATTGCAATAAATGATTCATAAATGATTCATAAATGATTCATAAATGCGTGCGGTTTCAATACGCTTATAGCTCTTAAAGCTATATTACATAGCCAATATAGCCATACCTTTTATATTTATATAGCCTTATTATTATGTATTGAATATAATATTTCTACAACATATATGTACATACTTAACCCAAACACATTGTGGTTTATTCAAGTTACATAATTAACGAATTTACATTGGTTAAAAACAATTTCCCTTTTATACAATTGAAGTACTAGGAAGAAAGGAAACAATAATTTTGTTTACTTTACTTAAGTAATCAAAAAAGTAAATGATATGCTAACCTTTGTATAGGATTCAATCCGATTCATTACAAAGAAACTTTAAACCATTTTTACTTCAGATCCTGTTTCCCAAAGCCACCTTAATCACTAGTTTAGCTACTCCTTGTTAACCAAACAATAGTTCCCAAGAACAAGGGCTGTTCCTAACTGTTATTTATTCTGTGGCTGAGGTTAGCCAAACGGCTAAGGAACGAGACAACCTCACAGATACGATCACAGCACGACTAGGATGCCTAGTATTAGATACTTAGTATCTTATGTAACAGCTATTTGAGTATCGATACAGTTTAGCCAACGGAAATCGGAGAGCTGTTATTTTCTCAATTGATTTTTGAATAGATTTGACTTTTTATTTATTTTATATTCATTTGTGTGTGTGGTTGCTATTTGAATATGCATAAAATTAACTACTTGAAATATAACTTATAAGTACGTATGCACAGATAATGGATACCGTAGATAGATAAATAACAATACTGACTTTATGTGATAGGTATATTTTATGATATAAAATTAAAACAGATATAATAAGTTTTAAATCATACCAAAATCATCTTACAATTCCTATATAACATTGAAGTGAAAGTCCATGTATCTTCATATACCTATTACCCATATAGCTAATACAATACCTAGTACAAATACTAGTTACTTTTCTAAGTTCCCACCCACCTCGCTTCTTGCTTAGTTACTTAAATGGGAGGTTTAGTGAAGGTAATCAAACATGGCGGATAGGGAACTAAGGAGGTAAAGACTTAAAGGCTGTATGACCTTTGACTGATCATTTTGTGATTGTATCTTACTTTTACAAGGAAAATGTAGCTAGGTATGTACCTATCATGTAGATTCTATGATAAACGTTTATTATGAAAAAGATGAAATGTAGCAGAGCAATGTGATTTTCCTTTTGATTTATTTTATGAGCTATGCAGCAGAGAAAGATGACTTTATACTTTTCAGGAACTCAGTTGATCAAAAGAAACAGACAGACTACAGTACAGACTAAGTTCATATTGCATTTTACATTCACTATACAACGCGTATTAATCATTGTTTTTTTTTTAAATTCGTATTGATATACATATGTAGGCTTCCTAAAGCCTACATATGTATATAATTTTTATAATATATTGCATCAGAAAAACTGACAACATTATTTTATATTTAATATAAAAATAATAGCAAACAGGTACTTAATTCATACAAATTAAATTTAAGCCTACTCTACACTATATAACAAATAATCGATTGTACTAATGCCACCACACATGATTATAATCTCGCCACCACACTATAAACTAACCCAATACTATCAGTTAATCGAGTTAACCCTTACATTCGATTCGCTATTTACGAGTTTAACGAATTATTCGCTCGCCAACAGTTATTAATTGTCAACTGGACGGACGGATTGAGAGGTTAATGAAGAGCTATAATAACAATAATTAATATTTTTTTAAATATTCCGGGACATGCACAATAACAATTACTTATTAGTAAAAAAAAATCATTGAATTTTATTAAACAAACGGTGAATCGTAATCGGAATGTCTATAATTTAAAAATAATTGAAAAAAATTTGCATCTAATAATAACATTTATGATAGTTTTTTTGTGAGTATAAATTTTGATAAATCCTGTTAGTTATTCGGAAAATCTTAAGTACCTACCACGTACAAAAAACCTGGATGAATTACCATTTCAACTAATATTTCATTATTTTAAATAGGAATAATTTGTCCTGAATACTAGGAAAAGAATAAATTACCTATACATATGCACACTACCAATATCCTCAAAGAATTAAGCCATTTTTTCTACCTACTGGTCAATCTCCCCACTAATTTCGTCCCTCAATACACCCCCGGTGTCGGATATAGCAATAAAGCCAGGAGTACACTAGGAGCAATAAACTAACCACTATTGCTACCCGAAGCTATATAGCACCGCTTTATAATTGCTGCCGATAATGTTCGCGTAAAATTATCTGTTCTATGCCCCGAGCTTCGATGTATGGGTCTAAAGGACATGGTGTTTGGTGTTTGATGGTTGTTTGGAATTAGCCGTTACCATAGTTCTGTTGAAGTTCAGAGCTGTGATGAATTAGATTGTAGTCCAAGGTATCAAAATGTAGTTCAGGTTTAAGTTGTGATGAAAAAAAAGTCACGCAGATTGTTGCTTACAAAATATTTAAGAAAAGATTTACCTTCTATAAATGCTAATTTAGGATTTTATTTGAAATACTAGCTGGTTCCCTCGACTCCGTCCGCGTGGAATAGTTATTACCATAAAAACGGGTCTATTGAGTTAACCTTAAAAGATAGACAAAATATACTGTTGCAGACATTTTGTTAGATTATTTCAAGAGAAAGAATTCTTTCATACATATTTTTTCATATCTTGAACCGTTTTCGCAGCGCACGCAACGAAAGCCCTCAATTAATAATTTTCCCCGTTTTTTCCACATTTTCCATTGTTTCTTCGCTCCTATTAGTTGCAGCGTGATGTTACGAGTATATAGCCTTAAGCCTTCCTCGATAAATGGTCTACTAAACACAAAAATATTTTTTTCAATTCGCACCAGTTGTTCCTGAGACTAGCGCGTTCAAACAAACAAACTCTTCAGCTTTATAATATTAGTATAGATTAAACAATGCATTTTACTGGTTTTTTTTATCTGAATATTCAAAAGTTTTAATACAAATTAAAACTTAAATCAGTCACTCATAGGTTTAGCTTAAATTTATGTATAAAATAAATATGAACCCATGTGTATTGTATGCATATTATGTACACACATATGTCTTTGTGCCTATATAAAAACAATAATTATATAGAAACGCAGTCGTAAATAAATAAGCAGAAAACAATGAATGTGAATTTCACACGTCCCGTTAAATATGTATGTACCATCATTAATAATATAATGGTTATATACAAAAACTATACCATTATTATATCGCACCTGGCAATTATTTTATATACTAGGCGGTTCTATGTTTCTTAGTATAACGAGGTTTATATTCAATCATTAAATATGTTTAGGTAAGTATAAACTTTTGAAAAATAACCTTGTAATAGACATTTTATTTAAATCTGGTATAGTAAGTAAGTGTGCTTTCTCGACATAAATATGAAATTAACTAACAAATTGTAATCAGTTTTCGTTCAAAACATCGATTTAATATTATTTATTTCAAAACTCATAAGCAATATATAATAATACTTAATAAGCTTATATAATATACTTAGTTGATAAAAAGATTAGTTTAATTGCGAGCATAGAAAATATTTTTTAAACTAAAACAAGACCATAGTTTGTTTTTTTTAAGAGTTTGTCTGATTGTAGGCAAAAACTATGAACAAAAGATGGGTGTGACTCACAAAAAAAGGATTTACTCTAAAATTTCGGTAGCTATTATTTCAAATCCGAATCACAAAATGCACCTTGCACTAAAATACCTGCATGTCCTATTGTTTTCTCGTTGCCAATCACAGTCGCTTCTCACATTGCCACCAAGAGGGCGGTAGCGAGTAGGTACGTAACTGCCACTTACAACACAAGTACCACGGGTGGCACGTTTTACAATCTCTATGGGATGTCGTAAAACTGACCAATAAAAGTTCATTATTAGCACCACCAACTTTCATTTGATGATTTGATTAGTTTACGACCGGTGTAAAAGGTTTGTGAGATTATGAATTTGTGATGTGTTGAGTTGTAAACTTAGATGGCTCTATACGGCTTGACGTTTATGTGCTCGGTTTATTGGAGTTTGATAGATTTTATTGCGGCTTGTTGGTTTTATTACCGTGTGTTTGGATGAAGTTTTATATCTTTTTAAGTAGATGATACGTATTTAAATTTCTGTAAACTGTCATAAATAAATTGTAATTTATTGAATTTCCTGAATAGAACATGATGTTACCTTACTATGTAGTTTGATAATACTGTCACATAGGTGCATACGTTTTTGGCACCTCTCATGTACGTTATTTAACGATGAATGCCAATTAAATTTAAGACATAATATTCCAATCTTCCTCATCGACGATTGGTTGAGTATCGAGGCTAAATATTAAAATTAGCATATACTTTATAAAACCATGGAAAAAATTAATACTCGAATCGCGCAGTGTCATTTTTAGTTTACGTAAATTATGCAAAGTAGAGTTGCCCCTAGCAAGTGATTCGTTTAAGTGGCAACCCTGAACGGTATCCTCGGTTGACCGCTACTTACCTAATTGCTTCCAGAGTTAATGATTATGATTGGTCAGTTACGGTTATACTTATATCGTACATTTATATGTATATCAGTGATTAATTAATCAGTCATTGGTGAGTCTGGATGGTCAGGATCAGATCCTGTTTTGCTTTTCTTTTGCAAGTTTTTTTCTGGTGAATAAATTATGGCGGCCATATTGGAATTATTTACCTCGATGAAGGATGATGTGCCGCAATATGACCCTTTTATCGGCACTTGCTCACCTTTGCTGTGAGGTCGTTTTTAATGATTTTTAATTGTCTGTACCTACGTCTGATCATCATGATCTTATAGCTGAAGTTAGTAATAACATAAGTTATATACCTACAATCCAAATCTTACTTATATTATCAAGGCGAAATTATGTGTATCGCTCTATTCGCTATTCGCTCAAACAGTCGTTTATAATAAGTAAACAGGTATTAACTATATATTTCATAAATGGTATGAATATTGTGTTTTTTAATTATTAGTTTATTGATGTTTTATTTCGTTTTTGCCGCTTTTATTTATATATTAATAAACGTATAAATTTCGTGTAAGTACCTACTTATAATAGGATCCTTAGAGTTACAAAATACTTTTACACCAGTTAAACTTATTATAAATCTACATTAGAGTTAGAAATTAGATACGAATGGTAATTATAAAAGCGGGGGTGAGTGACAAATCCCCAAATAAAACAACAAGGAAATAATTCCGGATATAAATCCTACTCCCGGTGTGAATAGAATAGCAATTATTTGGTTGAGTTGGTGCCTCCCTTGAAAGGGTGCTACTAATGTCATCATACTCGATATTGGGTATCTGTTTTTTTTATATTAACTACTGATCATCAATAATTTAAAATGGACACATAAACACTGAACGTTAAAATAGGAATTGTGTATTTTTACTCTTATGTTTGAATAAAATCTGCGAAAAAATGTAACAGAAAGCAGAAACTTGCCTAAAATCTAACCTAGGCGTATAGGCGTAGGTTAGTATATTTATGTATTTCAAAATAGTTACTCGTCTTATCTTTTCGTATAAGATAAAAACAAAACTATTTCACTTATGAATCTGATACAAGTTGATAAGTTTGTCCAATAGTAGCATCCTATAAGAACCATCTTTGTAAGAGCTGCCCCAGAATTCTTACTAGCCTTTCCAATATGCATCAAAAGGGAACTTAAAGGTCTTTTTTCAATGGTTTTTATATCTTTATAAATATGTATTGGAAAAGGGATATGCACAGTTATTTTGATTAATTCATATTGTCACGTATATTCTAAGGTCCGGTGACATAAATTCTTTGGGACATAGTTTTGTAAATGCAATCGGAATATCTGAATATTTTATTCCAGATACCAAAATGAAGTTATTGAAACTAGTTCCTTTAATTAACACGTGTTTTAACTACTTCTTGATTAATGTTTTAGAGTGTCTGTGATTGAGCAATAAAACCTGTTATCTCAATTCTAAAATGTATTCATAGAGACTTGCATATTAATTTTATTTGAATAAATCAAATGTTGTACCTGTCATTATTTTACACATCTAGATATTATGCGTATGACAGACCACATTGTTGCTTGAGCAGGTGTAGATTAAGGTTGCTTTTTTGCTTTTTTCTGTCTGTAAGACACAGAATAAAGGTTTTATTTAATACTAGTGGATGCTCGCGGCTTCGCTCGCATTAAGAAGTAAAACTTGCACCCCTTTAAAAGCGGCTTTTCCAAAAATCCTTTCTTAGCGGATTCCTACGTCATAACATCTACCTGCATGCCAAATTTCAGCCCGATCCGCCGAGTGGTTTGGGCTGTGCGTTGATAGATCACTATATCAGTCAGTCAGTCAATCAGTCAGTCACCTTTGAGTTTTATATATTTTGATACCTATGTTTTAAAATCTTCAAATGACAGATATAGCTTAATTCTTTTTTGTACTAAAACACGAGTTTTTCTCTCTCCTATCTGACCCAAAAAAAGGAAAAACATACTAACAATATAACAAACACATTTTCACTCTATATTCTTAATAATACTCTTAAGTAAATAAAGCTTACCTCTATATACAGTACACAACCCCTTCGATCGAGTCTGTATCCGAAGGGTTAACGCTCAACCCTCAACTTTTTCCTTCCCATTCGTCTCTAGAGATAGCCTAATTTATCTCTATCTGAAGTACTTTATTGCTCTCCAAAATTCCCTCTTCCGCGGTATTGTTTCGGTTTGATTAAACTGGGTCGCGGAAGGATTCCGAGAAAAAGGATTTCGTGAACGTTTCTAATATTAATGTTTGCAATGAGAAATGGGCGCGATTTGCTTTTGTTTTTTGTTGTGGACCCTCTTTGTTTAATATTGGCTTGAAATAAGAGAAACTAAGCTTTAAACCGATTAATGTACCATTAGATGAACATGCATAAAATAAAGTAGGCACTTATTTATTTGTATTGATTTTTATTCAACAGTAAGTGCAATAAAATATGTACCTAGTATAAGGTATGTACTGTGCAAATTTTGATATAAATGCATATATCCAAAAAGTACCTTCGACTAAGATCATACTGACTGTTTCATAAGTTAGTTTATTACCTACCGATTGGACACCAATAAATTAAAATTATACCCTTTCAGAATAGTCTGATATCTAGTAGATATTTAATTGGACAGTAAAAGTGGATACCACCAAGGTCTTACTTCTATCTTATCGGAATTATCAATTCAAAACCAGAAATTTATCAGTTTCCTATTGCAATTAGAATTTATTGGAATGAAACTTCTGTATTCTCTGATATATTTTACTTTGCATTAAAGTAAATTAAATTTAGATATCGTTTTACGATTTTTGTTCATGACACTAACTGACAAATAAGACGAAAATTCGATAGTCATACATAATTTTACGAGAAATTTATATATTACGAAACTGTTAAGAAAAATTAAAAGTTATTTTGTTGCATGGCAAATTTCGGATGAATATGTAAAAAAACACTATAAAACATAAATCGAAATAAATGGACCTAACACAACAGTGTTTAGGTTCCATTTGAATAAGCACAACAGTGCTTGAAAAATTGGTGGCGCCATCTAGGTGGCTCGTGTATCTATCATTCATTTGTAGGAAAATATTTTGATTACTTATTTTATTACCGGTTGCCCAATTTGTGCTTTCTGTAATACTTATTTTTTGTTCTTAAAAGCAACTGCGTCTTTTCAGCTTATAATTTTGTTTGGTATTGCAACAATAACAAAAATAATAAATTGCAATCGTAATACTCGTACATCATACAGTAACAAAACACACGCGTAACTTAGCTAAGATACAAGCTAGTACGGCCGTGTGTTGACAGATGGCGCTGAGCCATAAACTGTCAGGAGCGCCACTGTAGCTGCGGCAAAAAGTAGAAACTCAGCTCAACGTTCGGGCGGGCGTTCAGTGAATGTTTACGATGCAATTTACGGTTCGTATATTGCGAGGCACTTCATATAACACGACAATACACTCGGAGAATCCTCATTTTTGTTGTTTGAGTTTATTTAATTTTCCTTTTGCGAGTTGGCTGTCCAATTTATCAAACAGACGGTGTGAGTTTCATACGGGCAAAGTGCTTTGCATTTGCTCTAAAATCTGATAATATCGAATGCAATTTGTTCATAAATTGATTCATTACTGCATATTGATTGAATAAATTACCCAATAACTCAATGGAATGAGTATTGTGTTCATAAACAGTGTATTGCAGTACAGACCAGTACAAACGCAGCAAGTTTGACGTCACAGACCGCAATACACTGCAACGCAACACTAGCGTCATCAAACGAAGCCATAAAGCATCAAGTTTACGATGTGTCGACTCTGACGGCCGACCTCAAACGACTCATAAAAAGCTTCTCACGTTCTCACACAGATGGCGCTGCCAGTAACAGTTTGAGCACGCGCCCTCTACAGGCTGTTTTGAGTTGTGTCCCGCCTTTTCCCGCCAACTTGAAGCGCTCGGGATTCGGAGGTTATGGTTTTATTGGGTTATAAAAGTTACGAGTTACGGCCGGGACCGTCGAATATGGAGATATCGGAGGGCGAATGGGCGTGTAAGACAAGAAAACGACTTTTATTGTTTGTAAATTGGCTGTAAAATTATGAGTTTGGTCGTATTGTGCGCAATCACGGCGATCAGCTGGTTTGATGGGGATAAATCACTTTATTACCGCAAGTGGTGGTTTATGAGACTATAAAGATTCATTTGAATGGGCGTCGGTGTGTCTGCCGTGCCGATGTGCTAATGTGGCTAGCTGACGGTTTTTTATTGCCCTAATAGATTTATTGGACGCAATTTAGGAAAAGATTGATAGATAGGTACATGTGAACGTTAATAGAACTCTAATGGCCCTAATTTGGTATTCTTAGCAGTGAGCGCCGGTGTTCGGAAACCGCGGTTAACGTTTCGGATTCACAATTTCCTTTCCAAACCGGCTTACTTTATAGATAATAAGGAACAATTAATTGAAAAATACTGCATGAATAAAATGAACTGTTATCGAAATGCTATGGATAATAGAGTAAAAATGCCTCTTAATACTAATGTTTACTATAATATTTTCAAGCATTGATAAAAATAATGGTATCGATCCAGTACCACTACTCCACAAGAGATGGCGCCACTTGAATTTGAACATACTTGTGAACTGTTAGACCGCAAACAGTTTACTACACTAAGTTTTTTCACCTATTATTATATTACCAAGAATGACAATGTTACAAAATATTGTCATTTCAATTTTATTGTTTTTTATTAAATACTCGTAATTAGATAATAATAATTATGCATCAGTAAATCATCTTCAGTGTAAAAAATTAGAAATGAAATTTAATGAATTTAAACAAAAGTCGAAATTAAATTACTTCGTGTTTTATTTTAAAACCCGTCCTTACATACCACTTCTCAGCAATAAAAATGATCTCAGATAGTGTTGTAAAGTAACCGGCCGCTAATTGTTTGTTTAACGACATTTTTACGATCATCGTCATAGTTAACTTTGACTTTTACGATCGCGTTAACACTCGCCCGTGATTGTTCCGACTTAACTTTACTGCTGGTTAATTGATTTTATTTTGTAAACATTTTTTGTGCGGGGTGTAAGAGGTTAACGGATTATAGTGGTTTATGTTAGTATACTTCTGTCAACGATTTGAGTAAGTGAGTAGAGATCGGATAGTTAAATGATTTTTATTGATTAAATTTTAGTAGTAGTTTTTATATACCTACTTACCTATGGTTAGAAATCTTCGGTTGTTATTATATTATTTATAATAGATATATAGATAGATTGTGCAATGTCCCGGAATATTTATTATTTATTATTATTATTAGATACAACATTAAATAAGTTGATATTTTCAAAAAAAATATTAAAGCGTTATTTTAGCTAAAAATATGGCGTTTAGCGATTTTCTAAATAAATACAGGCATAAGTTATATGATAAAATAACTATTTTATTGTTGCACAATGTACTTACAGACCATCCAATCTTATAACAACCTTCACTATCAAAATACCATCACCCAAGGGTATTAGTTAATAAAGCAAGCAGAAGAGAGACAAAACACATTAAAATAATTGAGTAGAAGCAAGACAAAAAATAAATCAAGTCTCAGAGAAGGAGAGTCTTTATTTATGGATGCACATTTGGGATGAACGGCCGAGAATAAAAAGAAAAACATAAATAAGAATAACAAAAGAAAAAATGTTATTTCCTCGTAGGTTTGTTATAGTTTAGGTGTCGTTTTTGTTAATGTTTGATAAGTAATTTGAGTAAGGTAATAAAAATTATAAAAAAATACGTACTTAATGGATAGATTGATAAAACGCATTATTATTGAAACAAAATTAAATTTAAATTGATCGTAACTATCTAAATATATACATAAATAAAATTAGTCAGTTACTGGAAAATGGCGGCGTTAAAATATTATTCATATGGTTATTTATTTTTGTACCTACTACATGTTTTTTACCGTAGTAGGTACCTGCAGGTTTTCATTTCTCTGAAACATCATGCTGATAAAAAATACAGCTTCTGGTTTTCAAAAAGAAAAACTTTTTTATGCGTTGATCTGATAAAATTTTGAATAAGGTTAAGGATTTTTCCGGGAAGGGTTGGTTTTCTGAAAACATAACATTGTAATAACACTTGGGTATTCAGAAATTTAAAAAATTATATACCTACCTGGACTAACAATTTAATAGTTTATTTATTTAATAATAATGAAATTGAATAGCCTATCAAAACTAAGCTTGGATGTTGGTTAGTATAAAAAAAGTAAAAAAAACTCAAGGAAAAAATAAAGGCGCGCTATTCACGACAGTACCGCCTATCGCTATGAGTAAGTTATGGCCGCGAGGGTGAGTTACACCCTGCTTAGGTCACGTGGCCGACAAGGACGGCGATACAAAAAACTGCACCAGAGAAAGTGGGACAAAGAAACTTGGGGCGGCAAGTTATCTTCGTTCCATTCAACTCACACTCGGTCCCGAACGTCCGTGTAGATCAATAAAACTACTTTATCTCTTTTTGGCACATCCCTCCCGCGGATTCCTTGAACGATACCTCCATCATGCTTTCTTCGTAACAATTAAAAGAACTACAAAAACACAAACTTTTTGCAACTGACCGGTAAGATTCCAAAAAGTTTGTCGAACAAAAGAACAAAACGTAAAAAGTTTAGTTCAAAATAAAAACGCAGCGCGACAAATTTTCAAAAAACTATCGAACAAAGCGCTTTTGTTCTGTTTTCGAAGGAAACGCCGTTAACGCAATTGTCGACTACTTTTTTCACCGTAAGGTCGCGTACTGGCTTTTTATCCGTGTTTACAAAGGTAAACGGCCATAAAATATTATTACCAGGCTATTAGGAAAGAGCCACAGGTAGGTACTCAGTTTAGTACATCGCCGGTGCACCGAGCGGGTAGTTGTAAGTAATTGGGGCTGTTAATTTCGCGTTAAAGTGTTTACGTGATTTTGTGAAGTTTGCACGTGATTTCAGTACGTAATTTCACGGCTGTCATATTCTGTTACATGCATGGGAAGGTTTGTTAATACGGTGAGGGTTGTGGCTAATGAGCCTCGGATGTGATGCAACAGTGTATGGTTTGTTAGCTCTCTGGATATATACCTAAGCGAGATTGAGATAGTGAATTGAGCTGTACAAAATTTGAATACCATTATTACCAGTTGATATTAGTTACGGTGCTATATTATGAACTTACATATATGCAAGTCATTGTATTAATTTTCGTAAGGTTTAGAAAGGCATACAAATTATTTTGGTTAGACATAATTTATCTTAAAAAGTCGAAGTCAATCCCTTACTCTATTATCATCTTCTAGGGTAGTTTTATTAGATAAAATTCCATCCTTTATTTCTCAATATTATTTTCGTATAAAATAATATTGAGAAGTATCTAAGTAAGTAATTAAAATGTTACTTTCGAGTACACTACGCTGTTTGATAGAACATTATTAAAATGAACAACAACTTTCCACTTCTTTACGACTTGATACCTGTCTGCAGTCTAGCCGGTCTCTTAAAACATTCTAACACTACAACAAACACTACTATTGTACACTAGTTGCTGACTGCGACTTGCCTTGCTTTTCAGGATAAAAAGTAAAAAAAAAATGATTCCTTTGGATCACGCATTATCACTCATTAGACGCTGCTGAGCATAAGCCTCCTTTTACGCCAAAAGTCCCTTCTTATGTATACGTTGAAACCCTATATATAAATGACTCCAAAAATCCAAGTCTATCTATCACCGCATCTGACAGTGTGTCCCGGTGTCCTCATTTAAGACCCAGTTTAAATCCAATCCATCGTATACTTATAAACAAGCTACACCTTCCACTACAGTATCACTTGTTAGACTATTATTTCAGGTGACTTGATAGTCTAAAATTTGACTTTCTTTTGTTCTGCTTTCTTTTTCTGGTGTCGAGACTTTATCAAGCCGCCTTAAAGCCTCTGACATGGCTTAACGACTGCCATACTAGACAATCACGGGACCTACTATTTAACGTGTCATCCGACCCACGAAAACGTGCAAAATGGATTCAAAATTGATAATTATTTTAATTTCTTTTGTTAGTAAATAGCATTATGACTCGACACTTAATTGCGACGTTAAAACAGAAGTAAAAGACAAATAAACCAACATTCATACATTTGCAAAACTACAAGTGTATGTCCTTATATCTTCTAGTTCATACTTATACCTCTCGTATCAAACAAAAGTTTGGTCACGCTTAATGCCTTTACGACTGCCAGGGGTGACATAAAGAAAATGAAAAACATTTTGTATTATTCTTGTTGCGCTCTTCCTCGGATAACTTGCGCACCCCTGGATGGAAGGTCACACACTTGCGAATTGTTGCGGATAACATTTGCTATCTAAAAACAAATGAAATCAAAACAAATATACTTTATTGTACACCAAAATAAAGAATACAATTTCACATAAAAAGGTAGAAGGTAACCATTAGCGACCTTTTAACTGAAGTGATTTCTTCCAGACAACCTAGTTTGGACAACACTAGAGGAATTCCGTAATGCTGGCGTACTTATCTCAATATTAAATAAAAAAAAACACAAACACACAAACTTGATAATATGGAAAGAGTCACAGTTTTTAACAGACATTATACCACAATTTTCGCTCGTTTCGTCCATAAACAAGTTTAATATAAAGGTACTTGGGAATTTAAGTAAAAACTAATAGGTTTAAACCACAAATACATTAAAAAAAGCTAAACATATACAAGAATAAAATATAGTATGTACATACATCTGTACAAAAATAGCATTAACTTGAATACTTTGGTGATCTACTCAGTTACTGGAAACTTTGTTAACTTATAGAAATTAATATATCAATATGTCGCATAATACAAGTCGCACGTTTGTACCAGCCTAAAAGTTTTCCCTCTGTTGCCAACGGTTCTGCTTAGACAAATATCCACACAAACTAGTTACGTGTTTCGCCTCTCGTGTTCTTTTAATAATATTTATTGTCTTAACAGATAAAATATGCTCATCCAACACATACATAAATTTAATTAGATTTAAATATTAGTTTTTATTAATCCAAAATCGACATAATTAACATGCCTTAATAAATAAAATATGGCCGCATTTACGCATACATAATTAATTTTCTGCTTGATCATATTCATGAGTTTTACTTTATTTTAAGAGAGCATTGACAAAATATTTTTAAAATACTTGATTAATGGTATCTATTTTACATATTAGATCTTTCTATTAGTCGAGAAGTTTCTTTGATATAGGTAATAGATAACTACATTTAATGATATTATTTTTAGTGAATTTCACTTAAGTTAGTTTCCATAGCAGCTAATCTCTTATGAAAGTTCGCGTTTCATCTAATCAGTAGAACAAACAGAATACCTACATATCTATGTATGTATATATGTATATGTAATTATTAAAAAATATTCTCGTGCCTCTGAACATATTCCCAGCCATTGAATGTTGAAAATTCTTTCTTCTCCACTACCACAGTTTAGTCTGTGTTTTTCAAGAATGAATCTAATGAAATATCAAAATAATCTGGAACGTACCAGCGAAGTAGGCGAGCACTAAACTTGTCAACTCCAACTATTTCTAGCTAGTTTGTTTTCTTTTTGACAACTCGCGTCGCAGCGCCCTCTTGCGGCGTACCAGTGGATTGTGCTAAGAGTTTTTAATAATAGAGATTGGGTTGTTTGTGCTTTTGATCTCTTGAATTCTGATAAACCGACTTGAATGATAAAGATTGACGTATCTTCATATTATAATGAAATAACATATATACAATAAAACTGTATTGCTTCCTTATGAACATTTATATTTACCTCTCTAACTTTTCTTAGCATCTGTACCGAATTTAGTGGAAACATAGTTCCATCTATCCCGCAATAAATAACACTTGTTGTTGCAACGTTTCCGCTTCCCAAGTTGTGGCACAACAGAACTTACCTCCGAAACTTAACTAGATTTTACCAAATACAATACATATATCATAAATATTATATATCGCGGTCACATAACTCAACCCGCGTCCCGGCTTCGCTCGTAATTCGTCGTGTGTGGCTTGCGACTCTTCTCTCTTACACCCTGTATAAAACGAGAACTTCCATCTCGACGACACTTCAAGGAAAACCGACCTTTGACTTCCTGAAAAGAGAGTTTATTATCGAGTGAGTAGGTTAGGCTGTTAGGGCATTTCATCAAATCAAAAAACTAAAACCTTAGACAAATGTGATCAATGATAAACGTGATTTTGGTAACGAGGATCGTGGACATTGATGTATGGTCACGACCTGTTATTTTTCCAAGTAATAGGAAAAAAAAGTGTGAAAAGAGTACCCTAATAAATAATACGTGAAAAATAGTTTATTGTGCGATCTCGTGATAAGAGGTAATAGGACATCTCAGAGTAATCTTTTGCTGGGAAAAATAGTTTTCTTACTCCTTTGTTATAAGGGGAGCCTTGTAATTTGTTGACGTTCAAGATATTTAACGTTAGGATATACTGAATAAATCATAATAAATTATCTAGGTATGATATGAGTGAGTAGCACTTTGTGATATATTTTTCTCGCTATCATAATTTTTCATGGTAAATGTAGGTATTTGAGTAATAGACTGATAGGATATTCCCGATATCACGCGATTGGTTCTGAAAAGTCATACTAACATAATAATCTACTTTCCCAATGAACACACTAACCATTTCATATCTATTAAGATAAACTAATAACCTTAATAAAGCGATAGATTCCAACTCTTTCGTGTCTACAAATTGTTCCAGTAACTTCAAACCCGTAGTCAGTTCATAAATAAAGTATTTTCTATAAAGAAGACCTCTTGCGGCCGGCGGCGTCTAGGAGTTTTATTACAAATCATAGCGAGATTTACGGAGTGTGTGCAACTGAGTAAGGACTTGTAACTGCGCTGAAATATGAGATTTCAATACGAGTCAATGCTGCCAACCTGGCAACAAACAGACCGTGAGCCGGCGAGGTGTGTTGTTTTGTCTCTATTAGGTTAGATGCAAGGAGGTTTGTTCTATGCAAAGAGTTTGGTTTGAAGATTTTAATGGTTTTTTTCTTGCGCGAGTTGGGACGTTATTTCAAATTAGACAATTCTAATGTAGAGGAATGATAACAAAATACTAATTTATTATCTAATGAACTGAAAAACATTTTAAAGTGACAATGATAATAATCTTATAATGCGTTGCTAAGCCGCTCATGTGTCGTGAGAGTTTACAGCTACCTAAAAGTTTCTTGTTTTCAGTAACTCTTTAATTATTCATATATTCAGTAAACATAGTGAATTTATACAGAATGCACGGTGTTGGCATCTCTATCTCATCTTATTTCCTTGGCATCGAAGCCGACAAGGCGGATTTATGCCACAGTACCAACCTACAAAACTTTACACGGATTAAAAATGTATTTTTTTCTTTTTCACAGCGCAATATTTGCCAGATTTTTTTGCTGCCAGTGTTGCGTATGAGTTTTTAATATATTTGTGAATAGGTTGCATATTTGTTACTGGATTTTATTTCTGACAAATAAATTTGCACGTACTTTAGATATCTAGATAAACTTATCTGCATTTGTTTAGCTTCGTATTTCAAGTTACATTAATCATCAATTTTCTAGCAAAACTACAATCAAAATAAACAGTTGTAGTAAAGCAATATAATTGACACTGTCAATTAATATAAGACACACTGTCCAATAGCATACTATAAGGGGACTACAATGATACAGAAAACATTACGGAATAGATATTGCTTTCAACTTCTGCTTCCTTCTTGGTGCTCAAAAGGAAGTGACAAAAACAACATCTTTCTCATGATGTTTTATGTATTATTTTTAGCAAATCGTGGTAGCCGTCTTCGAATAGCGACCTAATGGCAGCGCATTACAAACTGTTCCATAAATAAATACATAGTGAGAAAAAGAAAGACGGTCTGAGCACGTAGCTCCCATTAAGTCTAAAAATAAGATTAATATATTGCGTAGTGTTAAAGTTCAATATGGCGACAAACGACGCATGCGCCAACTAACGGCTAGCTTTTTAAAAGTAAAAACTTGTATGTAATTGGGCCCCGTAAGAGATATGGGGATTTACGACCGGCCCTATGTTAGAAGAAAGTTTGAATAATGCATGCTGAATAATGAACATGGCCGCTGCCGGTTTTTCACCGTTATGTAAAATGCTTTTCTTTTTCAAATTTATTGAAATACGCGCGGACTAATTTGAATTTGGAATCTGTAATGAGCTCGTGACACATTTATGTTTGGAACATCGTATTTTGTTTCACGCGAAGCATTATTATGCGATTATTCTACATTTAATTTTGATTGTTTTGCAAATAGAATCGAGAGATAGTCTTTTGTTTCAGATGTTGGCATGTGTTTTTGCACAAGTTACTCATAGCTGAAACTGATTTGTCGTTGTCTTGGCGTTTATTCTATGATTTATGATCTGAATAAATTTTTAGGGTTGAAATATTTAGAATAAAACTTCCCGTCGTTTTTTCCGAGATGTCATGTTTTGTGAAATTTACGCCCAGCTTAAAGCGTCCAAAATTTTAGCTTGTGCCGTCCAAAATCCTGATAAATGACTCGGTTAGGGGGTGGAACGATGCGAAAAAATCCTACTTCTCTTATAATATTAATATTGTTTGGTTACGAAATTGTGTTTACAGTGCGTGAGTAATTTGATTGAAAATACGCTTAATTTGTTTGCAAGGTGACCGCTGTAAATATTTTTAAATGACTCTTAAACTTTGCTTTAGAAAAATTACAAATATTCTTCAATGAAATTGAATTTATAAATACGTTTTACTTCTATTTTACACGTACAATTTTTTTATTTATGTTTGTGATTTATGTACCCATTTATTATTTTATTTTCAAAATAACTATAGATTAGGCAGCGTTTTGCGTTATCTCTGGCCACCATTATGAATTTATCAGCTCAAAATAAAACGTCATTACTCACCCCATTCTAATCTGTCAAGTAGTCCCTAATTCAAAAAAAGAATGCCAGTCCTACCAACCGTATAATAGACAAGCGACAACAGTAATGGCGCGCATTTTGGGATCGAACACACGTCAAGTGGGGAGGGGATAGATGGCCACACGGCACAGGTACAACCCCTAGAGAAGATTTCAAATATGGAACCCTCATTCGATTTCGAAATAAATTATTGACTAGCCGAATTTCATTTGCACATTTTGAATTTGGAATTTTAGTTTTGTTTTTGTGTTTCTGTTTTTAAATACATAAATGTAATGATATGAATTCTTTACATTTTCATTTGTTTCTGTGACAGTAAAAATAATACATTACAATGCATTGTAAGCTTTAAATTTACGCCACTTACACTTATAAGTAGATTTTTATTTATATTTAGTTTCGATTTTTTTTAGCTTTTTTTGAGTTTATGCTATGCATAGTAGGAATTAGATAGCTCTATATTATTAAATTCCACGCAATATTTCCCTAATTTTACCACAAAAATCTTAACCAGATCCGCGGTACATTAATCTTTTATACATTAACGAATGTAATAAAATCCTGAGGGGTTGCCAGCCGAGACAATTTGCCACTCCTACCCTTCTAAGCCCACCTATGCATCTTTCTTATTGCTACCTAAATCTCGCATATACAACTAAGAATAATCCCGTTGAAAGAAAGGGTGCAGCCCTTTTTGAGGGAATGACGTATAAAATATGCAAAGTCATGCAAGATGGCCGATGGAAGTGTGATGTTCTTTTGTTTTATAATTAAAAATCAAAATGAATTCTAACATCAAACTTTAACATAGGATTAGGGGTATTTCATGAATTATCTCGGTATTTAACTTATTCAATATACAAAGTTCAGATAAAAAAAACTTAGCTCTGATTGGTTAAGTAGGTACTATGGTCTGCATACTGACTGAAATCAATGTCATAAAACATTTCTTTAACATTGTTTGTAGGTGCTTAAAAGTAGGGAAAATTGTAGGGTGCAGGTATTTAAAATTTAACACACTTGCTTTTAACAGGGGATTAAAAAAGTGATAGACGATGGTCTTAATTCACGTATTGCTTATACGTGTAAATAAGTTAAATAATTAGCTCCACTGTTGCTAACAATTATACCGAATACCTGTGAAGCATTTCAATACATATTTCTACCTTCTTTTACCTCTGGTACTTTTAATTATTATAATATAAGCGGTCCCTATACTTAACGCAATAATAATAATGAAAAAAACACTAATACAAGATAATTTACTAACATTAATTACATAAGTTCAAAAACTCTGTTTAATTTTTTTATGTAGGGAAAATAAAAGCTTTTTAATTTTATTATTTTATTTTACTTTTAATTGTTATTAATAGCACACTAATTACGATTTTTTTGAATAGCTAAGGCTTCATAATGTAAATTTATTTCCAAGATCAAACTAATATTTGAATCAGTAATGTAATTGCAAATTGTTGGTTATTATAACGTCAGTCAATATGCAAATTGGTTGAGTTGCAATTATGTTTGCTAACTGACTCATAGATGTGCAACATATTTAGGTAGGTACCTACCTATACCTATAGCTTTTATGTTTTTCCCTCAAGTATTCTTACTATGGCCACAGGGCAGCTTAGATTTTTGTTACTTACATAGTATTCTATTAGGTATTTTACATTTTAGATTCTAGTGTCGATGTTGTGTTGATGCCACTTAGCAGTCAAATAGTGTGACTGCAAGGTAAAAAAAATGTTGCTGCAAAAGACAAACAAATTATAAATTCTATTTCAAATCTCTATACTATTAATATCAAATCATAATAATGATACTCCGTTACGGCATGAATCTAATTAATACACTTGTTATAACCAGTTGTGGGATACACACATACACACACTCACATTAATGATTAATTATTTTTCATACACGAAATCCTGCATAAATATACACTAATAATCTAGCGCAGTGTCCTAAACCAAGTACATCCAAGAACAATACCCACAACAGTAGAAGAAGGGCCCGTCAGCCGCGCACCCCATAAATCCAGCGAGGAGTCGCAATTTGCTGAATTACAGCATGCGCCGCGCCACCGCCGGCCTGAAGCGAAATTAGCTCGCACTGAGTCGTAGATAATTTTAACTAGAGACGTTTAATTTCTTCAATACTCTCATATATTCGTTAGGGTAAAAATGATATACATGAAAATAGTACGCACAGAGACATAGACTTTATAAAGAAAGAAAGAAAAAAATATTTACAGAATTTCAGGCTTAAACAAAAAGGCGTATAAACAAAACCTTAAAACTAATAAAAGAATAATCTTAATAATCTACCCATTTTTATGTATATTTTATTATTCTACTATAAGAAGTCTTAGCAGAAGCTTTTAGTAGGTAGGTAGGTATATCGGCAACAATATGCCTACCTACCTACATCTACCTCTTGCTGCTGAACATCTGGTCTTGCAACAGCAGTCGTAGAATCTCAAATATCCATAATTACCTAAAACAAGAACAATACCCACAACAATTAAATAAGGGCCCGTCACCGAACACCCTTAAAATATTGTTGATGTATGAAACTTTCAGTCATAATAAAAATAATAAGGAGGCTAGACCCTCCGTTATTTACATGTTCAGTGGCAGCACTGAACATGTAAATAATAGTCTGGACTGCTGCAATCATTTAATATATTATTTGCTGAAAGTTATATTTTACTATTAAGTACATTTCTTGGGCACTTACATTGTAGGTACTACTTACTTCGCAGCGCGATTAGCAACCAACAGCAGCACCTATGTACTCGTATAGGTACAATATACGAGTACACTACGTACAGATATGTATGTACATACTACAAAAAAATATGAACAATAATTGAACAAGTCGTATATTTCGCTATAGTTAGGCGTCTACATGGTGTAACGTCGTTGTAGAGAGATAAATTGACGGCGGCCCGCTAAATAAATTATTTGGGAAAACCGAGAAAAAACGAGCGTCTTCTTGATAAGGGTTGTGGGCTGTAATGAATATCGACCTCTTTGGTACGCGCGGCTTGAGTTGTAATCATTTGGGATATTTACTTCTTACATTTGTCTCATATTTGTTTGAAAGACTGAAACTCTTTAAGTTCCCAAAAATATAAATACTTAACAACTTTTTAGTGCATAATATATTACCTTTACATACCTTTATTGCATAAACAGTAAATAAATAATATTCTGAGAGTTTCATTGACTATTAGTAGTTGAAACGAGATTGTCTTGGCAGTAACTACGCCAAACAAAAACTAATCAAAACTTTTATTACAGTCATTGTGAACATAAATTATCTGATGTATTGTATGTTCTGTATTAAAAACCCTAGAAATACCTAAGGCTCTCGAATCTCTCGCTACTCGAATCTAAATCCTTTAGGACATTTTATACTTATATTTATTTTCTACCTAAATTAATTGGTGTGATATTCCAAAACTTTACTGGTAATAAATACTAGTCCATATTAATTTAATACCTAAAAACGCCTCAAAGCATATCCACGCAACGCTCGCTAGTTAAGTCAAACAAATTGGTAGTCCACAAATAGGAAGGTCATTGACTCCAACGGTTAAAGTTGAGGACAGGTTTTGTGTTCTAATTTTAAACTTACTTTCATCGCGATAGTTTATTAGACATAAGCCCTTTTCTTCTTATTATCCTATTCCATCCAACTAACATTAAAATAAAGGCAAAAGTTTGTGCGTTTGTGTTTTATATCTTCACGCTCAAACGGCTGTAATGATTCGGATGAAATTTGGTATGGAGATAGAAGAAATCATAGGCTACATTTTACCTGTGATTTTACTCCGCATTATGAGGTAACACATCGGGGCACTGCTGGTTTTTACTAATACTATTCTTCTTCTTGTCGAATGAGAGTGGCCAACTCTGGTGTCGTGAGTTTATCAAGCCGCCCTAAGGGCCTCTGACATGGCTTAACGTCTGACGTTCTATGACGAAAAGCTGGGACCTACAATACTATTAATGTGAAAGTTTGTGCCTGAATTGTGTGTATGTTTTTGGATAAAATTCGGCATGGAGAGATAGATTAGATCCTGGATTAACTCATCTACTTTTTTTTATCTCGAATGAACGCAGGTAAAATCACTTAGTCTTGTTAAAAAGAACCTGTTTCCTTTAAAATATTTTCCTAATAGGCTACGTGACATAATCTAGTGTAGATAAATTTTCATAGATAACCTCTGTACATTGTTCTGAAAACAGATGCCTTATAGACTTCGCTGACCGCTTACTATCAGATTATGAACCGGTATTTTAATAATGATATGGGAAAAGAATGTTACACTTTCATGTCACAGATTTTCCCTTCCTTATTTGATGGGTATTAGATTTCATTGCGTTTTGATAAAAAGTTAAATAAGAAACTAAATACTAACAATAAAATTTAAGCTTAAACTACTTCTAAAACTAAAAACTTAATCGAAAATGCCTGTAGTAGAAGGAAATGTCCCTAAAATGTTTGAAAACGGTGGCAATTCCGCGTTGTATATAGCAATGCTTACCTTGAGCAAAGTAGCAGCCAGCATTCTGGTTTCTTTTAATGTTAGACGATGACACAAACGATAGCGCTTTGAGCTTTCGATTGCCGCTTTTAGATGACAAAATTAACTTTTGCAATGTTTTCATATTGATTGAGACAATATAGAATAGACTCTTGTACACCAATTAACGATCTTGAACGCATTTAATAAATTTTAATTTAAAAATTGGCTTAATTTCTTTAGCCGTAATTGTAGTTCTAGTACTAGCGGCCTTAAACTTAGCAATGCTTAATATTCTTAAAAAATCTAAATGTATTTTCTCCATGCTTACAATCCATGGTATTTCCCAGGCTTTCTCCGTATAGGTACTTTCCAGACAATACATTCTGTAACACATAATCGTATCAATTATTCTGCAAGCGTTTCTTTCTTTATTACTTCTCTTGGACAAGGAAATGGATGAATTTTCTACCATTTTGACCTTTTTGCTCTGTTTTTCTATTTATGTGGAGTATTTGCTCTGTTTCTCTGTTTGTGTCGAGTTTTTGTAATTGTCTCTATAAATAGAGTGGGGTGGTTAGCGGAGCGTTTTGTTTAAGGGTTTTCTTGTGATGTTTCAGGAGATAATTAGATTCTGTTTAGCCAATTTTTACAAGGTGCTATACTTAACTGCGGAAGAAAAAGTTTTTAAAAGGAAATCGCTGTTTTATGAAATGATTGAAGCAGTTTCTTTGAACAACAAAACGACAGCTATGGGAACTTAAGTACTAGTCATAGATGATAGATGCTAATAAATATTGAGTTTAAGCTGTACATTAATTAGCTAACAAAACTTATTTGAAACCTAGAAAGGCCTACTAATAATGACTTTCTTTATAATAGTAAGCTTCGAATCATGTGGTTAAGACGTGTGAAGAAAACACCAAAATCAACTCTCAAAGCTCCAAAAATACACTACCACCAATCTAATCAACATATTTTCAAAGTTCAAAGAACATTAATTTAGATCCATACTGGAGCAGAGCGTTATACTAGAGCTGACCCAAGACGCAGGCTGCTGAGATTTATGGCTCTGGATGTGACGAGCTTCTACAAAACAAAAACACTAGAATTTTCTGTTACGTTGTCTCTAATTACTATTGAAGATACAGCAGGCCGTCATCTCAATGAATTTGTCCCTGTCTTATGCCTAGCGCAAAATTTCTACTACGTTGGCAATATTAGTCTGCTCTAGTATATTTTTCAGACATTTTTTTTTCATGATTTATTGATGTAGCATTGTTTCTTTATATTTAGATAATATGTTTAGTTATTTACATAAAGACATACGTATATAAAAAAATAAGCAGTAAGTATAAACTTAAACCGAAAACGTGTCTAAAAGTGTTGAAAAGTGTGTTCTTTAAGTACTTATTACAATAAAATTCCCTTCATAATATACCACATCCAGCAGCATTACATTAGTCGCAGCAGTTTCAGTTATGTGTTCCTTTCTGCTGACTGCGACCGCCAGACAGTCGTCTCTCTCTCGCTCGCCTCGAGAATGGGCTATATCAGCATCAGAATACTTTTATAGAGTTGCTAAAACCTTTTGATACAATAAAGTACAGACAATTTTGACAAAACAGAGTTATGACAAACACTGATATGTTTCATATGAACACATTTCAATTTACCAATATACTGAGATTTTTGAGACAAACTGCTGTAAGAATACAGAAATTAAGGTGTGTAGGTACTTAAGTTTCAGTATGTTCCTATAAAATGAATAAGTGAAATCCTTAATTGACTCCGCAATTAAAAAACCAACGAATGGATGCTCGTGGCTTCGTCGTGTTGTTTCAGGCTAAAAGTAGCTTTTTGTCATTAAATTTTGCCACCATATAAATAATTCACCAATACCCGTCGCTTTGTTACAGCGAGAAAGCGGATCAAACAGAGTACAGACACATTGTCTTTTAATCATTGATAATTATAATGATTATGATACATTAAATTTCAATGAGTTTCGGGTTTACCAACTGGATGATACGTTAATTAATATGGAAAAAGAAAGCTGTTATAATTACAATTATTTATTATTTTATTTTATTTGAACATACATTTTAAATGATAACATAGTGATAACATGAAAACATTGATGTAACAATCTTCTATAACGCAGTCAGTTTCGTTCTTCTTCAGTACATTTAGATCTGAAACAACAGAAAAAAATAGTTAGATTTGAGATGCGCTGCATTTATTTTTAACCTACCATTTTTATCAGAGGTTCAACCATTATCCAATTTTCTAACGGACAGAGCCTGCTTCCTACTATATTATTTATATTGCTATCAACTATCTTTCACATTTTCAATAAACTCTTGTCACAGTCACTACTCAGTTGTCACACCACCACCGGCTCCATATAAGATCCTCCGTCTTTGTAAATCAGCATATGCAAAGTGGTATAGTAATAAATCTAGCGGCGCTCGCTCGTTCTCGCATCATGTTACATCTTAATTTCGAAGCCGGCTCGGCGGAGCCTGCGCGCCGCAGATACAGCACACTATCAAATACGCATTACGCTAGAATTAAGAAAAAATAATTTCAAAAAAGATAACCAGCTCGAAAAAAGAAACACAGTTTGAAAAAGAAACGTTCCGTGCTTGTAAGCGATAAATAATGGAAAGCTGTTAGAATGCTGAGTTTGTTTTAACATGCCCATGGGGCGGGAGCGAATTATTTGCATTTTAAAGTCCGTCCTTGTTTGCGAGAACGCATTTCGACTTTATGATTAATCGCCTGCGCTGAAATCTGTAAATGAGATTTTAAGCTGGGATTCAATGCGCTTTGTGCAGGTGCTTTTTTATGGAACGTGGCTTTGGTCGAACAAAAACAGAATTTTGCTTTAAATAATAAATATTATTCGGATTGAAAATATTTTTTACTTTAATGTGTAGCAAACCCAATTTATGAAAAAATCAATTAAATATATTATGAGGTACATAGGTCAAGCCTCACCAAAAACTATTTTTGCTTTCGCTCAAACCAGTCCAAACCCGCACGCATTTTGTTTTTATTATTGGCATTTTGATTAATTTCGCTTTCCTTTTGTTTCAGGTGGTCGTCGTATGATGCTTTGGTAGGTCCGATACGAGCGAAATAAATAAGAAAAATGTTAAAGCGCACTCCTGAGAGTTTGAAACGGTTATCGATTGGCTGATTGTCGCTTCACACGTCGCCCCTACTCTCGACAACTTGACGTCGCGAGATCAAGATATCAAATCTGGCGTCGAATAAATTTTTGTACCAGCCCACACCAACGCTTAGGCAATCGACTGCCAGAGATTTATTGTCAAAATTTCCCGTTAGTAACGCTTACAGGGCACACTATCACTATTTCACAAATAAAAGAACCAGTCGCGATATCAACGTCGGCTATAAATTATTTGGTCGGATGAAAAATACGCGCCGATAATTTATCGATTTGACTAAATGCATGACCTAAATAAGTAGGAAGTGTAGCTTAGACCGATCGATGTGCGATCTATCGGTATCGGCTGGAAGCGACACAGTTGCGGCTATCAGTGATCTGCTATCGAGTGGATCGGTGGCTGTTCTCGGATAGGAATAGGTCGAGTTCCCGCGTTGTTCTGGCCCGTGATATATTGTTCCGCATCTCCGTGTATAAATCTCGAACGCCTGCTGAGGTACACAGCCGCGGCCGCCGCGCCGCAACGCTGAGCTTCAAATGGAATTGTGTTTTTATTTATCGTGCGAATCGTACCCAGTATCGCTCGCTCGCAATCGCTTTTATCTGCCGAAACGCGCGTCTCGTATCGAGGTGGGTTACGGTTACTTACTTGTTTGTTTTACGCCCACTGCATCTCACACGCATACAGAACCGTATTTTTAGGCTTCTTTGATATTGATCAACTTATAATAACCTAAATTGACAAGAAAACGAAAATATATCGTCCTGGTCCTCTACCGGTAACATCTCTGGAATTAATTTGAAATCATTATCAAATTCATTCGTTATAAGTTGATCGATCAAAGAAGTAAACAACATTGTATACGCATAATTTGAAATTGTAAAGTTAACTAGCTTGCCTCAAGCCAACAGTAGAAACAGTTAAACTAGGTGTAGATTAGAAGTTCATTTCACTGATTGTATTTGAATAGGATTACCGAACTCTTGAAATTAATGAATGTGAGATACTGCGACAACGTAATCTTGATACTTTTGATATATTTTTTATTTTTACTTGGTGCAATCTATATCGCATATTAATGTTTTATTAATTTTAAAGATTTTATTCCATTATTTGAGTAAATGCAATTGAAAAAGATATCATTTTATTTTATACAATTGTAAATCAAAATTAAAAACACAAACTGTTGTCGCAGGATGCAGTATCGAACAAACGTAATGTGTAAATAGTTAAGTATAGCACGTAGGTATTTATAACAGAAATCTGATGTACAACGTCTGTATACGTCTTAACATATGAAAGTGATAAATATACGCCCTTTGTTTGCAGCTATAATACATAAGTATACTTTTTGAGCGTGATGCAAAGTGACAACCTACTTTAGTAAGAGTAGGAAGGTTTCTAGCGTGGGAGACATAAATTGTTAGTTTCGGTGAACGACAAGTCATTTTTTGCATAGTGTAGGATTGGATAAGTTTAGACTTAGGGTTGCGGGTGTCGGTTACCAAACATCAATGTATACGATACGTTCTATTGATATTGCTATGGGACGTCAATCACCGATGCGTCAGTCGTCAGCGCTAGGCCACAGTCTGTATCCAAGCATCACGCCAATATCCTAAATACGTAATTTCAAAGGCTTATTTTGAAGAAAATATTCCATTTCTTTAGTCGATAGCTTAACTTATTCTTAGTAAAATAGTTTACCTAATAAAATAGTCACTTAAAAATGACATGATCAAAACTAGTTGTGCCCAGTATACGAATAGCTAATTAAAATTATAATTAAGGTAATAACATAATTTATTTTAAGATACAGTAGTGGTAATATTTTTGGATTCCTATAAACATATACGTAATTTTTTCTTCTGTAATGTAGATGTAAATCGAGCGTGTGATCTTGATCCTTTCTCATCAACTTTTATTGCCTTTCAAAGTGCCAAATTAATTTTGATTTTCAATCATGGACTCATATTAAGTACCTCTTTTGTAGTTCCTTTATGATATAATTTTGTATTTGTATTGTATTTGTATAACTGCTTTACTCGTAATTGTGACGCTCCACATTTGGCGAAACAGAAAGGATCAACATCCATACTTATCAAACTTTTGTTACATAATGTAAATATTATATGAAACTTATTTATATGGCTTCTTGAATGCAATATGTTTTGTTAATTTTCGCTTCGAAATTCAAAATCAGAACACTCGTTTTCTTACTTCACGCTATATTTTGGTTTTACAATTGTGAATTATAAAGTATACAATCAGTATGGAAATTGTTATCTAATTTATTTGTATTCGAATCGTGCTCATGTTTGATATACGTAAATTTCGTCCTTTGACGAAAGCATTTGTCATACGTAAATAGGTAGGCCCAATTTATTGTAATGTAAAATAATTATTAGTATCTATGGAAGAGATTACTTAAAAGAGAATTTCGAGGGAATATAATGTAGAAACAAAAAAATGGATTTAAATGTTTGTGTTTCATGTATCAGTGTGACAAGTTGTGTAATATTATTATATTACCTATCATTACCTTGTATTATGGACGGAGCGATATATTATTAATTTTTTTGTACAATATCGGCTATAGTGCGAGATGATCTGCATTAAATAAAATTCTGTTACTGTACTCAATTTTTTATTTTATTTACTAAGAAACAAATCCTAACCCTGCTAATAAAATATGGGAAACTAGGTAGGTAAGTTTTAAGCTAAATAAGATAAGTTTTATTGCTTTTTGTGAGTCACAAAAAATACAGTATAAATCCTCACCCTCATTTTAAACTGTTAACACGTGCACATTAAAATGACTGTCAAAATTTCTATAATTATTAGATAATTATAGGTTTTTTTTTATTAAATTAAATGATAAAAGTCCCCAACCTACGGACTAAAAATACTCAAAAGATAAATGCCTCAATCTTTTGAACATCAAAAGTCATTTATTAATTTCATGAACATTCAGTATTAGTGAAATTTTCCTTACATACTGTTCCTTCCGCGTTTGTGAAATTATTTATGTCCTTCGACGAATGAATGAAGCAACTGTGCTCATAAATTGTTGTCTAATGAATAGTTCTATCTCTGTCTTTCTTTGGTTAATTAGGAACAAAATGAAGGAGGAACCGTTTGATGTTAGGTGAAAGAAAGTTCTCTGAATAATTTCCTTATTTTTCAATTGAGTATGTAACCTCCAATTTTTAAAGTTCTCTCAGAGGCCTATGAAAAGCAGAAAGTATCTTATAATTAGTTTACAATTTAATCGCATATGGCCAAAATTATGACTATAGTCTGTGCTATAGTAAAGTCTCTTATGATATCACTTAAAATCGACGTGCAACTTAATTGACGTACCTATACAACAAAGCACCATTATAAATACATATGTAAATAAAATAGCACTATTATTTTAAAAAAAGTAACGCATTACAGATTTTACTATCTACCTATATATCCTACTTGAGGTCACCAATAATCTACGTAAAGCTAGGTACGTATAGCACGTTATAAAATAGCAGCAGTATTGAGAAAAGTAGCCGTGTTGTCGTGCCAAACAGGAAGTATGCATGCGAGGTCAACGGGGATGTGAGCTTCGATTCCCTCGCCACGCCATTCTCGACCTTATTTATACGAAATCTGATAATACCTATGTAATATGGAAAGCCTTATTTGGCTTGGCTAGACTAGCGATGACGTAAGGCGTTTTGGAGGTGCTTCAGATACGGTATTAAATAAACATTCCGCCATTTTTATGCTGTTTGAATGCAAGTTTTTGGAGTTGATATATCTTCTACATTCGAGTTTTCGCACTTTTTGAAAGACTCCATTTTCTACTTACTTAACCTCAATATAAGATAAGCAAATAGCATAGTTACTACAAAATCCATTCTTAGATAATATCTCATAATTCTTAGGAATTAACGTAATTTTATTTACAAGACTTTTTGTCCCCATTACAAAATACACGTGTTTAAATTGAGTTTTCTAAAAAAAGTCAATTCAATGATTTATCAGAAAAGCTCTCATTAGTGGTGAAAATATTAATCTTATGATAATTATCAATCGACGCTTCATGACTCACTATCACCAGTTAAGTTTATTGTTCCTATCATACTCGTAGTACAACACTTCCTTCACAGACACGCACTCATACCCTATTCAACATCCGCTAGGCCTACCATTATTTATTGCCAGAAACTAATCTTCATTTTTTATAAAACGCCTAAATTTGGCGGTCCGTCTGCAGGGTTGCCATAAATCTGGGTGTATTCGAGGATTACCGTAAGAGTAATGACTTCAGTCCACCTGCAGAGGGACAGACATTATTTAGGAGTTCGCTCGAGCGTCTCGGCAGGCCCTGGATCTTGCCTCTTCGAGTGGATTACTGGACACTTAGCCTGCTCGTAAATAAGTTGCTTTATGCATGAAAATGTAGGTACTGCTTGTGATCTTTGGTACCTAGTGAAAAGAACTGATGCATGAAAAATATGAAGAAGTTGTCAGATGTTGCTCTCAAATTAGAATGTATGGTGATATTTTATATAAAGACTGTTTTACTCCGAAATTTGACTAAACAACAGTACCTATGTTCATACACCATGGACCAACGTCGGATTTTTTATCAGATCTTTCACTATCACTCATATTTTCATAATGTTTATTAAAAAAATAACTCCAATGCTTACAAAATCTCTAAAACTATCGCAAAACCTCAAATTAATATCACCTATTTAAGTAAACCTCACAAACCCTTACAATAATTAAAGCCAGTAACAAAATCCGGTCAAAAATTACCGAGTGGTCGGATAGTCTTTTATGTGGAAAATAAGGCTCCCGTGGAAGGCTTAAAATTAACGCTCTAATTAGGAACGTGAGACTTCACTTTATTAGGTGCCTCCGCCTTGGGACACCAAGGAATACGAGACAGTACATTAACTTTTAAACTAAAAAAACAGACTGAAATTGTCGACTACTCAAGCAATCATCAACATTATGTCGCAGTTGGCCATAAAACCATGATTAAATATCTGCGTGAAACCTACTCGTATGTCTAAAGTTTTCTTTACACTTGATCGAATGTGATGGTACACATATACGGTTAGTATCTTAGTAATGACTTATGACAGTGTTTATTAGATATTGATGTGTTGAACAGATTTAACAGTTAAGACGTATGTAAATGCTACAAATGATTAACTCTTAGACCGATTATCATACAAAGTTGTTAAAATTATTCACTGATTCGCAATTATATTGTACACCAACTCTTCGTGACGGGGAGATGGTCGCGATATCGGATTTTGGTGCTACTTGTAGTTTAATTAGGCATTTTCATGTTAAAGACATTTTTAGTAATATTTATGAGCTTTGGAAATTTATGGGGAGTAGTTGTTGGAAGTTAGCAGAAGCTGTACGGAAGTTGTTTAAATTGACAAATAGTTATTAGAAGTATAATAAAATTTATGAAAAGAAAATGTTGCTAAGTTTTATTTATTTATTTCTCATGATTAGAACCACAAAAAAACGTGAATATCCTGTAAGAGGTCTAAATATATGCAGCATAGTTAATCAGTAACAGTATGTCATGGAGCAAATATGAAGATTTCCCTTAGTAATTTATAAATGGTATTTTTAGTAAGTTATTTAAATTAGATTAAGTTAACAAGGTTGGGGTATATTTATCCACATTTTTTTTCACTAGTAAGTACAATAAACCAGCATTAACTTAGCTACTTAACTCAAGCCAGTTTCCAAGCCTTTATTTCCTAGAAGTAGAAGTACAGATTGCTTGATAGAGGCAACACGAAGGACGATAGATAGACATCCACAAGCTGCATGCAACTCCCATCTTGCTTCTACAAGTTTACATAAACAACGGGTTACAGTGACTGTCTGTTATGTTTACACATCATAACATAATCTACCTTTTCTTATATAAGAAAGCTAGGTCAATGTATAGGAAATATACGAATTGTAATTTATTATCAACTATGAATTGTATAATATAACCTGGATGTTTCTGTTTGTGAACTAATAAAAAAAGAAAGTTCGAGTAAAAGTGAGTAGGTGTGTGACTAATGAGAGTTTTCTCATTTGCCGTGGCTTGACGACTAGCGTACTATAACAAACAGCCAGGGCCTACTATTTAACGTAGTATTCGACCCACGGAAGCACCTAAATGGAATAATACGTCGTGTCATCCATCCGAAGATTAACTGCGGCGACAATAGCTTAACATTCGTAATGTCATGCGAATAATATAATATAGGTAAGTTCTTCTGCTAGCTGAGGTAGAAGGCTTCATTAGATTTAATGTAAATGTATGTACATGCTTGTTCCTTTTGCACTTTGAAACGGCTGCGACTAATTTATACGTAATACTAGCTGTGCCAGCGACTTCGTCCGCATGGAATAGTTATTACCATAAAAACGATTCTAGTGAGTTAATCTTAAAAGATAGACATATACTGTCGCAAACATTTTGTTAGATCATTTCAAGAGGAATAATTCTTTGTTACATATTTTTTTGATATCTTGAACCGTTTTCGCAGCATACGCAACGGAAGCTTTCAAAGATATAATAATTTTCCCCGTTTTTTTTCACATTTTCCATTGTTTCTTCGCTCATATTAGTTGCAGCGTGATGTTATATAGCCTAAAGCCTTCCTCGACAAATGGTCTATCCAACACAATTTTTTTTTTTATTCGCACCAGTAGTTCCTGAGATTAGTGCGTTCAAACAAACAAACAAACTCTTTAGCTTTATAATATTAGTATAGATTGTATTAAAATAACGCCTATAATTATAACTTTTATCGCGATGACGCATCACTAAGTACCTATCGCAATTATTGTATTTTTTATCACTTTGATTGGCGGTTTTTTAACTAGCCACCGATAGAATATCGGCTGCTATATTTAATATTGTCAAGCACTGCAATCCACATATCGGAACTGGATCGCCAGTCGGTGGTCCCCGACTAATTAAGATAACTCAATATGTCTAGACGCGAAATATGGCTGCGCACACGCAAGATAACCTGCGTGCGGATCCGACGATTTAGCAAATTGTGCGATGATGTATGTATGGGAGCTCTGTTTTTGGTTTTTGTGGCAATACAATTGTTGTTAATAGTACCTACGACACAAGTATTTTCTTAGTGTGGGGTTAGATGGCGCTGTGTGAAATGTCCCGGAATATTTATTTCATTTATTTATATTTTATAATGAGTGACAATCAGGTCCTAGTATTTTTTTAGATATTCTGTCTGAAACAACTTGCTTTAATAATTAAACAACTTGCTTTTTATATCATACTTACATTGTGTTATCATCATAAATTGTGTTAGCCGTTCAAACCGTGCTTATAAGCATAACAAAGTATCGTAACATTTTATAATTTAACTAGCTGTGTCCGCGGGTTCGTTCGCGTGAAATAGTTATTTTGGGCATTAATTCTTTCATACATATTTTTTTGATATCTTGAACCGTTTTCAGCAGCGCACGCAACGGAAGCCCTCAAAGATGAATAATTTTCCCCGTTTTTTCCACATTTTCCATTGTTTCTTCGCTTCTATTGGTTGCAGCTTGATGTTATATAGCCTAAGCCTTCCTCGATAAATGGTCAATTCAACACAAAAATATTTTTTCAATTTGCACCAGTAGTTCCTGAGATTAGCGCGTTCAAACAAACAAACAAACAAACGCTTCAGCTTTATAATATTAGTATAGATGAGCTATCAATAAATCCTAATACGTACCATTATAGGTGTCGCTTTAGTTAGACTTACGGTTTTAAAATAAGTCATTTTTTTAGATTAGTAAGTTTTCAGACCTTACAGATGAATTATATGAATTCATTTGTAATCGAATATGTATGAAATCGACGTACATAAGACTTATAAAGTGATAATATAATATTCAAGCCCGTGCCTCGCCTCCATAAATCTCTGGTATCAACCTTACAGACTCCTGCGCAGTCGGCGGTATAGTCGGATGTGATATCTTGGACTTGGAAATTCTTTGCTTGGCTTAATGAAAATGTTTTATGAATTGCCTCGGGCAGAGTAGGTAATTTTGATATTTGCTGAACAGTGCACTAAATCACATAATATTATGTAAGTACAATAAGGATGTAAAATATGAAAGGGACCATAAAAATTGATAGTTTTTGAAACTATTTAAATTCGTTGTAACATAGTATTGTATAGCATTTTTTCTTAAGTTATTAATTTGTCTGTTATTTGCATGTACCTACCTATCAAGTAAAAAAAGTGAAAAGAGACGATTTTTTTATTTATTAACATATTATTGTATAGCATTTTTTCTTAAGTTATTAATTATTTGTCTGTTGTCTGCATGTCCAAAGTTAAATATGAGAAAACAGAAGACTTTTCTGATTTATTCTTAGACAACGGTGTTGATACCTTAAAAAAACAACTAAAAAGTTCAGCGTGGTGAAGTTTTCGGACGTAAACTAGGTCATCTGTTGAAATTCTTTTCTCTATATTTAATATTATCTATCTGAACCACAAAACCTATATAATAATAGTTACTCATTCCTACCTCCGCAAACAGTTTGCTACAGAGTTAGCAATCACTCCGTGACATAATCTAGCGAGGCTCGAAGCCGTGCGCCGCCAGTTCAGATAAGATAAAGGGCCGCGCGTGCGCATGTCCCGCCGCGACCACTAATTAAGTCTTTAACTTCAGTATGATTTAGTTTATTTGCTAATAGATAGCTACAGCGGAACGAGATTTTGAGCCGGCTGTTGTGATTAAACTTAGGGTCTTATTGTATGTATAATAAGTATGTATTTACAAAAAAGAAAAGTATATAGGTATTATATCTATTACCTAGTACCCACTTTACGAGCGTTTGCTTAGCGTGGGGCTAGATGGCACTGTGTGCAATGTCCCGGAATATTTATTCATATATTTATTACCAAACCTGGTTTAACTATTAGTATAAACTTTGAAAACATGCTGTCCGTTTTTGTTGTTAAAAAATTGTTATCTTCTGTCATAACAACGAAATTGACAAAATGTTACCAATGATAAATCAACGTTCTAATTTTAAATTGACATTTTGATTCTTTGGATGTGATGTTTGATCAACAAGAACCGACTTTTTAGTTAAAAGTCCTAGACTAATATTTAAACTTCGTTAAGTCAAGCTTGAGCCTATATTGTTTAAAAAAAAATACAGAATTCATTGATTTCAAATGATTTAACAGCAAAATTTAAATGTCTGTTAACAGTCAAGTTATGTATAATTCGATTTCAAAATGTCACAGGTCTACACATAAAATATAACAATATAGTTAACACACAAAATCTACTTATAATGATTTTTGCCACAAAGTACATTGTTATTGTTTTCAACTTCTCTTAGATATAGTAAAAAAAATGCCGCAGGTAAACCCATAACCTATTATATTGTTTCCAAACAATGATTTAATCTCGTTATGCAAATCATTTGTGAAAATTGCATGTTCAAAAGAATTCGACTTTACCACTATTGCTCGAAATAATCTACCTGCACCTGCAGTGATTTATATTTCATAAACATTATATTGAAAGTCACTTGTTTACAATCTTTTTTATGAGAAAAGAACCGCAATGTGTTCTGTAAAGGTAGACAAAACAGATTTTGCTTTAAGTGTCATAAATACATGATTTACGCAATTTTAGTTCAAAGATGACGATAAATTACTGTTCCTTTCCTATACAATCTTACAAATCCTATGTTACTTCTTCTTAACTAAATCATAAAACACTTTGAACTCTATTTCCAGTCCTTAAGGATGAGGAAGAAAATCTTAACTTAAAATAAGTTGGTAAGTTTAAGTCTTGATTATTCACAGGTATTGTTGCGGAGTATTACCACCCGCTAACTTGAGGTGACGCAAAGAAATTCCTCGTTATATTATGAAAAAATGCATTTATATAACTATATTTTACGGGTATGAATTCTCATTATCTGACCCTAAAATAATTAATTTGGAACTTGCCAATATCACTTCACGATCAGTAAATATCTTTTGACCAGTTCTTAGTTATTATATTTTAATGCCGTACATGATTGTTTGAAAAAGACCGTAATTCCTAAGTCGAATCAGTCTTTAGCGGTGTTTGGCATTTACAATTACATGTCATATAATCGCGATCAAAACTAAATTTAGGAATACCCTAAGACGTATTGCAAAAATACAATAAATTCAAATTACATCTCAAATATAAGATTTCCCAAAATCCGCACCAATTCACAGCCCCTAATCAATATTCCCCGTACAAATTAACAACAACTATATCGGACAGGTCGCATCAGCAAACATCGTCCAGGCTTCCTAATGTGTTGTCAATCATTCTTACTCCACTACCTTGTGGTTAGAATAATAACAACCTTTTTGTAAGCATCCTAATATGGCATACAAATAAATGTGTAACGACATTAAAAGGTAGAGAATCCTCATGTTAGCGCAGATAATTCCGACGTATGTATGCCAATGGAAATGGACCGATCAATATGTTCATTTATTGCTCGGTCCATTTCCATTGGTGTGATAGTACGAACAGGATCTTTATTATCTTACGAGTAAAGCATCACTGACGTATTCCCGCTTACAAAGGTTGAAACCTAGAAAAACGTACACGGGCTTAGCTACGCTATTTGGTAGAAAAGTTGCCATAATTACTCTCGGGGCCCTGAATCATGACTAAACCACAGCGATCTACAACTCCATTGTGGTATAAAGAATCAAACAGACAAATAAACACAGAACTAAACAAAAACAATACGATTCCTATATAGGTAGATCTCTTCGCCTAACTTTGTCTTTACAAATGTGTCATACTGTTTGCCCAACGTAGGTAGTTGATGTGCGTGCAGATAAAGATCGGCTAAATGATTGAAGTGATTTGAATAATGCTGTTTTCCCGTTTGTGGTGAGTATTAAATAAACATTACTTGCGGCGTCTGTGGTTTGCCGTGAATATATTGTTATAGTTACGAATTGACTACTACCAGCTTGTTTGTAAATCCATTTTCCAGTCTTAGATCTTATGTTTTTAGTTTATCGCTGCAGGTACAGTCAAATATTTGATCACTACTTTAGGTACTTCTAGGTAAGGGTGTAACACCCTAGGCTGCAGCAATGCTTAACATCAGGCAAGCTCTAGTCAAACGTAAACCTATCCCACGTAAAAAAAAAAGTTATATGAAACGACTTCCGCAAAAACGACACTGTAGTCTAAGGCAGAAGAATTCCTGTACTAAATGACACTGTCACTTACCAACTTAAAAAAATGTAGGCTTATCAATACTTCTTCTGATCCAGTAGTATAACCTCGAGTGACTATTATAGTAGTGAGTGAGTTTTCGTAAGTAATAACAACACCAAATACGCTAAACTGTTTCGCCTCTTCTATATTTAGTCATCACTTCCTTCAATGACTTGTAGACTTAGCACGTATATTACGGAAATCAAAATATGATCTTATATATTTTTTAGAAATTTTACCGTAACATCAGATAATTAGGTATATTTAGGTATACCTCGTACTTACTAATGAATCCTCGATACCATTGAATGAAAATGTTAGATAAACAAGATAAACCATTTATTGGCAATACATGGGTACATATTACAAGTTCAATTGTATAAGTACAATAATGATTAATTATGTTACATAATTGTTGCCATTAATATACAAATACAAAAAAAAAACAATTATTTTTTTTGGTTATAAGAAACTCGTTAATCGAATAATATACGTTTTTTGAATAAGCCAGTGTGTCAGCTTATTTTTTTTTAAATGTTGTCTCTTACGGCATTCCTAATGTTTTCATTTTGAGCATCTTTTTAGCATCCCAGCTTCTGAAATAGCATAATACATAACCCACGCTAACTTTTTCGCGAGTAACCTACAGGTATACCAACCAACGAACTGTTTCTACGGCAATATTGAAGCCAACCTGCAAATACCTACTAAAGTTAACTTTGTGCCCATGCTATGCTCTAGAGTATAAAATTCGCAAGCATGCCACAGCGTCTAGTCTACACACAATAGTAACATGACGTCAGCCGCGGCGCCTAGCTCTATACGCTGATAGCTTTGATCAAGTGGAGCGACTGTCTCTTTAACTCTTCCAGTTTAATTTAGGGATTTTTATTATTTAGTATTTTTTGTTTCACTGCCTAATAATAACCATAAATTAATTACCTAATGAAAAATCAATTTGTCACATATGCTTTTCTTCTTCTTGAGTCGCAGAATTAATTCGTAAGGGGAGTTCTCTTGGGCAGATACATCGTAGTGGGCGCCCGGGTTCTTCCACGGAATATTCTCTCAAATATGTCAGTTTCCTCACGATGTTATCCTTCACCGCTAAGCGAGTGTTAATCTACACATAACACGAAAATACAGGAATGAAGCGAGTGTGGCTCAGCGGTTACAGTAACTGATTTTCATCCAGTCATTCACTCTTACCTTATTAAAAATTATTTATTTCAAAACTGAAATATGGCATTGATGTATTAAAAGCACTGCTCCACCTAACCTTAGCTATTAATTTATAAGTCAGTATGAGAAGGCAGTGAGACGTGACCGATCAGGTACCAATATCAATCGAAAATCTGAACCTATGCTATCTACCTACCGCAGGCTTTATTGAAGGCAGATTGATTGAACAGGTTGAATCTAAGAAACAATTCATCAAACCTTCTTTACGAAAAAATATGGTATTAACAGTACCCCGTGGTATTACCCGCATTTACCTGGGTTGATTTTTTTTTTACCTGAGATGGGCTCACGCTTGACTACAACTTGCCTGATGTTAAGCAACGTTATAATCTACGATCTAGGGCGCTTACCTAGAAGAAACCAGTTTACTCTCGACTTGAAGACCGACAAATTATAGTTCAAGGGGAATAGAGATCCTATGGGTTTATACAGGCTCTAATCTATCTCCTTTCAAATTTCACACGAATCAAACCAAATCAGGTGGATTAGGAGATTACCTCATAGAGGATAGCTTATCCCTTTCGGACCACTCCAATACAATTGTGTGGGTCACAAAGTTGAGTTTATCTCATTAGTCTTACGTTAGCAGTGGACGGGCCTAATATCGTACGATTGTGCGGGAAGCAAATTGTAACCTCGCGTGCAAGTTTTGTCCGACACTCAGTCGGCGAGCGGGTTTCAACGTGTTCAGTTCGTCTCTGATTGCGCTCCCCGACTTGGCGAGGGTAAGTACCTACTATTGTTTTATTTTGTAACTGTAGTGGTATATGTGTTATTGATTGCAATAAATAGTGAAATATACGATGTTTTTATGACAATAGTGACTACTGCCAAGCAAACACTTTGGCGTAACGGCTAAACGAACTTTTTTGACACAATTGTATCAACGTGGGCCTTACATTACCTCATATGTAGTTTAGTTTTCTTATGGTTATTCGTTATTTTCACAGTTTTGCACGATGTTTCCGGTGTTAAGTGATGCTGCTATCGCAGAGTTCCTCAATGACTCTGGGGACGAGGGCGATGATAATAATGACATCAATTTGGACCACTTAATTGATGAAAACCCTGACTATGCAAGTAGGTACCTACCTCTTCTTCTAATGAAGACGAAGATAGTGCCGATGAAAACATACCGTTGAGTATGCTAGCAGCATGGCAGAAGAAGCCCTTCAATAGTAAAACTATTCCAGAAGATGCTGTTCGTGATCCAGGTGATATTAGCACCCCATATGAATATTTTGAGCGCTTTTACTGTCGAGCTCATGGAACAGATGGCTTTGACTACAAACCAATATTATATGGTCAATACGGGTAAACAAATGAAACCTGTGGGTTCTTTACTGGATATTAAGAAGTGTTTCGGAATACATGCCATAGTTGGATGTATAACATTTCCAAAACTAAAGATGATTAGGAGCGAAAAATACAGGTATGATCTGATTGCAAATGCAATGTCTAGGGAACTGTTTAACCTTCTCAGGACAAACTTGCATTGTGTAGATGTTACAGCGTAGATAGTGTAGATGTCAAAAATAGATTATGGCGGGTACAGCCTGATCAATGCCGTCCGAAACAGATGCCTGCAATTGCCAAGAGATGCTGGTAACTATTCAATCGATGAACAAATGATACCTTTTGAAGGTCGATGCGATTTGAAGGTACAATACAAAGTTGTGTCTATGATTGTAATAAATGTTTTTCTTACTATTCATGTCTTTTTTATTAATGGTATCTTTCCCGAAAAACTGAAAAATGGAAGCGTTAGGCCCAATATGATACAACTGTGACCCTCACAATTGTACGTAGGAAATGAAGGGCCCAGTATGATACAATTGTTGGTATATGAATTTTCCAAGATGGCACCGGAAAATCTGGAAAATTATTGCAAATTTGTAATCTGCAGACCCAAGTTACCTAAGAATCCAGTTCAAAAATACTAATTTCTTTGTAGTTTAAGCGCCGGTCCGAAAGGGATAGCTAAGAAGAACAATCGTTTCATTCAGGGGGATCAGAATGAAGCATGTACTTACAGAAAGTATGATTTAATGAATATGAATATGAATATATGAAGCTTAAAATCTATACGAATAATTAATTTTATTACAGGTGATCTGTTGGTCAAATGCCAGATCATTGTAAAAATATATTCTGACTATCTTTATTTTCTTACCTTTATATTTTGAAATTTATTTAATACCTATACATATTTATTTTATTTTTTATATTAGACTATGGTAGTCGTCAAGCAGACTGCAAGTAATGAAACGTATGATACGCTATAAAAAAAACTAAAGTTTGATTAAAATCGTGTTGAAATGAAATTAAGAAACTATAACATTTAAAAGTCAAACGGAAGTTAATTAACGTTTCATAAACCACAAATGGATGTTGGAACATCAATCTAATCAATTCTAATAGTTGATTTAGATATTTGAAACCCAACTACTTGATATTAACGGTCATATATCGCAGAATTAAGCCGTACTGGCCTTAATTAAATAAAATTGAAATGAAAACGCCAAATGGATTTTACGTGCTTTCATTAATGGATACATTGGGCATTATTTTTGGTTATAAATTTATTGAACAGCTAGTATCTTCCTCTGAATTTACTTGCTTCATTTAATAACCAGTTTCATCGGCAATTATTGCAATCTGTTTTTTTTTTATTAAAGATTAGGTGTCAATACGAAACATAACACTTATGTGTGCTTTCATTGTATATATTAAATACTTACACTATTTGTGTGTATATTATTTATATGTGATACTTATTACATTAATTTGACATGTTTTAGATCATGAAAAAAGATAAAACTAAATTAACCACCAGCTTGTAAATAATTGTCCTACAGATATTAAAAAGGTCTCCAATTTAAAACAAACAAACAGACAGTCATATTCGTATCACATGTACAAGCATACCCGAATCATTATTCACGTTTTGCTTTAATAAGCTGGTTTAAAAACAACATGTTTTCATTACGCGATGCCATCGCTAATATTTCAAAGAGAATATAACTCGGAGACTACCTTTACATTGTCTGTCCAATCCTGGAAACCATAGTATTCTGTCAATATGTTCTGATTGGATCATAATTAATTATTCTATTTTATTTGGAATCCAATATGCTATTCGCGTGATATTTATTAGGAGTATTTTCTATCTGTAATTTTATTAGGAGGTCATTATCATGTCAGTATTTTGTTTTGACCCCACACGTCATTGTAAATTTTACAAGAACATGTAAATATGACATACTTGAGTGTGTTTTTTTAATCAATTTACATTTACGCATTTCCTCTAGCCGCACATCATTATGATTACTTCCTATTTCCTCTGCAAAAGACATGTCAAATAAAAATTTTACTTCATTCCAATTTTGCTGGATTATGACAGCTGATTGTACTGTTAAAGCCACCCTATTGGCTACATGACGACCACGACAACTCTCTAAGTATTAACTACAGGATTCAGAATTGTAAGAACTAAAAGAGGGGTCTCTTGGGTTTAATTTCGCTGTAATATTGTATTGTGCAGTGTTTTAGTTAAGTTTGAAATTCGCTGGTCATACAAATAGATTTTATGATGCCTACACACCGCATGTTATAATGTGCGTTTGTTAGATTAATTGCTATTGTATTACATTGGCACTGAATGTTTCAGTTTCAGTGAGGTTTTAATTTGATTTGCTTTGAATTAAAAATCATTTTTTATTAACTTATTTTAACTTTACTTCAGAAAAAGTTTGTGTAGGTACTTCCAATGTTAGCAGGATTTGTGTGACACATTACATAAAAAAACAAGATATAAGTAAAAATAAGAGGTAGTATATTTAACTAAACATGATATTTGTGAAAATTATTGAGTGTGTAAATGTGTATCACTTTTTTCTTCTTCATTCATCGAACTTACATATTATAGACAAAATTTTCATTTAATTTTATATTTCGTAAAAATACATGAAAGATGCATTATGTCGGATTCACAGAAGTATTTTTTGTTTGATAGGTATGTATTCATCATCATCATCCACAGACATTTCTATCCCACTGCTGGGCATATGCCTCATAGGCATGGGTATACAGATTAGATTACGCACGAAAAACCATACATAGTTCAGTTTTATTCTGGATACTAGTAGTGCTTTGCGTTTTTACTTGCAAGTACAGGTTGTTTTAGTTACAAGTACACTCTTACATAAACCTTCACTGGTGGTACAGCTAATTGATTCGCTCTTATTCCCCAGCGATCAAGCTTTCAGAATCACTGACATCCTCAATATCGATGCTTATCTTAGTCCCCAGGCGTTACCTAGATAAACTAGAAAGATAACATAATCGTAATACTGAAGTTAATCGCACTTTCTACCAAGAAATCTTCCCTTTACCGTAAACTTGGCACATTGGTTTTACATCTAAATACCGGTCACTAGCAATCAATCTTTGAGTGTGGAGTCGTAAGAGAGTGGTGAACTCTATCGTTCACAGTTTTAGTTAACTTACTAAATAGATATTTTTTACGATTAACAACACTATTACATTGACAAGTTATTGACGGTAAGTTTAATTTGACGTGTCATAATATCCGATCTACGGAAGCGCCATAATGTAAATAAAGACTTCTGGCTAACTCTTGAAAAGCCTACCAGAACAATAGTCAGCCGTGAATCACGCTAGAGTTGGCCACTCATATACGATAACAGAAAACCAAACTACATATAAAAAAAAATAGCTATTTCCAATTTATAACTATCTATTACTATGGTAAACTTGGCACATTACCTTTACATCTAAGCACCGGCCAAGCTATAAATCTTCAAGTAACAGTGAAAACTTAACAATCCTTATTAACTCACAAATCGTGTTTGTCATTCGTAATGTTATAGAACAAGTAGCAGTTTGAAAAATTAAACCGACGACACGACTTACCCTTTCTTAGCTAACATCTTTTTAGAGTACCTAGGTAATTATAGAGTGGCCAAATTGTCACCAACAAAACTATTAAAATTGTATATCAACAACTTGAACAAACTGGGCAAGTTATTTTTTGAGGTTTTTGGTCGAGTGGAAATTAAGACCTTTTAATGCCCATACAGACGGCATACATGTTTGCTCCAAAAAGCGCAGAATAAATTTTGATGAAATTTTCACTTTATCTAAGTTATAACAAATCTTATCTAATATAAAAGAATTATGTCAATATCTCTTATAGTTTTCGAGAAATCGGCGGCAAATATACATAGATACAAACACACAAATACTCACAAAAATTTTAGATTAGGAAAGACGGAAGAAAGATAGGTACATACTGATCGAACTGATAACCTCCTGTTTTTAAAGGTGTCGGTAAAAACACGCAGCCTAGTCACGGATAGCATAATGTCTAAAAATAAGTAAATGTGTGGAATTGTTAAACAGGTCGAAATGGACGTAGTTAAGTTTTTTTTAATAAATAAGTGGAGTTTTTGATATGGTCGTTACTCGAAGCGCTCGTAGCTCAGCTAGCGGAGCCAATCACATACGTTTACCAATGTTAAGCAAAGGTCGTCGCGGTCAGTCCTTGGATGGGTGATCAAAAATGGCTTCCATGGGCTGGATGATACGTTAAATTGTAGGCCCTGGGTTTTTTCATAATAAGTACGGCAGTCGTTGCCATTTCAAAAGCTTATATGGCGGCTTAAAAACTCTTACACCAGAGTTGGTCACTCTCATACGGACTTATCTTAGCCCTTACCTAAGTACGTCCACGTTGTTATTTAAATTCAGCTCAAATATTCACCTACTTGCAGTAACTGTGGGTTAAACCGGTTAGCAATACATGGGCTTTTCTCTTTCGTTGTAAACGATATGAATATATTTTGGACAAATGTATATAAAAGAAGCGAATAAGTGTTACTGTACTTGTTCAAGACGTTCATCATCATCAATCGTCAACTATAACTGGACATAGGCCTCTCCCAAGGCACGCCGCTCAGCCCGATTTTGTCCTTATCATTAGTTCTTTTGAATTCAAAGTTTAGCCATCAATTCTTATTTATTATCAACCGGTGCGTTACATGACACAATTTAATTAATAAAAAACATTCATGTCATTGTCTTGATAAAATAAAAAAAAAACCTGCTACCGATTTCAAATGATGTGCTAATGAAAGCCAAACTGTCCCTCCCTTATTCAAAAGAGCTACACTAAATTTCCCACCGCAGAACCACGAAACATCAATATTCAGCGAATTCTCAAACGAATTTTCAGTGCTGTTAAAAAACGGCCATCCTAGTAAGCCTACAAGATGCATTGCCTCGGACGCGTTTCTCTGTAATTAGTGAAGATACTAATTTACATTTGTATTCAAAATTCGAGCTCTCTCTCGCCATTCTTCGTCTGTTTATTTTCATTTTTTTACAACGTACCGCATTGCTGTTTTTCGCGTAAAAAATTAGACAGCCCCTAACAAATGTTTGGGGACGTTCTAACAAAAAGTGGCCGGTAAACAACTTAAAACGTAATAAATAGATCTGTGTTTGGTTTTCGCTTATTTACTGTTGGTTGTTTGGCTAAATAAATGGCAATTGATGTCTCTTTTATGTAAAGTTTCAGTTAACTTTAACAGGATTAAGATGTTGTTAATAATTTAAGAGCGTGGTCTGAAAATCTGTGCCAAAATACACGCGAGAGTTCAACAATTAAGTTTTGATATTAAATTGTAATCGTTAACTCTTCATAATGTTGTCTTGAAAACCACCCACCATACTTTATGCAAATAATTGTATACGTGTAGGTTGGTGGTACATTTTTAACTCGTTATTCATCAGGAGTGTTTCATCGCCGCTTCTTTGCTAGCTTCTCGGCGGAATGCTAAATTAGATGGAACTTTATAATGTACGACATTTTTATAAATATATTTTGAGAAAAAATATTTCAATAGGGTTGATCGTTTCCTAATTATGAAGGACTGTGGTTAACATATTGCATAAGGTAACAATAACAGCTATTGAAGAATTGTCACATGAAATTGTAAAATTTGATGTTTTTACTGAAAAAATAAAAGTTATTTAAATGTTATTTATCTTCAATAATCTATGAAAATTACTTGTATATGTAACGTAAGCACACTATTCAGGAAAAAATAGTTACTTTTCACAACGTTTCAATATGTAAATATTATAAAAGTCGAATCATGTAAACAGATTTTAAAACTCAAAAGCTTTCCATCCCTCGTCCGTCGGAAGTGTATAAAAACGTTATCATCTTTTATTTTCACGAAATTTGCATGTCCCGTTTCAGAGATGATGTGCTTTGAAAATTACTCGCTGAAAAAACATATTTATGAAGTCTGCGTAGTTAATTAAAACAGTAGAATAAGTGAATTAATATACTTTCGGGAATTCCCTAGAGCCACAGTGTTGGTAAAAATAAAAGAGAAAAGTCAGGCTTTTATAGCTTAGTTCTACAGTAAAACAATATTTTGTAGTTTATTTTTACTCAGGATTACCTAACGGTGAAAATGTAATTGTATAGGTATATTGGAAAAAATATATAATCAATCAAACCCCAAGCTAAAACTGTGACCCTTGTATCAATCAATCAGTGAATCAATTTTATTACCTATGGGTTAACTTCATTATTACATACATATCTCTGTCTTAAACAAATTTGAAATACAAGCAGTTTGCTTAGTTCTGCCGCGGTGGCTGATTGGGGAAGTGGTGCGACTGTAGGTATTATAATGACCTAACTACCTATTTTAAAATAACTTATGTTTTTACATTAAAAAATAGGTACATTATTAAGATTATTATTTATATTAGTCTTTAAGTTTTGTTTATATGCCTACATTTAAACATGTTATTTCTGTAAATAAATATTATTCTTTCTTTCTTTCTTTCTTAAACGGCGAATTAAATACTTCATCTATACGAGAATTCAAACTGACTTCTTACAGTTTATTGTAATCAATACATTCGTTTTATTTATTCACAATTGCACTGAGCAATTTTATTATTACTATATTATGAAGAATTTTTATACACTCGCAAGAAGACGATAAAATAAAACGAGCACGCGTCTTGCTTACATATTTTAATCACATTTACCGATGTTCTTTGTCCTCTTTGTTCAGAAAGAGATACAATTACGAATAGGCAGGGAGATAGGGAGTATTTTTAACCATGTAGATCAGATAATATGAAAAGATAAGTTTTTTTTATTAAATTATTTATAATATGAGTATAAATCGTTGAAACACTCTCTAGCAGTTTTTTTTTTAATAAAACAAGCATAATTTCTTATTTATAACTAAACAATGACTTTAAGCGTAATCATTTGTACTTCTATATTCTGGGGCGTAGGCGTAATTCAAAGATATTTTGTGTCAGTGAATATTATACGAACAGAGTAAAAAACTGTTACTCTTCGCAAGTATGATATTTGTAGGATTTAAATACTTTCACTTGATTGCTTTGTTTTTTTTACAAAACACATAAAAAACCGTCAAGTGATAAAGTTATCAAATAAGCCCTTAGCTCTCGAAACCAAAGCAAGGGGATTCGTACAATAAATCACGGGACGAATTTAAAATTTATTTAGAAGCAAATGTAATGTTAATTTTTTAGCGAATCGCCGGTGGCCCATTTCGGTGATTAACTACGTACAATTGTGATATATTTCGACGGTTTTTAATTTGCATTATTGCTTACTTTGTAATCTCTATGGGCTTAGGAAGCCTACTGAACATTTTAGGAAAATTTGCCGAACATTTTTAGGTATTTACTCAGGTATAAATATAATTTTACTGCACTAATTTTTTTCTGAAGACTAATCCACATCTCACTGACAAGCAAAAGTTTGTGTGTGTGTTTGTATGCTAAATTTTATCCCGCATTAATACCTAAAACTTACGAAGAATCGCTTGTTTACTTACGAAGTTATGAATACAAATTTAGTCACAATAGTTAGCTTAATTTTAAGGCCAGTCGGTTATTAATTTAATTTAAGTAGTGATATTTATATTTAAGGCTGGCAGCATTTCCCCCTTGAATAGATATGTTTACAGTCTTGTCAATTTTGAATCGTGCCACAGTCTCGGTAAACATGTTTACGTTTTATATTCAGGCTATATTTTTATTTTCTACTCCAAGTCTCGCTGTAGCTCAGCAGTTCTGGATATAGAGATAAAATAGATGTGACTCTATTGATACAACTTAAAATAAATATGGTTGCTGATAACTAACGCTCAATCTTTTATGGGCAGCTTTCGTACGATGAGCAAACACTTCTCTATGACTATTAAAAAAATGCTAAGGAACCAACTGTCATTACTAAATGTGAGTTTATGAGTGTGTTAGATATGCCGCAAACGCCTTAATAAAAATGTTATGTAGCATTTAGCCTGAGGTTATTGGTGTTAATAGCTTTTCGGTTAATACTTTATTTAAAATTAATGAAACTATAATAACTTAATTTTTTTTATTAGGTAGTAAAAATATTCACGACCGGCAGGATTCGAGCCGGCGATATTATTTTCGTTCATTTCTCAATAAAACGTTTAAGTTAAACAGCCATAGAGCGGGTTTAGCACTTAAAAAAAACTCAAACTAAGATAAGTTACTTGCATCTAAAATACTTCGTTTATTGCAATTAATTGATTAATAAGATTTTTTAGTACCAAACCACATCTATTAAACTTCCTACAGTAACGAAGGCTACGCGACGTATTTCAGCCGTTCTTCGTAGAAAATATACGTTTTTGGCTCTTTTCATGTCCAATGTGGGCTGGTCTATTCATTCCAGGCCGGGATATTTTATGTGGATTTAACGCGGATTATATTTGCTCCAACTGTATTTGGATAAATAGCGGAGTATTGAATCGACTGATATAGTAGATTGAATCGACGGCTTGGGTAGATTTTTAGTTTCAAACTATTAGTTGGTAGTTTAACTGTTATTTTTTAGTTATGCAATCCATCTAAAAACAAACATATTTTATCCCATATTAAACTTCCTTTCTCTTATATTTTATATTCAAAAACTATTTTCCTATTTTTTAATTGGCACTGATAAGAAACGTTTCGTACGATAATTGGAGTAAAGATACAATGAGTTCATATTCATTGATTTTAGCATACGCACCTATGTATATGCTTATAGGGCTTTTGATAGAAAAACAATTCGACAGAGTCTAGTATACGTTAAGCCCTTATAATAACTTGAAACAAATCTAAGTGGTAAAACATTAGCCACACAAACATTAGAGGCAAATAAGGACCGCTTAGTTCGGACCCGCGGTGGTTTCCTTACTGCAGTTTAATGTGTTTATATAGAATAGGGAAGAGACAGATTAGTAACTTATGTGTTTGTTTTTAACATAACATTTTGTTGTAAAAACAACTAGCTTGTGCCCGCGGCTTCGTACGTGTTATTATAAATATAAACCTTCCTCTCAAATTACAAAATGAGAAAATGAGATGAGAATGTTAAAAACATTATTTTATGTACGGTTTTCTAAAACCCAGTAATTATGAAAAAAACTTTAATAATACACACTATCTCTACGGCTCAAAATAGTTGGTGTGTACAATCGTCACAATTTCTATAATATAATTCTCTATAGTACCTAACTCCCTAAGCATTAGGTATTCAGTCCTTATTTTGTTTCGTCATTTATCACAAATAGCAGAGAGCCGCTTTATTAAGATTCTCCGTACATAATAATTTTATTGCTGTGACTCGGCCGGTTTGGCTCAGATTAAATTGTTTAAAGGAATATTATCGTGCGGGATTTGTAAATAGTAAATACTGTTATTTTAGGCCTATTTTACATTTATCTAAGATTATCAAGCAAAATAAGAAAGTACCTAACTACAATACTAACTCACTGTTTTGAAAGTCTTTTCTTAAAGCTTTGATTACTGCTGGCTTAATAATTATTTCTAGATATGACGCTACATTACTAAATTAAATACTTACATTACAAATTTCAAAACATGATATGTATGTTAATTTCTTTTTTATCATACCTACTTTACAATTTCAAATAAAAGTACCTAACCAAAATGCACAATTGAAAAGCTGCCCATTAAACAGGTAAATTTTAAAACCAGGAGCCTAAATAAACTCTCAATTCGAGAACTTTCTTACTAAATAGATAACGCACTTACCAAAGATACTCCATATTTTACTGTAAAAATATGAGGCAGGCACTTAAATTAGACAAATGGCCACGTTGCAATTGACAGTGTATTAAACAGTTGCTTGCATGCCAGAATTGCACTCGGTAGCTTAAGGAGGTATTTACACTAGTTAAGTTCTTACTTATGTGAAGTTGTAATTGATATGATAGTGCTGTCAATTATACGGGGTCCGGTGCAGACTATGTTACGGAAATTATTTCAGAGACAAATCTATTCCAGTACAGTGATATGCTTCACTTTGGGCCGCAGAGTAAGTTTTTTTGTTGCTTCAGATGATTTGGCAGTTAATAAGCAATGTTAGTTAGACCAGAGTGATAAAATCAATAAAATTCAAGATGTCCACACTTAAGTAAGTGTGGATATGATTAATTTAAAATTTGTAATATTAAAAGGTTAATAGAGTAAAACGAAATTAAACAAAAAATATTTTTATCATATTTATAGTGTCTGGACTAAATCAGTCAGTTACTTTTTGAGACCAAAACAAATTTGGGTACATTATGCTTATTATTAAAAACTTATTTCTAGGTCACAATGGATTCCTAACAAGGATCTCCCTGGCTTGATTTTGTATAGAAAATGATTTATTATTTTTATTATTATGATTATTTTATTATCTATACCTTATAGATAGAACCTACAGTGTATCAGATGCTTTACATGAGGGTGGGTGTGTGGCGGCGCCTTCCAGGTTGCCAACTACAACTTTTTCTTTGATAGAGTTCGAATAAATCTGCGCCAAGTCTCTACTGCAGACGCTAGGGGTGCTGAGTAGATTATCACACAGAAACTGATAAAGTTATACTAGAGATTAGGGCTATTAGTAAAAAGCTACTAAAGTAGAGCTACCGATGTACAGCCATCAATGTAGAGCTCTCAATATGCAAATATCATTGTGGTACTATTAATTTATATTTAGCAATGTAGAGCTAGTAATGTAGAGTTATCAATGTAGTCATTAATTCAGACGAAGCGATCTATGTACAGCTATCAAAATACAACTACCGATGTAGAGCCATCAATGTAGAGATATGAAGTACAGCTTTTGATGTAGAGCTATCAATATAGAGCTAGCAAACTATAGCTGTTCGTATTATACAATATACAGATTCCTATAGTTTACAGTTATATCTAATGTTATGTTTTTAGGGAGGATAAAATGAACACGAAGAAAACATGGCAATGAGACACTGATAATATTAAAAAACTTTAAATTAAGAAGTCCAAGTCCATAAAAATGATTATTTTAATTTATTTGTTTATGTTGTGATGTGTATAAAATATCTGACATTAATAAAGAACTGTGAAGGTGCAATTTAAATCTATTAGGCAAAGTTATCTCTCTATTTGAATGTTCTACTCCGCCCAAGGGGTGTGTTTTGTGTGCTACGGGAATTTCGTATTCGATGCACTTTTCAGAGGAACGGATTGTTTGTTGCAAGTTCGTGGTCCCGGGATAGTGATGTACTAAGCTAAGTCAGTCTTGAATCTGAAAATAAAGAGAGTTTGTTTTCAGATTAATAGCATTTGTAAATAGACTAAGTGGGCAAGAAACCGATTTTTTTATTAGAAGCTTAATAGAACCAAATGACTACATTGAAATCATAAATAAGCCAAGAAATAAACTGCAAAGTGCTAAAGTTGCATTCATAAAGCATTGACCTTAAAACAAAAATGTGCGTTATCATGCAGTAAATTTTATCGAATGTATACTTATATACTTTTTTGGCTTTGTCCAATTTAATAGGGTACTTTATAGTGCATGCTAGTCACAGTAAGTCAGATGAAAAATATTTTCTGTCAATAAATTTAATTCTAGATATCTAGTACCTCAGTCCAGCTCAAACCAATGATTTTGATCTCGAATCTATTTAATCTTTTCTCCATCCCATCCCTTCACTGAAAACAAACAGCATCCCAAACTTCTTCCAACTTACATATTCATGAAAGCACCTTGTATGTGATAACTTGACAGTTGCTAATGAAAATATCTCATTTTAATTCGTCGAGCGGCCATTTATTTCAGCGAGGGCCCTCAAAGGCTGCAAAATATGTGTGAATTTTGCGCCTTAAATTGTTTTGTGGCACGCTATATGAGCATTTATGATATTCGTACCTACTGAATGTTCTACTGTTTTGTTACTTTGTCGTGTGCTTAATAGAAAATGTTTGAAAGTGTTTGCTGTTTGAGAGGCCGCTTGTTTTTATTTATATTTTACTTGAAGCCAGTAAAAAGTAGGCTTATGTTAGTAAATAAGGATTGTGTATATTTAGTATTTAAGACGACAAGGCATGATGATGCTTAATTTAAAGGTAAATAAGTATTTTAAAACATAACTTGAAATTAAACCCGAGCGAAAAAATCATTATATTATATGAAGTTAAAGCACAATAAATACCTACGAGTATAATCTACAAATACAATACAGACGATTTATAAATACATGCTGCGACAAAACAATTTTTCTTTCCTTTTACAAGAAAAACAATTTAAATAATCGTCTACACTTTACCCACGTCTTTATGGACGCAATATTTTACAAGACAAGATACCTAATACCCGTTCATCATCATACCTTCTAATACAACTTCACTAAACTGACTAAACACAATATACATGTATCCAGACTTTCATATAGCAATGTCCACATGAGTTAGTACACCTATCCAGTATAACCTCGTCCGCGAGTCATTCTATTGTTTTATTGGACCCGGTATCAAGTTACACTGGTTTTGTTACGCGGAGAGGCGAGTATGAATAATGTATTTTTGTTTTAGATTTTTATGAGCAAAGTTTTGATTATTTTCAGTTCAGTCGAAGGTACGTATGAAGGCTGGGAGTGCTGGGACAGAATATACGGATCTGGTAACAAAAGTTGTTCCATGTTAATTAGAGAGAAATGTATTGTACCTACATGGGTTGGGCACAACTGAACAATATTAAGACTCATTTTATTTAAACGTGTGATAAAAATTAACTTAAGTAAGTTTAACTTTTTTATAGGGAAGTTTCTAGCAAGGATTGCCGCTACTGGGATATTTTCTGAATTTACCTGTTAAATTACATTTAAGTTATGCAAGGATTTTTGGAAACTTTATTTAGTCTTATTTTAGAGTCAAAACGTTTTCCATGTCATAGTAATTAATTCAGTAATAACACGCTTTGAATTAATTACGGTCGTTTTAGTTTATTTTAGTTGACATTTGATCTTTAGAGTCAAATTGCAAAATCTTGTTGTGCGCTTACATGTAAAATGCGAATAAGAAACTTTGTCGTTTTATATTTATCTTAGAAACAGGTTAATTACCAGGTATATATATTTTTGACTGGCATGTTAGCTTAGTTGGTAGTGGCTCTGCCTTCTAATCTAGAGGTCGCGGGTTCGATTCCCGCATGACACAAGTATTTATGTACTTTAAAATTTATAATTACTTGTGATGAGTCTGGTCGTTTGTATGTATAATAAGTATGTATTTACAAAAAAAAAAGTATATAAGTATTATTTATATCTGTTATCTAGTACCCACGACACAAGCGTTTGCTTAGTGTGGGGCTAGATCGCGCTGTGTGCATTGTCCCGGAATTATTATTATTTTTTAATTTTTGGACTACATACACCAAACAAGTTTTAATTTGCTAGTAGAGTATACATGGGTTGGAATAAAAAGGCTTTCAATCTATACTGCCAGAACCAGAATGAACCAGTATGTAATTCATCATCATCATCGGTGCCATCTTCATATTGAAGTTCGGAGGTCAGTTGGCAAAACTTCTTGCGATCCCATGCTGCTTCTTTTAGATGCGGGTAGCTTAGTTTCGTCCATTTCTTGATGTCGTCTAGCCATTTCATCCTTTGACGGCCAGGGCTTCTTTTTCCCGGAATCTTGCCTTCGTTTATAAAGTAAGTATGTAATTAGCGTACTCAAATTTTTTTTAATAAACAGTTAGCTCCAAAATAAATTTCTACATCTCTACATACATTCACATCACATTCTGATTTGTGTAGTTGTTAACTTAACACATACCAGACAGAGCATACCAATGCCAAATCCAAATAAAACTCAATTAGCATAGGCATGCCCCCACATTGGAAAACAGTAGCTTTTGCGGTATCACTTCAAGTCACTCGGTGGTCATAGTCTGACTGTACAAAGTAAAAAGACAAACCAGTAACTATCTCAGCGTAAAGCCTAATGAGTTAACATTCCACGTCACATACAACCTAAAACATCTACCTACATCCGCTTCAAAATTCAAATTTAGTCTAGTTCTAAAACAACCGATATCTAATGAACAAACTGACTGACCGACTAACTGATATAGTGATCTATCAACACACAGCCCAAACCACTGGACGGATTGGGCTGAAATTTGGAATGAAGGTAGATTTTAAGATGTAGGCATCCGCTAAGAAAGGATTTTTGGAAATGCCACTTTTAAAGGGGTGAAATAGGGGATGCAAGTTTTACTTCTTAATGCGAGCGAAGCCGCGAGCACCCACTAGTCACACATAAATCAAACGATGAGCATCCATCTGTTTATTTGTTCGGTAGCTCGTTCCACGTCCCTACAAATCTGATAAACACTCACGCGATCTCGATGTTCACGATTTCGAGCGAATGTTTGTAAGTAAAAGTAGTGCTTTTAATGGATTAGGCTGTAACATTTTTGTTTTGCGAAAGACATACGATGTTAGGCTCTATTTTGTTAGATGGATTTCAGAAAGCGTTAAAAAACACTTTTTATCAACACATTTCAGTACTTAGTTTATTGCTACAGTTTATTGATAACTCTAATATTACTTCATATCAAACAAGTTAGTAACAAAAAAATATTTAATTTTATGCAGATGTTTAAGACAGCCAAAAACATTCATTGCCCGGATTTCTAATAATTAACCTTTTAAATCATATAATTTTTGATGACAAATAAATTCTTACACCATGATTAAGTTTTAAAATAGTTGATCGTTTTTACTATACCCACTATTGCATTTCCTACTCTCGCCATGAAAATCTGTCCTTGAGCTATTCATTGATCACCCTTATCTCAAGTTTGTTTACCAACCAGAAGGTTAACCGAACTAATTAAACAGCTATTAAAGCAACCCTTTCTTAATAACTCAAAGCTATCATTACCAAAACTGTATCAGCATCCTATAAAGCCTGCTACCTCACACGCGACCGGACCAGGCTGATGTTGTAGTATATTTACTTTACAGTATATCAACTTGTGCTAAGTAAACTTTATTTACAATAATAAAATATAAAAACAAGGAAAGAAAAACTAAACATTCTACTTCTAACTACTACAAATAGGGGCACTTAGAAAATCTTTAGAAAAGCCTAAAGATAATCTAAGTGCTCCAGCCCACTACCAGAGGGCAGCGTGCCCAGCATACTGGCCGCATTACCACGCTGGATGGCAATGCTGATACGTTGAGCCAGAAAAAGGCCAGCATTTTGGTCATGCGTCGCGTCAACCAAGCGCTCCGAGAGGTTTTGGAAAATAGTATGGGCTCCCGGACCCCACGGCCCCAAAGTCTCGACTCCAAAAGGCTCAAATATGTAACCTCGGCCGAGGTTAGCATATTTGCGTCTCTTGTGATGCTCGGCAATAAAATATGTTAAAGTTACTTCTTTATTGATCACAGAAAGAAACTAAAAATAAAACAAAAAACAAACACTTCTTTGTCATTAAAGCACATTCAAAAGAAGTTGCTTGCAAAGTTCATTCCTTTTTAAAAACTGAACGGTTTTGCATTCGGCCACAATTTGTGTGATGTTCGGCAATTTTTGTAAGTAAAAACCTGCCAAAAGGTAGATTACCAACTCTTATCGTGGTTTCCGCTGTTTGTTTTTCTTTGGCAAGATAACTTGTTCAATACAATCGGTCTGGTATAACTATTAGTCCAGAACTTTGCAAATATAAGGCTGATCTAGCTGTTAAAATAATATTAAAATAAAATAAATTTGGTATCTTCTTTCTTAATAATCATACTGTCAAAATACTACCATATTTAATCATGGTTCAATTTGAAGCTGTAATTTGATGGTTTTTTGTGATGTTTGAACAACAAGAACGGCCATAATTATTATTTTATATTTCTGGACTAATTTTGTGTTTTGCAAAATCACGTTTTGTAATAAGACGTACTTACCTATATAATATATTACATAGTCTTCATACTTATATGTTACATAGATTGCGTTTTTGTGAATAATGCAATAAAAAGTTCACATCTTTTTAAGTTGTATTTGAAACTGTTGACAATATCATCTGAACTTATCCTACTGCGTTGACCATTTCACAGCACCCAAACCAAATTTACCCCTACACCCACGAGAAGATTGAGCGATTAAACAAGTAATTAAGTATCGACGCTCATTTCGTACCGGCGACTCTCAAATTTGCATGTTAAACGAAGTTTAACCTTGCTTTTTGTTTTACATCCCTTATTGAGATGCTTTGCTGCGTGCTCGCGTGCCTTAAGGACTGCTTCATTATAACCACCTTCATTACACAACTATCATCACCCTTATTTTAACTACATATAAGGTTGAAATTGTGTAATCCTAGTGTAAAATGGATTTGGTAAGGTATTGATGGACTTTTTAATTGTGTTGTTAATGTCAGCGTTAAGGCGTAGAGATGCCATGCTCAGATTGTGTGGTCGATTCGGTTTGCGCTCGAATCGAATAGTAAATGCAAGAAACATCGACTTGGGAATAAATAAAAGATTGTAAGCAGAAATAGGATATTTGAGACTTTAGCACAGAATGTAAATGTAAATGGCTACACATCTTTCTTAGTTTGCTATCAGACGATTTTTTTTAATGTCTTGGTAATGATTAGGCGCAACTAAAATAAAATATAAGATTTCGGGGAAAATTCGTAAAGGCCACTAACTTATCTTCTCGAACCGAGACACTGATTACTCACTACAAAACTGAATCGTCATTCATACATCACTCGGACAAATTTCTTAACAGTTTAGGTGTCGAATTTCACACGATCTCAAAAACGCTGTTCCGTGTGTTTTGATCACCATCCTACATTAATAACCTACCTCCCGCACATAACTCACCGAGGCGAAGGAAATAAATTACGTACTTACTTCGGTAAGCCATATTAAGCGACCCCAATTAGCCAAGATGAGATATATGGTTGCAAAGTATATAAAGTTAAGGGGTGCAGGATCGATTCCCGTTAGCGGGCAGTGGTCAGGCATTAAAATATTAAGGGCCCTCTAATCTGCCATGATTGAATTTGCGTTTCCGAGCCCCCTGTGTGCGCCCGCCTTTAGCCGCGAGTGATGTATCATCGAGCTACTACTGGATGTCGATGAAACGTCATTTGTTTATTTAAATCTGTTGAAGCTACCATAAGTAAGCTAAGCTTTATGAGTTTAAGAATGTTTTATAGACTACTACTGTAATGCTTCAGGTGCGCTGTATTAAATAGGAAATTATATAATTATACAAATTTACAAATTTTACAAATTTTCTTTTATTTGGCATAAAAATAAATAACAATACTAAATGCACTAAACAATTCTTAACAACTACTAAGTATTTATATAATTCAGTGTTATTTACAGGATAATTGTATAAAATTAGGGTGTAATTATAAAACCTATAAGTGAATGAAATTTTAAAACGCGATTACATGGATGTAAGGTAAGGTTTAGTACCACTACTACTAAAGTAGTGTGTTTGTGTAAGTAAGTAGTACTATCCCCATGTAAACACGCCTTGAATGGGTGTCCGAAAAGTGTTTTCGCTCATTTCAGAGCTTCCGGGATTTAGATTTAGTAGCGGACTGCTTATTTTACAATAGCTAATTGTAGCAGTCATGCCTGAGACCTTTGAAATAATAACATAGATATACTTTGAGAATTGTTTATTTTCATACCAAAATTTGTTTAATTATCTAAGGTGAATACATTAAATAAACGCAGGAGTATTTCATTAGAGTAACTAGTTATATAACAATCGAGTTCTATTCGACAACTAGCAGTACACCCCCAGCGTATGGTATAAATCTACAGGGTGTACACAAAGCGTGCGGAGCGCCGATAGCAAGCATCTAACCGAGCGACACGGAGGAGAGGAAATTTGCATTTTAATAAATACACACCCTTTACAGCGCGCCGTGCATAAATCCAACAGATCTTTGTAATCAAACGCAAACACATTACTCTTATTTTGCAATTTGGGCTGTGGCCTGGCTTGCTACGAGAGTGTCAGTCTGTTCAAGGGTTTAGGACATTAGGTATTGTTACACCTTGTTCATATAATATTATGTTGCCTAGAACATATTGCCAGATAAAATGACAGTAAATAAGAAGTAAATATTAAATACGAGCATTAATAGTTTTAATTTATTATCATTATCATCGGACAGCGATAAAGTCCGAATATTTTGAGGTCGGGCACATTCACATGCACTTTATAAGATGTTTGTTGTTGTATTTTCAGTTTTTTCATCAAAGTTTAGGAGGAGAGCACTTACATTGTTGTAGTTAGTTAGCTAATTTTTCTACAAGAATTAGTCTCTAAATAGTAACCTAGTTTTACTAACAAAAAATGATTAGATATTATCTACTGATTTTTATTGAAAAGATCATCATAATTTAATTGTATTTTTTACAGCAGTACAACTTAGGTACCTAGTAAATCACATGGCACCATTTTATCTCAAAAACCTAATTCCTCATCCAAGCACTTAATCGTATTGCCCAACACAACATAGTGATACAAGTACAAAGCAACGCACATAGATGGCGGTCATCGTAATCTTGGATAAGGGTTGGTGAATAAATCTCGAGCTGACGTTGCCCCCGGCCTTACTTTATCTAGTGTGGGTGACGTTGTGGCTGTGTGTATTAGTGCAGGAAGAGGCAGTACATTTATAAGAACAAATTGTTGCAAATAAATGTAATTATTAATTAATAGTATGTAAAATTATTAAAATATCTTCTAAAACCATCCTCACCTTATTATCATCAGCTTTTAGAGATTACTGCAGGAAATAAACCTCCTCTTACATACGCCAATCTCAACGTTTTGTGATTTTTCCAAGCTGCTGGTCTATATTCTTCTTGAGATCCGTCTATCAGCCATAGTAGCATGGATCTCCCAACACTTCTAATACTAAGATGCAAAAACCATTCTGTTATTGATTGGTTTCATCTGTTAGACCATTTACAACTTAAATTGGTAACATTAGCCATGAGAAAACATATATGAAGCCTTCGTTGAAAAATACGTTTCCCAAGCTAGGAACTGTCTTCATTATATCAATAATAATGAATCCAAATGTTGTATCTAAAAAAATATGACGTTTCGAGATTTGATTACTCACTTTAACAAAAAAAACGCTTTCATGGTGATTAAATAATTAGTTGTATACATTTTCTGTGTAATTTATAAAATAACAGGCCTGGATCATATCTATCCGCCCTAGCGCTTTGTCCTCGATAATTGCCGCCCGCCCGCCCCGCTCACCTCTGACCCGTCCTGAAACTTGCAGCCGATCACAATAATTTATTGCCGCCTTTTAGCCAATGGAATATGCTGAAATGCACGAAATATTCATTAGTTGAAGCTTGGCACTTAACTGAGATGGGTATGCTTAAGTAAGTTTTTTTTTTAATTCAGTATACTACGAAATATAAAATAACCAATATTTGTTTACTTCCAGCGTCTAAATATTACAAATATACTTTTTCTAGTTATTATTCAATTATTTTTATTACATTCTGGAGGGTTTTAAACTTATTTTTAATATGAAAACTGATAAAAATATTCACACCTATGGAAAATCTTGCTTAAGAACTGAAAAAATATTTTTTACGAAAAGAAAGAAAGAGTTTTTAGTGCTTATATTGGAAACAAAATAAAGGAAAAATCCGGGAAGACGACAATAGAAGATAAGCAATTCCACAGATAACTCTCACATAAGTAAAAAGGAGCAGAATTCCCCACAAATCTCCGAGCATCTTGACAACGTAATGCTTAAGAAAACCTTCATTACGGCGTCCCACTAAATAATTCCCCGATTTATATGTGACTACCGACATTGCGGGCTAGGTAAGGGTCCAAAATTAAATATTATACCAATAAAAAGGATAATAATGCCTCCCCAACATCCGTTGCGCCGATAATTCTTTGCAGGAATCATAAATCTACCTTCGGCGGTCTTGAAGTAGGTATATATCATAATAACCTAAGGACAGGAACCAGTACGCCCTCTAGGCAGAAGCAATAAAGGGAATCCCTTTAAACGTATCCTTGGCCCTTCGACTTATAAATATCAATTTATCCGCGATGTCAAACGCGGTAAGGCGGCAGTTTTCATAATATGTATCGCTCGCGATTTCGTTTTGCTGGGGATTTTCAGGATATTATTTTGCACATAATATAATAGCTATTGATATTTAGGAAGTCTACTGTCTTGGACTATGTTGATTGAATTATATTATTTTATTTATGTTTTAAAATTGTAATAAGGTAAGTATCAATGACCAATTAAAATAATGGGAACAGTAGAAACAAGACAGTGACTAGTCGCGTCGGTTTGAAATTCAGATACTAAATGAATAATTTTGCTTGTATTTTACTTAGCGATTTTTAATAAAACATAATCGTAACATGAACGTGTTACTTCTAATAGTATTTTATTAACTTCAACGGTATAGCAGTGACACGAGAGCTAAATCAACCCCTTCGTTTTGTTCCCTTCCATCCAATGTTCACAAACGGAAACAAATTCGACCATCACTTTCACGGCTCCTCTATTTTTCACCCATAAACCTTCCGCGAACACAACACGAATTCCGACAAACATTACACCAATTCTGAACCGCAAATGCAAGTTGACATTAACATTCATTAAATACCTACGTCCTGGCTTAAATTTACAGTCAGAGGTCTGGCAAAAATAAAGCTATATATTAAAAGGATTTACGGTACAAATATATGTAAAGTTTGCTGGATATATTATATTTCGGGGTTGGTCCCAAGATGAGGGGGGTATACGTGAAAACATCCGAGAACGTGCTTTCGCATAAATACCGCTCTAAGGGCTATGAGGCGGCTTCCGCAATTCGTCTTGCAGGAATCTCTAATTTGAATTGTGGACGGCTTTCAAAACTGTAGAGGATGAAGCTAAGGACAGTTAAATATAATGAATATAAGTAAACACCATTTTAACTTATTCTTTAAAAAGTAAGACTAAAAATGCATATTGTGTAGATTAAGAATTAGACTCATATAATGTATGTGTGCGTGTGTGTGTGTGTATGTGTCAATTGACGAAATTACTCGTTCTTAAATTTTCTGATATCACATCACAAAAATATTTTGCATTTGCAGAAAAAACCGTCCAATAGCAAGGTAAAACTATATTCTCTATGCTAGAACACAAAACAAAACTGCGCGCATTGCATGAATTCCCAGTTTCAGCCCATACCTCACATCCACAAAACTTAAAAGATGGCCGACATAAACCACGCCGAAGTTGCATCTCGAGTCCTTAACTATTCGCGTTCACACTCACCCACAAATCATAGCAGATAAACTAAAGTCAGCGCAAGCGACAAAAGCGCATTTTTCTTCATTACGATGGTACACAACGTTTCGTGGATTTAAATTTTTCGCTTCAAAGTTGTTAGGAGATTAGCGACAAAGCGGCTACGATATCTTAAATGCGAATCTGCTGTAAACAAATTCTCTCGCGCTCCGCCCGATTTATGAGTTTATTTATCATTAACAAATTATATTAAAGCTCAGGGGAGTACAATTTTTTGTCGCACGCTCTTTTAAGCGAATTTAGCGCTGTTGGTGTAAACTGTAACGTTTTTGATGCTTATCGTAATTGTTACAATGAGACCGTTTAGGTTACACGAAAGTGTGGGTTAGGCTTTCTGCTTAATAAATGAGGCGATTAAACGCTTAACGGTAGTTTTGATCTAGCACCCGCTTAGTTTATTTTGAGTTTATTCGATATTTTAAAGAGGTTTTTTTAGTAAGTTATATGTTTTAAACAAAAATCGTGTCGCTTAGTAATAGAATACATTTTTTTTAAATTACAGATTCAAATAACTATAGGTATATACCTACCTTCTTATATGTGACAATTCAGAAATAAGCAGCCATTATAAAATGATATTGTATATTTAAGTGTAGTCCAAAATACAGTTTTCATTTTTCACAAAAGATATGAAAATCGCCTCGAATCAACACAACACATTACTTTTCCCATCAACAACTTCTAATCAACCCAAACAAAAGCGAGCAATCTTATAACAGAAGCATATTTCCCGAAAAAGTGAAAAAATGCCTTCTGGGGAATACTCGAGAAATTTCGAGCATTTTCCAGAACATTCGAGGGTCCGCAATACAGAGGGTATGTCTGAACAAAGCGGGAACATCTGCTCCCGTTTCCCGAGATTCAATTAAATTTTTACTGAAGATTATCACGAAGGTACAATGTGCTAAGTTTATGTGTCTTCCAGATGACAGTTTTGGACATTTTCTTGAGGACCTTTATTTGGTTCTTGTAAAATCTAGAAATAGTCAATGAGGTTTTACTAATATAGAATATCATTGGAAATAGTATCATCTTCCTTCCTAGTTATAATACACAATTCTTAATACACATTTTTTTACAAGATATATGCTCACGCTTGACTACAACTTGCCTGATGTTAAGCAACATTATAATCTATGATCTAGCGCGCTTGTCTAGAAGAAACCGGTTTACTCTCGACTTGAAGACATGTTTATACATAGGCTAAAGGTAAGGCTCAGATGATTATCTAAATATTCTTGATCGAATTATTTACTTTGTTTAGGTACATGAGATTAATTGATTAAGGTAAGTAAGAAGATTCGTCTTCATCGAAGTTGATACGGATCTTTGAATCATATCATTTACTGAGGAAAGGAAACGTTTAGCAATATTCCCTTCTTATTGTACAAAAACCTCATAATTATCATAGATCCATACAGTGATATTTTTTTACTATCGCAAATGAGGATAGCCTTTAACTATGGAGGCTATTGCGGAATCCTTAATTCCCAAAAATAAATAAATGGACTGTTGTTATCAATTTAAATAACTTTGCAAATATGTAATTACTCCGTCATTGTTACATTATGTATTCCCTACGAACAAAACCATATTCATTATTTTTTGTAATTTTCAAATCAATCCCTTTGAAGGCAAGTTTGCGATTTGTTTTTTTGTTACGAGTAATTTGAAATTGTTTTTGAAGCAATCTATGAATTTAAAGAAAAACGAGCATTGACTCTTATCTTACAGACCTAAATAAAAAAAATGTATGTATGTATATATATGTATATATATATATATATGTTAAAAGATAAACAACCTAATATGCCAAAACAACTTACCTATTCACCCTCGTGCCATTTCTCGTTTGCGCCACCTCTATCCAGTTAGCAAGCGACGTAAATGAAAAATAAACACAAGTAGCTCTAAGGGATGTGTTACAAACACTTAATAACTGTGTTTATGAGCATGTTAGGTCATTACATTCGTCTTTGTTTCAGGCGTGTGTTGTGCAAGTATTTATTACTTATTTGATGATAAGTAAAGTTATTAATTCCTTCATCCATGTCAAAGTTTTTGAAATTAGTTGTGAATAAGTTCTTTGGTTTTAATTGTAACAACTTTGTTTTAAAACAACAACACAACAAATAATTAACAAACCAAATATTTTATTATCCAATTAAATTCTATTTTATTTTAAGCCAATTCAAAATTAGTGTTAAATGATAGACAGATAAATAGAAAACACTTTACTATAAACACCAACTAACAGGAAAAACACAATGAAATAAACAAAACTTAAAAATAGTTTAATGAGTGGCGACCTTATCGCTTATAGCAATCTCTTCCAGGTAATTTCGCTTCATTTCTTATTTTGGATCGGTAAGTTATCCTCTACGTATGAAAATTATTTTTCTCAACACAACTACAACAGTGTTTTGACTTTATACTTTCATGTTTTCTTTTCAAAGTTCAACAGCCCCCAGACAATACCAATCAGAACCGCCGACATATTTATCAGAGCTTCATTAATTCCCCCTCATTACGTCACTCCACAACTTTACTAATATCCCCTAAACAAGCCCGAAACAAATTACCATAGGAAAGAGATTCAAAAAACCAACTTTCTCCTCATACCCATTATAAGTTTCCAAAGAAAAACACTTTTCGTGCACACGTCTTTGGGCTTTTTTCGCGGCGCAGTTTTCTAAGTGCCATAAATCTTTCACGTAAATAATTGAAGTAATATTTTATGCCAAAACATTCCTCGAGTAAGGAGGGGTGTCGCGACCCACCTGACGCCCAACCCATCTCAACTTGTACCACTTTCCCACTTTAATTTGGTTACGTAATGTATTTTCAATTACTTGCAAAGACGCGCCGTGATTTGTGGTGACTGAACGAGATTGGAGCATAATTCTTATTGCCTAATTTAAACTTGTTTCCGCGGTTACGGTTTTAAACACCTGACTTGTTGTTCGCTGGTCGATTAGGTAGGTATATATAATGTTTATGTAGTGAGAAAGTAATTACAATTAATAATTTATACATTATATGCGCCTCATTATAGTAATTTCTAGATATGAAGCATCAAGTTACACAATTGATATAAGTACTTTTTCTCTTCACAGTGCGAACAAAACACGCGAGCATATTAAAAAACAACATTGTTCCAACAGTTTTGTTAATAAACCGCTCCTTTACATCATGTAAACAAAATATGGGAACAAACAAAAATAAAACGATAACAAAGGAATGCTGCATTTTGTGCGCACTATGAATACAGTGCAAGACAAAGAAACATGCACTGAGTTCATGTCAGCAAATTCCACAAAGATCTCACGTCAAAGCGTAACCATACGTGCATTTAGAATGCGCGCTGAAGCAAGATCTGATAACCACGATACACTGCCGTGTCATAAATAAACGCTCACTTTTCAAGGGAAATTTATCATTTCGCTCGCTTTTTTCCCCTTTTTTTCCTCCCCGCTTTTTGTACATCTTGGATCACACTTTTAAAAGCCATTTATTTCGCGGTTCGACGTTCCATAACGTTTCGAGGTTCTGATGAAGGTATCGTTATGTGCTATCTGATAATAAAATGCCCGAGTTGCTTGATTCGATTTGCATGTGTTTAGGGTTGCTATCTTTCGGAAAGTCACTCGTATTTCTGGAGAATTATTTGCGTGGTTGAAACCCGAAATATTTATCGCTTACGCAAAACAGAAAATTTAAGAGCGTGTTTACTCAAATCCTAGCTTATTAAATGTAACATATAAAATATAAATTGTATCAAGAGATTTGTGAGAGGAAGCTTATTAAAATCTCGTGTCATCAAAATGTAATTCATCAGACATTTTAATGACGCCCCATTTATCTAGGCAACTTTATAAGCAAGTTATTTTTATGTAATGCATGTGTTGACATACAAAATACTAGTCGGTCTGTCAGAGATGTGTGATTTTTCACTTTGACACTTTAAAATGTCACGGCGCGTATTTTATGTAGCAACACCTAATGATGCGGCAGAATATTCTTTTATGTAATACAAAAAGATATTGAAAATATGCGCTCCAATAAATCGTTCCCCATTTTATGAATTTTTGTTCACGCTCTATTAGAGTCCGAAAACAAATTTCAAACGAATTATTTCTGTGTATCTCATTCGTATCCCAAAACGTGACTAATGAAGCAAACATTGTTCTTTGAAAGGGGCTTGTTTTTGTAGAATTCTTTGTGTCCTTTACATAACACGAGTGGGTTATAAATAGGCATTCGGTGCTATAAGTCATAATGTGTAATGAATAAGGGCGATTTGTTTTGAATCCTTCCAAATTTATGGAGAGCATCTTCGCTTTTTACTCGCGTCTCTCCGAAGCATTGTGATCACTTTTTCTGGTGCCTTTTTGTTCTTTTTTCGGCACTGACGTTTTACGAGTTATTAATTGGTTGTCACAGGTTTATTTATTTCTCTATTTTGACAGAGGTTTTTCGCCGTATATTATGGGTGGCGGATTGAAAATCTATCATATTCAGGTAGTCGTAAATTGTGCGTGATATAGTGGGCTTACAAGGTAATAATTTAACGAATGCATCGTATAGTGCGGACGGGAGTGACGCGCTTTAAATAACGACTCTGCATATTAAAATGGCCGTCGATGGAGCTTTTTTTAATGACCAAATATTAAAATAAAGCTAGTTGGCTTATATTTTTCATGGTTCTCAGATATATGTATATATAATCTGTCATTTTATAAAGATTGTAACGTTGAAGTTCTATTTATGTTAGTAACTAGTTCTTATTTTAGATATAGCAGGTTAGCTCTTTGAACACTTTTATCATAAAAACGATTAGGAAAGTACATGCACCTATTGACAATTTTTAATTGCGTCTTACCTGTACTAAGTCTTCAATTCCTCCTCTCACCTCAACCCATGCCAGCCAGTTCATCCACGCTATCTGTTCGTCACTCCAACCTACGAGTATCTCTTACGCAACACTAACATTCATAATATATGTGCGAAGGCTGTATGCTATTTTCCGCCTTATATACGTACTTTTTTTTCGTCCATAAACCATTGTTGGCTGCTTTATTCCTTGATTTATAAGAGACGTTCGAAAGACAAATAGCAGGATTGTGTTCCAAATTTTTAAAGCCACATTTCGTTTCGCCCCTGGTTCCCTCCCTTGGAGGTAATGCTTGCAGGGTGTAGGGTGTCTTCTTCTTGGTGCCCAGGGTATGTTGGACGTTTAATAAACCATGCGTCTGGGAGGTCAATACACGGCTAGATGGACTTAGAGTAGGTACTAGGTTTAGGTTTAAAGAACTTAATTTCACACAAAAATACATTAATCACTTACGCGTGAAACATAATTAAAATTAAACATAGGTATATTAAGTTCGTTGTCAAACCAAAATTTCGTAACTACCCTACATCGTAATTACCTACTCATTTGATATTTGATTGATTTATGTTCAACAGAGGAAACATTTTGGCAGTCACAATGTACATGCGTTTTTTTGGTTAGTTTTTTCAGTCAATGAAATGATTACTCTGGTTACTTAGTTTTTCACTACGCTATAGTCTCTTACATCAATATTCATTTTCATGTTTTGTATTGAAATTTAATGTACTTATTGGGTAGGTAGCAAATAAACAATTATGTTTCTTATGTTCAATTATAAGTACTTTGGTTATTCAACTATCGACTGAACAAGGAAATGAACCTGCAACTCAATTTAAGAAGAAATATAAATCCATCCCTTATTAAAATGTGTTTTTCGAGTTTCTTCTCGGAGCGCCACCTATCGGCTTGTTACAGAGATTTAATGCGGAATTCTCTCATTTCTATCGAGTCTTAGTGGGAAATTTATACTTTTTCCGCAGATCTTTTTTCCATACGATTGTACTTACTCTTTAAAGATTTATGCTGGGTTTGTGAAGTAATTTAAGAAAGATATAGGAACCTATTTTGTAAGTTAATGTTGTTATTATGAATATAATTTTTCCTCATTAGTGGTTTACAAGTACTTGCGTATATAAGTCCAGAATAATTAATACAAAATGCCTATTAAATAATGTTAAACTCTTGCATATATATAATTAAGTAGTACATAATATAGTATTAGGCATGTCCGCCTATGGCGAATCACACCTATGTATGTATATCTAGTATGAACCCAAATGTAACTCGCAATGCTAAGCTTCATTTTTTTCTAACTATATAGTATGTATATACAGTATGAAGTAATTAACCAGTTCGTACGAATGTCTCAAAATCGGGTTAAAATTTTCACCCACAGCTTACAATTACATAATAATTGCCCTTTGTAGATAGGTACCAAAGACATCCAATTACAAAAACCCCCAAACTAACCAATCGAAAATCAACACGTAACAACTTTCGTCGACTTAATTTTTACCCCATAAAAGAGCCCCACGAATCGCGATACGATATGGAAATTCGCCGTTCGTCGCCGTCCATTCGGCAATATTCGGCCGTACGTGCGTTCTGCACTAAATTGCCTATTTATTCTTTACTTCATATATTACTTTACGCGTGTTGTCTGCGCAAAGCGATATTTATTGTTTGGCCGTTATTGCGTCGAATGACGTATTGGTGCGTAATAACGGATACGTAAAGTATGGAGAAGGCGTGACGTAGCTACGTAGTGACGCGCTAACTAAGATTTGTTGGGGTTTGGGTTTGGTACGAATCAGGTAGATTGGGACCTGACCCAAAAGTTTGAAGGCAAAAGAACAATAGTAGGATTTTTAACAGAACAGGTAACTATCTTCGTCAGTCAAGAATTATAATCTTGATTGACATTGATTTTCATGTTACATGAAGTTATTTTTACACGTTTTGAACCTGACCGACGTTCATATATGAAGCATAAAGTTTATAATATCTAAATTAGTATTAACTGTCTATCAAAATAATTCATAAGACTGCAATACAAACTGAAATTAGTAATTTATGAATTTAGGAAAAGTTATGTCTCGTATTAACTGTTTTTAATAACTTGTAATATGAATAAAAAGTCAGAAAGCATATCTCCACTCATTTATAAAATTGGCCTCTAGAGTAATGACTTAAAAATGACCAAAGTTTTCATAAGTTCTTGGCCACACTTTTACCTTCTTTAACCTCTAAACTGAATTGCTTAATCTTACAGTTATTTTTGCAGAGCGTTGGTACAAAATTTTATTACAAACTAGCTGACCCGGCGAACTCGGTTCCGCTTTAGAGGCAATAAATAAGCAGATTTTGGATTTATTCCATTCAATTTAAAAAAAAACGGGTTAAAAAATATCTAATGTCCGTCTCCTGGTTCTAAGCTACCTCTCCACCAATTTTCAGCTAAATCCGTTCAGCCGTTCTTGAGTTATAAATGGTGCAACTAATACCTCTTTCTTTTGTACATATAGATTTGATTACTAAACTTAATATGTAGCTTTGTTTAGATAGAACGATCCCTGTTTTACTCATTCAGACCGTACCAAGTCTTTAATTTATTTGAACAATGTACGTAACCCAGAAAAACAAAAGACACCAGCCTAGTAAGATCTCCATACGGGGTCATATAAAAAGTAAAACATAGCAATTTTACGCTTAGTCGAAAGAATAGGAATAAGTTGACAGTGACTTCGCCCCTGAATTATGTTTCTCAAGATAAACGACGCGGGCGAAATGAAGTCCCCCCCTCTACCCCTCTACCCCTCTGAACCCCCTTTCCCGCAACGCCCTCTGGTGGCAGCGAACATAAATTTGGAAAGAAAAATCCACGACGTTCTCTGCGAATGTGTGATTTGGATTTTTAATTGAATTGGCTCGGTATGACTGGGTCATATGTTTACGTCAAATTTATTAATCGAAGAACACTCAATTTTGTATAGTTAGATATGTCAAAAATGGTGATTGTTTATACATACTCAAAGACTGTAATAATCTCTTTCCTTTAACCTAATTTTTCCAACGTATCTCTTAATAAATGAATTAAGTAATATACTCAAATGCTGACTTAAGAATTAAAATGCTCAGAATGCGTTAAACTATCAAAAACTAACTCAAGTCTCATTTCGTCTATTGGACTTTTAAGTTGGTACATAGGCGTTAAATACAAAATTGAATCATACATCAAAATAGATGATCTATTTATAACAATCAATCATCACTCAATGCACCATTAGCACTACTCATAAAAAATCAAACACAATCGTGAAAACTCGCCAACTTCCACAATTCCATTATTTTATCTTGAACCAATCAATCTACTTTTTCCCATGTTTTTGCGCCATCTATAATGCTTTACTATCTGAAGAGATATCTCGTGCTGACCTGTATTATTGTCATAGGGAGATATATGCCGTTATTTACAGCCCTCATTTATTTGTCTGTCCCCTCTTATTTTCCGTTCGCAACCAATCCGATAGACTGTTTGAAAATTTTTCGTAAGCAGCCATACATCTTGTTGCGACTGCTATCTCTGGGCGAACATTCGACGGCCCCTATACTAAAGGCAAAGAACAACATTCACAGAAGGACCATCAGCAAGCCAGTTCTATTCTGATCCTTGGTGTATAAGAATACCTTGGTGTATGATAATAATGCAGGTACCTGTAGAACGCACATCTTGTTATGAAAAGTAAAATAAAAAATGGTATAAGTATGTAGGTAGGTATTGAATTCTGTATTTGTAGTTCCATTTCAGTAAAGACTCTGATTATACATCGCCTATTAGCATTAATTTTGCAACTCTCACTTCGGCGAAATGGAGGCTAAACGTGTACAAAAATTTGCATCACACGTGCTTAACATCACGTAGGTTCTTGACAAAATGAAGGTCAAATAGCTGACAGGCTAATGTAATCAACTTCAAACGTGCCTGACATCACGTAGGTTCTGACAAACATTAAGCCTATGTAGCTAAAAGTAACACTGGGTTTATTCAGTTACTAATAACTAGGTCACTATCTTTTAAGTCGTATTTAATCATGACTGAGGGTCGTGATTTCCCAGCAGAATCAATTCCTTAGGGGAGTTCTCATAGGCAGATACATCGTGGTGGGCGCTCAGATCCTTTCACGGAAGACTCAGTCCTCAGTCCTCGGATATTGTGGTCCTCAAACATGACGATTTCCTCACGATGTTTTCCAGATTAACAATATATAATTCATACCTAATTTTCAAGTGACAACTTCACATAGGGAGCTTATTTTCATATCAAACAAACTGTCTCCTCTGTACATATTCCATCCGTATTTTCCCCCGCCCTGCCTCCGCCCCCGCTCCCAGCTAAAACCACTTGTGCCAATTTTCTCGGAGTCTCCTTCCACTTTACTTGAGCCTCCACATCCACCGACCAAAACGATTTATTTTCACTTACACACCAATTTAAAACATCTTTTATGACCCACAAATTAAAGCACATATTCGTCTAAACACATTGCAGACTGAAACCGTTATATTTAAGAGGCTTTACGGGTATTTTGGGGTATATTTGTAGGCCTAGGCATTTCTTTTCCCGCCTTTACTAATGTCTTTTGGTTGTAATGAGAAGAATTTAGTAGTGGTTTCATTTTTAATTTGATACTTGGCAGATGCGGAGCTTTTGTCTTAAATAAATGGCCTTATTTAATGGAGTGCTTTCTGAAGCTTTTTAAAATGTGCTTTTGTTTTGATGTGGTTCTCGAAACAATCTTTTTTGGTCTAAATGAAAGCTTTGTTTTGAAGGATTGTAATGAAATAAGAAATGACTCAGTTGTGTGTTATTAAGGAAACTATTTGTTATCACACACGATCTTCAGGGTGACAAGATCCCAGTTTCACATGTGGGGATATTTTTTGTAAAAATAAACTGGATTTTTGACTTTGTAGTCACCCATTTGGTGCGTTGCGGTTGTGAACAAACGTTTTCTAAGAATTTGGCGGAACTAAACCGGTTCTGATAACATTTTTACGAATTCAAGGTGATATTTTCATGTAAGATTTCGGAAGCCTTAACACTCAGATAAGACTGTATGATTCGAAATTTTATAAATATGTACATTTTGTTTCTTTTTTACCGAATCACCACATGATAAAAATCTCAAAACTTTAACTATGCATTAGTCTTATAAAATGTGAAAACAGCTAGTTTTCAAACCTAATATCTCAAAGATCTAGCTCAAAAAAAGACCTTATAAAGTATGCAATGCAAATAAGTGTTGCATTATGAATGTTATACCAAATCTCATTACCTTTATTATTTTTATTATAATATCTAGTCAAAAACTTCCCAAGTTCCTAAAACTACTGTAGTAACAAGTGGCGACCCTACGCGTGAGTAAATTATAATCCCGCGTCATAACTGGCCGACCTTAGGCCGCGGCCACACCGCGAGGTATAAATCTCGCCCGTCGGGATCAGGTGACACCACCTTCTTTATGTTTTTTCCCAAGCCATTTTACGGAAAAGATAAAAATCTTTACATATTTTGACGCTGCTTTACGGGGCTTATTCTCAAATTACTCGAGCCCATTACATAATACCAGGAATGAGTTTGGAACCGGGTTTTTGGATAGTTCGGTGACCGAGTTTTGGTGGGATGAGAATAGTTTTTTTTAAGTTAGTCTAGTAATAAAATGATTGTTCTTAACAATAAAGGTGTAAATACTACATTTCAGGCAGAGACAAAACATTTTTCATTTGAAAAGTTAATAAATTACAAACTTTGATTACCAAATATAATAGCAACTGTTTATAAATTTATACATAAGAAACATACTACTCTATTTCTTACGTCAGTGAAAATTGTGTAAATAATCGCAACTACAAATAAAATCTCACATAAATAAACTGCATCTCTAAACTAACTGTGGAGCTAACTAAGCATCAGATGCTCTAAAAAGATAGTGTTTACCTACTCTAGTTACGTCCTACACCCGACTTTGTTTACCGCAAACTGAATAATGTGAGATAAATTAAGTGGTTTACGTCCAAACAATGAAGTATTGTCAACTTTATGAATCACCAATCTTAATATCGCTTACTCTCATCCACATTTGCAAGTTTGTCTGCTGCACACACCAATATTGCCCGACTATTCTTCCAATAACAAATGACCTGAAAACATCACAAATGATATTAGAAATTGCATTTTAACATTATACATTCATGGTAGAAATTTCACTGCACTCATAAAGACATTACGCCGTTTCGGAGTTCGATCATGTGGTTCCCACAATTGGAAACTTCGAGCAAAACGGTCCTAAAAGAAACAGCGCAGATTTTCCAAAAACCGATCTAATTCGACGAAAAATTCGGCTGCATTTCCATTGCGGACCCAACGTGAGTTATCCGGAAGCATGTCGACCCAAAACTGGCGATGTATAAAACATAAGTGGATACAGAAAAGTAGCGAAGCGTAGTGACTGGCGTCTATGTAGCCTGCACCGCACTGGGCAAAACGAAAATATATTACTTTTCCGAAGATTTAGGAGTGTTTGGACCGAACAATAATGTCCAGCTTTTGTGGAAAAAGATAGATGGCAATGCATAGGTTACATGTAGCGGTGGTTTTTCCTTTGTGAACGAATAAAACTTTGGTACGGAGCGCTGCGGACGATGTTATTAATAATATTTATGTATTCTATACATTAGTCGGCCTATTGTTGAGTGTACGAAAAGATTTTCCGTAATTTGTCTTGTGGAGTTTTGGGTACTTATGCCAAATGTTACGTTACTTCTATGTTGAACTTTGGCGGGCATACCTAAAGCTTTTGATATCAGGCGCTGACTCTTTATCGTAATCTAAGGTTTTTTTCTATATACATATTTAACTCAATAAAACACACACGTTCAATGATATGCAAATGACAAGAAAAATCTATTTTCCCATGGACAGTAGCTTTGAAAAACCGCTACTCACAGACAAGCTAGTTTCATTAATATGTTTATCAAATTTTAAATTCAAATCATATCCGTTCAATAATACCGTTTGGAAAACTACATTAGAATTCAAAATTGATGATTGCGGACGTCCTATAACAATAAATTCATGAATTATTTCCAGTGTGTAACTCTCTATGATTTATTCTTTGTTTACTTTTTGTAGGTGACATTGATTTTTTACGCAAAATTACGTGAAAGCAGGCTGAATTAGAAAGAACCGCTAAAATTTATAAAAGAGACGACATTTTTTTAAGGCTTGACAAATATTTCAACATCTTTTTATTTAATTACCAAAATACACTTTGCATGGAACAAAATTTCGAAAAACAAAGATGATAGGCACACATTTTCTTGCATTTTTACTCCAATACACCTGTAGGTACAATATTTATAAGAGAATGAAAAAAACAAAGCTTTTGTAAGTAAAATCTATTTTATGTGGGTGGATATTATGTAATTTTCGATTTTTTTTACTTATCATGAGTATTTGCAATACGTAGTCATTATAAGCCATACCTACCTAGCTTAGAACAATACCTACATTATTCTAGATTCTACAATCTATATTTCGCTTACCAACTTTACTATACTCTTGCTAAAATTCGGCATCCTGTCAAAATACCAGAATAAAATATCAATAAATCATATCAGCAATCCAAAAATCGGCCTACTATTGGCTGTCGCCACTCTGGCGGGCTCAGTGAAAATGCGCCCGCGCATGACTTGAAGTGGAATTGATCATTTATACTTGCCCTATTAGGGAACTACGTCCCTTCTTTACTAATCTATGAATTAACATTGATCTAGACACAAAACCACAAAGGCTTTTCAACCTTATTGCTATATAGTAAAGTGTTGTATTGCCATGCAGTTGTGTCTGTCAAAGAATTTTTGTCTAGTCAAAATTTAGCTGTAATACTTAAGGTGTCATAAGTTTGGTTTTGATTATCAGAATTCTTGTTACGGCATGACCTCTGAATAGGTGGTAGTAGTTTTGAATAGAAGTTGTCTAAGAAATATTATTAGTCATCGGTTTTTAGATTACTAACTTCCTGACCTATGCGTATTTTATGTACCTATAGGAGTAGAACATACAGACACATTACCTAAATACAGACATAGAAATTTGTTTAACTGTATAAGCATATAATAAGGGATACATTTGTGTTTTTATGCTCACAATCTTTATTTGCAACAGGGTTTCACGTCAGTAGAAAAAACCTAGTCAAAATAAGTAAATTCAATTCATAACTAATAGGTATGAACTTTCAAAAATGTAAGTCCAGTGCCACCTACGATTTTGTCGTAGGCTCATAGTAGGTCAATGAAACGTACGGAATAAATAAATAATCCTAATAATAATATTTTATTAAATCAATAAATCATCAATGTCTAAAAATAAAAAAAAACACATATCAGAAAAACCAACAAAGAAACTAACATTAAAATTGCCGCATCTACCTTTTCTATACTCGAAGGCATAAACTTCGAAGCTCAGTCATTTCGCCAGAGGACTATGTCGCAGTAACATTTAACAGAAATTCGGCGCGAATTGAAGTATGGAACCTTAATTTATGGTTTATAGAGCCGTTCTCAATAAAGCCAAGTCTTACCACCTGTAGAATTTGAGGATTAGTAAAGTGTGAAATACAATTTATGTTGTAATTAACTATTTTTATTATCTATTTTAATATAGAAGCATTGATACTTTGTACTACATTATGTGCCTACTTAGGTATGGAGAGGAGATATTAGGACCTATATTAGAAATGAACAACTTTCAACTATCCTAAATTTATTATAGGTACTAACTCGTGCCATAGCTATTGCTTAACCGTAAATAAAAATAAGAACAAAATCCTTAATAAATAAAAAGAAATATTTTTAATTCATAAAATGTACATTAAAAAAATCTACTACGAAACCAGTACCCCACAACCTAGGACCGAAACTTATCCCATACACAGATTACCTCTCAATCTAAATTTAAATATAGACCCCAAAAAATGTTTAAAAAATTCCATCCGTACGTCCACCTCCGCTGCCGACGCCATGCTCTCGACTGCCGCGCTCCCTCGCCGCGTCTTCGCCTCTCTCCGCCCATAAACATGTCAGCAGCGCACGTCGCAATTTACGACCTCTCGCTCTAACGTTCCCATAATTCAGCCTAACAAAAGGGAAAGCTATAACGCTCAACGGTCCCATGCGGATAGTTTAATTTACGCACACATGTAAACAGAAATGAGGTAGTATGCGATTTGTTCTGATAGTATATGGGAGAATTTAGAATGATTTACTTATCAAACATATTTAGTAAAACCAAATTTTGAAATTTTAGTCATCGATAGGTAGAGAAATAAAATTTTTAGTCATCCTTAGTTATTGTATGTGGTAGTTGTACAGTGTTTTGTGAAGTTTGTACATATACTGTCCAAGTCTTGTTCTCATAGTATCAACGGACCGGCTACGCTCAAACCCAGCGTCGGCGGAGAGTTTAATGTTTTTATCCCTTTCTAACATGCAATTCCCAGATCGTAAATCTCGAAATGGCCGCATGTAGGTTACGCACGCCGTCCTCGGTGTACCGGAGGGAGCGCATAAAGTATAGTTTTCTCTGTTTTATTACGTGTTTTAGTACGCGATAAAGGAGATCGGAGTATCCCTGGTAAATCAGCTGTTTTGGGGCCTGCTTTAAACGCTCGGTGGAATGTGGCTAGCGAAATGTGATGTTCAAGCGTTGGGAATGTTGCTCTACTTGAATTTTGTGAGGGATATTTTTTTGATGGTTTTGGATTGATTTCGGGATTATGTTGGATATGGAAACTCACGTTTTGTTTAAAGTATGTGTTATTGTTCTGCGCATCGACCTGATGTAGGTATTATTAGCCAATATTTAATCAATTAATAATATATTTATAGGTGCGATTCAACTTGTCAAGTATTTTCTGTCTTGTTTAGCATGTTGTTTTATCTGCCTATTATGATTATAGTGTGTACTTATTTTCAAATTGCCACCTAACATACAATACTACAGCATTAATTATATGTTAGTTAACACAGACTGTACAAATATATATTTACTAGTGGACGCCCGTGGCTTCGCACGCATTATTTCAGTAGGTATAAAAAGTAAGCTATGAAATCGAAATATTTCCTAACATTTTTTTAAATGTCTTCAATGCTCAGACTTTCGACCCTCTTCAAGTTTATTATATACAGACATTAATTTATGTTATTTATTAGTATTTGCACGCTCATGCGCCTTGATTCAATTTAAGAAGTAGCCATATAAAAAAAAAAAGCAATGATCCGGCAATCTATTGAGGCGTAACAGCAAACATACAGGTAGGTATGTATTGTAAATTAAAATATCAATGTTAAGGTACACACATACGCCGTGCATTACATAGGTACGTGAAATAATTGCATTTATTATTTACTATTTTTGAATACACATCCTATTATCTACACATTAATATTTTGACACATTTACATAAGAAACACAAGATTTCAAGATACTATAGTTATAGATGTAACGGTAGATATAGTCTTGGCATTGACAGATGAGGCCGTCTGACGCATGCTGCGGTGCGCGCGCTCTCCGTTCTCAGTTTGAAGCAATTGGTGGGGGAAACAAGATGGCTTCGGCAATCTCGCGCGCTATTGGTCAGTTCAAATGACGTTACACCCTTCATATTTTTCAACGCATTGTCCAACGGCGAATCTGTAAGCCATTGTTAAATATTGTTTGGAGGTAAGTGCAGTGCTTTAGTTATTTTATTTTATTCTGTTTTTAAGATCTGGCGGTGCGCCGTTTGGATCTATAAGACAAGTGTAACTATTGAGTTAGAATTTCTGTGCGTTTTTTAATATCTATCTACAAGTGTAGGTACATTCATTTTATATGTTTGTCTGAATAATTTATATTTATGTTTCGTTACCTATGTGTACCTAATCAGATTGCTACTAGTGAATGTGAATTGAATTATGTTTAAAACCACAACATTGATTTTACCTATTAAAGACAGTGAAAACAATATTATTCCCCGCGATACAATCATAACTGTACTATAAGTAACAGTTATTTGATACTGAAAAATAATAGGTACCTACGTCATAAGTTAAAATGGTTGATATTGTTATCAAATCATATTGAAAAAAAATACTGCTATGAATCGTGTAACGTTATTTCAAGGTTTGAATTTGAACAATACACTGCGCAGATCCTGACCAGGTCCGTGTTATCATACAGCATTGAAACCTATCCAGAACCCTGAAGAGTGGAGCTCAAGAAAAAGGTGTGTGGTACTCCTTACAAAAATATAGACCTATGTACTCCTAACTAGGTATGGTTTATTACATAATGCCCTCCTAACATTCTCCATTTCTCGGGTTATCTGCTCTAGCAATCCAGTTGTGACCCACGTGCTTCCGGATAAGAGAGATCTATGTTCAGAAATGGACAACTAGTGGCTAAGAAAGAAGAAGAAGAGGAGGAAAAGATTGTTTAAAAACAAAACCCTCTTGCCTTTTCTAGTTCTTATACTAGGTGAAACTATAACATAAGAAATCTGTCATGTACCTACCTACCTATTATTTACCACACAAATGTTGATAGAAAATATTTTGTGTTAGACATTTCTTTTTCACCTTTATCTCCGATTATTATATATACCTATGGATACTTATATATACGAGAGTGGCTCAGCGGTTCCAGTGTCTGCTTTTCATCCAGACGCACCCTAGTTCGAATCTGGCCCCACACCAATGACTTGTGTTTTCAAGTTATGTGTAGATTTGTACTCGCTTAGCGATAAAGGTAAACATCGTGAGGAAACCGACATGTTTGAGGACCACCATATCCAAGGATATGTGTCTTCTGTGGAAGTATGTACCTGGGCGCGCACCACGATGTATGTATCTGCCCAAGAGAACTCTCCTAGCAAATTAATTCAGCGGGGAGTCACGACCCGTAGTCATGAGAAAAAACGACTCATAAGAGAGATAGGTATATATATACGAGTAAAAACATGTTTTTTATGTATGTAATGTATATTGATCTATGTTTTGTTCTTTCTGGACTACATTTTCAAACATCCATAAGGTAATCATAAAATCTTATGAAAAGGTAATAGTAGGTAGGTATACCAATTGGATTCTTTTTTTGAGAGTTTATATGACCTCTAGGGCTCCCGACACGGTTTAATAACTGTCTACGATTCTGATATAGGTATTCACAGTAGCTGTATCTACGCCTACCTAACTTCTGACAGTAAAAATATTGCAAATTTTTTGTATAATATGTTATTGAATCTGTTAGTTTGACTGAATGATGCATTTTTATTGACGCTTCATTGAGACTGAAAACAACTTTCTTGGTAAAATAAAACAACATTAAATCAATAAATTAAACAACCATTGTGCGGCTTTAGCACTTGACAAAAATCTCATAACTTTCTTAATTAAGTTTTAAGCAATATCTAAGTATGTACCTGTGTTTAAGTATGTTTTTATACTTACATGTTATCTTATTCAGATGCAATCAAGACTTTCTTTAAGTAACTGGACTTTCATTGAGTTATTTTATTAATCTTCTTATTTTGACTCTATTGTTTTTACTACGTTTTATGATATAGGTAATACACATAAGGTAGGTTCCTAGATGAACCAAAGTCTGATCTTCTAAGTGTTAGGCGTCCAGCTGCACGATGAGTTGACATTTTAATGTCTGTCGCAGGTCCATCTCTGATGAGGCACAAGATCAAAATTAATGACATCAAGAGAGAAACATGTACCCAGCAGTTGAATAAAATTGGATGTGTACGATGATGAATTGATTACTTAGGGCTTTAACCTCTTTGCCTACAGTGAGAACTCGTGACATGTACCCACGTGGCGTTATGTAATGTATTTACCTACCTAATACAATTTCTAGGCATTTTTTTTTCTGATTCATTTGTGTTGATAAATTAAATTAGCCAAGTGGTCGTCAATATGAAGTTATTTCAAGTTATAATGTAGTTACATAAGGTCATTAGGATGTATTTCCTGCGCCATGCGGCAAGTAGAGCAACATTCGCGCCGTGCATGCCGGCATCAACGTCTGGTGCATCGAACGATACACCAAGAAACTTTATGACGGCGCACTTGTCCGGATCGGCCGTGGCACGGGCGACCGCTGCCGGTACAATTCTATCGCGAGTTGCGACCGGACCGTCCGATTAATCGCCTCGATTAACGTTGTCTCCCGGACATCAGCCGGATTAGCGGAGGGTGGTGGTGTCCTTTTCTGGTCGCAGATTGAGCGCGGCGCCGCGGCGTGGAGAGGCGGGGGGCGCGCGCTCGTAAACCATCGGTCGCCACATTCTCCTGACGCGCGGCTCGGCGACAACGCGTTGCGTAACAGCGCGCCATAAACAAGCCGGCGTGCTCGGACCCGCACCTGACTGGCCCACGTGCGCCACATTACGTATTGCGCTCATGCCACATCTAAAACGCTGACACGTGACTCGACCGAGTGAAACTCTAGGAACTAAAAAACTGTGGTTTTGTGACGAAGTTGTTACGGGATGGCGCGAGCTATAGCCGGCGGCTCGCGGCGGGCCTAAGGTGAGTTTATTGGCGATTTACGGCCTCGGAGCGGCCGGCCGAGGGTCCCGGGCGGCCTTTGTTTGCCGAACAAACTTTGCGAACACTGTTTACACTTTATAAACGTCGTTTGGAAACCGTTTGGCTCAAACACGAGGGAGAGTGAATTGATATCAACGGTTAACGCCGGCGGAGGGGTTTCATTCACTGTTGCGCCGGGTTCACACGCGCCACTACGCAAATTTACTTTTACAATGTTTGCATTTGGCTTCTCAAATGTGGAGTACGTTACACACTACGTAATTAGAAAGACTATGTTTGATTTATTCAGTAGTTATATCACAAAATACATCATCAGAAATCCATCAATATATTAGATAAATTAGCCATTTCGTTATGCCCATAGCCTAGATGGGTTATCAAAATCGGATTTAGAAATCGTACCTACATAGATGACAAAACTCAAATAAAAATTGTGTAAATAGTAATTGCTCATTAAAGTAATTTTCTGATTTTAACATATAAGTACATAGTACATCTGTACCGAATTGGTTACCTATCATATTCATGTGTTCATTTTTATCAAACATTTTATCAGAATATGTATCCGCAATTTTGCATATTATTACTGTACATGTATTACTTTAAATATAAAGATATTTTTTAAACATATGTACATACATTCGAGTAACATTCCATGAGCACACCTTAGTACTTGTGACTTTAAGCACTTACTTACTACAATACAATAGGTACATCAAGGAACCATAGTTATTACCCATGTTTCTACTTTTTGGTAGAAAAAAATCCAATGAATAAGATGATAATTTCTAGTTTCAGTTAAATATACAAACTAAATTACTTACTTATGGATTTTGTATAAAATATGAAATCTAGTTTTGAAAAATTACTATTAGGTATCTACCTATACTTGCAGAATTCATCTAAATATAAATGCTAAATAGAAGTATGTACATTGTGCCTACATATATATGGTTCCCTCAGCCATCAAAATTATATAGGACATATAGTCCAAGCCATGTTTAAAAATAAACAGCAACAAAGACATTTCTTTGTGAAAAATCTAGTTGGATTGTATTTTCAAAAGTTCTTAAAATTTTATGAAAGTAGGAAAATCTAAGGAAGTAGGTACATATACCTACTTCACGCTTAACTTTTTCTCAGAAAACACAAACTTAAAAGTTTTCTCTTTCAGTAACTTTGAAATCAAATGTAATTGTGTAATTAAACAGTTGCCATATCTATACCTGCTAAAAAAAGAAAAATAACATTACTTATTTGAACTGTTTATTATATAACTTTAATAAGTATATCTATCAAAATACTTACATATTTGTATCCAAAGAATTACCTTTGAAAAGAAAAGTAGAAATCAAAAACATTTGAAACAGTAATATCATTATTTTACCAACTATACAAATTGTATCCTATTATGCTAAATTATTTACATTTTTCTTTTACTTTTCCTATCCACAACTATTTATATTTCTTTTTAACGTCTAACAATAACACCTGCTTTTATGACCACTAAAACTGCAATAGAAAGTTACCGGCTTCAACACACAGGCATTAATATGTTTATATAATGTATATTTTATGGAAGTAACTACCTAAGAAACTTTGACTAACTAACTAAGTATCTCGGTTTCAAACAGTTAGTTTTACAATCCTATAAAATTATCATAACAACCATTTCTTCAAGTCTAGATCACATAAACTCCATTGATGGATGGATACATTACTCTTTACTTCCCGTAATTATCGTGTTAAACTTTATATCTGACTATTTTATTGCATTCATTATTTGTTAGCAACAGGGGCGCAATTAGTATGGAGTGAAGAGGGGCGGCAAGTTGCTCATCCCCTTTTACATTGTTTGCTATTTTGGTTTGATTTAGGAATGTCTTTGCTTTTTTTATAATTGGTATTTTTGGTGTTTTTGTAGGCATCACTTCAAAACTCTATATAATGAGCTTATCAACTCCTTTTCAACAAACTAGTACATTTAGTTAGACTTTATAAAAACCAAAAAACTGAAACTAAAAAATGACAAATGTCACAAAATAATTTGCCGTGAAAAAACTAAAAAAAAAACTACAGATACTTAAAAAAATATTGCTGTCATTTTAACCTCAACCTCAAAGATGCTTCTATGTTAATCTGACTGAACACAAAATAAAAACATTTAAGTAAGTACCTAGTTTTAAATAACAAAATCAGAAGTAAAATGAGAACTTAATATGTATATTAAATTATATATCACCCTATACTTTTGACAAAGCACATTCATACATTTCTTATGATGAAATAAATGAATTTTAACTGTATTTTCTACTATCAATAAAAAAACATTCATAAAACTATGATTTTGCCCTTTAAAACTAAGTTCTCAGTACGTCCAGTCTTCACTGTATGTATGCAACGTCTCTGACCGCTCCGTTGAGCAATATAATCAGCTCCACAAATTAACTAAACCAACTGACATACCACCACAAACAATATTTTATTAAATAATGTACAAATCGAAAATATTACTAAGTAACTATTTATTTAGTTGTTTTCTATTTTACTAGCGTGCATGTAAAATCTATGATTAACCTTACAAGTAATACTCAAAAAAAATTTTTTTTATTGAAATTGGCTTAAAATATATGAACACTTTTTTTTTTTAAATATTTTATGTGTACATTCCACAACTGCTGTAACACCCGATTTTTGTATTACATAGGTAATACTGTTACGGTAAAATAGCAAGAAAATAGTTTTTCTTCAACTACCTACCATTCTAACTACAAGCACTAAATTCAAATACTATATGATGCATAATTTCAGTGCGCAGCTATCGCATTATATCCTTACACATAAACTACAAACTACCCTCCATTTGTAATACTAAAATGCACTTTGCACACCTTTGTGGCCATCAAAGGCTCCGGCGACAGCGCCAAGAAATTGTCCTTCTCACACCAATAAATTATCATCTTAATAAGTCATAGAGTGAATCCACAATACCTTTGTTTTTGTAACAGCACAATGCGTACGAGCAAGTGCCAATGGCATAGACAATATGAGCTAAAGACGCCTGAAATCAAGCAAGATAACTCATGCGATAAATAGCAGCCCGCATTTTTTTTCTGTCTCCTGTGCAGTTCAGAACCCAACATGTCGGCTTTGCTTTTTATACCTAGTTCAAAAATAATTAATTCTAAAATCATGTAAGACAGAGTTATCAATTGAACTCTTAGTAATACATTGTTTCTAAATAAACCATCGCATAAACGTCTGTAGCATGAATCAATAACATTAACATGCATATTTTTTATTTTATTTTTGATCATTAATATACCTATCATGAGTACTACGACGTTATCAATACACAGACATAATTGCGATATATTTTTATCTACCCTATCCGCTCATGGACATAGATTTGCGTACTGTTACTATGCGTTGCCATTTTTTCAACTTAATGAGAGGTTTATTAATTGTGATGTCGATGGTTAAAGGTAACCCGTTTTTACCTTAAAAAGACGCACGCGCATCTGCTTGCAACGAATTTGATTAAAAGCTCATGTTTATTTATTGCTATTTACTTTGAGGACAGTATATTTCAGTACCATTTAAAGTTATTCGGGCAGCAGTTGAATATTTATTTTCATTTACTTATATATATTTTTTACAGTTTACACATTTCTATAAAAATAAAATTGCTAATAATTCAGTCACATTTTTTTCCTTGTGAATAGGTGTAGATCTCGTCCAAAAAACTCTAAATACTTCTAAATCACTAGATTATTTTATATTAATTCATATTTTTTACAATAACGTCCCTAATTCTTTTGTTTTTAATATAAAATAGCCGTCAGAGGGGAAAGTCGTTTCCTATTTATAACAGACTATTTTGTATGCACTTTCATTCCATCTTGATAAATTCTCCCTTATTGCCAGTATTTTTATCCCTTGATTATTATTAGTATATTAGTTAATTACTAGCTTTAAAAAATTTCTATCTAATATGAAGTGTTAGAATATACACTATATATAAATATAAATTATTACCTTTTCATTCCATAGTTGTTGTCAAGTGACAGACAGACAAGCAAACAAAAAAGATCAATATACCACATTTGTTCAGAGCAAAAGCGTTTAATTTATATCATTATTTACTAAGACATTGTGATCAAAAACTTGTTATTTCCCGACCCAGGCACAATTATTACCCATCGATCATTCAGTTTTAACTATTAATTTCAGCAAAAAATCTTTAACGCGTCACATACTCTCCTAAACAGGTGATCGTTATTTATGTATCTTCTTTCAGCACCTATATATGCAGCTGCATAGATGATGTTGTTCAAAGAATTCTAACTACCTATGTAATTACATTATTCTCATACTATGATTACACTTCTCACTAATCGGGAGTGTTAGACCAATTAGGATGCAGATAATATAATAAATATATCGCGAAATATGTATATATATAACTACATATTTGACATTAGATTTCTACTAATGTGGCCCTGACTTCTACGTTCAAAATTACATTGATATAATATTACTTCAAGAGTCCTAAACAAAGCAACCAACAATTAATCTTTTTCATAATGGTATGATGACAAAAATATAATAACGGTAAATCATAAAGTTTGTGTGTATCATATTTTTATCAGCACGTTGAGGCGTCTATCAATTGATGTCGTCGATGGCTATTCATATACTACCTCCATCAGAATAAAAAATAGCATCTGTTTGTGAAATTTATGCAAGTCCTTGTACACGATGATATCTGTTGATGTACGTCGGTGGAGACAAATTGTTGTCACTTTGAACGACTCTTGCGCATCGGGTAAATACATTGATAATGCTATCAGGATTTTAAATTGTTTTGGCAGCATTGGGGTAAAGGTTTAAATAATTGTTTTATTTTATTATATTAAATAATTGTTTAATAGTTATATACCTACTTGCTTCATTATATATCATATACATATATCATATTATGTAAGTACCAACATTAAGTTCAGTTATTTAAAGTAAAATGCATTTATACTATTCAGGAGATATAAATGCAGTATTTCAATATAGTATATGGTAAAATGTCCACCATAACTATTGGTTATCAATCTTAAATTCAGTTACAAAAAACATTTTCAGGTTCGAAAAATGCTGCCATAATTATGAGCAAATTCATATTATGTCAAAAATATTAAAAAAAAATTGAACTTTAAGTATTTAAAACACATATAATATGCACCATTGCAACCATCACAAGACTTATCTAGTTCAAATTTGCACTAACATGCGGTAAAAAAATCGGTAATCGCGAAAATTCATGTATCTTGACGCGTTCGGATAAAAACTGCATGTCGATTAATTATGGTTTGTTTACTGTATAATTTATTAAACGAATCTTCTTACTTCATCAAACGAGAGCTGTTTTATTCATGTGTAACACGGCACACAAGAAAACAAGCCTGTAGTTGGATTTAAACATTAGTACTTCGCTGAAATATGTTATCCTATTACGAGAGAATATATTAATAGGTAATATAGATTTATCTGTATTGAAATGTATGAGAAATCACAGATATGAAAGGCATATAAAGTAATAGATATGTTCTTATTTTCTTAAATAAAGATTTCATCACACTGAAACTATATACTACCAAATAAAACAAAATCAACTGTATTAAAAATAAATAGAACTAAATAAGAAAAAAATAAATCATAAATGTTACATTTTTCTTTAATACGGACTGATAAGAGGATGTTACATCCATAAATAGATATGACCAATCGCGTCCGTTCAAAAACCTGCCAATAAATACTTCAATGAACTCAAATTGTCTCAGTAGAAATGTTCAAACAGTCCAATATGCAAAGCAAATAGTGGCGCTATCTTATCAATAGGGTTGGTCAACCTTTAGGTACCTATAGATTTTATTTAAAAAAGGTATGGATTTTAACTAATTTACTGCATTTCTTTTTCTTTTTTTCTTGCGGTCGGTATCGGATTAATTTCTTATGCAAATATACTTTGTGTACAGATTTCTTCTACTACGTTTAAAAGAAAAATAAAAGGACAAAATAAATACTAAATTACATTGTAATAGCAAAACATTTGTCCTTTATTTGAAACAAAAGAAAATATTGTGCAACCAAAAAAAAACAAAAGTTTTCTAACAACGGAATCCCGCTTTCTCCAAACACATTTTACTGATCTCTCTACAAAAAAACAGGTCAATATTATTTCTTCTCATCTTGTACAAAATCTGTCAATAGCATCAATTCATTTATTGTTTGAACCATTTTTTTCTCACTAAGGTTATTTCTAAAAGCCGTAAAACCTTAAGACAACCCTATCAAAGACAATAGTTTATCTCTGTACTAAATAAGTTAATTCACGTATTGTTTGAACAGGTTTTTTTCACACTGAGGTCATTACCAAAAGCCAGTAAGCCTTTAGACAACCCTATGATGATTTACAACAAAGTTACAACCTTAACAGTTCGATAATGAATGAGGTGGTCGTAAACGGGCAACTCAAGAGGACATTAATGTCAATAAAAAACTCGTAAACTCTATTAACCGTCATAAACTTCACCGCATCTGGTCAATAACTCGTTCCAACCACAAATAGTGTTAATTGAATAATTAAAATTGTTTTCCTCGGTTATGACTCAATAAGATTTTATTTTATTAATTTTTAGGTTTGTTACAAGTGGTAGGTATTGTTCTATGGGGGTATTTTTTATTATTAGACTAGTGGACGCCCGCGGCTTCGCTCGCATTAATTTGAGATAAAAAGTAGTGTATGACGCTTCCAAGACCTCATACTTTCGACATACCCAAAATCGTGATGCCCCGTTCTGCTGTTTTGGCGCTATGAACATTTAAATAGACAAAACCTTTAAAACTGCTGAAACATACATATTCTGTCAATGATCTTCTATTAGTAAAACCTCATTGTATTCTGTTATGGATTCAAAGTATACACAAACATTTTTTTTAATATATGTGTCAATTTTTGACAGGCACTCTTTAGCTTTATTATACCTATGTTTTAATATTAAAATACCTATGTTTAATTTGACACATTCATGATTTTCCATAACTATAACTTGCTACTTATAAAATTTGTACTTATTGCTAATTGTAAAATTTCTCTTAATTTCCTTTCAATTATTTTGGCTTACTACATGCAAGCTTTTTGCACATTTACAGAAACGTGTTGGTAATAAAGGTGAATGTACTGCCATCTTCTGATACCAATATATAATTACGCGTGTTGCACAACTAATTAACAAAGCATTTTTTTAAATTAAGTTCCAAAAGCGATTCTCAAATAACGGGCTCTTTGTTACAAATGAAAAGGGCAGTAAATTCCACTGTCAAATGATAAGCCATTGTCGATAAAGAACACGGAAACGAACTTTTGTTATGAACACCACAAATAGAACAATAAATTACCTCAAGGTGTAACTCGACTTACGGCATTAGATGCTCTTGGCCACAATTCCCCAAAACATTACCTTACTAAACTAACTTATTGTAAAATTACCATAACAATTGGTTACCTGAGCTATTTCGCAGGTGGATTGGCGCTGCGCTTTTGTTTAAAAGTAGCATTTAAAAATAGCAATTGTTAAATTGTGCAAGTTATTGTTGCGTTATTTTAGAAAAAATGTGCGTAACGGAGCTTTGAGGATTCGTAAATATAACGGGTCTATGCTTATTTGCATCCCAACTGTTTTGCATTACAAAAGCAACAATAGGTGCTTTTTTCTAAGCAAAAGTTACGAGTTTTGGGAATAGCCGTTGTTGATAACTGTTGTTTTATTAGAGCTAGCACATGTTGGCGGTGTTTTGACTACTGTTATAGTGAGACAAAGATGTAAGTTTTTGTCTTATTGTTAACTTATGCTACTGTTTTAGTTTTAAGTTTTGTTTCTTTTTTGTCGAATAAATCAAAATTTTTAATACAAAAAATGTTGTAAAACAATAGGCGTAGCTAAATCTAATTCACACGCACATCATAAGAAATCTTATCATAATGAAGTCATCAGTATGAAGAAGGCTTATTTCTTATTGAAAATAGTAGATACTTTATATACTTTGAGTTCCTTCTTTATAATTTAACATTTTTATTATTTTAAACGTTAAATTATTACTTTTATTGTTTATTAATTATTTTTTTTAACTTCAAAGTTAAATTATTAAAAAGTAGGTAACTAATAATAAATTATAAAAAGATAAGAATACTGACATTTTGCACGTGTTATATTGATTAATCATAATAATATGTTGTGTTTAACATTGAAAGAATTCATTTCTTGCACAAGACCTATTTTTACCAACATTTTTTTATCGGTAATCGTAAATCAACAAATTTACGTAAGTGATAAACAAATAACTTATGATTTTAATCAATTTGTAAATCTGTTTCTAGTTTAATTGACTAATATTTTACCCATTTCCTTTCTTTGGGAGGAAACCAACAGTTGAAATATCCGTTGGTCACTAATTAATTTGATAATTAGGAGAACTACAAATATCGTATGAGTTTTAAATCATGGATAATAAAATGCTGATTAATTACTTGATTTCATAATTTATTTTGTCACCGATAAAACCTTACGGTACTTTATGAAGTGTTTGGTGTTAAACGAAACGGTAAAAATGATTTTTTATATTATAATGAGTATATAAATATTATCAATAAAAACTAGCCTTGTATTAATTTTTTTGTGTTGAAAGCACATAATAATTCTCTTCAAGTTAATACAGAAAGTATTTTTAGTCATCGTAAAATTAACTAAATCAATCGATTAAGAAATCACTTTTCATTACATTTCTATTTAAAACCCTAACCGCTTTCCAACAAATATCTTCAGTCTCACAAAAAGCAGTTCTAAGTACACATAGTTTATGGTAGCTAGCAACAAAGTAGCCACCTAGCCGGTCTGTAGAAGCCTGCGGTACTAACATAGTAAATAGGTAAAATCGTTCGTAGCTCAGCTAGCGGAGGCAATCGCATACGATTACCAATGTTAAGCAACGGTCGACGCAGTCAGTCTTTGGATGGGTGACCGAAAAGTGGCTTTTTATTTTGGGCGCTTCAGTCCCAGCAGTATGAGAGTCGTTAAGCCATGTCAGAGGCTTCAAAACTTTTACACCAGAGTTGGCCACTCTCTTATGAACTTACTTAGTAGGTAGTGCGGTAGAGTCGGGCTTGAAAATTGTAATATTTCAAAATTACTCAAGAGTCGCGTCGGCTTGAATAATGCGATAAGTTTCCAAGCCCACCCCCCTCGTGCGTGCCAACCCCCTTGTTTTTGAACTTCTGTTCCTGAGCTTGATCAAAATATACTCGGGAATCGTTTGGGAAACGCCCGTTTTGTTAAATTTGGGTTAAACGGTACACTTGATTTGATTATGTTTATGATGCCTGCCCTGCTTAGAAGAAGTTTGTTTGACGAATTGATTTAATTAGCGCATGACATGAAAATTTTAAAACTCACGGAATATTTTGTTAAGCTGCACAGTCAGAAAAACAAAAAAAAGACGATTTATTTCCTAAAAATCAAATCAAATTTCAAATGAGTACTTTGTATGTCTTGTACAACTATAAACCTTTGTAGATAGATCACAGAGCTTTGAAGTCCATGCTTGTCGCCCTGTGACTAGAGGCGAATTCTTTCTGTATTCGATACAAAACAGGTGTCACCATTTACTAAAACTAACACACTTTCGGCACGCACACTACGACGCACGAGATGTACATGTACACAGTACGCTTCAACTTCATCGGCTGTGTAATGTCGATATTTTTTTATCGATTATTTACACATTTACTTCGAATATATGTCTTTAGTATAACTATATTATTTAAGTACAAATTATAGTTAACTAGCTATGGCCCGCGGTGTTATCCGTTGTAAAAACTTTTTTATCCCGTGGGATAAAAACTATCCTATGTCCTTACCGGGGACTGAAACTATCACTATAGCAAATTTATTTTTATCTATTTTATTTAATTATCAAATCATCTTCAAAATGACTAGAGCATATTCTGGCATTTTTATGAGGAAACCAGTTGTATCTACCGGTCGCCAATATCCATTTATTTTTTAACACAGGATTTTTTGGAAAATGTAAATTAAGTATGTGTTAAATAAAAACCGTAATCCAGAAACATTTCCATACAAATCCAGAAACATCATATACATTATATCGATTATCGATAATTTGCTAGGTTCCATTTACCCATCACTTAGCTATCGAGAAGTAGCGTCGTCATGACAACGAATGTGTTAATGCCATTCAAAATGTCAAAAGCTTTATTTATTAAAATTACGAAATTTTACTAGGTACTTACCGATGGTATTTCACGCCGGTAACACTGGAACTTGTTCTTACAATTTTTAACTTGACACCAGGACATATTTAATAGTTTATCATGCTGTAAAACCGAGTAAAACGACCGAAAACTCTCTCTCGCTCGGACTATGTTTGACAACAGACTGACAAGCGCTGTCGTAGGTTAGGTTGGCATGTTTACTGGTCCAAACGAGAACCACGTATTATTAGTCATTTCGCTTCTATGGGGGGGCGCGCGCGGGGGCGATGTGGCCCGATCGTTGTTCTGTGAGATAGATAGATATCAGATGGCAATGAAAACGAAATACGAGTTTTAAGTTGTAATTAATAAATCCCTCAACTAATTTAATAAATTTCTTTTAAAAACTTAAATATTAATAACTTAGCTAACTTATGAAGCTTACACTAGGTATGCCTAGGTCTCAAGCTTGGTTAAGTAACACAAGGCAGTGTAAATGTAGGACAATTAAGCGTAAGACGTGTTTGACCTTTACCTCGGTAATAGTATAGTGCTGATGCAAAATAATGAACATTATGTATGTGATTACAAATAAAGAAAGAAAGAAAGAAAATTATTTATTTATAGATTCACAGATATAATGTAGGCGTATAATTAAAACCTTAAAACTCATAATTATTAATCTACCTATTTTCATATATAATTTATTATTCTACGATAAGAAGGAGTCATAGCAGAAAATAAACGGATTAAAGAAGAATTTAAAATAATTTAGTTGCATAAGAGCATGTTTTGATGTGAATTACATAAAAATTACATGTTAATGTGTCAAATTTATTCGCCTAAGCACAAAAAAATAAAGAGTGAACGATAAGTAGTTTTAAATTAATTACAGCCAAATTTAGGAGGTTGATAACTATATTGTTTATTTTACAGTTAAATAGGCCAAGAATTAGAATAAATATCTTATTTTATTGAAATAAAAGCGAACTTTTTCTTTTCTCATCAATAATATTTTAATAAGCCTTGAATCGCTATTTAATATAGCCAGCAACTCCACTTGGTTTCCACGCACGCACCTACGACTCGCCTTTTACGAAGTATTATTTTCACACCACCATTAAAATAATGAAAGGCCTTACACTGTAGTTTGACTATTAAAGCGTTGCCGTGCGACCCCTACGGTAAATCTGTCTAACAATAAATTGTAAATTTACCACCTTTTTTTCAATTTTTACGCACTTTTTACTGTACTTTTTATAAATTTCGTATGTTAGTTTGCTTTCAGACTGCCAAATTGCGAAACTCCAACTTCGCTTCTCTGTTTCTCTTGAACTATAATTTGTCGGTCCTCAAGTCAAGAGTTAATCGGTAATTTTGCACGCTAGACAGTTGACTATAGTAGAATTAGCTTAGCTTAGCGAATTGTAGTCAAGCGTGAGCCATAACATACCTAAAAATATGGAAGAAATTAAATAGGTAATAGATTTGTTATTTTTCATTTATAACCACACCTAGCATTGTATAAAATACATTTTGCAAAATCTACAACAAACCACACATCACGTCCACAGATATTCACATATTTATAGAGGTACAGGCCACGTGGCCCTCGCCATGTGACTAACCGGTTCTAAAGCCCTACTAACCTCCTCGGCGAGCTTCGACATTATAATACATATAAACTCTTAGGCAGAAGTTCACTGGCCTTGGATTTCTCATTTTGTTAAAAAATATTGTAAATGGGGCTGTTTTGAGCTAGATTACATTTTTTTTTTCGATAATAAATAGCTATAATTACTTACAAGCAAATTATATTATATCTATAGGCAACGCTTTAAAAAAAAAAATTACTAAATTCAATAGAATTCTAGGGTAAAAATATTTAAGTTGTGAACATGAATGTATGCTCAGAATTTTATTTATTTATGTATTATTAGGCGAATTATAAGTTGTATGCATATATTATTATGGCAAGGTCACCTAATGAAAATCGTAATTTCTTTAAAAATATGTTCCACTTTAGACATAAAGATTGTGGACTTTCTGTAATGTTTGTTTTTACTATCTAGTTCCCTCTAACTACATGTAATCTAGTTTACAAACTCATTATTTCCTATAACAATCAAATTCATGTACTTAGCGGCTAAGAAACCTTTAAAAACGTTTTTTTCAACATTATTTTTCAGTGACTCATATCTATTCTTAACCTTAACACTCATCTATACTAATATTATAAACCTGAAGAGTTTGTTTGTTTGTTTGTTTGAACTTGCTAATCTCAGGAACTACTGGTGCGAATTGAAAAATTCTTTTTGTGTTGAATAGACCGTTTATCGAGGAAGGCTTTAGGCTATATAACATCATGCTGCAACTACTAGGAGCGAAGAAACAATGGAAAATGTGAAAAAAACGGGGAAAATTCATAAAATATGTACGAAAGAATTATTTCTCTTGAAATGATCAAACAAAATGTCCGCGACAGTATATGTCTATCTTTTAAGATTAACTCACTAGAACCTTTTTTATGATAATAACTATTCCACGCGGATGAAGTCGCTGGCACAGCTAGTTTGAAATATTTCTAAATAAAGCAATTTATGGTTTAACTGAGATATTTATAGAATTTAATCATGAATTATTAATTATTCTGTCCGTAAGGTTAATAAATCGAATGTTATCCGAGTAGATGTCGATGACAGTTATGGAAATGAACTAGACATACAGATGTTTAGTGTATATTTATATTTAGTATCTATGATCTCGTTTACTACAAGTTCTTTAGAATCTTTAGTGTTAAATTAATAAGGACGTAAATTTCACAAAATAAAAATCTAGCGTAGAGATGTTAATCGGCATCCGATAATACAAGTAAGTCTAATTTTATTCCCGTGGCCACTAGATTAATAAAATAACCTTACCATTACTTTGCACACCTATTATATTTCATTGTCTCTTTAAAACATTACTAGGGTTCCATTACAATTAACATAGCACGATAAAAAACAACATTTTTAAACTCACTCAATAATTGAAAAAACGAAAACTATTAATCCACAGTTACATTCTACGAAAACAAAAGAAAACGACACACATTACGTGCTATGCATAATTCAAAATTCTCGAAATGTATGTATAAAGTCATGAATTACATACAGCCATAAACAAGTGATATTATACAATGGCTAACAGTTCCTATCTATATTATAATCGAAAGCGTTTAGCCACTACTCGCATTTTATATCTGCACCTTGCTCAAATAAAAACTTGAAACAATTACGTGACTCATATAAAAAGTCATATGTAACAATTGGTAGCCAATTGATTATTGACATTAAATTGGTATTAATAAAGATTGATTTCGTGTGCGCCGGTATCGTTTTCGATCACAAGAGCTGCATGTGGCATTCCGTAGCGGGTTTCTTTGCTTCGATGCATTTTCATAGAATTGGCAGCGTTTTTCCGACACCTCACAATTGCATGATTCGAATTCTAGAAAGCTATATCGGTATCAACATTTTTAATGACATTTATTAGTGCAATACCTAGATGTGGCGATAGCTTTTTGCGTTTTCGGAACTGGTTAGAGCAGAAGTTTCTACATTTCTGACATACATTATGAACCGATCCTATCTTGTTTGGAAAAGGCTTGACTTGAAATTTCTTACTGTTTCTATTTGTTCATTTTTAAATTATCGCGGGGTTGAGAATGCAAAATTGAATACATGTAACTGAAAAGATACGTTTGTTGATAATTTAACTGTAATTAAAAACTAAAAACAATTATCAATTCACGAAACTTCAGCAGACAAAGCCCAAATCCCACACCTAACTATAAGCTAAGACCCGATAATTGTTTTAGCTGGCAACGCTCACTTACCATATAACTTGGTGTAACCGCACCTGTGAAACTTGCAGAGTTTCCAACTTGAAGAATTCCAACTCTTACACTTGGGCGTCTCGTTTGCTCAGCCGCAAAACCTCGGCTTATTTATGTTCATACTTTATTCCATTTGCGGGTTCCACTACAGTTTTAGTTTTATTATTTTTTGAAATGTAGCAAAATAAAAACAAATATCACCTTATTTTGCCCATTAGATAAGCAGGTATTTTTACTTATATAGGAATTAATTAAATAATTCAATAGTCACAGATGTATTACAAAAATATTTTATAGTGAAAATCTTTAAGAGCGAGTGAAGAGAGTCACTAGAATGACTACAATCCAGGGGTCTTCAAATCTAGACTTAATAGGTATCTTCTAGGTAAACGTTTTAGGTACATCCTACGCTGCAGCAATGCTTAACATCAGGCAGGCTGTAGTCAAACGTAAACCTATCCCACGTAAAAAAAAAGAACTTTTGTATTCGGAAAGGACATATGTTTTAATTTTAAATCATACAAGTACATTGTATAGCCAAAATTAACTATGTTGATTTCTTTCATTACTCCTAAAATGTTTAGCATACAACTTGTTTTACAGACTTTGACATAAAGCAAGTGAACTTTATGCAAAACAATGAATTCCTGCAAATTGTTGTCTTAATAAAAATAGAATTACTTATTAAATACTCTACATAATATACAACAATGTAGATGCAGTTAAGTACGAATAGTAAATTGATTCAATATATATAAAAGGCTCACAATTGAAATCAATTAGTTTGTATGGCGATTCAACTGTAACCGGTCTAAAACTCGTTATCTTTCTAGGTATCTGCGTTTTGCGATTACTTGATGTAACTTATAGGTTTATTTAATAAATGCTACTTAAATTTTCTATTGATACTGTCTGTATAAATAAAATCAAATACATTTATTTCAGGCTTAACCCATACTTACTAAAACTAATTTGGGCACTGTAAAGGCCACCTTATAAGACCTAAAGATTGTGAGACTTTAAATCCTTTTTTGGTCTTTGACATTACGGGACCCTACTAGTGTTTCATCAATACAACGATATTTTTCTGATTTCATTCTGGCTTCCAGTTTAGATATACCAATTCTTAATTAGCCAAAAAAGAATAAAGCATCCAATAATGCTTTGAATTGTTTAACGATAGGTTTTTATTCAATTTAAAGTCCATCTCATTTATACACTTTCCACATCAATCCAGAGTTATTTCATTTAATAAATGCCCATATAAAGTGAGATTTAATACAATGCCACAAAAAGACCTTCATTGACCTCCTAGAAGCAAAGGCAGTCGATTGAACTGAACAAGCTTGATTGATGGATAAAAGAACGCCGAGCACAAATTAAAAAACAATGCCTTAGCGATTCAAAAGTGAAATCTTCAATTAAATGTATTTTATTAGTTGTAGTCGGTGAGACGCTTTGAAATGTTAGCAGCTATTCTATTTTATTTAGTTATTCTATTCTATGATCTGATGTTAGAATGAATGTTGTTTGTGATTCATAGAGCTAGTGAGATAAAATTTATTTAGCGATACATAAACATAATAACATTTTTATAATATTGAGTCATCATAGACTACATTATGTAAACTTGTGTTTGCATATTCGTTAGGTACAGATATTATATTATGCTTCAGTCTTAACAATTATTATACTACGACGACGTTACATGCTCGAGATTTCTTTATTAACTATGTAGTCTCACTTCTGTATGTACTAGGCGTCACACTTTTTAAAGCTGTAAAAATAAAAACACAAAAAAAAACTTTTGAACAAATGTCACTGTCAATGTCGCGCCGGTAGCGCCGTCCTCCTGTCAAACCTCATTCATTTCTTGTGTGCGGGCGTCGCAACATCATAAATTTCGTTGAATTTTACTATTTGAATTTTTGTGGAAAAAAGTGTTTATTTCATGTGTTCAAGTGGTAAATTAGGAAAAGGAGCATCGGAATTTTAAAATAACGTCGAAAATTCGACGATTGGTACAAAAACTAAGCAATTCATCAACCAGCTCAAAGGATAAAGGATAAAGGATCATCGATTTGAATTTTCTTGGTACAATCTTATATATTTTATATAACTATACCGAATAGACCGCAAATATGGATTTTTTTTTCAACAAATGATATAACGATCTTTTTTTGAAATACCCACATTTTTGTCATGTACATCGGAAACATGACTTTTCTAGCAGTGTTTCTGTAACGATCTTTTTTCGATGTACCGACATATTTTTTGTTTTTGTTACAAATACAATACAACAATATGTAAAATTATTTATTACCATTTTCTCACATACATTGTTCTACAGTTTATTTAATGTAAAAAGAATTAGATTTTCTAATCTATAACGGTTATTTTGTTTGTGTTTCATATTTATTTGAGCACGGTTAATAATAAACTAGTCTAGTGGCATAACGTGATTATGGACAATGACTTTAAAAGTGTACTGCTTCATAGCAAATTAGCAAATGTTCAGTTTAGTGGAATACAATACCAACATACAATAAATGTATATATTAGGTGTTGAATAAAGCACGATTGATAAAGAGTTAGTCTAGTGGCGTAACGCGATTACGTACAATTACTTTAAAAGTGTTACTACTTTATAGCAAATAAACAATTATTCAATTGAGTGGCATACATTACCTATATTCAATGTACATTGAGGCGTTATACTCCGTGACATTAGAGCGCGGTTGATAACGAATTAGTCTAGTGGCGTAACGTGATTATGTACAATGACTTTAAAAGTGTCACTGCTTTATAGCAAATTAACAATCAATAAATTTAGTGGCATAAAGTACCTATATTCAATGTACCCTCGTTATACTCCGTGACATTAGAGCGCGGTTGATAACGAACTAGTCTAGTGGCGTAACGTGAGTACGTACAATGACTTTAAAAGTGTTTCTGCTTCGTAGCAAATTAACAAATATTCAATTTAATGGCAAATAGTGCATCCAATGTACCTACATTGAAGCGTTATACTCCGGGACATTGGAGCCCGGTTGATAACGAATTAGTCTAGTGGCGTAACGTGATTACGTACAATGACTTGACAATGTTAATTCTTATGACAAATTGTCAAATATACAGCTCATATACAGCGGCATAAGGGGAGCACATATTACGATGATGTGACAAAGTTAGAATACTTTTCTTTCCACAATGATACTAATGATCTTTATATTTCTGTTGTAACAAACTACTTCCTACTACTACTACTAATACTTCCTAACTATCCTGCCAGGTATGTTTGCGAGCAATTTTATTATAAAATATAAAATGTGATAAGTTGATCCCTTGTAATACAAATTTATATTTGTAACTTATTCTTCAATCTGTATTTTTCTTCTCAAATAAGCTATTGTTAGCATCATTAGGTATATTTTGTTCACAATCAAAGATCTAGCAAACTGTAAATTAGCGTTTGGTATGCAAGCATTACGATCTTTGATACGTGTTGGTCTCGTTCATGCTAAAGTGCTAAACATCTACATAGTTAATAAAGAAATATCGAGCATGTTACGTCGTTGTAGTATAATTAATGGTTAAACGAACTTACCTTAAGTGAAGTTCGACCATAATTATACGAGACGACGTTACATGCGAAGAGATTTAAAGTCCCACCCGGACCCTGTAAATGTCAACAACATTGACTAACCCGTGTATTGTTAAATAGCACAAACGAGAGATGGCAAGCAGAGCATATATTAGTACTCCATGGTTAGACTCTAAAAAAAATGAGGTTTGACAGGAGGACGGCGCTACAGGCGCGACATTGACAGTGACATTTGTTCAAAAGTTTTTTTTTTTGTGTTTTTATTTTCACAGCTATAAAAAGTGTGACGCCTAGTACATACCGAAATGAGACTACATAGTTAATAAAGAAATCTCTTCGCATGTAACGTCGTCTCGTATAATTATGGTCGAACTTCACTTAAGGTAAGTTCGTTTAACCATTAATTATTTAGCGTTTAATTATTTTCTCAGCTAATTTAGGCTTGATTTGTGAGGTAAATATTTGAATGAGACTTTAACCTTTTTGAGATGTTACTAGGGGTTTTTTATGAATTAGTATTGTTAAAAATAACTTTCTATTCATACAATAGATTTATTTTACTTGAAAATCAAGCAATAAAACATGCTCAACAAAAAAAAAATCATTTCATAGGCTTAATAAGTCTTAAAACTTTATGATCCATTCATAGGCAATGTTATAAATACACGTAAAATCAAGGTAGCGTGAATTATTCTGGTACAGGTAGGTACGTATAATTAAAATTCTTCTGGCTATGAAACTGTACTGTATCCATGTTTTTATGTACCAACCATTGTTCGAAAAATGTCCGGTATGGAAGGAAAAATAGTTAGATTTTAGTGGCAATAAAGGTCATTATTAATAAACATGGCCGGTCTATTAGAAACATTGTTTTCAAGCCAATTAAAATACTCGAAACGTATGTAGAGTTAGCAATGCAGTGAATTTTTTTCGGACTTCAATATAGAATGCGCCCGATTCAGGGTAAATATTTTGATTGGCAACATTTGTGCGTAGATTCTTCGAGAGTTAATGAAGATGGCATTGCAATAGCACACATTCTAGAGCAATCAGACCAGTAACTCACTAAATCTATTTATATAGGTATTTAAAATGGAAATTTCCAGTGTATTTCTAAGTTGATTTATCAACAGCTTTACACGAATGAATTTAAATAAACGCCAAAGATATTCTCAAGTCGGATCCGAACGTGAGGGAATGTTAACATTCAGAAATTAATTCTGTGTAATTTTAGTACACTTTCAAAGCAAATAAACAGCGCGTTCAACGAGAGTCGGTTCTTGAATCCCCCGTACTACGATATCCTACTTGGTATCGCCGGCAGATGTGTCCGCTTGAATTTTGCGATAATCCTGTCGGATATCCAACTCGGCCGGAGACACTGGTGTCGTGGTAAGGGGGTGGAGGAGTAATGTTATGAGCAAGCCATTATTGTCTCGCCCCATACCGTAAAACATTACGCAGTCGTCCCGACCTCAGAATATATCTTTGGAGTTGCCAAAACCCCACAAAAACTTTATTTATTCTATAGTAAATCATCGCGCACATATTTTTCATACTAATTTATACAATTTGTCACGCCCAGCTTTTCAGATGTGAGGATTGTAAGTCCCATATTTTTACTGTTTAATTATCTATGATATATTACGTACATTTGCGACGAGCCGTCACCCCGCAATTTCTAAGGTGAATGTAATGTTAAATGTCCTATCCTTTCATAAATCTGGAACATGTTAAGTTCTTCCTGGCTTCGTTAATTTGTTAACTGACCCAATAAATTAATTGGGCAGCAGGAAGCGACAATAAAGTGCGCAATAAATAAACAATTCGTGAACATGTGTAACAGTCAGTTTTTTTTTAGTTTGTATTAACAGCTCTGTGTGTTTTCTGAGGCGCTTAAGATCGTCTTGTGAACGTAAAGACGGTGCGACCTCAAGGGAATAAAAGAGTTATCAATAAGTTTTATTCAATTGGAATAATTTAGTTTGTTGAGATGAAGTGGCTGATAGTGAGGGTTTGGCAAGCTCTTGCAACGACTTCTTGAGGTTTCAGTAAGTGAATTTTCCTTGTAGGAAAGCTGTATTAAGGAAAATGGTATGACTTGGTAGTTGACAAAATGTCTTGATATGAAGTTACATGAAGTTTTTTACTTTACTGGATTACGTTTTTTGCAACGTTTTCTCTTTGTTCCTTATTACTGAGGATCGAGAATGAATTAATTCTGAGAGGAAGTCAGAATTAAATCATTTGAGAAGTTTTGCAACAGACACTAGCCTAACAAAACAAATATTTTGACAATGACATTTAAAATGGAACTAAGTTAATAACTGCTATTATAACAACCAAACCATATCAATCTAGACTTCAGTTTTCCTCCACTCGACCTAAACTCAATCCATCAATAAGAAATAAAACCTATCAAACCGACAACAAAGCATTCAGCATAAACTAGCATCCGGGAAACGCTGATCTACCGCCGCTGCGCTATAGCATGGAATATACAGGGCTACCCAAAATAAGCAAGAAAAAAGATGCTATATATCTATTAACTAAAGAACTATCTATACATCGAAACGAAATATCTTACATGTCTAATGTTTTGATATCGTATTAAATTTGCAATTTAAAGTTGTATTGGTTTTTTTTACGCTTGCAGCTGAAAAATAAAAAATAGGGATATTTGTTACACCATCATCATCATCTTCAGCCCTCTTCGACCCACTGCTATGTATAGGCCTCCTCACCTAAGTGCAATTTATAACACCTTTAATCAAAATTCTTGTAGCAGTTGTAGTTTTGTATAAACGTTATCATTACACTCAATGTTTTAAAAAAAAACATTTTATAGTAGTCGTTTACAGTACACTTGTCAAAGACTGCTTTATAATGGATTCCTGTTATTTAAAGTAGTGATGTGACATGCTAGGTATAATTTTTCATATAACCCTGTAAACTAGTCGCTGTGGAAACAAATCTCTCGCGGTAATAATTTACGGACGCAATATGGCCCCGCAGTTTGAAAACAAACTCGCAAAACGAAAACAGCGCGCGATAAAAGATGTCGCCGGACGGTTGACGCTTGTCTAGGCAATGGTATGACATCGCTTTGTGATGAAGTTTGCTGAAAATTTGTAGTAAAAAAATAACGAATAAGTAAATTTTGATACAAAGTTGCATCTGGTTGGGTCATAGGAAAAAAGTGTTAGGTATTTACATTTGATCTAAAGAAGAAAGAAAAACGTATGATCCAAAGTCTCGTTGCTAATTATATACTGAACTAAACGTTCCAGCAAACTGTTTAAGTAATATGATGTGGCATTTAAGATTAACATATTCAGTCTCACCTTTGATTTCAATTTATAGACATCCCGAACTAGACACAAAAAGAAAACAATATCTCTATCTTGATAATAAGAACAACTGGCAACCCTACTGTCTCACTTTAAAGATAGACTTGCAAGTGCTTAGATAGTGCAAGCAAATAAAGCTATGCGCTTGCGCCGCCGCGCTAGCCAATCAGCGCCCGCCTCGTAATTATAGGTTGCGTTCGAATTAGGAACGTCGCTCGCGCAGCGCTAATTGAAAATAGAATTCACTGATTTATATCATACCGTCGGAAGCCTTTGCTCATTGTTTTTGATACGTGCACTGACATAATGAGATATTTCTGCCTCGTCTATCGTCACTGATAACTAAGCAATTTATATTAATTGATTATGAGAAATTGCTTATAAATTGGAGCACTTGTCGCAAATAGCAGTTAAGTTCCAATTGATAATTCTCACAGTAAACAATCGTTGTTAAAAACATGTTGTGAGGAAACAAATTAAATGGCCACTGTCCGTGCGAGGGTTGCCAGCTCGATAAAATGCTTCGAATTGTCGGGTGCCTATCGTCATTCCGAGCTCAATTATTTAAAAAACGAACGCCCGTTGCGTTAGCTTTTGTCTTTGTCACACGTGATTTTTGGACGTGTGTTTGTCTCTCTCTAACGATGCGTTCGAGCTTTCGATAAATGCGGAATGCGCCGGCTGAGTTCAGACGAGCGGCGTTCATAGACAACTTTAAATTGGAGAAATTGGTAGGCGAGTAGTTTGAGCGTAACGGACCAAGATAAGTCTAAAGAGTAAGTTTAATCACGTAAGAGTTCCACGTATGTTTAAATATTAATACTTACATGTGTCTTTTATGAAAGTAAAAAACTGTGTAACATTTTAGTAATTTTTCTATTGTCCAAAAATGTATCATCTACAACACAATCATACTTTTCTAAGAGTCCTTAGCCATAAATTCCCAAAAATTCAGATTCTGCCGACGCGAAGACAAAAACCTTCACGGCCCAAAATTAAAGAATCCTCACGAGCCGAAAAGACGGAAACTTCTAAAGCGTTTACTCCCGAGAAAATTTTCAAGTAGTCTTGAGCGTAGTATTAGGGGGAGCATAATAAGGCTTGCTGGATTAGGTAGAGCGCTCTTGAGTGAGAATAAACCCAAGGGAAATCCTGGCTCGCAGCTTTCCATCTAATTTATAGCATCTCCAACGGCTAGCGGGCCTTTGTATCGGATATGCCGGAATGAGAAATATATTTCTGGATTAACATGTTCGCCAGTTCGAGGTAATTAGTGCTTCGCCATTTTTGGTTAATTTCTACCGGTATTAGGGTAAGATGTTTCAGGTGTTTTGGAGGCTTTATTTTTGCGCAGCTTTGAATTCGCTTAAATTACTCTGGTAGGAATCTGGTAATTATTATAAAGTTTGAGTTGAGAACGTTAATAATCGGTTTAAAATGATTGAGTCGATAAAACAAGGAACAAAGATTTTTTAAAGTGTATTATTAACATAATTGAGCGTCGAAATATTATAAAATTAATCAAACAAGCAAAAATTATGTAAGCAATGTCTTATAATCACATTTTTGCCAAAATTGTGACCCAACTTAAACAGGTAAAACTTAAAATAACATACTGTTTGGAAAGTGTCCATCCAAAACAAAGAAACGAGAACAAAGCTGGATCATCATACATTACTGTCTCCTAAAGGAACTGATTTAATGAGTACATAAACTAATTAGATTCAAAGTCTGCTTCGCTTAAGTCGCTGGTAGCAGATTAACGTGCGATTCTGCATTTAACTTACGTTGTGTGGACATATCTGTCAGGTTATAAATTAGGCATTATATACGACATTGTTATGCCTTTCAAGATAAAATATTTAGCTTTCAATGTAAGCTTCATTAATGGACTGGACGGTGTGGAAGACTCATCAATCTCTTTGTAACTGAGCTCTATATTTTTGCAAGCTTTTAAATTGTTTTCGTGCTAAAATTCAGTTTGTTGTGGAATGTTGGTGGTTAATTTTAATTTTCGTGGCTTTTGTTATTTTATTTTGTCTAGGTTTTTATTTTAATTAAAAGTAACAGACAATCGTTTTGTAGTTCATAAACCTATGATGTGAAATTTTAGATATTTTTGATTTAATTTACATTTAACGTCCACAAGACCTGGTCAATTTTATAACTTTGTTTAGAAATGCCAGTCTTAACTCATTCACCACTTAATATTAGATATCAGCTATCATTATGTAGCTGCTAACAGTTTAACAACAAAACAGATTACATAAAACTTGTTGATAGAAGAAAACATAATGAAGTTAAATAAAGAAGCTTTCCTACAGAGATATAAAGCTGCAATGATTACTACAGATTGTTAATGATTCCCGATTATTTAAGGATAACCATATCATTAATATATATAAAACCATGGCTACTAGACATGGCAATGATGATTACATTTTATAATTATAATACGTTTATAAACTGTCCAATGCCGATAATACTCCACCATCCACTCTCTGCCCAGTTCACACCACACAACACCACGCCCGCGCCGTCCACAATTTGCCAAGGCACGTTTAATATTAGAAGTCCTGATTTATGTCTCGCAACGTAATGAAGTGTCTCTACACTACAAACGCGTGTGCATCCCACTAATTCACTTCCCTAGATTAATAGTTTGCACGCCGTAAGTACATAGAAACTTGGCGCGGCTTTTTAATACGATGCTCTGGGATTACTTTTTGGGATGGTAAGACTGACTAAAATATGGTAATATAATTTGGTGTGGTAGTGGCAAAAAACCTGTTTATATTCGTTAATGTTAATGTAAAAAATGACCTGCAACAATTGAAGTAATGCCTTATATACTTGTAAGTACATAAGAATTAGTGGTAAACATACTGTGATTGCTATTTTGTGAGTGAATGAAAATTTGTCTACTCGATATCCGTAATACAGTTGAAAATGTAACAAATTTTCATGTTATTTTTTTTTCAGTTTTAGCTGGCTTTATCGCATAATTTATGACCTAAAGTGAATGAAAATGTATTCTGATTTAAGAAGAAAAACCTTTTGATTTCCCTTGCTTCTTAAATTGCTCTCAATTCCATCTTCTTATCACAGCTTCCGTACAATTTACTTTTTTTCTGTCACCTCTAAATGAGATATGGCACCTAAAATGTTATTTTTATTAATTTATTTTCTCTTCTGTTGGTGATAATTTTTCTGTCCCCTCGACGATGTTTTTACTAATGTGATTTTAATGTACTGAAATGTTTACTTACCTATGTTTGTATAATCTGTTTTCTCATTCATTTCTCGTATCACGAAAACTCAGTGAATAATTTTCTGTTTTGTAAAATACATTTTACCCTGAGAGCTAGCGAACCAACTTGGTTTTGCTCCGTAAAAGTGGTTATCAAAAATCTTCTTACATTTTTAAATCTTTATCTACACTAATGTTGTAACATTCTACTTATGTTTCCAATACTTGACTTATAATTACTACTGTTATAGCGCAGACAACAAAACACTCAATTTAAGCAATTTCACATGATGATGTAATCGACATCGATATCGTAATATCTCATTATAACATCAATAAAACGCGACCAACCTGATTGCAGGGCCAATCAGGTTGGTCGCGTTTTATTGATGCGCGCAGCTGCGCTCTCATTGGTTAGATTTTAATGGCGGCAAAATCACTGTGACAATACACGTACGCGTGAATTTAATTTAATAAATTAAAAGTTAAAAATGGATAGCGACGATGATTGCATTAGTGAAGATAAAGTAGTGTATGAAACTGCATATAACACGGGTATTAAAACACTCGTTACTATTATGAAACGAGCGCAGCGAGTTTCATAAACTCACACTCGTGTTTTAATACCCTTCATTATATGACAGTTGCATAAACTACTATTATTTAGATACTTTTATTGGTTTAGTTACATAAATACAATTTTAAAATTGTATTACATCAATAAGAAAGATAAATTGGATTCAAAGTAAATATATAGAAAACCATGTACTCTACAACCTATATATAGTATGATGATAACTATATAGGGACATCTAGTACACTAATATTCAAATTTATATACAATTATAAAACAAAATCCACCAATATTAATAACGTTCTATGAATTATTGCTTCTAAGCTTTTCGTTAGGTACTCAAATCTAGATAAATATACCAGAGGCGAGGGAAGAAAAATGCAATATTTATTATTTTTATCTTTTTTTGACACTATCGGTGCCTCCCTGCCGCGACTGTTCGAGACAGGGGAGTATCGAGGGTCCTCAGACCCTTTGGACCCTAAGTTTTGTCCCCAATTTGACCCCTAAGAAATATGGGGGCGCTGTGGGGAGACACTGCTCTTATAATGAATGTAAAGTTAATAGGCGATTATAATCGGCTTAAAGTTTCGAAGTTATTAGCGGGAAGTTTGTTGTGTTTAAGTTAGCTATTGTTGATATTTTTTTCATTCTGACTTTTACTATACAAACTAGTTATTGTTCTAGTGTTTATTTAAAAATATTTCTCGGATGAGCAAATAACACCTTTGCGTGATATAATTTTTAGATGCTTACTACGACTATTGCATATACGCAGACACTGTTACGCAGTAACTGTTATGTCATAAACAATTGAGTTTTTTTGATATTACAATTATTATTTGATTTTTATAACCAAACACTCAGCCAAAAACTGTACAATACCACTTCTTCATTTACAACTACTTTATTAACCTCATATTCACAAACCATCACGTAGTCACTTCACATTCTTGCCCCATCAAAACTCATTTACGCCATGTTACTCAGAGACGGCAAATGGCTCGGAAAATGTGACACAAAAATTATTTTTGTCGAAATTTTTTTCGACGCTCTTCCGCGTTACGAATCAACGCCTTCCTGATATATTGTCTGTATACATATATTATAGTATAGGTATAAATATATGTCAGACTGTGTGTGGTATTTATTCTGTGGTGGTATGAGAGTGTTCTATTTTTATGATATTGCATTTTTCGGATGTTTTTCATGTTACGACGTTCTTGAATCGAGATTGTCACATGTGTGTTTCCTAGAACTTAAAATAATTTAACTGAGTATTTATAGATATTATAGATAGATATACACTTTATTAAAAACACCAGCACAATACAAAAATTTACAAAAAATATTAAAACTTAAGCCTAGTGTCTTAACTGGCGACCTTATCGCTAAGAGCTATTTTATATGAGTATTTAATGATTATTAACTACAGTATCCTTTTGGACATAAAATAAGCCCATTATGAAAGTGAGAAACTTAATTATTTGAACCGCGAAGACATTTTGAATATCTGTTAAATTGAAACTTTTTTTGGAGAAATGTTTTTGGGTCTTGTAATGGTATATTTCAAAAATAGTGCAAACAATAACATTTTAGTGGTGTGATTAAAACGGACAAGATAATTATAATAGATTTCATTTTTGTTACACCATAATCTTCTCTAAGACGAAGCTCTTACCACTTATTTACCTAATCCAAGCATTAATTCAACTCCTCACAAAAACAGTAACTTGTGAGTGGCAACCCTACTAAGAGCTTGTGCATTAAAACTTTCCCATTTTGAAACAAAGTTCATCCCAGCAGCCCTGTGGACATGGGATCTGCATTAGGCAACCAAAAAAAATTGAAAAAATATGAATTAATTATAATAATATCTGTTTGTTATTAAAAAACATGAAATTTGAAAAGTAAGTAGTATATTTTATATTTTTATTAGATTATGACAACGTTTTGAAACAATAGTAAGGTCTTTGAATATAAATACGATAAAAAATATGAAGATACGATATAAGGGATAAACTTAAGAAATGGTTAATTTTCAACCGCCTCCACGTATGGTTTAAAGTGACCATTACAAACATTATGTATGCCTTCAACCAATTTTTAGATCTTCCTTAGCATTTCCATACTAAACATATCAAACTTTACTGTCGAGACTTACAAACTTTATCAACTATGATTCATCTTCAAACACAAGTAAATAAGACAAATTGACGTCACAATAACGAGCGCGAAGCAAACAAGCCATATATTATATTTAGATATATATTTGCCCTCATCTATATAAGTTAAAACATAGAACTTAACACATGGTGCCGACGTATAGTCGTAGAAAGCTATAACTTATCCAGAGCCTCTATACAGGAGGTTGTATGTATCTAAGTAACAGATGATAAGACGATGGATGTGGTATCAGTTAAAAGATTGATAGTGATATATGAAATGGGCTAATTTACTTTTTTAGCTGACATTCAAAAAAAGGGGAGGTTCTCGTGATTGTTTTTACTCCAGCATTATTTTTACGCAATGTAGTTTTTTTATTCATACCTAATAATTGTATTTTACATACATAATATAAACTTCATAATTTTATGAGGTAATATAATATATTATATTTATTATAACAACACGTACTTTTTAATCGATTGTTCTACTCAGATTTGTCATGATAAATCAAATGAAATCATGCTCATTTATTTGCTATTTTAATAACCATCAAACACAAATCATTGATTGCATCAGTCTAATAATTCTAAAGCTTATCATTCCATCCATTTCTCTGCAACAAAATCGTCACTCAAACTGCAGTCGCAAGAATTATCTATCTGCCGCACCGCAGTCAGTAAAATCCGCAACATCCGAAGTCATCCATCAAGCTTTGCACCATTTAGTCTCTCTAACTCCATAACCCTTCCAAATACGAAAACGTAGTCTATTTTACTCGTAAACTCCCAACCGCTCACACAAACTTTTTTGTCAAATACGTATATCGTCATTACGAATAGTTTCATTGACCATAGTATTCAGTATGCAATCATATCAAACATCTTTGGCAATGATAAAACAATAAAAACAACAAACCTGTCAATTTTTCATTTGTAACTAATCATAATAATAAGATTGGCATTTGTAAAGCGTTTTTAAAGGTTGGATGTAACATTAAAGAGTACTCGTAAATGTTTGTAGTTTTAGGCAAAAAATTAGCAACTAGTTATTACATTATGTACCTACTCAGCAATACACTCACTGTGTTGTGAAATGCAGACTCTTTCATAAGTCTACAGTTTTTATTTTGGAACATCATCATGCTGCAGTTTCTTGTTGTACGCCATGCTTAAATGTTTTAATATGTTTTACGTCAGAAAAGGCTTATTCATATCTCACTTAGTTATTTGGTTATTTGGATATCTCATTTAGTTACATCGATATCAGATTTTCCACCAAATGAGGGCTCTACTGGGTACAATTTAGTATGAAAGTTAGTCGCGTACACACGCGCCACCTATATATCACGTTTTGATTCGGCCGAACCATAAACAATACAATATATCAATATAAAACAGACGGTGGCGAAATTTGAGCGCCGAGTGCGTTATATTTATGTGCCTTTATAAACTTGTACGCATGTTTTGTTTTGTTGTAAAAGTGCTATTGTAAGTTAATGATTTAAGATTGATTCGGGTTCGTTTGGCTTTTGTTTTATATGCTGATATACAAACTCGCTGATTTGTATTTGGTAGGTAATTTATTTCTGACAGTTATCATAAAAAAAAGAAGGTAAATAAATTTAATAGGTTCAGCAGTGTAAAAATAATACGTTTGGTTTATACTATGAGCAAATAGAAAAATAATATAATTCAGTAATCTCATCCTATCGAGTGTGTTTATCAAAGGCACACTAAATAAAATAGGTATCTTCAAGGTTTCCTGTAACGCCGAAGGCAGCAGAAATATTAAAGATTAAGTTATGCCGTATAAAAATATTATCAAATTTATGACATTTACCATTTCTAGATAAATTACATAGCAATAAATTATCAAACGTCAACCATCAGCTCCATACTATAGTCTCCTTATACTTATAAATGCACATCCATTGTAGTTACAAAGTTGCAGTCTCAGTAACAAATGTCTGTTATAGAGACACCCAACACTGAACGCTACAAGGTGGGGAAATGGCAATGATGTTAGATGGGATAAACAGGTAATTATAACCAAATATTCAGGTAAACATATGAGTTTGTTAAGTGGGTCTATTAGTTACAAATTAATGAATACACATACCTACATACAAAAAAAATGACAGCTTGTTAAGAGTACATTAATTACGTTCTATTCCCAATAATTAGGAATCATGAGTCTTTCTCAGAGTGTTTTTTTATCCTCCCATCATTTCAGAATCCACAAATGACTCACCTTTCCTCAGATATTACAGACCCCAAAAATTTTCACTTGCCTCACTATTCACAAACAGGCTGTTATAAAAATCACGGGAAACGGTAATAAACGGTAAATATGGTGGAATTATACAACCGTTTTTCACAATTTTTAAATGCAAGCGTGGATTTAGCAAATTTTTTATTTTGTAAATTTTTTGTTTACTGTTTTGTAAAACAAACGAACACCATAATGATTACTATTGCAGACATGTTTCAAGCACAAGCTATTGTGCATTACCCAACGGTCTGTTGTCATTGTACTTAACGTTTAGTAAAATTTGTGTAGTAAGCACTTAAGTAGGGGTTCCGTAATGTACATTGTCTATGGTCGGAGGTAAATCATTCGGAAAGGTGCGAGCGAGTTGTAGGACATTTGATAGCGCGAGTACTGGATGAAGTTGTTGACTACATTATCTGAACTGGAGTTACTGGTATGCTATATAGGTTTCTGTTGGTGAAAATTTATGCAAGAGCAGCCTTGTTGCGGTTTCGTCTATGTTAAATGTTGGTTATAAAGTAGTCAATTTTAAAATTTCGATAATGGTAGGTACATGGGTACAATGAAGTTGGTGTTGCCTCACAACAAAAAAACTTATTTTTTATATTTAGTTATAAAAAAAACAAATTGGGAAAATCTTAAATAACATTTTAAAAAGACCAAATAAGAGTTACCTATAGCTAAAACACACAAACGTACTTCGTTAATTTCTTCAGATTTTAACCTGTCTTACAATTGCAATAAACTCAATGACAGTCAAAAAAATGAACAATATGCAACACTACAGTTTCATTAAAACTTATTAGTTTACCAATAATTCAACCAGCCAATTGCAAAACTTCGTAATAAGCTCAGATAATTGGGTCTTGGCTTAAACAATAATTGGCTCCTTAACAATAATCAACAAAGCACACAGAATTGGCCCCTACCATCTCTATTCAGCTCATTAGTTAATTAATGTTGAGTGATTTGATTAATTTCCTTCATTTATTTTCTGGCAAGCATGTGTGATGACGTCAGAAGCTATTATCTTTGTGAGAATAGGTGGTCGTATTTTAATGTGTACAAAAAATAGGCAAAGTATTAAAATACCTAATGCAAGTGAAAAACATATAGACATGATCTTAGAAGATAACGTGACATACATCTTTAATTATGTAATGTTTTGATTGCCCAATCTATATCGTTTGTACTTGTACCGTTCTAATAGGCCCTTAATTGGCTCTAAAGAATTTCAACTTTGATACTTCTAACATGACTCTCTTACTCAGAAAACAAAAACAGAAAGATCTCGGATTGCGTATCTATTTACGCATCCATGCTACACACACACATTAAACACACACACGCTCAACCACAGCTCATGAGTTGCTTATATGTTCCGTTGCTTTGCTTGCACGCCTCGCCTTCTCTGTGTAGGGTTACCAAATTAATATAAAGCTTAGGACATGGAAATGTCTAATAATAAATAAAGGTTAATAAAGGTTTTTACCTTTACACTTAAAATGTGGCAATTATTAGACACAATTGTGGCTATTATTGGACTGTTTTTTAACAGTGTCAAAACACAGTGTTCAGGTGTAAAGTACAGTTGTCAATACAAATATAATCACTCACATTTATGTAACTACAGACGCTTCTGAAAAGACGTAAATATCTGTAATAATAATATGTATGTATCGATACGTTCACACGAAGCCACGTTTTGCCGAATCTTATTTTCATCGGATCTGGAAAAACTGAATGTTGTATTCACACAGCACATCTTGCATGGCCGTATCCGACGGCCTCGTATCGGGATCTCGTATGAAAAACCGAATCTACCCCTGCGTGTATCGTATGAACACATGACATATTGAATGCGCTATATACCACTGGATCCGATCCGACATTTTGCAGTACGACCGAATCGGTTTGTAGCCGCAAAATCGGATGTCAACTTCAGCAAGATTCGGTTTTTTTGCCGTGTCTTGAAACCGAATGCATGTGTGAACTCATTCATTGAAATACTGATACAACTGCACCGAATCCTGCAAAAAATCGATTCGGTAGATAAACACTCGACGCCGTGTGAACGTACCGTAATAATATGTATCTAGTTTTCGGACAATAAATACATTCATCATTCAAATACAAAATACAAATGTTTTCGTTTTCGTACTTTAGACTCGCACCACAGCTCGCACTAAGCGTTTTGCTTCGACTTTCATCGTGCGAACAGCCAAACTGTGGAACTCCTTGCCCGAATCTCTATTCCCCTTGAACTATAATTTGTCGGTCTTCAAGTCGAGAGTAAACCGATTTCTTCTAGGCAAGCGCGCTAGATCGTAGATAATAACGTTGCTTAACATCAGGCAAGTTGTAGTCAAGCGTGAGCCTATTTCATGTAAAAAAATACTTATGCCGCTGCAGTTCAATTGTCTTAAATGCATTTTTATCCAAAGAAATCCTGCAAAAAAATACTGCTTTCCGTCTGCCTTTACAAGTGAATTGCTTCACAAATCACATTAGTGAGTTAATGTTGTAAGGCCTTATACTTTGCCCTTGATAAATGTTTACTAACAAGTTTATCGTCAATACAATCAGTACCATATCAATCGTCAGTACAAAGTCCCAACATACCCTAATCCACCACCACCCTACATACCCATCCCGTCCAGTACACAGGTTTGTTTTAAACTTTGATTAATTCCTTGCCGGGCGTCTGTTGGCTTGTTGTTGCTTGATGAACATGCTGCCTAGTGGTTTGATTAAAACTTCGCGAGATTCGGATTATGCTCGTGTTTTGTTTCTGTTATTTTTGTGCTGCTTTTTGTTTTTAGAACGCTAGGTTGTGATACGTGTTTGTTTTTTTTTTAATTAAAATGGCGTGCGTATGTTATTATTATAGGTATTTTTTTCTTCTTTTTTGGCCATAACTTTGTACTGTGCCAGTTCACAAGTTAAAGAGTATTTTTTTTCTTTTTTTTCGGCCTTAACTTTGTATTGTGCCAGTTCTCAGAGTTAGGAATCAAGTAAATGTTTGACAGTAAATGAAAAAAATAATGTTCATATACATAAAAGGCATTCATTTAAATGGTCATGAACAAAAAAGTAAATGAGGGCGTGAAATCGATACATAAGCATCGCATCGATAAGAAAGCTCCAACTGAAAGCTGCCTCGCGTCAACCCCTAAAACTGGCGATTCCTCTTATCTCAAGAATTACATTAATTAGAGGTGTGGCCATAATTAATATTAATTAAAGTCACCTTTTAGCTCGCGACACTGAATGCGTATCGCAGTTAATAAATTTAACGGACGCATTGGCTGACTGGCTTGAAGATAAAGATGCAACGCAAAATTTGCAAACAACTCCGCCTAGCTATTCAAATTTCAGTCTTATACCTTTGTCAATAAGACTTTACGAACTGCATGAACAATTTGGGAATAATCCACGTCCGTTGCAATTCCGACAGAATGCATTTGTCGTTTACGCAAGCAATTGTAGGCTTTATGTAGTTAAGATAAGATATAGATTGATGGAACAGGTTCGAGCACGCGTGCGCTGAAAGCTTACGATCGTAGGTAATGGAAAGTAGATTAAGTTACAGGAACATTGATATCATAGTGACCTATATTGTTTTTATTTTACTTCTTATGAAACGAAAGGTGAATGGCTTTTCACCTGCAGCTGGAACATGATAACTTAGAGAGTTACTTAAGAGTTTTTTTGTAACTGACCTCATGATTGAGGGTCGCGACTCCCCCACAGAATTAATCCGTTGGGGAAGTTTTCTTATGCAGATACATCGTGGTGGGTGCCCGGGTCCTTCCACGGAAGACACATGTCCTCGGATATTGTGGTCCTCAAACATGTCGGTTTCCTCACGATGTTTTCCTTCAACTTTAAGCGAGTGCAGATCCACACATAACTTGAAATACAAGTCATTGGTGTAGGGCCGGATTCGAACCAGGATGCGTCTGAATGAAAAACAGACACTGGAACTGCTAAGCCACACTTGCTTGTTATCCTTACCTATCTTTTAGTGTCATACTATTTCATGTATTTTTCACTTTCAGCCACTGAATCTTTTGTACGTATATCGCTTCAAAACTAGTAGCGGATAAATGAGACTATCATCATCATCATCCCGTTACCGCCCATTGCTGAGCATAGGCCTCTCTTCTAGTACCAGTAATAAGACTTTACATTGTTAAAATAATAACGGCATATCAAAAAGCTTTAGAAACCGATTTTTTTTCCTCCCATTACATGTAAAGTTACAAAAAATCTATAAATGACACATCCTAGACGATTGCTATTTGTTAATTAAAGTCCTTAACTAACGCAACATTCTCATTAATTGGTCGCAAAGTATCGCCAAATAAAGAGCGTGGGAACAGCGTAGGATTCCAAAAAACAACAGCAAATGCCTTAACAATAGAAGTAAGCACAAAAGCTGAGATACAACAATTCGTGTTGACCAAACTAGAAATAACTTTGAATTGCTAATCACTTATTCACCTTTGGCTCTTGGAACAATGGAGACTGTGCCTCGGAGGTCTATATTAATGTACTTGGAATATTGAAATCATAACTGGTACTGCTGGACTGATTAAAAATTGTTATAAATGTTTTTAGTTCAATAATTTTTGCATTTTTTTCTTGAAATAACTTACGTTTTTATGTAAATTAAATTATGTACTAATATAAATATGTTATATGAAAACATTTATTCGTTTGATTCGATGTTGTCTCTTTAGCCATGCTTACAGTATGGGATTGGTTTCCAATCTATCTGATAGGGCAAAAATGTTATGGTTGTTGAAAACAATTCTCGATTGTCTCAACTCGTACCAACATTTTGCAGTTAAAAACACAAGATACTGAGCTATTGAAGCTACGCGTTTTTTTAAGTTCCAAAGATATAAAAGAAACTCAGTTGTTTTTCGCTCTGATAACCACGAAATTATGAAATTTTACACAAAGTAAACTAATTTCTAATTTACTCCCGCCACATGTGGCTAGTCCACCGAGCTAACCCTTAGTGGCCAAAATGGAAATTTATCATAATATTAGTATTGCATAAATCAACCTCGCGGATGGCAGACGGCGATAATCTAGGTTAGATAAACGATAACTGCTGTATCTAGCTTTTATTTTATACCTAGCCAGTGTGTTTTGATTTGCTGAACTGGAAATTATTTTATAAAAAAATTATGAATGCATTATTTTATTTAATCTAGAAGTAATGAAATTACAATATCTTTAATACGTTTTCTATTTTACCTATTACAAAAATTATATTAAATAACAATGTAGTGTTGATATTTGGTTTCCGGTTTACCAATTATGTGATGCTTAAAATTAGTATTTTTAGAATATACATAGGTAATTTAGGGTCCCATATATATTTTTGCCAATAGTACAAGCACAAGCATAGTCGAGGGAAATACCAAGTCAAAAATAAATTATGCGGTTTCATCTTTCATGTAGGCCCGATTTTGAAACAGAAGGGACGTTAATAATTCCTTAACGGAAATATTATAGCGATGCCCGTTTTATGAAAATTAAATACAGGCCAAGCCTACCCTTTCGTGATGACATAGAACAAATATAGACTGGCTTAAGCACTTTTTTATCTCAAGAAGCACTTTTGATTTAAAATAGACAATGATGATAACCAAAAAATGGCCCTTCAAATTCTTATAAAATTAGAGTTCAGAAATTGTAGGTACATAAGACTTTTTATTCACACAATGAAATTTAAAAACTTTTAATACTGAATTTAATTAACTGCTATAGCAGACGTATCCGCGTACGTTTAAATAAACTTATTGGTTAATTTTAGATAAGTGATTAAGTATAGTGATAAAGAGGTTAGCTTGTAATTGATTCTGACTTTTTGACTATTTTTAATAAGTAACTGCATTAAAAATATCTGAACCACACGCCTCATACGATACGTGAAAGCATGAATTGTAAATATAATTAATGAACAAATAAATGTACCTAAGTAAGAATTTATGTAATAAATAACTTTTTTTTTACTTATTTTCCACTAGTACTGATGTAGGTTAGTCGTTTTTTTTTGGAGGGATTGCATCCTATCGTATTCAGTGCTATGTCAACACTCTTTTGTCTAATAGAACATGTGCCTGGGATGTGGAAATGATGTATTGGCTCTCGTACAATGCTGCTTGATTAGAACGGTGTTGGGTTCTGCCATTTTTGTTGGAAATTGTAGAACAAAAGAATCGTAGTTGTGGAAGTTTGCGTAGTTTTTAGTTGAGGGATTTGTTAAATCAAATTCAAATTTTAATTTTTTTTTTTTATTAACTAAAGAAATAAAATACATACATGCACATATTAATACAAAAAAATCTTACTAATACCTAAATGTCTTGGAATTAACAATGTTATTCGTTTTTTTTACATACTAAGCACATACATGTGCGTTTCTAGCGGACCCCGAACTAGGCAATGCCTGTATCTCGGAGGCCCAGGTATGGCTTTCATGCCTCATATTAATAAATCAGAGTCCTAAATCTACCTACATATATTAACAAGAAACTATTTTGAGTTATTAGATTACGCGATTTAAATATATATAAAAAATACTTTACAACGAAAGATCAAGAATAAGCCAGTAACTTGTATGTTTATTTATTCAATATCTGTATTTTTCAGTAAGTAGGTAGACATCCCATCAGCCATTTTCTCTGTGCCCAGAAAATATTGCTGAAAGAATCCTCTTGCTGTTCTGGAGTGGAAGTGAAAACCAAAACAAACTGAAATAATGCAGCAGCTCTGCGCGATCCTTTTAGAACCACTTAAAATTCTGACAATCCCGAGATACCTACCGACAGACACTTTCCTTCCAAAGACTTAATACTTGAATACAGCTAATATGTTTCGCCATATGTACGAAATGTCTTGTCAATAAGTCCTGCGTGGCCTAATCAGTATCCAATCTCATCACCCATTTATGGATATAAATTAATGAAAAATCAAATCTTATTTCCGATTAATGGATCAGATTATAATACCTACCTTTTTTGCTGGAATACCGCCATTCTACACAAAACAACCAAGCATTTGACTTTCAATGCACATATGTTTCTTTACTATCTTAATCTCAGAATGCATGACGAAATCTTTATCGTTCTCTCCGAGGTTTTTTGAGTGTAAATATAGAATTATTACTTGATTGATATTTTATTTGACATACTGTATGTGCTTACGCTTACTGCTATAGAGAGGAGCCTTTAAACTATGTTCTCATTGTTTCCTCCCCACCGACCGGTAACAAATGCGTCTGTTTACTTTCAAAAATACATACCCCGCTTTAAAATCGCGCTGAAATATCATTTTGTCATTAGGTAAGCTCGCGGAATATATTTATGGTGCGCAAATATCTCATTCTGTCAACCAAATGCGTTTGGCTTTAACTAAAATTGCATGATCATTTTGATTTTAGACTATAGTGGGACGGCACTCCGTTGACAGATGCAAAAATATTGCCTTGTATATAGTAATGTAATGCAGAACAATTTACATTGAATTTGGATTGCTACCAAGATACAAATTGTGACCAGTTTAGTGCCTTTTTTGTTATGAGTTATTTTGATTTGTGTGTTTTATGCACTGACCTCCATTACTACTAGTACGCTGGACTGGCTGTACCATACAAAATGACAGCTCTTTTTTGTGCCGATTTGAAGCGCCTCCCTTGAGGGTAATGAGAACTAAATTTGACATTTATTCAAGGATTTTAATCCCTCTCATTATCACAGGATTTCTCTTTTTGTTTTGTGAACTAGATTTTATACGAATAGAAGCCTTATGTTTCTAAAGTTAAAGTTCATTTACTATAAATGTTAAATCGGGGATGAAATCGATCAAAAATGAGAGACATAGTAGGCAGGCTGTTGTCCTGTTTCAGCAGCTTTCTAGTTTAAAAAATAATCTGTGAGAAACGTCTAGTCAACGTAATCATATTAACAATAAATAAAAAAATTATTATTTTTATTTATTATAAATCTTACTCGACACAAAGAAATCTGAATTAATTTGTGAAACTAACACAAAATAGAATAAATAAATAACAAATTGATATTATATTATTTTCACACAAGCAACATTATGATGACATTATATTATGACAAAAGGTAGCGGGAAAAAAATAATTACATTTGTAACTAATTTAGATGTATTTTATTGTAAAAATAACAATATGATAACAAATAGTAGTGTATGCAGAATGCAGAAGTGAATCTTATAGTGGCTGCAATATATCTTTCAACAGGTATGCTAAGATTACATTATTGGGACTAAGGTGACCTATATTTTTTCGGGGCGTCGCGACTTTACTAATGCTTAACTTTTTAAGGTCGACTTTTATTTAAAGTGAAATAGGTTTGTGGTTACGGTACACGTTCATATATGTATTCTAAAATCTTGTGATAAGCGTTACAAGATTATTAAGTTATTCAATTAATCAAAGGACACAACAAAATGTCTCTTTTATGTCGGTTACTATCATAAGTTACAAATTAAAGTGCCTTTTGTAAGTAAGTTTGTTGGTGTTTATTACTTAACGCGTCAATAGAGCTAGGGATTATCATGATTGGAAAGATGCAGGTAAAATAGGGCCCCAAAAGAGACCGCTCCAGATTTGGTAGGAAGATGAATTGAAATATCCTAATTATATAATGTATTATCACCATAGTTAGAAAAAGACAACAGCCTCATACATTCGCCTCGTTCTGCTCGTAATTGGACCAGCAGTGCTCATTCCTTATTATTATATATTAATTCCATGCATGTATTACATGCATGACATGACATTAGAACGTATTTGACATGACATTAACAAGTTTTGATAAACATAAACAACACAATAGTGTTGTCGATATTCCATATCGACAATATTTGTCGATGTTTTTTCTGGCATAAATTGTATCAATGAACGGTTTGTTTTTAAATTACAGGTTAAAAGACTCTTCACTAAAACTGTGGCTTAACACTTAAGGACTCGCTACTGGGTCCAGTGGACCCAGTCCCTTGAATTTTGTTCAATTATTTCGAAATTACGACGATTGTAATGTGGCCGTTCTTAATACCTTTCGACTATAGTATAGGGCGGTAGATAACGATCTAAGCTGACAGTTAGTCCGCTACATGTTAGTGCTATGGGCCTAAAAGGTGCGTGTGGGTCTATTGGACCCGGTAGCGATTAAATACATACGTAACATATTTTTGCATACATTTTTACATATTATAAGAATTTTTATCGCTAATGTTCCACAGCATATCAAAACCCGTATCCGAAACATAATACAACTAGAATTAGAACCAACGGCACCATCAAACGTACCCCTACCAACAAGTGGACGAAAAGTACATTGCAATTTATGTAACTGGAAGAAAGATAGGAAAACAAAGGTTTTTTGAGTAATATATTCAAAAATCAATTTTTTTATTAACTAATGAAATAATAAAGACATGGTATTTACGTTCTTTTTTTACATACTAAGTACATACATGTGCTTTTCTAGCGGACCCCGAACTAGGCAATGCCTGTATCTCGGAGGCCTAGGGAAGAATTACATATTTGAGGTAAACATTTGCTCTTTCTATGACAATGATTTTAAATTATTAAAGGCTTAATTGAATTAAATAATATACAATACAAAAACCAATTCAACATAAGTTAAGATATTGAATCAGGCGTTACTTTGCGGAAATCCATTGTAACTGAAACTCTGGAGAAATATGATTAAAATATGTGGTGAGTCGCAGCGGAAAATCACTACATATTTCTCCAGAGTTTCAGTTGTAAATAGTGCTTGTTACAAAACAGTAATGTACAAACTGAAGCTGCTTCAAGAAAATAAAAAGATAATGTGATAATGTATTACACGTATTACATACATTACATATGAAAGGAATGCAAGGATTTTTGCGGGTTTATAAAGATTACGTATGAATGTTTGGTATCTCCAATGAGTAGTCTAGGGTATTTATGTGTTTGTGTGTATGTATGTGTGTGTGGGAATGTTGTGTGCATATTGTGTAAAATGTTTGAGTAATTTTGATCTAACTACGCTTAAGAACGAACACCAGTTAGCTAGAATAGAAGGTCTACTTCTGTATTCAGCCTAAAATCTAGGTTGTACACTCTCACCAGTTTTTCAGTGTCATCATAAGATTTGATTAAAAGACAGTGAATACTTCTAACTCCCCAGGTGGTTTATGGGGGAACCTAATCTACGCTTTCTTACTAACTACTTAACAATTTTTCTTACAACCTACTTGTTTAAATTACTGACTATTTACATTTTCCTTTAAATTTCTAACTAACATTGTTTTGGACACTTTCTAATATGTATAAACTAAATTATAAAGAAAACGTTAATAAAATCGCGGAAAGGATGTAAAAAACACGATGGCAATTTGCTTTTTGAGAAATAAATGCCAAATTTAGTTTTCAGTACACTCAAGGGAGGCCCTTCAAATCGGCACAAAATAGTTTTTATTTTATATGGCCAGTCCGGCGTACTAGTAGTAATAGAGGTCAGTGGTTAAAAAGGATAGACATCTACAGGTATCTTTATCGCCTATGCGAAAATTAGATTTTTGTCGATATAATTTGTTACATTGTCCCGTCCCTACTATTAGTTCCGTGGAACTTCACTGGCGTTGTCGGCGCCAAGATGGCGAAAATCAAATAGGCACAAAACGATGCGGCGACCAGCCAATCCAGCGTACTTGTACTGATGGAGATCAATGGTTTTATGAGACAACTGAATTGAAAATGGCGCAGTCGATATTAATTTGGCAGTATATCTTTTAAATTCAGTTCCAACTAATTTATTATAAAAAGATTGGTTTATCATAGTTATTAAGTATGTGGGGTAATTAATTATTTGTACATATTTATTGTTCATAGGCAATCAATTTGATGGTATATTTTGCATCTTGTATCACATATGAAATTGATTTAAAGTAAATCATTGTTTTGTTTGGCGTTAAATAAATTAATTAATTTAATAATAAACAAACTATCTCATACTTACAAACTATTGCTTTTGGGCTAAGTAAGCGACTTAAAACTTATTCCGAGCCATGATACGGATAAAATTTCTCTTTGTGTTAGTATAGGCTAAGTAAGCGACTTAACAACTTATTTCGAGCTACAATATCGATACAACTTTTCTTTGTGTAAAGTATTGAGTATTATAAATCATGGTAAAATCAAGTTATTCATGTTTGTTTTCGATATGACATGGCTGTCGTGAACTGACAGGCCGTGGGATGTCGAAACGGAACTTGAATTGAGTTGATTCTCGTCTTCCAACTTGACGTTTTCATAAATGCATGTAAAAAATGCAAAGGTATTTTTTTCCTTTTTCCAAAAAAAAAAATAATAATTTGCATTTAAAACTTACTTTTAAATACATCTCAGAAAAACATCTCCTAACCATGGCATATGCTAAAATTTATAATCATTTAAAAATTTAAATCTAGCTATATTTAATGTTAAAGGAAATTTGACGCTATAAGCTTTGAGTGTGTAAATTAAACGTTAAACAATGCAAAGTAAAAATAATTAAAAAAAACTTTAATATCATTAAAAAAACTATTGGAAACCGATATGTAAGCTTACACATATTTTTTATGCTCTTAGTCTGATCCTAGTTTATTCAGACATACTTATATCAAGTTGACTGACCTGCAACTAGGTAAATTGATTGACATGCAGACAGATGGAAATCTCCGCCATCTTTAATAGAACCAAATTGAGGAATTCATCAAGTGCAACGCCAATTCTGATAGAAATCTGGAGCGCGCGATAAACTAGTCAAAATGCAAAGAATTGTGTCATCTTGATTTGACTAGATTGGTTCATAACTTAACCTAAGAATACAACAATAATAGAGGGGTTTAGCGTTCTGACTTTTAATCAGGAATACGCAGGTTTGAATCTTGCCGGTCGTGATTATATTAGCTCATTTTTCAACATATTTATTAATAAAAGATTTAATTAATAACCATAGTTGTGTGGGTTTAGCACTTCACAAAATAACTGAAAATAAGGGGTTGTGTTATAGGTATCATGTATTTCTCTGTTTTTTTATTATCGACCGACCGCACCGACGTTTCACTCATTCGAGTACATGACATAGCGTCCCGTTCCGTGCAGTGGTCGAGAGAAATTTATGAAATAGTTATTTCAGTACCCGATTGACATGACATGAATACGTCAAGTGTGAGTTGATTTTTCTTAATAATGCCATAGTAACAGTATTTTATGTCTATTGAGATACACAAACATTTTGTTGTTTGAAAGAGTACAATTAAAACCTGACTGTGAAACTTCTGTGTGTCAAAATTACATCTGTCGACAATAGAAGAATTAACTGTTGTATTCAAAACTGATTTATGTACCCCAAAACTCTAACCCTAATTCGACTCGTCACATTAAATACATAACAATGTGATATGAAACCGCTTTTATTAAAAAGAGGAATTGTCTTAACCCTTCAACCCTTTCTGTTCGGCTCATAAACTCCGCGAAACGTACAAAAATACAGACATAATGCCATTTGCATAATGTTTCGAGCAGTTTGGAGTTTTGTTTTTTCATAGAGCAGTGGGTTTCAAATGTCACCGCAGACTGTGGGGTGCGAAAACGCCCATTACAGGGTGCGGGGTGTATTAAAAAACCGTTCGCGTTCTGCATTCTTAAGGTTATGCGTTTAAGTGCGTATATTTTATTGAGATAGCTTGGAATGGATCGTGGAGTAATTCTTGCTGTTGGGAATATTTTGGGCTTGATATTGAAAATTTTGAAATTTAGACAAATACAAAAACTATATTTATTAATTTTGCATATAAATTATCTCATGAGAGGCTATTTATCTATTTCTTTTGTTTTTTGAAAATAAAGTATTATCTATATACCTGAGCCAATTTCTAATCTTGCAGCTTCAAAACAGCAATTTTTAAATTCTATGACTAAGTGAAAAATGTCAGACCTTTGAGAGGCAGCAGATTGTCAATAATATATGACTTTTGTGTTTGCAACACACACATATAAAATTTTAATATAATCATAGAATATGCTACACAAATTACAATATCTCGTCAAGTTGAATTTACCTAATAAGGACATTTAATCTCAAAAAATTGTTTTAATTGACTAAAAAAAATTACAAAGTGAAGATTCATTATTATAAAAATGTCAATTTTGTAAGATATTAATAAAATGCATTATTATTGTTTATTTCTTGTTTACTGCTCTTTATAACATATCCTCAACATACAGGAAGTAGGTATCTAAGTAACAGGTACATAATCTCAAAAATCGCAAAGACAGCCATCATGGCTCTGAAGTCAGTACCGGAAGTAGTCGTTCCGGCAATAACGCTTCCGGTGACACTCTACTCACTTCCGGTGTCTGCGAGGGTAGTTTCCTCCCATTTGTTTGTACCTTCGACAAATAATTGAGAAATAGGAACGATTTTATTGAACGTTACAAATTGTTGCTTTTTTAGTTTAGAAAGCATGAAGGGGTGAATGTAAATTGGTATCTTAAACTGTTCGATGTTCTAATTCAGATGAGTTTTTGAGACGGGAAAGGGTTTTGTAAGTTTTTAACATAAAAATAGGCTAGGGCTTTTATTACTTATTTTTTAAAGTTTTGCTTATGATCTAATAAAAATATTTATTTTACGAACCAGGTTTTAAATTCAAGTGCTGTTTTAGTAACAAAACGCAACAAAGGGCTACTACCAGTTAACTAAATCAAAAGGAGTCAAGATTCTCAGCAGCGAGGAAAACTAGAGAGATTAATCTTTTAGTAGGATGTTAAAAGAAATGTGTTACTTAAAAAAATTCTGTCATATTTACTTCGTTTGAATATTTGGTAATGATCTATATGCCAGCTACATAAAGTAGAAACGACTGTTTGACTTCAATTCCGAATAACGTTCCAAACAATTCATTCGCAGCCTATCACAAACAACAATACCACCCCCTAAGAAAACCAATAAGAACAATAATAAATAACTCTTATCATATTTCGAGTATGCTCCTGGTCGCATCGCGAGAGATCCAAAGTAATATATCACTAAGAATTTACGAGGCAAGATACGACAGGAAAATTGCAAGAATGGTGGCGCAATCTATCTTAGTTGGGTAAGGGGAGGTCGGAGGGTTGGCGGGAGATGGGGTGGGAACTTCGAGAGGTTATTAGTCCAAGCATCTGTTGTTGAGGCTGGGGCGTGATGGGACCGCGGTAGGTACAAGCAACAAATCTAATTGCGCTGTAGGAGGTCGGCAATGATGGAGCGGTGGCGTGGTGAGCCAATTCGGAGGTCAGGTGCGTTTTTAGAAGTGGTTTGGGTGTGGACGTGTTTTAGTTTTTCTTGTACGGTTTTGGAAGGTTTTGATGGTGGCCATTTTGTTGTCTTATCGGTAAACTTCTTTCAGCTAAGGCTAAAGCAAGTTTTAACCTTAATATTAAACTTATAATACGTGATTGGTTATGTAAGAGTATGAAGAAGTTTTATTTTGTAAGCCCGTACTTATATATAAGGTGTATGTACGTACTCACATATAAGGAGCCAAAAATAAAAATAAAGCGGTTGTAGATAATTGGATCGGCTTATTTAGAGCACTTCTTTCAAAGTTTTTTTGTTTTATACCGATACCTAGAGCTAAGAGCCTCATTTCATTCGAAATAACTACTACTCAAAAAAATCATACTTGCCCGCTAACTGTACGCGTAGATATGTAAGAATAAACTACACTAAGACACAAAATTATTAGAACATTAATTGCGGTCGATCTGGGAGAAAACTAGTATTCTGCCAAATCATGTGGATAGGGAGCTAACCCTATTAATTGGGAACATGTACTAAAATATTATTATTCCACTCATAAAATTACTAGTAAATATTAACTTAAGTGTAGTTACATTGTGAAAATTATATCGCTTTACATAATAAACAAAAACTACAGCTGGTTAGGTACATATAAGGCTATAGTGAAACGTAAGCCTATTTCGTGTTAAAAAAATAAATAAATAAAAACATTATTGTCTCTTAGTTAATGTAGGTAATTAATAGATAAAATTTTAAATTATTCGTCTGATGTGTATTTCACATAGCAATAAATTGTAGCTAGAAATGTAATTCACTTCTAAGAAGCTCAAGATTTTAAAATAGATAATCTTGTGGCTACTTTACCTTGCCTAATAAGGAAACATTTTTCGAAACAAAAAACTGGTGTGTCATTTTACTAGGAACTGAATTCTTGACCTTATAATGGATGAACTCTGAAATTAAATAAATCCTGAAATAAAAGGTTAATGTGGTTAATCTAAGTTAACCTTAACATGAAAACATTTAATATGTGTGTGTTAGAATCTATACTAATATTATAAAGCTGAAGAGTTTGTTTGTTTGAACGCGCTAATCTCAGGAACTACTGGTGCGAATTGAAAAATTCTTTTTTTGTTGGATAGACCATTTATAGAGGAAGGCTTAAGGCTATATAACATCATGCTGCAACAAACGGGAGCGAAGAAACAATGGAAAATGTGGAAAAAAACGGGGAAAATTATTCATCTTTGAGGGCTTGCGTTGCGTGTGCTGCGAAAACGGTTCAAGATATCAAAAAAATATGTATGAAAGAATTATTTCTCTTGAAATGATCTAACAAAATGTCTGCAACAGTATATATCTATCTTTTAAGATTATCTCACTAGAACCGTTATTATGGTAATAACTATTCCATGTGGACGAAGTCGCTGGCACAGCTAGTAGTAAATAAAACATTTTTAATATCGTTTCGAATTATATCAACAAGCGCAGAACAGTTGCTTTTTATACAAATGTGGTATCCATTTATGTACAGTATATATGTATGTATTGTGCGTCTATATCTCTAAAACAAGTACTCTAAACTTGACTTTTAGTTTCCATCAAGGCTTTACATTCTCATACGCAATCGAGGTTGGCATTGAACCTCCACAATAGAACGCTTGCTTCACTGTTTCAACTCGCTAGATATTGAAGGTATTTGAAACAAGCCAGAATTCTTGACCCCTAAGCTTATTTCGAGGAAATGAGTAGGCGTTGTTAGCAAGACTCGCTTCGTTTGACACGAGATAACAAAAATACTAAAACTTCATTTCTACTGTGTACAAACAGTCCCACATACAATCTTTTTATGCTTATCTTTCTGTGATTTATGACTTGTTCGGCGTCCAACAACGGGGAAGAGAGAAGGTATACGAAATATACAAAAGTAATTTATTTTTTACGTTTGTTTTTCTTGTCTTACCATCGGTGCGGTACTGGCCCCGGGGTATGTTTTTGAAGTTGGCATTTTTGAGATGTCGCAATATGATTTATATTGAAATCTCGTGTAGGCGTACTCAGTCCGCTGCTTAGTCCGATCGGTATTTTCGGCTTAACATCACATTAATCATGTGGAATAAATAAATCATACAGTAAATGTGTCCTCTCAATATTGTACGTTATTTATGACGCGAAATTTTCGGGATTTTGTTCTGTTAGGTAGGTTTTTTACAGGTGCGCCATCTGATACTGTGGCGGTGATTAATGGGTAATACCTGTTTAATTCGATAAACGTGCCTTTAATTTTAATAAAGGCTGAAAAATGTGAAGCAAAATAGCCAAATACAAAAATCTCGGTTCTCCGAAATGCATCTAACTGAGTTCTATGTTCGACGGAAGACATTCATAACTTTAAAACGTGTCTGACAAACAGTGGACATCGTAAAATGCAAGCCAAGCGTCAGTTTCGTAACTTGGATGTTGAAATCCAGAAAAAAGTTCACACGGTTGGACTATAACATGTTTTCGGTATATGTATAGGTATTTATAATTTACTTACATGTATTACTCAATAAATATCAGTAGTGCCATTGATCAAATGTTTTTCAATGTACAAAACTTTATCACCAGTGATTTTGGCAAAATAGCTAAAGATCGTATACTTAATTGTTTAAAAGTTTACTTGATTAGTATTTCTTCCCTATAGATTAAAATACACCACAAACTACAAATATAAAACTGATAAAAATGAAAAATAAGCATTATCATTCGACATCACTAACTTGAAATTTAATTATCAACTAAGCTAGCCATACCCTGAATAATAATTGTTGATTGGCTTGATAAGCATATTGACAGAACGTTTTGATCATTTAATTACCTTGTTACTGATAAGATCATGAGGAAACCTGCTTCGTATGATAATAGGTATGTCAGTATATGTAACACCTGTGACTGTATTATACATAAAATATAATTATTAAGATCAAAGAAGAATGTATTAGTGTATTTGTTTATTTTGCTATTTTTGTATGTTTATTTTATGATATGTATTTATGTATTTTACATACATTTCAAACACCTCGTCTACCATTATACTTGCGTCTTATCCCTGCCAGATTGGTTGCCTGGAAGAGATCGCTTTTAGCGATAAGGCCGCCAGTTAAGACACTAGGCTTAAGTTTTAATATTTTTATGTAAATTTCTGTATTGTGCTGGTGTTTTTAATAAAGTGTATATCTATCTATCTAAGATCAGTTATCATCATAGGTATGTATTATTCCAATGTCAATATGATTGTGGGATGGAACCTATATTACGTATGAAATTCTATTAAAGTTGGCTGTATTACAAACAAGTGCGAAACACTGATATTTTTTGTCGTTGATTGAGGTACACAAAAATGACGGAATGATAATTTATTAAAATTTGTAATTACTTGTGTTGAGTCTGGTCGTTTCTATGTACATATAATAAGTACGTATTTACAAAAGAAAAGTATATATGTATATATCCGTTATCTAGTACCCATGATACAAGCGTAAGCTTAGTATGGGGCTAGATGGCGCTGTGTGATATGTACTGAAATATTTATTTATTTATTTTATTTAATAAAAACTTTCTTATGATAATTTCATTTCTTTACTTGTTCAATACAATGTTGAATGAGGGAATTAAATGCGTTTGATGTAATACATGATGAAATGACATATAACACGAAAAATATCTACAAAAGTGCAACGATAAAATTATGCAACACAGGTCATTTTATTAACAGCCACGCATTCTAAATTGCATTCGTATTTCGCAATCCGGTCAATTGGTCATAAGAACAAACTTAACTTTTAACCCCAGCCGTTCTAACAAAACATTTATTTCTTTTTCAGGTAAGCAACACGTGATCATTCTGAGCGTATCGTATTCTTTCAGTTTTTTACGTGAGTATTTTCAACATAAACATGTCAGTTAAATTATTACGAGGTTAATGTGACATGATCTTTACGTTATGTCTGTATTTTTGTATTTTCTGTAAATTTTCTCGCTTGGTGAAGATAAATTTATGTCAAAGGGCAGGTTTGAGTTCTAAATTTAAAATCTGTGACGTAAACTGGTAAAATAACGCTCTTCCGACTGAATTAGATGACGCAGTATGTAAAATATACGTTGGATTCGATTTAAAATAAAATGCTGCGTATTTTAAGCATATACCTACAGATAACGTAGATTATAACGTTGCTTAACATCAGGCAAGTTGTAGTCAAGCGTAAGCCTATATCATGTAAAAACAAAGATGTAGTTTTCTAGATAATCCGGACACAATATAACTTTATAATTTATACAATTCCAACTGCTTCATATAGGAGTACTTATTTACATTAGATTCACTATGCAGAACTACTATGGCGTATAAAGCATTAGGGTTCTAGAAACCAAATCATCAACCTACACCATAATGTATTCATTGTACATATGTATATTCACTTGGCAAGATATTTCCACATTGTGCTCGAACATCAAACAAAGATACCGACTAAGTAAATTCTATATTTGCCTTGACACAAGCCCACTCGATCATACTTACGTCACAGTGAATACGTCAAAAGGCCGGGAGCGATGCTCTGCACAAAACATGCATTATGAAGATTGCACATCTAGCCAAGCCAAGTAGCGGATAAGGCCAGTAAAACCGCGGATAAAAGCAAGCGATCACAAGCGCCAGCGATTTGTTTCAAAACGCTGCAAAATAAACAAGCAAAGCGCGTAGAAAACGGACCATTATTTGGCTAAAGCGCTGTTGCGCGTACAAAACAGACTAGATTGACTTAGGCGTTTATTATCCGCTCTTTCTCTAGCCCCACGCATAACGTAGGTACTGTTGCCAAAAATCACACGATAAATAACGCGAGAGAGCAAACTGCATGCATTATAGTCGTACCTTATCTTAGTGAATTTGAAGCCAAGAATTGCCCATTAAATATGCATTAAAATTACCTGTCCTGAAGGAAAAATAAGCGTAAATGGAGTCGGCTTAAGCCCTATTATTGCGTAGGAAAAATTGCATTTGAGAAAATTAGGTAATTTCTTTCTACACATGGCGTTTGTTTAGTGTCACAAAAGTGTACAAGTTAGAAATTGAGATTTTCGTTGGGATTGTAAAAAAACATACACACACACATCACAATATACTAGTTTTTATCGTCTTTAGGCTTTTTTAAATAATTAGATTTTTTTTAAACTATATAACCTTAGAGTCAGCAACTTCTACATGAAATAACTTATTTGGTTACTACAGACTTTAGTTAACAGTTTCTAGAACATTCCGGATTCTCGGACATAAGTTTTTGTCCACTCGATAATAAATATTCAAGTATCGATTAGCCATTTATCAGATCGAACGTGATGCGATTTTTGAACGATTTTTTATGACGGCTCTTTAGTATTTAAATCGTATTTCTGCTATTAAATGTCAATTAATTTTGTTTAGTCTTAAAACAATATATTATTGTCCTTATAAAGTGATGATTTCCGTAGACATAGATTGCGAAAATGTGATGTAGTACTTTGTGATAAGAATTTTAATGTGTTATGCCACAAATTGTATAGATACTTCTGAGTAAAATTTTAGAATCAGGTAGGTAGGTAGTTGTTTTTCTGGGTCAGGTTACTTTGTATTCGTGATTGTGTATTTTGTTTAAGTACTTTTTATTCTATTTGATGAGTTATAATACTTTAAACCTCTGGAGGCTTGCGGCTTCGCTCGCATTATTTTCACATAAAAAGTAGCCTATAACACTTCTAGACTTCATACTACCTTCATACCAATTATCATGATGATCTGGTCAGTCGTTTTTGCGTTATGAGCGTTTAAATAAACAGACAAAATGACATGACATAACAACAATTCTAAAAACTGCTGAAACGTGTTCTGTTATACATTTAAAGTATACCCAAACAATGTTTGACCTTCTTTAGCTAAATTACATGTAGGGACACCTATAGATGATAGATAAGCTGCTAATTCGTCTAAATGATGAAAATGCTCGCTTAATTTTGTCATCATTATAGTCAAACGACATTTTTTCAAATTGCAAATTATCTATTCGTCTTAAAAAAGAGAACATTCTCTAAAATCTCCACACCTCGTGTGAGTTAAAAAGCAGAGTGACGCGAGGTTCCCATGCATGCACCGGACGCGTCATTGCAACCTCAGCCGGTGTCCGGTGCTCTCCATTCCAAGATCACAGCGTGTTGGGGGTGCTACTAGTGGTAATAGAAAGAAAAGAAATAAGGAGAGGAATATTTGTCTTAATTAAAAAAAACCTGATTGTAGTCAAAAGTTTACAGTTTCCTTTCTCCTTATATAGTTTTATAACTGAGACTCTTGATTAACCTATGATTCATTATCTCATTGACAATCCTCCTTCATTTGTTTCGGTATCATTGTGCTTAGCAAACTTAAGGACAGTTTTAAATATAAATAAAAGTTGGTTTGTTGTCTATGTAAAGAGCACGTAAAAGTGAAGCATAGCCTGAGCTGAAACGGATGTTTCTCCAACAAGGCAGCTTATTTACTTAAACTCAACTTACTTTACAAAAAAATCTAGGAATACTCCTTACAAACGGCAGCTTTGTGACTAAAACTTACTTTAACAAAAAATCTAGGAAAACTTCTCACAAACTCTCGAGTTTCCTTAGTAACCCCCACATCTCATCACCGGCGGGCTGCCAACTCACCTCGATTGTTATTCACTAGAACACATCGAGTTGACATCGCTCGCATTCACCGAATGCTCGATGTGGTCTCGCACTAGCATAGCACTAGTGTGGCAGTGAACTGGGGTGTATGTGGAACTTTTTATACCAGCTTATAAAAAAAATATCTACACAATAATCTTACCGAAAAATCTTTACATGTGATAGCAGTGAGTAATAATTACAAATTTAATTTACATAAGAATGCATGCATGTTACTTTCATTTAGGTACTGTTTGGAGGAACTACAATTAATAACTGTGAAAAAATATTATGAAAATTTGATTAAGCAACATTTTCTTTGCTTTCTAGTGCATACACCTTTATCTGAAGCTATCGGAAAATATCTTCAAAGTAAGATATATTCATGAGATTGCATTTGACCATAATTCGTTTGATGATAAGCTAATGATCTAGAATGAATCGTAGGTATCAGTAACAACCGATTCACTTTATAATATTCATTTTACTCATTCAATTATTTCTATTTCCTTGTAGGTACATATAGACACACTTACTACCTACTTGATACCAGCTGTAAATTCTTCAGCATGGTACAGCTATGCATCTCAGTACATCTTGATATATTGCATAGCTAACATAGCTAGACGGCAAGGCAAGACGTATGCAGGTGCGCATATATTACTTACTGCTGTCTTATGGCGTATATACACTCACTGAGGAGTGATGAGAGTGTCCAAGTGCTTATTTGTTTCTTTACTGTTTTTTGGAACAGTACTGCGTTCAGAATGTTAGGGTAAAAGTGTATAGTTAGTATTAAAATTATGAGCATTGTACTTTACATAAACATATCATACGCATTAGTAAAGTAATGCGTTATGAAAAACACTTAAATGTATTATTTTTTAACCGAAAGTTTACATTATAAATAAATAAATACCTAAGCACGTCAATAGCAAGAACTTTTGTTCTGCGACTTGCCTGTCTGTACGTACGAAAATGATACTTTTTGTGTAGCATTTTGTAATAAAATAGGTATGTACATACCTGCATATATCTCTTGTATAAAATTGTATTGTGTTCTTACCTAAATCTAAATACTGAATGAAATCACCAATGTGAGTATGTAAATGCCACTCCTAGCTGCTTTTTGTAAGAAACCAATAAATTTATTCATATGTACGTAGATACGCCAAGGTAGCTTACTATTGTAGTTTTTGTATACAGACTTATGGAGAATCTATCGACGACTCAGATTATGGTTAGCCGAATTCTTTGTCCTGACTCGTGTTTCTCTTACAAAAAAAAATAACGCATAATTATTTTAGAAAATTAATTTTCTATGGAAAAATTGCGATAATAATCATATATGTGATAAAAGTCTTTGAAAGCCATTAAAAATATTTGAAATATTTAATGTTTCACAAAACGTATTTTCGGCGTTAAGATGAACTGAAAACAATTACTAAAATTAAAAAGGAAATACATATTTGCTTTCTTAATAACACTGTAAGATTCGTTTCTATATATCCGTGGGCGGCTATTATTGGTTGTCAATAACGAGATAATACCGAATGATTTGTGATTCATTTGTTATCTATCTTATATAAAAACTCACTTTAAAAGTACATAGGTACTATTACTATTATTCTCATTTGTGAATCTAATTGAAAGAAACTCGTTTTCGTTCTCATGGTCTTACATATTTCCATTTTCTTGCTACTATTGACATGTTGATAATGTGGTTTATTTAATAAATCAAGGTTTTTTTATTGGAGGTGTCTGAACTTTAAGGGAAATTTCGAATTTAACGGAGACAGTACTGTTTTTTTTATAGATTGTTATTGAAACTAACACACAGTCTGATTTGATCATGTATAATATGTAGGTACATTTTTCGTTATTAATATTTTACTATCCCCGATACCAAAAAACTTCACATAAGCAAGACATTATTTGAAATATTACACATAGTTTTATGCACCTACAATACCTACATACACTACATTAAACTACATTGTACCTCAATAACACATTCTCAACTAACAAAGTCCACATAAACAATTATCTGCTCACTCTAACAAGCTAATAAACAATTTGAACGTACCGAGCACAATACCCGTCCAGTTGGTAGGAAGTCAATAAAATAATAGCTCTGGATCCGCCAGACCACAATAGGTATACAAATAGGTAGGACAATAAAGCTCGTAAACCATCTTACGGTACGGTCTCGTGGACCCCTGAACAACACGGTTAAGTATTTTGTTTCTTTTTGGTAATGCAATTACATGAATTAAAGATACCAAAATAAAATTTATACAACGTAAAAGATGTACAAAGTGCGTATTGGTTGTAGTGTAGAGCTGTTGTGTTAATTTGATATTACATAATGTACAACAAAAGTATTTAATAAGAATAATCATTTTATTTAAAAACACATTTCATGAACACAGTATTCTAATTATGTTACAGTGTGTCATACAATGTTGCTATTAACAATTTACATTTATTCAATTTAATTTAGGCTGCACAGAACATTAACATTGTGTGTCCTGACTACTGCTGTAGGATTCCCTGTGTTGCAGTAGCCAGGGTTCTTCCGTGGAAACTAATATTATTAGGAGAGTAGGTATATCTATCTAAACAACACAATACAGAATGACGATTATAATAATTACTTATGTTTATGTTCTATCCTATATATATTTATTATTAGTAATTAGTATTTGGCTTGAGCAGATCAAAAGATATGAAAGACCAAATATATTTAATAGAATACACAGTAGAAATATATATATATATATATATATATACTGTTACATCTACCTCAACTGATTTATTAATTGGATTCAACAATCGTTACGGCTATAATAATTATTAAACATTTTCAAGAAAACTACACGAAAAAAATAAGAACCATTGTTTCCTTAATCTCAGATATTTAGAAAATAAACAATTCACGTTTTTACAAACTTTACAAACCTATAACAACAATAAAATTTTAAACATTTAACCATAGCAACCCTGTGTTACAATGTGAAGTATCTATTCCCAGTTGTCTTCCCCCTTCAACCGCCCCAACACATGAATGAAGCCGCTATTGAGATCACAGACACCGACAAACAGACATATGTATCTATTACTTCCCAAGACTATCTTACTTGCACTTGAAAAATGTCCACATGTCAAGAGGCAGATCGACTTTTGTGTAGTTCATTCATGGATGATTGAAGGAGTGAAGTTTACACAAAAAGACATGTTCTGTACTTGAAACGTTTTCATACGAGACAAGCGAGATGTTAGTGGATAAGTAGTGACGAGTTTCCATAACTTGTTGACAGTATGTGCTTATGTTTTTCTTTTTGTAAGGAAATTTTAAAGAAGTTTTTGCTAAATTGTTGAGAAAAGCGTAAAATGTTACTGTTGTGACCTTGGACTTTTTATTACTGCCTGAAGTGACATATACTCTCAATATATTATTTAACTAGTGGACACCTACGGGCTCGCTTGCATTATTTCAGGCTTAAAAGTAGCCCATGGCACATCTAAGACCTCGTACTACCTACATACCAAAAATCATGATGATCCGTTAGGCCGTTTTTGCGTGATGAGCGGTTAAATAAACAGAAACACAGATACAAACTGCTAAAACGTGTTTTATTATCAATTAAAAGTATATCCTAACTTATTTTTTCTTCTAATATCTTATGTGTAAGTACAGATTTTTGACCCTCTTCAGCTTTACTATATTATGTATAGATGTGCCAACTTCACATCAATCCCAAGTCACTTGTACTTCGATATTCCCAGAATACCATACCTAATATTCAAGAAGAATCATTGTACCCACTAATAGTGACTATTGTAAACAAACAAATGCCTTTACGCCATAAAATTAGGGATCGCATGACATATCCGTTGTACCATACAAGACAAGTGATTACTTTGCAGTTGTTATACAAAGTTCAATAAATAACAGCATAGCAAATAAAATTCTCAAACATCCGTATAGTTTTAAAATTACAATCGTGACTCTCATTCGTACACGTTGAAAGCTCACGGCAATGTTTTATTTAAACGCAAGGCGCGACTTCAATAAATCATGTGAAGCCTCTCAATAAGATTCGATTAAAGAATAAAATAAGAATGTACACTTAATTACATTATTTCTTTGAGTCTCTCGGTTCTACATGTCAATGTGCTGTGTAAAAGGCAACTTAATCAAGTCAACCGACTTCTTTATATGCTCATAGATGTCCTCATCAGAAATTCGTTACCATCCATTTCTCAAAAATTACTCAATTAAACTAAATTCAATTTTTGTAACTCACCTCAATAAGACAAAAGAAGCAATCATGCTATTTGAGGAGAAATATGTACGGAAGGTTGCGAGGGCGTCTGTACAGCAAATCACTAACAATGTTTAAAAACATTGAATCAAATTAAATGAACATACGTATTTTTATATCTAGGTAAATATAAACGAGTAGCTACTTAAATTAGATCTTATTCTGACGACATCACAAACATACAGGTCGAATCAACAACCTCCTTTTTTGTCTTTTAAGTCAGAATAAAATTAAGCCGTGAAAGCATTCCGTCAAGTGTCCCCTAATTACGTGAAAACGGGCCCCATTAATCTTATTTGTTCCGGCGTAATTAGCATCGGAATTAGGTAATACCAGTTTTAAAATGAAGTTGTCAGAAAAATTGGTTCGGAAAAAATTGGGGCTCATTAAGGATACAGTCAAGTGCAAAAGTTGTCGCGAACACAATCGCTGATTAATAAAGAGCTGCAGGGTGTTTCACAGTGAGTCGGATACGGATCCGATTTGATTGAGACGGAAATCAATCGGTACGGTAAGGATTTTTCCAATTTACAATGCTATACGATTCCTTTGACAAATTTATTCAACAGAAAAATCGGAAACTTTTCCTGACAGTTTCTGTCGATGATAAGTAAAAATTTGTTTTCCATGATACCTATTAATCGCGCTTTCCCGCTTTTAATCTATAGTAAAATGGTTTTAAAATCTAATTTTAAAATTTCTACCGTTGTATATAATTTCTACCATTTCTACTACGAGCCGATCGGATCATATCCGAGTCATTGTGAAACACCCTGGTTGGAGTGTAGGGCATGAATCGGAACTGAGGTTGTCCTTATAGTGCATTAGGGACACGTCCGAATGAACCGGGCCTGTGATTGTACCGCTTTTACCCGGCGCGGCGTAGGGCTGCCCAGGCGTTTTCCACGTGATCGTGTATTTTGGTTCCATAGAGATATTGTTTTGGGTTTTCTGTAAAATATGGAATGAAGTATAAAATGCAATATGAATGCCGTTATTATAAAGAATAACTATACCTATTCAATGAATTATGAACTTATTATAAAAAATGGATCGTCATAATCTTAGCATTGTAATGTTTTACTCAGTAAATTAATTAAATTTTCCTGATATGGAAAGTTTTACGTCTCGAACAATCGTTAGTTAAAAGTTATCATTTAAAGTAGATACACGAACGTATAAGACCTGCATCATAAGTCCATAAACATCCTATAAGAAATTTGTAAACTATTTTTCCAGTGCCCTGTCAACTTGCAGCCCTACCTTCCGAAAATCGGCATTATAATTGTCGGTACGGTTACGGTACGTAAGCTTAATGTCTTCATCAATAACCGATAATTTATGTACAGCACGATCGGTACAAGACGAAATTACTGAGGCCGGCTTCCCTTTGTAATCAGTGCAAAATTATAAGGCCGTTGCAACACCGCGGCCGCGGGCAGAGTACTTTGTTGTAAGTATTATAAAAGTTCTTGCAATGTATGTGTGCGTACTATTAAGCTTTTTGATTGGTCAGTTTAATTGTTACGCCATTTTAAAATGAAAATTAAGTGGGCTTCTATTTTGATTGGTCTTGCGAATCATTTCATTTCATGAAATTTTCATTTTCAAATATACTTTTTTATTAAATATTTTATTTAGATTAAAATCCAGAAATCTAAAGTGCTCCTAAATTTATTTTTTCTTCATCCCAGATTTGAACTTATTTTAGACGTTTGAGTAAAAAAAAGAAACACATACTTACAGTCAGTTTTTTTACCTAAGTTGTTAACTTTTGGCTTGAGCGCGATACCCAGTCACAATTTAAAAAAAATCCATTCCAATCCTTCTAAGCAGATCAGTTACAGAAAACCATTTCCCAAACAGTATCTGTCAGTTATTCAGTATCCATTCCAACCGGCCACCAACATGGTTGATATAAATTACGAGGCACCGGTAAAACACTGCACTTGTGTACCGAGAGATAACAGGGAGTCTGAACTCTTGAATTTCGGAGCTATTTTAAGGCATGCATCCACGTTCCGGCTTCAGAGAATGAAGGTGGATTGTGTTTTGTTATGTTGGCTTGAGTGGAACTGAATTGTCGATATTTTTTTTATACGTTTACCTATAGCGTTTAGAAGTTGTTTGATGAATTTTAAATTTAAACTTATGGTGGTATTGAAGTTGATTCGAAAATGTAAACTTCCATTATACTCATAAACTCCTAATAATCATAAGATATTTACGTTAAAAAATGTAACCAGAACCTAGCAAGAGAATGAAATTTCTACCTTAGATATTTTTACGTAACTCAAATACAACTTAAATAATCTATTAACTAAATTCATACAAAAAAATCTTTAGTATAAACTACTTTGAAGAGATAAATATTTTATTAACAATAATAAAATATAAAAACAAGGGAAGAAAAACTAAACATAGGTACTACTTCTAACTACTACAAAAATGGGGCACTTAGAAAATCTTTAGAAAAGCCTAAAGATAATGTAAGTGCTCCAGCCCACTACTACTAGTTTGAGAACTGTAATAATTCATTAAAATCAGGTTGCCCTTGTGTTTACATCTTAAAACTCGAAAAATTTCGGTAGCTATTTGGACCGATCTCTTTTATTAGTTTTAAAAACGGCCGTTTAGATTACAGAGGCGTTTGAGGGTGGCTTATTGCCTCATGAAATATGGACTCGATTAATGGCACTTGAAAGAAATATTGTGGCCGCATGAAGTATCGCTTTTTAGTTCCTCCTTGTAAAAATGTTCGGTAAGCTACTTGGGACACATTTTGTCGGAGTTTATTGACCTTTTGTCGAGTTTCGTTCAGTACTTGCTTGTACGCAAAATTTTACATGTAGAAAAATGAGTGCTTTAATATGTGTCATCGTTTGAAGCTTTGAGGGTTCTGAGCGCCCACTATGATGTGTCTGTCTAAGAGTACTAATGGGATCCTCAGTGGGAGTCTTGACCCCCAGTAATGAGGAATAGGATTCATAGGTTACAGTTTATTTCAGTTTGAGTCATTAAACGTAAAAAGCTTGATTTCATTTTTTGTTTAGTACTTATGTACTAAATTAATTTAATGAAATTAGTATAAACTGTAAATACGAACGTAGATACATCAGCGATGAACATACTCTTCCTCTTCCGATGGTATTAACCTATCTTACAAACTACCTAACAGTTGCAGTAAGTATCACAATGAAACACTAAATGTATACATTATTTTCACAAGCCATAAAAAAAAGTTACAGTGTTTTTTATGAAGTTAGGTATGTTGCGTTCTATTTTTATAAATAAATAAATAATGTGTAATACAGAAACGTAATTTTCTAAACATTTTGTAAGCACTCGTTACAATTTACTCTACTACCCACTTAAAATCTGTTGATAAAGTGGTAATCAAATCCATTCAGATCAATACCGTCCCAATTTGACTTACTGCACATACGACAAGCGCCTCCAGGCATCTAAACAAAACGTATAAGATACACTCGTCCAGAAATAAACTTAAACCGGGCTCGTAATATCTTTATCGAGAGGTGTGTTCAATCGATTATACAGCTTCTTATTATAACCGGGTATTAAGTAGGTATTTATGGCATATAATGTATTTCAAGTGGGGACTGCTGTTTCCTTATTTACTTATGATATTGTCTATCGCGATTGCTTTCAAACACTAAGTACATAGGTATTATTATTGCTCTGTTGAATTTCGTAAATTTTGTCTCTAGTAGGTATGTAATATGTTATGGAATTAAATGGTTCTTTTTTTAAGTTAAAAGGTCAAAACAGCCTTTATATCATTTTTTGCCATGTCGTAGTCACAACAACTTTCGATTGATAAGAGATTTTTTATAAGTTAAAATTAAGTTTTCTTCTAACAAAAGTTTTAAAATTTAAACACTCTTACCAACACAGAAGTATCTCGAATACTTTCTCTCCTACATTCGGCATTGACGTAAGCAATTAAATATTCATTTATTGGCAATAATTACACGAGCAACACCGAATCTCGCTTTGATTACAATCTAATACTGCACCGCACACTGAAATTAAACAAATAGGTTGCTAACCTTACAATTAGTTTTGCAAATTGAATTTAAAACGCGCACATATGTTAATATTAAGCAAATTATTGACTGCTCATATCGTACTTTTATTATGATTACGGTAAAACAGCGGTAGTGCTTCCTCAATCTGTTATAACCTATCATCACGAGTTTAATTCAGTGGTTTTGTATATGCGTTTCACCGAAATTACATACGTGAATTGGAATTGATACGGTAGTGTGTTATTAATTAAAAAGCGAATATTTGGAGCGTGCACTCCAAAAATACACTTTAATCAAGGTGCTCTATCCGTGAGCGAAACGAATTGCGATATCTAACTATTTTTTGTGAAGGATTTTGTACGTCATTTGAAATGAAAGCTTGTAAATCTATTTGAAGTTTCACAGTTATTTTACGTCATGGATTTTATTTCTACGTCTTCAATTTAATGGTATTTTAATAAATTTGTTTTTAACTAAAATTATATTACTGCGTCTTATTACATCAGCCAATGAATAAATATCCAGAAAAACTTTAAGGGGCTTAGTGCATTTCTGTATTACGTCATATATATCTTACAAACTGGTGATCAAACAAAAATGGCGTCTGCACACATCTGATGTACATAAAACCATCATAAATATAAAAAAAATAACTGTGAAAATGGCTTTAAAACCAAACATTTTTGTGGCTGTTAATCATTCAACACACCCTTAATATCGATGTCGAGGCGAGATATCTCCTTGTTTATGTCGCTTAAATTAAATCGCAGTGTTGATTATTGTGACACCCAGTTTTGTATGTGTTGAAATTTATTTCTTAGTCACCTTTGTTATGGAAATTAAGTGAACTGTGTGTCATGGCTTGATTTGAGTCCTTTCTACAACGTTTAATAAACTTTTTTAGGACTCAGAATGACGAGTAATAATGCTGTATTTTTTACAAAACCTTTTCATGTCAATAATATAACGTTATTTGACTAGTTACTGTTAACTAATTATAATTATATCTATTAAGAGCATATATTTAAAATGTTATTTCAAGTGTCTATAGTCTATATATTAAACTGAACTGAATTTGTTGATCATTAATATTATAATGGCGATAGTTTTAAAATGTAATATAATTTTATTACCTTTAAATTGATTTATTAATATGTTGATCTCTCTCTTAACACTTATCTTGATCTATTTGTCAACTTCTGATTTATTCAAGAAGCCCTGCGGTGCAGTAATAAAACTACATTCACATAAAAATCAATATGAACGCCATAACATTCCATAAAGTTAGTACTGGTTTGCTTAACGTCTTCATTAGATGAAGCACGATCGGCCGAGAGAGAGCAATTTTCAGCTTGAAGTTTAAGCTTGAGTTGCAATTTGCGCGCGAGGTCCCGATTTGACGGTTCGCCTCAGTAATTCGTAAACCAGCCCACAATTTCCAAGAGGTCTTGTCGGCAATTTTCGAAGTCAAGCGCTCGGACCCACTCCCGAGGTGCTCGGGACAATAATTGACTCCGGGCTTGGGGCAGGTCGCAATTTCAAAATTACCTCGATTGAGAGCTCAGCTCACCTCTCGGTGCACTTATTTTGACGAAACTTAAAAGCTCTTGAGTTTGCGGACGATGCCTGTAATTTCCGTGGGAGTTTCATTAAAATGTTGTTTAAAACAATGAGGAGGTTTGATTATATCATTTAGGCTTCGAGCGCAGTAAACCCGAACGTCATAAAATGTTTTATACGAATTCGTTTTTTATGTAACGGGAATCAGATAAAATTGTCCACATAAAAAGTGCTCGCGGATGCTTCAAAATATTTTTATTGATCACAGGAAGTGTATTAACAGTGCGCTTTTTGGGGGCTTTAATAATCTAATTACCTGGTCTATTCACGAACCCACAAAAAGGGCAGCTACAATTTTCTATTAGCGTCACCTTCCTTTTTTACGAAAGCAGGTATAATTGTACAACCTGAGGCGCACAGTGCGCGAATGATTTATTTCCTCGGTCTAGTTAATTGTATTTTTCTCCCAAAAAACCGTCGGGCATTATCTCCCGGCGGTCGACAGGTAACAAATCTTGCTTTTTAAATATTATTACTCATCGTATTCGATTTGGGAACGAGCTCGCTACGCATGCTTTATCACCACCTACTCGACGTCCCGCGGCTCACGATTCTGTGGTCCCCCTAAATTTTATTCAAATGCGACACACTTTTGTCTATCCGTCCCGTTTGCGCTCATAGAGATCGCTCGCAGTTCGACTATCTCCGTCTCATCCATCACTAAAATAGACTGTGCCCAAGCGCAAAGTGTTCGGTTCGTGTCAAAAGTTTTGTGTGGAGTCGGATAATGGCTTACGAAATTTCCCCTACCTCGTGACTTTTTTTACAGTCGGGTGTAAATGCTGGGGTCGTGAAGTAGTGTTAAAAAATAGTTGATCAAGTTCTGATGTGGCGATTATAGGAGCGTTAGTTTTTGTGCGGTTGCGGGCAGATGCCTTCTCCGCTCTATGCTCGCTCAGAACACGACCGTGTTATAGTATGGACAACATTGTCAGTTGTAAATAAGGATTTGTATAGTCCATACGTATCGTTCTAGTGGACGCCGGCTCCAACTTTATTACCTTCGGCCGACTCAATGGGATCATAATCGTCTTTGTTTTAGATATTACCGCCGATAATATAATTTATATTATTGATATAATAAACAGTTAGTGATCCAACAAGAAACTTGGAAGAATTTATTGGTGTTTTATATAGTGATTTGGAATTTGATGTGTTTGTGTCAACGTTTATTGTGCTGTTGCTTTTCAAGGATTTTTGCAGGACGTAAGTTATTCCAATCAATTAATTCCTGATTAACTACAAGGATATTTGAAGGCTTTATAATATTTTGAACATTTTTACCCTGTTTTATTTTTTTTATAATTGTTTTCAGAATTTTCTCAAATGTTTTTAATTTTACAAGTTAAATATTAATTTACCGTATTATACCTAAACATACTGCCTAAGAAGCTTTTACAAATGTTTATATCAATATTTATTTAATGTATTATATTGTTTTTAGATTGGATGCTACAGAGTGTGTATTGGAATTAAACTTTAGTCAGGTTACAGCATTTTTTTTAAATGATACCAGGAGCTTTCATATTACTTACTAACTCATATTTATTTACTAACCTAATATATGAATAAATATTTTTGTTTTTATTAATTAAATAAGTATATAACTTAAACATCGACTGCTCTGTTAGCTTAGTTGGTAGTGACTCTGCCTTCTAATCTAGGGGTTGCGGGTTCGATTCCCGCATGAGACAAGTAATTATGAATACTAAAATTTGTAATTACTTGTGTCGAGTCTGGCCGTTTCTATGTATAATAAGTATGTATTTACAAAAAAAAAAAGTATATAAGTATTATATCCGTTATCTAGTACCCACGACACAAGCGTTAGCTTAGTGTGGGGCTAGATGGCGTTGTGTGCAATGTCCCGGAATATTTATTTTATTTTTTATTTAACAAAATACATTTCGCAAAAACCGTAACACAATCGAATACACTATTAGGTTCAGCAGAATCTTTCTAAACACCGTCGACTGGAATGCATCGCGATAAAGGATGTCATCCGGATCCTACAGCCATGTGTGGGACTTTATTCAATCAACAAGCGCCTTTAAGACATTGAATTAAGGCTGAAATTTACATGAAAAGCCAATAGGTACTTTTTTCCCAAAGGATGGAGACAAAACTTCAGACCTAGCTTTGGGAATTCATAAAATCAAAGCTCACTCCGAACCGTTTTGTTATTCCACGAATTCGTTTGCTTTTCTTTTTGTATCACATACTTCATTACCATTCCGGTTGTTTCTTTTATCTTTTGAAATTATGTAGGTTTGGTAATGATTTTGGTAACTTACATAAACTTTGCAAAAATGGAAATATGTACCTACACATATAAAACATAAATAATAAGAAATATGTGTGTAAATAAGCTTTATTTTTCTGTAAGTCATAAGTAGCTTAATCCTAATATATATGCATGTAAAAAAAACATGTGTATTAGCCCACAAAAATAAACACAATTTCATCAACACACAATAAAAACTTTCAAAACTAATCCCGTTCCGCAAAAGCTCACAAATAAAAATTTAAAAGCTCTACGCGTCGCGGCACCTGCGCAAAGCTTTTATCACTTAGGTATTTTTGTCAGCGACTTCCTCAGATAGCGAAGGCTCTCAACGGTGAGGAAATGAAATTCTTATCGTACCAAGTAGAATGAAGCTCACTTCTTTCTGTTATCCGCAAAGGAAATATATCGAGGGGTAGGGAATAAGAGGGAATAGGGAATAACCCACGTCTGATTGCCTGGAATCGCCCAAATCTCGCGGATAGCAAAAATGATTCTGATATTGGGGGGGTTTAGATTTAGATTGCTGGTGATTGTTAGTAAAGTTGTTTGGGAAATTAGATGCGTTGTTGTTGTTTTTTGTCGTGGAAAATGTTGGTAATTGTGCAAGAAAATGCTTGAGTAATTTCTTTAGCTAGCCTATATTTTTAATGTAAAGTATTCAACTTTATATTTTTCTTGTCTGGATTGGTAGCATTAACTTAAATGCTAATACTTTTGTATTGTTTTGTTCTTGCTTTTTGTTGGTGAAATTGACACAAATTTAATTAATACAGATCTTCAACATTGTCAAAAGGCGGAATGCCTATCGCTTAAAATACTAAAAACTTCAACAACATCATCTTTGGTAATGACTTAAAAAAGTTTGTTAAAGACAAAAAGATATCACAAACCGCTAATAAACATCCACCAGACATATTACTCTCAAATGCAAAATCACAAAGCGCGTACCAAATTTCAAACAATGATGTCCTCTTTTTCATTCTGACGCTCTTCTAAAATGTATTATCTTACCCCGCGAGAGAACATTGCGAGCCTGACGTTTCTAAAAATGTGTCAAACTTTTTACCAACTTCTTTCATTTAGCCTCGTCCTTCCTCTTTAGCCTTGCCCGTTTTTATTTCAGTTACATTGTTTATTTTTTAACCTCTATTGAAACGTCGGGCCAAAGGATTCGAACAACGGCCTAAAAACTGCTCACAGTATGGGATCATGCAATTTCTCCTAGTCTTTAAGAAGATTGAAAAAAATGTTCCATTGATTTACTAAGACAGCTTTTTAGAACTTTTTGGCGCTTGTATTTTAGAAGAGCAAAACAAAAGATGTTTATGCAAATTTAACTATTATGATAGAAACAAAACGATGTTTTACTTTTATCTCAAATCAGATTAAGCATCGTTTATAAATTACGTATTTTGTATTTTATTGACGTTTTTAATTAATTGATGACTTGAGGTATAAAATTTTATTCGACAAAATAAACGCTGAATTTGACATTTATTTTGTGACATATAATATTTAAAATTTGGATGATGTTTTGGTAATAATTATGAATCTAAACACAAAAAGCTTGTTACTGCTGGTTTTATAATAAAAGGTAAGTTTCATGTAATTAAACTATTCTTTTAGGAGGTTTGGAAAGCTGTTATGTATTTGTTGATAGTCTTTACATTGGTTTACAATATTAACTAACACTGTTGTTACCCGCCCAAATAAAATTGTAATACCTGTATTTTCTTCTAATTCATGTAATCACAAGATAATAACTTAATTTCATGCTTGATGATCATGCTTAAGCTAAAATTTCCTGTGTTTAATTAGAAAATAGTAACTTAGACAAAATACATAAATTAAAAGCAATGAAACTTGTAGTAAGTTACAGAAGCACAAGATTATCTTCAATTTCACATTACTTAAAACCACTCGGAAGCATCAAATAAGTTTAAATAAGTACTTCAAAATACTTACTCCCTAATTCATATGCGTAATGATAGAATAAAATCCGTGCTTAAGTAGGTATCTGTTTAGACATCAGACACCTTAAGGTCCGTTGGCCAAGTTTATGTTACTACACAGAGCATAAAATAGTCAAATTTATTGCCGACCGACTATCAAATCGACAAAAATACATATCATAAACTAAAAACGCCGAATAAGTGTCGCCACGAATGGGAAATCCGAATTCACCTTATGCTAATTATGAATCGACGAGGTTTCTAAGACAAGCCCATGTTCATATTTCGGTAGATAACACGTAGGCGGAAGAATTAGACGTTTGTAAAAAGATTTTAATCTCTCTACACGTGGGCAGTGACTTATAGCTCGGTTTTATTTATTCTGCTTTCCGAGTCGAATATATCACCTAATGAGTATGGAAACTTCGTTTTCTTGAGGTCTAATCTACTGAGAAGATTGTAAATCAAAATGACGCGCTTAGTTACATAATTACTTGGAGTTCACGCTCTGAGCACAGTCGGATCTAATACGAGGTTATTTATTGTTGTGTCAATTAAAATTATTTAATAGGCAAATAGAAGCGGCCAACGAACTTCAAATAAAATATAATTGGCCGTTTGAGTTTGGCAACTAAAAACGCATTTGTCAAAAATATTCGGTTTCTATTTTATCTTACAGTCGCAGGAAATTCTCTAGCTCTATTTAATGTTTACGTATTTTGGCGCTTATTTATTGCATTATGAAGTTATTTAAAACATGATTTATTACGTATTATGTAGACTATTATGCATACAAGCTACTCGTACAAAGCAGGAGAAAATTACTTTATATGTCACTTTGAATTATTTGTCATCCAAATTGTGAACATAGGAAAAACATACAACATACTCACAAATATTGCTATTTCATGTGATTGGTCTATCAGATATAAGGCAGGGTGTACACTGTACACTGCGGGTGCAGCTGGCCCCAACTGACAGCTTTTAGATTAGGCCCCCCTCCACCCTCCCCGCAGCCCCTCCCAAATTGAGAGGTGCACGGCGCGCCGGCTAAATTAGTAACGGTTACCAAATTGCTTTTTAATTTCGTATCCGTTATTAAGTAGGCATTTCGGTTGTTTTGCGTTTTTTGCGAGCGTTGAGGAACTGAAAAAATCGGTTAGAACAGCGTTAGGTACCTAATAACATACAAACAAAATATGTAATATACAATATCTGAAAAATAATAATTAACTGCGTTCATTGTAAAACACGATTCTGAAAATTAACATCTCAACCTCAAAACCACTGGAAGATATTAATAAAATATATTAAATCAAATCGACAATTTTAACCTAAAGTTAAATCAAATTTCTTTCATCAAAAGACGCCATAAAAGTGACAACAAATACAGCAATCAATATGAACATCAAATTTACGAACTGATATTTCATAAATTTCTAAATACGAACAACATTCGGACAATGTAAAGTCTCGTCTCATCTGTATCGGTCGGTTATTTATTCGTTTTTTTTTTGGGCGCGCCGGCCCTGCCCTAGTCTCGGGTGTAGCCCGTCCCTAATTTTAATGGCTGCTCAGCGGAACATCCGGGTAGAAAAGTATGGAGAAAGATTAGGTGAATTAGTTTTTTTAGTTTTCGACTAATTTTAGTTATGTGTTTTTTGTCAAATTTTGTAGCTCTATTTTGACGTATTTTTTAATTTTTCATCTGATAATTATATTTTGCGGATACCCCAATTTTCTTTTCAAGGTGATGTGAACCGTTGGATTTTTATCAAATGTTACATCTTTTACATTAAATCTTTTTAAGTACACCGTTACAAACGCTATATATGGATCGTTACGGTGTGAAACATAAATGTAATAATTTTTTCGTTACACTAATCAAAACCCAAAATCACTCAACCCGTAACAACTTGCAAAACCAAAACCAATCCAATTAAATATCCAGAAATAAACAAAATCAGCCCAATATCCTCTATAAATTAATTACCCCCACTCGGAATGTTCCATGTTTCGTATACAAACTATACGTCATCCAACCCTTCGCTGCAAGCTGATGCATGAGTAACGAGCTCAGGCCTTTTAGACCCAGCCGGCTCAGGAACTGGCGCTATATATAATGAATAGGGATTTTAATAAAATATATAATTAGTTGCAACTATTTTGTAAGTTGTCAAAAGATTACCGTTGGCAAAATTTTAACTCTTACACGTTACAATAATATAAAAAAACGTAGAGCTATATGTTTTTTTATGTACTGGGACGTTACATCGTAGTCCAAAACGACTGGTTACCAAATGTTTATTTAGCAAATTCAGATCTAAATAAAATATAAAATTAAAAACTTAACGATGATCATTTTGTAATAATGTATTTAACCATGAGTTGTTTTGTAAGTAAATATTCTTAATTATTTGCCTATAAGTCGTTTCCACGTTTTATATAATCAAGCTAACGGACCAAAATATAGCAACATAACTTTAAAAAATCTTATGATATCTGTATCGATGACTCACAAGGAAGTTGTTAATCAATGTAGTTTTCACCGTTATTTCTTTGGCAAATCCTATGAATGTGTAATAACCTATGTATATGTCAAATTTTTTTTCTTCATTACTTATATCAATATTGCAAATCCCATGTTATGAAAACAACATTTGATGAATTCTGATGTACCTATGTAAGTTTATAATGTGCGGCTACAACATACATATGTATGTTTATAATATGGATATGTATAAATACTGCATTCATACCTATATACCTTTTGATATGCTATTTACAGCTATTCATAAAGCTTATAACAGCCATCCTATCTGAATGTCGTATTAATTAAGCGCAGATTGAAAGTATAATGCAATACTCCGGTATGCATTTCAACCCTTCCCAGCAAGCTGATGCATGAATAACGGCGTCGGTCTCACAGACCCCGCCGGATCGAGCGACGCTTTTTGTTATATTCAACCCGTAATTGCTGAAAAGTTTTCACGCCAGCAGTGGTCACGCGTATTTTATTACTATGTAATTGAATTATTTATGGCGACAACGCGACCATTGTGCGTCTGTAGCTGAATTTTAATATTTTGTGCGTGATTAGTATTGAAGCGTTCGTGGCTTTGTGGTTAAAATGTGATGTTTTTGATTCGACCCGGCCTACATCGATGACACGTTATGTCAGATTTAGCACTCGCTTCTGTGGTTAAAAAATAATAATGTATTAACACCACAAAACCACATGCAAGTGCAATATGCAAACAGGCGTTTATCATTCTTAGGAGACACAAGCCTCAGTTATGAGGAATACGATTAGAAAGAGTAGGTATTGTGTCAAAATGACGTATCATCCGGAGGCTTAATTGCGTCGCCTGGCAAAGCCTTGTCCGAGATTTATGTATATCCAATCCCGGCCTCCTAATCCCGTTCCTGGGCTGGGTCAATCCTACCCCCGGAAAGGTTTTCCCGGTTATTTTCCGTGGAACTTTTAATCCCACCGAATACCGACATACATCATAGAGGATTAAGAGGTTTAAATTGGAAGTTACCGACGTCCGAAATAAATTTAAATCGGCTGGCAGTCCGGTATTGTGATATCGGCTCGTATGCTAAATGGGAGCCAATTTTATCCCGCGAGTAAATCTTCTAAAGAGCGCGCTTAGAAAAATTGTTTTGCGTCCGTGTTGCTACTGAAATGTTTGGGTGGGCTGAAATCGGTTGCGAAAGTAGGCATACATAAACCTGATTTTTTTAATTTTTTGTTTGCGTACCTATTAACTTGTACTTATTTTTTTCCTCTGTGTTCTTTTTTCCATAGGTTAGATTGATTCCATGTTTGCAAAAGTAAATCAGCTGTTTAGTTGGGTTTAAGATAGTAGTACTTACACTACTCGTTTCTTCACCATATACTTTACCAAATCCAAATACACTAGTCTTCCTTCAATAGACCAAAACACATAAATCCCGGGCACATTGAGCACCATACCGACACATATACAATAGTACGCGGCATACGCTCACGTATGGTGCCAAATTAAAATGGGTACCAATAAGGGTGCCATAAATCATACAAAGCGTCTAGCAAGCATCCCTTCAGAGTGGACCCTTCGGGGACACCTGACCCAACAGTTGCATACGGTATGTATTAGTATGTATTAGGTATGTGGTATTATTCGATATTTTGGTCGGCTATTGGGTTCGGACGATGTTTTGGAGCCATATTTGGCTGGACTGAACTAAGTCGTGGACAGGTACATATATGTATCTTCTTGTTTTTAGATATGAATGACTTTTTTGTTAGACGAGTTAAAAACAGAGGAATGAAAAAAAACCGTAGAAAATATATTAATAATATGCTAACACATTTTGACCTTAGCGCTCAAAATATAGGTTCACATAGCGCTATTTTAGTAACTTCCAAACTATAACCTAAACTTTTGTACTATGTAATTAAATACGTATTTAAATATTTCATTATTTAACTATCATTAAATAATTTAGACAATAAACACGATAAGAAACTTTCCATCAACTTAGAAAAGCATCTCGTATCTTCATAACACCTACACCAAATTTTCACTCTAATGCAACGTACGCACTCTCAACGGGTAACACCACACACAATCTACTAGCTCGCATATACTAGCAACATTGACGCAGATACGTACGTGTTAATGCAGTCAGGGCTCATATCCACTGGACAACACGGAATTGGGTACGTAAATCATTAATCAGCCACGTCATTTGTTCGCGCCAAAATTATTAATGTCCGCCAGTGTTGCCGCCTGCCTAGTCTTTAAAATGAGCTTGCTAGCTAGACTGGTTGTTGGGTGAAAATATTGTTTGTTACACCTATTTTTGATATAAAAAGGGATAAACCAAAAGATTTAGCAAAAACTGTTGAATCCTTTGTTGTTATTGAAAGGATCCAATAGGTGTACACGATTTATTGTATTAGTTTTTGACACAATATATGTTACTGCCTAACAGATCAAACAAATTATGCTTAATGTCCCGTAGTTAAGTAAACTCATTTATTTTGTAAATATCAGTATGGTAAATTATCGTTATTAAAAAGATAAACGACTCATGTTACCTTAGTAATTTTGTAACTCGGTAGTACCTACCTCCTGTTGAAATAAAATCGAATCTATCTTCTTATACAGAACCGCATTGTAATCCGACTCGGAAAGAAGCCAAATCTAACAATAAATTACAATAAAAGCCATAAATATTCACACATCGTACTTGTCATATAAATCATGCACTTATCCCCAAAAGTCAGGCACATACGAGTTTTCGTCGAAAGTCAGCGTGGCTAATCAAGTGTAAACTTGTAACTAAGTTCCGTGGAGCACTGGAAATTAGAGATGTGGTCATATCGATATGGGAATAATGTTTCCAGTTTTTATACTTGATTGAATCGCAGACTGTTGTGAAATGTAAGTCTATTTCATGATCAAATAACCACTGACCGCTTATTATCATCAAATCGCTATGTCAAATAAAATACCCAAAAAATGGCTAAATGTTCTATAGCATAATGTTTTAATAGCATAATGTTTTTTTCGTTTCTCTCCTACAAAAACAATGCTTAAAGGCAGTTAACTTTTAGATGTACTCATAAAACTCCTATTTGGTGTTAACAGAAATTTGATTTACACTTCTTACAATACAATGTACAATAGCGACTTTCTTCCCTGCTACAGTTCTCTGCACAAAAGCGCTGCACCCAAAACATATCGATACTGTCCCATCCCTTCTAACCACCAGTTCAGTTCCCGAAAAGGGTGTAATTCAACAGGGAAGGGTTGCCGCAGGGCCGGAGGCGCAATAAACTGTCGGAGCGCCCTCTGATTAATGGATGTGTAATTGTTCCCACATAATGTACAATAACTGGCATAGATAAAGCTGCTGCTGTTTGGGTGTGGAGTGATTATGATTTTTGTAGGATTGGACACTTGTTTGATACGGGATCTGGGAAAGATGTTTTCTTGCCCAAATATTCACTTGCCATTACTATATGTATATTTAAACCATTAGGTTTTTTTGGTTGCTTTATTTAGCTGCACACGGAGAAGAATTTCAAAATCCGTATACCAGAACTCTAAATTATTATTATCATCTTTATCAATATAAATTCACCTTTCAAGGAACAAATGTGCTGATTTTTGTAAATGTCTATATTATCATGCTACTATCAATGTGATCTTAAATATAGCTTATTTCTTTGCACATACATAACTTTGAAGTAATTGTTGAAGTCTATAAGTTTGTTGAGTCTTTGACATAATATTCAATTACTATTCAAAGTCATCTCATCTTTCTATCTCCCATTCCATAAACTTCCATCAATTTCCCTCTGTCCAACTCTAAATATTTTTAACCCCATTAATATCCACATTCCTCTGCTAGCAGGGTCCGAGGGTTTAGACCCGATGCTCTATATAATGAACTCACGAATTGTTTCGTAACTAATGTCCTTGTAATTGTTCTTGTATATGTGTCTCTTAAATTCAATTTAAATTGTTCGTTTGGCTTAAATAATCCAAATTATTTCTTGTTAAATTTAGGGTTTTAGTGTGACCTTTGAAATTTAAGCAGTGACACATTTTAACCTAAAGTCTTCAATTTTATAACTACTTAAATATTATTCTGAGGGATGAAATAGGCTGTGGATGATGATGATATTTTACGTACTAATTAAATTTGTTCCTCAGCTATATTATTTATGTATAACTTGTATGATAATCAACAAAGAAAATTGCTTCTCATAATAAAAAAATGTGTTTGTTTTCTATCTAATTTATATGTAATTTTAATAAGTACTTAATAAGTTTTTTTTTTATTTAAAATTATATCAATGTATTACGAGACATGATGTAATAAGTTTGTTGTAATTGACTATGTTAATAAATGATATCTATCTACCTATCTACATAATATATCTATATATATATATATATATATATATTTTACGTGGGATAGGTTAACGTTTGACTACAGCCTGCCTGATGTTAAGCATTGCTGCAGCCTAGGATGTAACGAGTTTACCTAGAAGATACCTATATTTTCAGTGCCTGCTTTTGTTACCATGAATGTACCTAACCTACATAGGTCCTTCCTACTTCACTACGTTCCAATAAGACTCAAGAAACTGTGAAGATAGATAGCCTAAGTTTCTAATTAGATCTAGATCAACGTATTATATCACCCTTATGCAGATGTATTAAATTAAACGCCTTATCTCGTCCACAATCTGAGGGCTAGGTCACGCACCCATTGTCGCTGTTCCCTTTAACGCTCACTTTATTACGAAAGGTTTGACTTTATTATCGCCTCTTATAAACGCAGAGACCGCATATCAGAGCATTATCTAGCATTTCCTAATTTAGCGTAGATAAATAATTCAATTATAGCTTCGAAGTGGGGGGGAAATGCTGGGTGGGCAAGTAATTGCACTAATTACGTCAGTGCCTCTGTGTTATTAGTAATGAATTATTGATGGGCCGTAGCGCGTGATAAACGATCTCCGGCTGTTAACTAGACAATAATTGTGTTTTTTGTTGCTAGTGTTGAGCATTTGCAGTTCGTACCTGGAATTACGGCTAGCGCGATGATTAACTTTTTTCATCTTCGCAGACAACATGTAAACCTTGCCTAGCGGTAAATTTTCGGGAGTTGCTACGTAGTTCGTCTTAGCCGAGATAGGTGTCGCTTTAACTAAATTGTGTGCGCTGCAACCGGTCGCTCGGTAGCGCCACTTCATCCCGTAATAACTGTCGAGTTTTATTATTATTTTATTGCTCGGCTCGGTTATCAACGTTGTTTATTGACATTCTATTACAAGGCAGTAAATAAACAAGCGTGTAACCGCAATAAAACTGCTCGTTCATCATCCGAGAGAGATTGAGACGATAGGAGAGCGACAAACGCTAGTTCGGCATTGAAACGTTAGAGGGCGTGATTTACTGTAACATTGATGGGCGATTCGTTTTAATCGACGATTATGGGAACATTAGTTTTTATGGTGCGCTTAAACGTGATTTTAATGGTCGGTTCTTCAAATATTTACATGGTGTTGAACGGTAATAAGGTTTTAATGAAGTGAAATGGATTTATAAATGCCGTAAAGTAGCATGGAAAGCCTTTAATTATTATGGCTTGTGTAAGCACCGTTTAGACTAATATAATTCGCTATTAAATGTTAATCTAAGCTTACCACTGTTATTAAAGTAAATTTACTTATTCAAAATGTATGACTCATCTGATTAATTATTATCAGTACCTATACAAAGCTAGTGATTTGTCTTTTTAAAAGTTTTAAATAGAGATAGGTACCTAATGATATTGAATCGTAAAAAACTGATCATTTGTGTAGGTACTTATGCTATCCAAAAAAATATTATTGTATGTATATTAATTTCATGTGTTTTTTCCTTTTTAAAACTAAGCTTTTTCTTATAATATTTTTTTACTACTTTGCACCTCCTCGTAACATGATATCGACATTTCAACACCTACCATCTGTCCCACTGCACCCGTCATACACTTAATAATAATACGCGAGTAGGGGTAACTTACCCCTAAAATTAAAAATGGCCGCTCGCGCGAACGCTCTCGATTGGTGGCAATAACTCATTGCTCGCCGCTAGGGGGTGCCAGCTACGCGCCATTTGTCAATGTCAAACCCCCCACCCCCTCGCACCCCTCGCTCCCCCCGAGAAATATCTATTTGGAAGATGCAAGAGGATGGTCGTGACAACGCTCTGTATCTTTTTGTTCTTGACGCAAAATATTGTTTTGTTTATAGTTTTCGGCTGTGTTTTAGAAATGTTTTGCTCGAAAAAGTTTCGTTGATTGGTATGTAAAGTAATGCAGTATGGAACGGATCGCTTTTAGCGAATAAGCCGCCAGTATAATTTCAAGTTCTTTTGTTTTATTTTTTATTCTCTAAGTGTTTTTTTAATAAAGTTATGATCTAACGGTCTTTTATCATTTCGCTGATGTAGTTTTGAAGTAAAATTCAATTTGAAAGTGATATAAATGCCGATTTAAGTTTTTAACTAAACGTAAACAAAAAATTGTCTTACAAATGTTTTAGTCAACTAAAATGCATCTCACAAGCTTTTCTTGGTATTATCTACATTTTAAAATAATTCTTACTATGTAGCCCACGATCTTAAAAGTAAACGAGGCCAACCGTGCCTTAAGATTACTGTGATAAGCACTTGCATGTTACAACTTATTACAGAATTGACTTAATCTTGGATCAATTAAAGTAGAAAGCTGAGAAATAGATAAACGAAGCTCCGAAGAGGCGATTTTCGATATAAACATTCTGAGAATACAAGTCGTTATTTATACTAATATGTAGGCTTTTCAATTTGTATCCAATTTCGAAGTAACACGCTACTTATGCAAGTATTTAATTAAAAAGTAATAGATAAAAAAGGTCCACAAATTTTATCGAAAATGGTATTTAAATTAGAAACGTATAATTATTATCACTCGCTACCGATACTTTGATATTCGTGTAGGTGGCAACACCGATCAGATTAAATACTTATTCCTAATTAGACTTTTTTAATGTCGGCTAAACGCACCACTGTGCTTATCTAAGTTTATATAGAACCGGCTATAAGTTACAGGGACAGCTTCTAACACTGATTAGGTTTCTGTAAAGCTTTACAATGATAAAATCATTTTTCTATTCAAGACTGTGGCTTAAAAATATGAACTTATGTTTCAGGAAATAAGACACATTTTTGAATGAAAAGATAAGTTAAACAGAGGTATAGAAAAGTTTGTTCTTTTCCTAAAAGTTGCGTGATAAAAGGCAGTTTGGGAACGCACCTCACGCACATCTTTCGAAATTATTTTAATAAAACCAGGTTAGTTGAATGTTTTGATATTTTTCCTTATAAACTAGGAAGGAAAGTGCTTTATATTGTTGAGTATTCAGTGTTTTTACTTTCCCTTTAATTGGAAAGCAAAAGCTCTGCCGTCCAGCTTTCATTCCAGCTATTGAGATATTTTTACTATCTGCGATATTACTGATTGCAATTGAAACTACATATATGCGTAATAACTGGTTACATCTTTAAACAAAAAAATAAACACTGTATGCCAAAGCTTTTTAAACATCAGTAAGCCATTGTAAGGTAACTCAATGAGTCATATCGAAATATAGCACAAAAATGTGATTTTAATATTTCTTGAAAATGTCATTCATTCTTAAGTCAATATTTATTACCTAACCATATCATTGCAAATAAGTCACAAACCTTCATTTGCACTCGCCATTAAATCAAAACTGCAACCGATATAACTGATAACATTTTGACAGGCGAGATATCGACGCAGGCCCAAGATTTACGGCTCCCTTACCCATTAAGTCGAACACAAGCTGACCAAAAGTAAATCAACCACAACAACTCTATCTGGGAAACAACAAAGCATTCGCAACGATTATAATCTCTCGGACAAACTTAATGCATTTAAGGCTGGTAGCGACACGGTCTCCAGACGTTTTAACTACATAACAGCTATTATCACCGCTCAATTGCACTTTAATAGTGCGGTAATAAAACCCATTTCCACCTTTCCTAACCGCATTACTCTTAAATCGAGCAGGACCGAGTTATCTCACAATTAAAATGCACTTTATTGCGTGTGTACTAGAGTTGAAAATTGGTGGTTTTTTGGTATGAATGTGGAGTAAGTAAATACTAGAACGGTCGTGATCGAGGCTCGTGATTGCGACACGGTTCTGTGTGCCCTTTGTTACTTGGTTCCGGAGCCGTGAAAAATCACTTGAACATATGCAAGCCTGCCAGTGCCTTGGCAACGTTCTAATCCAAGATAGCGTCAGGAAATAATGTACCTGCTATCTCTTTATTTTATTTAAAAGAGTTCGATGTGTGAATGTTAGATATTATTTTATTTATAAAATCTAAATTTTTTTCAAAACAAGTCTAATATACATATTTAGTTTCTAAAGCCTCATAAAAATATATGGCATGTAGTTTTGTGAATTTATACTACTATGACAATTTGTCTAAACTTCCAAAAAAAGTCACCAAGGTATTGAACAAAAGTTCAGTTACGTTTTAAGAAAACAAAGATTACAACCAATTGCTTTTTAAAAAAAACTTCTCCCAAAAAAGTGTCGAAATAGAATAAAAACACAATCCCTTCGCCCTCATACCAACAAACTTTCTGTCAAATTGTTCTCTTTTAATATGTATAAAAAAGACGAAACGTTTAAAAACTTTTTTTCCATCCGTACCTATGAACAATAACAAGAACAAGCATCTAGTAAAGCACGCAAGGCTATGTAGTTATTACACGATTTCTGCTGATAGCAGCACTTGTTTATCTCCAAGACTTTCCTGGTCAGAATTTTTTAGTTACAACTTTATCCGCTCGTATTAAAGACCCTTCTATTTCAAGGTTTTTTGGTTCCGCTGAACTATGCCTACTCGTACTTATCTTCGGTTGGCTATTGTTTGCAACTTTGTAAAGTTCATACAGGTCTTTGACTTTTTATGGTTATAGGTTCAAAAATCATAGCAAAACATTTAAAATTAGGTTTTGAGGTTCATAATCTGTCAATTTTAAGTGGTTACAGTTTTAATTGAACTTTTAAAAACTTCATAAGTAATATTTAAATGCCGAAACTATCGAGATTTGGGCAAGATTTCTCAGTGTGAAAGTTAATACTAAATTACAAGTTTGTATCTTATTTTCAGAGTAATACGAAAATATTATATCAAAAGAAACTTGCTTTTGAAAGCACATAAAGCTAGTGACGTGCTACGTCCATCCGTCGATGACACATCGACAAAACAATTTCCGACTTCATCGATTAGACCAATCGGTGGCAGATCGTGTTTTGTTTAAAATTCGAACATCGCCGTTGCCTAGTAAGGCTCACAAGGGATCATAAAATATTATGAGTCTATTCTATTCGATACGTGATAACTCCTGGATCAAGTGTTCGGTGCATAATAATGTAGGGCTGGCCTGCTACTCCTAATGTGACATCGACATCGATATACATACTTCCGGGAAGTCGATTGGGCATTCCCTGATTTCGTATTATTATTTCTTCGGATATGGAATAGTATTGGTAACGGTGTTTGTGTAAGCTCTATTGCAAATGAAGTAGATTTACAAGGCATGTTATCACCAAAATTGTATATCTTATAATACATGTATTTAAATATACATAAATATATTCAGTTGCTAAGCTGTTCCCATAAGATGATTAAATCGATTGTTAGCATATTTTTCCCATCACTTATCTCATCGGCGAGAAATTCTTTGACCAGTTGAATATTATTAGGCAAATAAGGATTTTATGGGCATTTTTCTTGAAACCTATATAAATATTTGAAAATTTTTTATAGATGCTGTTTTTGTCATAATAAAAATCGTCATATTGCTGCGTCGAAGTGCCTTAAATAAATAATTAGCTCGACCACGTGCAAAGTTAATAGCTTTAATAAAATATACAATGTTGAATGGAGATATTGTAATAAATATTTAGTGCGATACTTCGACGGCAATAAATTAATATTTTCTGATTAATTTTACGATGTTAATTCTTTGAATCAACTTTTAATATCTTGTCTCGGAATTTTGATTCATAAGAATCCCTACTGCTGAACTTATTATGATAAAAAAGTCTAGGAAGTTCAAATTAATATTTATAATGCGTTACCTAGTAGTAGTTTCTTTGACACTATTGGAATAAATTGGATACAATCAGTGCAAATCAATGGCGGGGGTCTAGTGATATTGTCCCTTCAATTTACTAATATAGGTAGTTGTCGTTATTTGTACGTATTCAAACAAAAAATAATGAATAAAATACATAAAACAACTCTAACTTTATTAAGATCTATTTTCTTTTCTTTTCATATTTAGGGGCTTTAAACCATTACTAAGCCTTTAATATAAAATGTTTTATTTAAAATATTTAGAAAACAAAAAAACAAAAATCGTTTATTTAAAAATGCCTTAGCAACCTATTTATTGATTGATAATTCCCCATTCATTATTAATTACTTTTTCTACAATAATCGATTATGTAAAATGCCTACATCATCGACATCGATTTATAATTACAGCGACAGCACTATAAATCTATTTAATAGATAGTTCGCACTTTCAGCACTGGGCGTGGACACAAATCATCGCAAGCGAATCAGATTATGTTTGGACGAATTGCAAATGGCGCTGGTTCTGTTTGGAGTGAATGAGTGGGTGAATGAAGGAAAAGATTGACGTCACGGGATCGGGAACAGGTGAATGATGGATGATTTATTTGGAGTTATACATATGTAGACTTAAAAAGCATATGCAATTAGGAGTGTAGGTACTGAAACATTAATTGCTTTTAAATTGACCAACGGAGGACTCGTTGGTATAATTGCGCTTCGTTTAATCGGGATTTTTATTACCTTTAAGAAATCTCAGCTATTAAAAATATAACCGTATACCATGTACTATAAAAAGTAATACATAACCACAAAAAAGCAAATACAAAACTGAGCAATAGTACGTACCTACATATTACGGAAATAAATTAACAAATTAATATCGATCGTAAGTTATTAAGATAGCTTATTCACTTCACGCACGTGACCAAGACTGTTCCGAATGATCATCAATATTAAATTTCGCTTAATTAAATTGGCAAATCTCAATCTAAACACCTGTACGCGTGAGCCAAGAGACGCTATCAATCTCTCTTCAGGCGAACCTTTCAACAATGCCCCGCGACTATTGCCAACCAATTCAAACCACTCGCTCCAATGGTTTTAGTGCTTCTGCAAAAGTCCCGGACAATCGCGCCAACTCATCACAAAATCTAAATGTGCTCAAACCATGAATAGTTTATCATTCGTTCGCATTGCAATCTGCATGCGTAACGGCGAGCGATGTCCGTATGCAATTAATAATTTCGACACTGGGTGATTAACATTTAAATCAGTGTCAGGTTTGGTCAGATCGTCGGTCGTGTCGTGTCGGAGTCGGGTCGTATCGTGGTCGGATCGGAGAGTGTGAGGCGGAGGGTGATGGATTGATTTATTTGTTTGCTGAAATGTTTGTTATTTATTATGCAGTGGAAGGACTTTTTAAATTAGGGCGCGTGTTGTGCGACTCATCGCGCGCTGAACTAACAGCCCACTGAAGAACATTTTTGATATAGCTATGTATATTATGATTTAAGTAGGCACTTTGTTTATGTTAAACAATTCCCAACAAGTAGTCCGGTAGTTTTACACTAAACATTTTACTAACATGAAATCAAAGACTCTAAGCCCAATAGCTTATTTACCCACGCATATAGTCTTATATGTAAAAAATCTACTCAAATAAGATGTAACCAATGAATAATAAGCTCATCTAGCAAACATTGGCGTACCTAGATTACCTATGTAAACTACCCAGTAGTAACCAGTCTTTCTAGACTTTACGCTTTTGACGCGTCGCCTAGTCCTTTACAAAGTAGGATCTAATCTATCAGCATACAATTAGCAGTTCTAGTTTGATAGATAAATGGCGACTGACGCTAGACGCCTGCTTGCTTCTGATAACAAGACAAATTGCTACAACTATACTCTATGTGTACTTAGTTAGTGTGATAAAGATTGTAGTATACTTGTAGGTATATTGTACGAATTTTATTAAAACCTTATATCCGTGGCGTAGGAATAATGAAGTCTGACACAATTGCTATTTATTTGAGTACATGGCTTTATATACTTTTCTTTCTCTGCATCTAAGATCTGTTGATGATAACCAAATCCTGCCTAATTCTTAAAAAGTTACATAACGTTACTGCCTATGCATTTTTGAAGTCGTATTTTAAATGAATAAAAAACTAAAAATGTAAGTTGTTTTGAATAAATAATCAAAATGGAAAAAAAAATATAATAGAAAAAAGCTTGGACATTAGCGCCCATCAATCTTCCATCACAATACGTAAACATCTGCATAACGAAAACAAACAATAAAATCGCAGCAGCAATTATTTTGAAATCCCCCGCGTCACTCCCACACAATCTGTCGAACACGCGCGAGCCTTTTTTCATCAAACCATCGCGCGCATTGATATGCGAAATGACACCGCGATTCGCACATTGCATACATATGATTAAAAAATCGCCGCGGTAGGTGCTTGCTGCGTACTCCGCTTTAATTGAATAGATCCAGCGTCACACACCGACTCCTAATCGTCTAATTTCGAGCGAAAACAACCACGAATAACTAGGGATTGGGACCCAGAAGGACTTTCTTTTGGTCCGATAATAAACATGATCTTTGAATAGCAAGTAGGCGATGTAGGCTGCTTGTGAAATACGATGAGTGAGTGAACTTTGCGATGCTTGAAGGGAAATGAAAATGACTGCACGTAGTGCATAACGTAATGTCGATTGATTCGTGTAGGTACAGTTATAATATTAGCATCATAAGGTTGAATGTCATTGGCTTGAGTTATAGCTATCATCTGTAAAAACCAAAAGAACAGTTTCAAGAAAATGTTATGTAAAAATAATAATTCTAAGTTTGCTATAACCTCCCCTAACCTTTACCACCATACTAGAAATTATTAAATAACATGTGAAAGATAATCCGAAAAACGTTTTTAAAGATTTATGACTAAGTACTAAAAACTTTATTGCCGGACGTAACCAAAATCGATTGTATGTTTATATATTGGTCTCATTGTCTGTCTGTATCTGCGTACAACCAACAAAACAGTTTAAAAGGCTTCATTTAAGAGAACTTGCCTTATTCCATGATTATTTGACATTATTATAACTTAGATTTTTTCATTTCTATGTGGCTAAATGTATGTCTATTATGAGGTATTGTATTTCAGCAGTAAGTAATATAATCAATTGGTTAATTGCACCTTGATATAGTCAAAGATAGGCATGTACCTATGCTAGAACCTTCATAACATTGATGCAATTTAATTTCGAACCAGCAGACACCATGGCTGAAACAAGTAAGGGCAAAAAGCAATCAAGCCTAGCCATTGTTTACCGGCCTTCAAGTTAAGGTGCAACATTATTATTCTTCTAGAGGCAACCATAACAAAACCTGCAGGTATGTAGAAGTATGTAGGCAAGGCTGTGGGTGGCCTATGCTAAACTGCCAATACTTTGGTCTGGTATCGACGAAGGTTGCATACCAAGACGACCTAACCCGCGAATCCAAGGAGGTCTCATGTGAGGCTATAGTTTCCAATATTTAGTATTCAGCCTCGTTTCGGCAGCCTCATTTTACAAGCACTAAAGTTTTACAGCTGCCGCGGTGGCCTGACGCCTGACATGATATTTTATGGGTTTTCTGTAGTTGTGATTGCAATTCGCGATATATGTGTGTTTTTATATATAATAAGTTAATATTTACAAAAGAAAAGTATATAAGTATTATATCCGTTATCTAGTACCCACGACACAAGCGTTTGCTTAGTGTGGGGCTAGATGGCGTTGTGTGCAATGTCCCGGAATATTTATTTATCCATGTTGATAAATAAAGAGTTAACCTTTTATTTTCTACATGGCCAAACATTTGAATCTTTAGTTAAAATATTCAAGGGTTTTGAGCAATTATTCTAGCTACTTTATGACATAATGTGCGAGATAATAACTTTGTAGCGTAATTTTTATTTTAACGTACAAAATCTAGGCTTCAAAGCTCCCAAAGAAATAAAAGCCTAGCGTAACGCATTCGAGCTGTTCAAAAATGAAAATACGACAACCCAAAAAAACTACCCCCAAAACTAGCAAACAATACAAAACAGAAACATGTTCTCGCCACACTAAAATAAAGACAAAAGACGTCGCCAATAAATTGCCGCTGAAAAGTAAGCAAAGCATTATACAGTTGCATAACAGTACATAAAAAGACGCAAAAGGAGCAAAACTGTGCACGAAACTGTGCGCTTTAAATACGGACGACGCTAGCACGGGCAAGGCAAAGACATTTATGTTCACTAAACAAGTAGTAAAAGTCACTACTTGAGCGTTTTTATGGCACTCATAAATGTCAGATTGCGCGCTCGGGATTTAGCCGTCCAGCGAGCGAGCTGGATAAAGTGATCTTGCAGCGATCTTTAATTGATTCCATTCATTCCTCAATTTGTGTACCTTTTTGCGGTATAATAAAGCGATTTCTTTTCTGTTTCAGGTAATCATTTTTGCTGTTCAACCGTCCATAAACAATAAGGCGTCGTTAAATGGTAAGTTGACAGTGTGAATGTTTAGTGGCTGAGTAATGGGGCTGGGAAGGTGCTGTTGATATTTACGGAAAAGTTAATGTTGCCAGTCGGTTATTCCATTAGATTTTTTTTTATGAAATGCTATTCGGTTTCGTTAAAAATTGTCTTTTATAACCATACAATTTCCAACAAACTTTGAAAAAAATTGGTAATGATATTGATAACAACCAATATTATATTTACCGGCCATTATAGAAACACATAAACAAATAGACTTTTTTTAATGTTTTGCTTTCTTGCTATAGGCGACCTTCTAGGCTTACAATTGATCTTCTTCTTATGGAATGAGAGTGGCCAACTCTGGTGTCGAGAGTTCATCAAGCCTAAGGGCCTCAAAAGTGTACAGTTACAAACAAACTCACTATCCATTAACAGCGCCCATAAAACATAGCAAACAAAATTCAAATTACCCTGGCAACACCGCAGAAATAAAGCTTCCTGACAACTGCCCACAAATGGCGGTTATAGACAGACGTGAGAATACCAACACAAGGGAGTATGCAAATCATCTTGTCATTAAACACCTCGAAGTTGTGGCGAGCGCGTGTTAGATTGACGCTGGCGGAAGCATTTGATTGGCGTCTGGTCAATTATTACAGGCTTCTAGTTTTGTTTTGTTTCAGAGACTGTAAACGTAGGGACAGCTACTTATCTGTCGTGGAATAAATCATGTTTGACTTATAATAACAACTATTTACGATTTGACTGGGCTGTACGACACAGGCAAGCCTAGTGTACAGCCCAGTGTACACCTCCTCCAAAATTGTATACTTTACTCTTAATCGAACAATAAACAAATTATTATTAAATATTATTATATCACCACCAACTATTAATTAGGCGAATTTGTCAAGAATAACAATAGAATTTAAAATTTCAGTCACTAAAGAGAAAAAAACATACCTAGAAAATCTATCTTCTAATAAAATAGATAAAATAGAAAATAATCTATTTTTGATATTTTTGACATAGCCTCTATACAGCTCTATACTTTATAATAATATACTGTAATTTTCAATTTATAATTTTCTACGACATTATTTGACGAAGCCTCTTTACAGCTGATAGTAAAACTTATTTAACTATAAATACATATTTAAATTAATTAATTGCCCTCTAAAATATGTTATTACCAAAAATTTTAAATTTGTCATAAATAATCAATATACTTATGTAATGAATATAATTATAAAAATATTGACGATGTAAATCTTGAAATGTGCTTCCCCTCTAAGATATTTATTAGAGATAGTGAATGTAACATGACTTGATTTCAAATAAATTATTTCATTTCATTTCATTTCATTTCATTTGAAATTTGAAGGAAAAATTGTACAATCCATCCAATTATACCATATCAGTCAATAATTGCGTCACCAAAGAGGAACCGCAGGCAGATTTTTTTTCTAAATTTTGTCATGATTTTCATGTAACTTATCACACCCCAAAGATTTTCATCCCTCTCACACCCATTTATATGGCTAATGTGTTTTTTTTTTATAATAAGGCGTCTAATACTGTTATGTTGGTGTTGTTGTATTGGCTGCATTGGAAATTGGAACTGCTTTCGTCGACATATTCAAATTAAGAACCGATTGACAACTCGCTATTTTCTGTAGCAAAAGCATGAGCAATGTAACTGTTGATTTTTACTCGTTTTGTGAAAAAATAAATTATGTTGTTTCTTCTTTAATTTTTCTTATGTTATGTCCAGTTTAGTCTGACTCATGCCATTTTACGACTATTTTATTGATTCAGTTGTAAATTAAATGACAATAAAATTCATATCAATTATAAAGTCACACCTTCCCTACCTACCTGTTTTGGATGCTTACAATCGTTGAAACTGACATATTGGTCGTAAATACGACTTTTTACTATATCAAGGTGTTTCAGTTCACAAGTCGATCACAAATTTAATTTAACATTTTTTACGGATATTAGTAAAAAAATGTGACAATATGTTATATATAAACTCTAAGATTCAATATACACTTAGTATTTATTTTGTTACCAACAGCCGCGCTTGATCACAGCCTAGAATGTAGCTCAGATTTAGATCAGTAAAATATCCTTGTTAATTAAAAAGGACATGTTAGTATCTGCAAAATTATTTTATGTAAATTATTATTCAAGACTATTTGCCAACTAATTCTCTACCACATCACTATATGTCATGCGTGCTTTATTCACTTGAGACCAGTTAAGTCTCATTCTGTTCCATAATTTTCTCTCAAGTTTATTTATTTCTTTATTCTGAGAATTTCGCTTTAAACACCAGTAAATGGTTAGGCCAAGCAGGCTGGTATGAAAATGTTGACAGGATCCGTCTACGAAGGAATTTGCATAGAGCTTGCATCCGGTAGGGCTATCACGATTGTAACTGTTTTAGAGGCTGTAAGTAGGCTTTTGTGAATTAGATTTAGAAGTGTAGTTTGTGTTGTGTAATAATTGTTATGCTGTTCAGTTATTGTTTGAAAAATAAGCTTATAAGTAATATGTTCATAGTAGATAGATAGATTTTTTTTTATTGCAACACCCGATAATAATTACAAAGAAAGAAGAAAAAAAATACTTATACTAGTGCTACAAGTGGCGGCTTTATTGCTAAAAGCAATCTCTTCCAGGCAACCATTGAATGGAAAGGAATAAATAAAAGATAACAGAGTACTAATAAACTAAAAAAATAACCATATCTCTGATTAATTATTTTTGACAAAGTCCTGTTTAAGTTTAAGTATCAGCAAGAACTACGTGTATTGTTGGAATTTTGTAGGATTGTTAGTTTGTTAGGATTCATTATAAACTAGCATTACTCTAAGATTTTTTTTCTTTAATAGTAGCAGGTCGTTGAGTTATTAAAAAACAAAATAATGGTATTTTTAACGCAAAAAAACAGGTAAGTATACTTAAATCGTCATTCACAAAAGATACACTGCTTCTTACGTTTGTGCAAACAAATCTAGTAACATTAGTTTTTTTTGTGTTTTGTTTACATTATAAAGCAACCTACAAATCGTGAATCTTAAATTTACCTCAGTTTAGATAAGTTTAGTACATATTTCTAAAGCAACCCTACACAAAACATCCTAGTCCACCTGCAGCTTGGACATGTGTATAGTGAGACGGGGCCTGTTATTGACAGAGTCGCGTTTATTACCCACTCTAACGCGGCTACCATCTTCGGGTTAGGAAGTGTCTGTTTTACCTTGCTTTGGTTACTAGTGTAAGGATTAAAAGCAAATTTTATTAAACATGGTGTTAATTTGATGTTTGAAAACCTTTGTCAAGACCAAACAAGATCTAAATAAATAAATATACCGGGACATTGCACACAGCGCCTTCTAGACCCACACTAAGCAAACGCTTTTATCGTGGGGTGAGTACTATATAACGGATATACTACTTATATACTTATCTTTTGTAAATACATACTTATTATACATAGAGTCGACCAGACCCAACACAAGATCTATGTCATTAGTTTTTCTTTGTATTATTTTAGTTTGTGTGCATTTGTGACTTAATTAATAAAACTGTTAATTAAAATAATATCTAATATTATTACGTTTATAATAATATCTAATATTATAACGTATATAATAATATCTAATATTATTATGTATATTATATCTTTGTTGAGTCTGGTCGTTTCTATGTATAATAAGTATGTATTTACAAAAGAAAAGTATGTATGTATTATATCCGTTATATATGTAGTACCCTTGATACAAGCGTCAGCTTAGTGTGGGGCTAGATAGCGCTGTGTGATATGTCCTGAGATATTTATTTATTTATTTGTATAGAAAATTATTAATAACAGCAAACATCTGTTTAATTACATACAAATTGAAACGATCTACGTCAACTACAATTACAAACTCTATTAAAACTTTTAATTACGGTAGAGTTGCCACCTACAATTATTTCTAAATGCTACAATTAAATACACTACAAAAATTACGAATTAAAACGCTGCCGCTTATGACTTGCATTTCTTTACAAACTTCATTTATGGCTATTGAATTACGAATAAGTACTAAATAGAAATTGAGGCATGGGAATACGATTCTACGGTTTCTTATACTCCGCGGCATCTCTTAAGGAATTTGATTGGAATTGAATCGAATTTGTATCTTTGAGATATCTCAATGTGATCGCTATTTTATGGCTGCAATAAAACTGTTTACAAACCCTAGTTTAGCTGCGTTTTTATGCCGAAATCAATTTTGCCTTTTACAACCGAAATTAAGATATAAATTGGAACTTATACTTTTTATTTCTCTGTATTGTGCTGACTTTCACCTATCCGTATCTTTTACAGGCCTATTCATATTCTGACATAAAATCTTTACGTCTTATAAAACTTTATTGGCATTAAGTAGAACCTTTTGTCTCTGTGAATATCAAAGTTCAGCCTTTGTCAGGGGACATAACTTGTCTAATTTGGGCCTCGCTCGTGACAAGGTTAGTGACATTTTACTTTGAATTGGAACCTTCAAGTATGTACTTAGATACTTATATACCTACCAGGGTTGCCGCTACAGTATCAATCTAGAAATTAATATAAATTCAGAAAATATATGATGTCAGTAATTTTAATTTCAAGTAGGCCGTAAATATTAATAAACAGCATTCGCTACTAATAAATGAATCACGTATTAATTTTAAATTGTTACTTTCTATAATGAAATCTGTTAAAAAATCTAAGCAGATCTATTTGAAAGCAGCTAATCACTCTACCATAAAGGTGCGTACACACACGTCGCAAGCGCCAATCGTAATGGCGCGAGAGGGCATGTCCGCGATTGCAGCGCCTCGATAGCATTGTGTGCTGCGCCGGAGTCGATCGTGACGCCGATTGCGAACGCCTGTCGCTTACGTGTCGCCTCCCGCTCCTATCTCAGACCGCATCGCACGCAAATTATAATCGATACCATTATTGTAATATCGAGTGTAACACTCGCACTATTGTTGCTTTCTTCCACAGATACGAGCTCATTGTTTGAAAGAAACTAGATCTTACTATCGTGCTATTATACCGTGTTAGCTTTCAACGCTTCATTATGTGCAAGATTTAGTAATTGTCACTTTTTTAGTGGCTGTAATTAAAAGTTATTACGTTAATTATTATTCTGAGAAGACGGTGTTTGTGTACGAGGCCAGAGTTGTCCAATTTAAGTGGTCCGCGCGCTGACACGTACCTGGCAGGTGACATTCGATGTAAAAAGTTAATTTGCTTTGTTTGTTTGTCAGAGCTTTTTCGGTGTCGGCCTGATATTGAAACACGGCGGGTTTTCTGTGTGTACTTTAGAATGGACTATACAATACTATACAATTGTATATATAGTTGCTTTGCCACAAAGGTATTTTTTTATGTCTCTATAAGATCGACAAATGTTTCTAGACGACTTTATAATAGCTTGTACGTTTATTTACACGCAGAAAAAATATACTAGACCTAATTATGCTTGCTTTTTGAATTAGTCTTACATAATAAGGTAGTGATCGATTATTCAAGTTGCCAAACCAATATGCCGTCAGATTCCATCCCCATTACAGCTTTTCAATATTGTAATTGGATAATTCGTCCGATCCTTATCATTTCAATTAGTGTCGTGTAAACTCAGCTTAACGTTGACAAATTGTTGTTTCTTAAATAAAATTCAGTGGCTTATTATCTAGATGTGCGATAAAATTTTCGTTGAGCAATTTTAATATGAAATCGATGTGTTTATCGAGTGCTGGGCGAAATATCTTTATGAGCGACTTCGCCATTAAAAGTATTAAATTGATAACATCTCTTTTTTATCTTGAACAAGCTCGGGCGTGTTCGAAATGCCATTGGCTTCATAAATCTCTTCAGTTGGAGATATATCATTTTATATTTTACAAACAGTATTGCTTCATGTCTTATTCGAAAGAATTTTTTGATAAGAGATGCATCTCAATCGACGCCTCTTGGGCTTGTTTCAAACGACTTTTTGAATTATTGCCGATTTGTAATGTCTTAATTAATTGGTGTCGATTGGTCAAGAACTGATTATATTCCTTTTTAATTACATAGGGTGAAAGGATGTCTCACTTTTAATTGTTGTAACATAACCAACTTGTTGCGGATCTACTTGGCTTTGTTTTTTTTTCTAATAAGACTAATAAGAAGTTAGGGGTAAGTATTTTCAAATATACCACAATAAGTTAACATTAATTAAATGAGTGGTCATGCAGTTTTGCCGTTTTAAGTGTTTAGAATAACTTTAGTCCCACAGATTAAACCCACAGTTATTTCTTGTACTAAAACGCCGGGTGAAAGTCCTAAGTAAAACATGGGCACAAAAGCAGGCAATAACAGCTGTTATTACGTAATGCATAGTAACGGCTTTGCTATAAATTCATGCAATATAAGGTCAGGGTCCCCATAAATGACCAGTCGATGTGGATGCACCGATCCGCAAAGTGGTCATTCGTTTCAAATAAATTACCGTGTAATGGTGCGTTAATTTGCATACTCTAGCAGACAATAGTCTTATGTCATTCCATAACAAACCTTATCTTAAACGTGTTAAAGCCCTTTCTTGAAAAACTGCCCCAGTTCATTCAAAAGCTCTGGCTGTGGTGCTGCTCCACGCGGAATTATCTGGAACTATGAAGCTTTCACAAAGTTCCGCCACCATCTCAGAGATGGCGCTAAAAACGGAGGGTGTAAAAGCTACGTTGGGGTGCCGAAAATGGTTCGTTTGAGGGTTGAAATGGTTCTCGTTTATTCCGCAAGGGTGGTTTGCTAGGGGATGAAATGTTGCCTGTGATATTGTAGAGATGGCGCTACGTAAAGTTTGGCATAGATGGAGCTTCGGAGCTTACAATAATGGTAAGATGAAGTAAAAGCTTGTTACGGGTTCCAATAACTTTGATGCGATCGTGTATGTGAAAGTTTACTTTGTTTTATTTCAGGCCAACACATTCGTACTTTGTATTAAGTATCAGATCTTCATCGTTTTTAAATAATTACTACCTAACGTTAAATACATAATCAAAAAGCTTGAATAGAATTGTAGTTAGGTTTATAGGTAGGTAGATAATACATACCTTACAGAGGCAATATCATCAATACTATAGTACAACCACTTCAATTGCATTATAAAGTTAGTAAATTATTTTCAATATGATTCAAAATAAAACCTTTGCAAAAATTATACAAGCCACCGGTCATCTTTTGTTCATTTACCTGTAACTAAAGAGATACAAGATCTTTGCACGTAACACTACAATAACATTGTCACCGAGTTAAGCCAATTACACCAAAAGAATCCGTTTACAAACATCCGCATTATTCTAATCGCAAACAAAGAAAGTGAAAGCTACTTGCAAAGTGCAAACTCTATAAAAAAATATTGTCGCAAAAATAAACCCGCCCGTTACGACTTGCGCCTCAACTTTAGATGCAGTTTTTATTAAGACAAATCATAATTATAAGTCATAAAACTTGTTTGAAACTTTTTTCATTTATTTAGCAACATTAAAATATTCACTAAGTTTTCATGTGATATTATTCAGAAATGAAAATCTTGTAAAGATATGTTACTAAAATTGTGTGGGTTCAAATTTGCGACAAGTTGCAAAGTTTACCTGGCTTCTGTATTAATGCTTTGTCCTTCAGAATTGCATAAGGCTAAGCCCACAATAGGGTCGTAAATTTAAACACCTTTAAGATGACTTTTAAAAGGGTATTGGCCTAATTCTTTCTTTTACTTTTGTTATTTGAATTCTTCTTTGGTTGAATTACTTGAAAGTGTTTTGACTTCCGAATTCTTTAGATTATGGTCAATGTATTTTCAAGTACTGTAACGGACAATCTATAAGTATACGTAGTTTTAGATTTATTTAATACATATAATATGAATAACACACAAGGCTGCTATTTCAGCAGTCGAAGTCATGTAAAAGACGCTTAAGGCGTATTGCAAACTCTCGACACCAGAGTATGTCGCACTCATACTCGCGAACTTACTTAAAATCAAATCAAAATGTTTATGCGTAATCACCTACGTCTAAAATTACTCACATTAAGTAACTTTGATGTTAGCAAAATAGCTTCTTGATGCAAATAATAAACATTAGATTTTATAGCACCTTCTCGTATTATTATTCAGTGGGTGTTAGATAATAATCAGTTACATATTAAAGCTCACAAACTTATAATTTAACACGAATAAAAATACTTACCTACCTACTAATTTATACTTAAGAGATCCAGTAGATGTAGGGCAAATACTTAATCTTTGAGTACTATAATTATGACAACTCGTTAATATAAAACACATTTCAACACCACAGAACACGTTTCGACACACACTGTATTTATAGTTTTAGTAAATAAACTTGATTGTTTGATTGTCATTAAATTACTACTGTGTGAAGTTTTTAAAATAAAACCTGTAGGTAAATCTGGAAAGTACAAAATACTACCTCTGCGTTGTTTTAAGTTAGCTAGTGTAAAAATAATGCATCCAGTCGACTGTCCTCTGTAACGAAAGGATTTGTATAAAACACATCCGCTTACGAACTTTGATTTGAATATTTCTTATACTTGATAGGCTTGATAGGCGCACATTTGACTAATAACTCGCCTGATGTTAAAAAACTATGTAACCTACATATAATTTAGCGCGCTTGCATAGAAGAAACGAATACAATATACTCTTAAATTATTAACAATTGACATAACACACAAACAACAGCCCAAGTACAGTCAAACACAAAAGCGAGTTGTAATTGCGTGCCCACGATTCGTGCGAGTCGACCGTCCGTGAAGATAAGATGTCTGCGTGCTGCTTTATCGACGCGCTAGGAGCGGTCAAATGAATGCTTTTGGACGCTAGGTTATCTGATGCTTACTTATAGCAACTTGTAGAAAGGTATTAGTGTAAAAGGTGTGGTTTGATCTGAAGTTTGTTGATGTGTGTCTAAAATGAAAGAATGGTATTCTGACTAGCTGCTACGCCTTGCTACAAGTTGTATTAGGTACCAATTTGAATTTAAAATACGGTGTTATAGTAAAAGACACATTATTTTCGGTCTTAGCAAAGAGAATAAATATATCTTCTGCTTCTTATCGAATGAGAGTGGCCAATTCTGGTGTCGAGAGTTTTCAAACCGCCTTAGGGGCCTCTGACATGGCTTGACGACTGCCGTAATAGACATACAGCCGGGACCTACAATTTAACGTGTCATCCGACCCACGGAAGGGCCTAAAATGGAATGCCACTTTCCGGTCACCCATCCAAGGACTGACCGCGTTGACCTTTGCTTAACATTGGTAATCGCATGCGATTGCCTACGCTAGCTGAGCTACGGGCGCTTCGCTTTGTGAGGACTCTTTTCTAACAATTTCAATTGACTAACCAAAACTTTTGTACGACAAAACTTAAAACTGGACAACCAGATATTAAATTCATGGGACATGACAAAAAAATCCAAAATGACTATTCCTGCCATAAATTCAGTTCGACGATAGCGAAGATTAGGTAGCAAGTGAAGCCAAAACTCGATATTGGGTGAATAATCGTCGCCACTACCGGCGCGGTGGCTGGCCGGATGCGCCAGATTTATACCCGGGTGTGCCCGGTACCGGGTGAAGCCGGGTGTAGGCGAGTGTGCTCGACTGTACCTGGAGGTGCATGCTGTGGTTGAGACTTTATTTATTTTTAAATAAAATATAGGTAAAGAGAAAAACATCTTGCTATAGATACAAATAAAAAAAAATCGAAGAGAATTAACAAGTATCACAAGCGGTAATGTTATTGCTAAAAACAATCTCTTGTAGGCAAAATTTAATGTGTCTTTTACACTTTTTATGATTGTATTTTTTTCCAACTGCATCTATGGAAATCACAGATGGCATGGCTAGTCAACCCGCTATAAATTTAAATCTGTTACCAAGTACCTAAATAAGCATTCTGGCAGTTTCAACCATATATCTGCACAGGTGTGATAAGAAAACCCTTAATATGATTGAAAAATCAAAATTGTTATTGTTAGCTGAAGTAATAAAATATCAGTAAGTACTTAATGATACAAGCGTATGTTTAGTATGGGGCTAGATGGCGCTGTGTGATGTCCTGAACTATTTATTTATTATTTAATTTTATGTAGCCCATTTTCACCTATTGCTGAAAATAATTTTAAGTATGGTTCAAAAAGTATTATACAAAATAATCGATTTAAATTGAAACGCCATCCTAATGCACATTGACCACAGCTTCCGTAGCGTCCCCGATCTCTTCATAAACCTCTAGTTGCTTGAGGCCTGCGATTTATGGCGTGGAAACGTCATAGGGACCGCTGTTTCGGTGTAGCTCTGTATATCATACGTGTTTGCAGTTTGGGTGTGATGTACAGGGTTATATAAAATCAGTAAAATATGAATGTTGTGTAAGTATATTTTTTAACTCTCTTGAGTCGTATTTCTTCATGACTAAGGGTCGTGACTCCCCTGCTTAGTTAAAGAAAACTCTTTTAACAAATTAATTAGTTAAGGGAGTTTTCTTGGGCAGATACATCGTAGTGGGCGCCCAGGTCCCTCCACGGAAGACACGGTGGTTGTGGTCCTCAATTAAGTCGATTTCCTCACGATGTTTTCCTTCACCGTTAAGCGAGTGCAAATCCACACTTAACTTGAAAATATAAGTCATTGGTGTACGGTCGATTTCGTACTAGGGTGCATCTGGATGAAAAGCAAACACTGGACCACTGAGCCACACTCGCTTTTTAATAATGTTTTTTTTAACACCTTTTAAATAGTGGTGCCCGTAGGTATATTTCGCGTTATTAATCTATACTAAAATAAATCATAAATTAGTTTCACATAGATAAAAAATATGCAGCTCAAGGCTAGTGTTTAGTCAAAATAATACCCGTTTTGTTGCATGTAAAAAAGTGCCATACCAAAAAATGCAACGATTTGTTCGGTTGTAGCGTGCGAAAGAAAATAAATGTAAACTCTGTTTCATGTTTCTTGGAAATTTGTGAGTTAAACTTTCTTATTCTGTATGTGTTTTTTTTTTACATTGTTTTCGCTAGTCATAGAACAAATACTGATATTTATTTGATGACGAAAGCCTCACGTTTGAACACTACCTCTTTGTTATAATGTAACAATGTAGTTTTAGATCATTTTTAACCGACTTCAAAAAAGGCGGTTAGTAAAAAAATATATAAATAAAAGTTTATTTGACTATTTACAATTTAAGAAACTTAACATTAAGTTATATTGACTAATTAATTAATTTAACTTAAATAACTGTGATATACAATCTATCTGGTATGCACACTAGTTACAAAGCTGTATTGCACACACAGGCAGTTATTAGGTCTTCTGAAAGTTTTTTTTTTGTGGGTATGTTACGCGATTACTCCGTAGACTTGAAGTCTACTTTTGTTTTTTTTTTATAATGATTTTTATGTCCTAAAGCCAACTTTGTAAAGATTCTGCGTCAGTTCTTAATAACCCTGCACTTTTTTTAAAAAAATAATGATTATTATGTATTAACTTTGTAAAGTTTCTGCGTCAGTTCTTAATAGCCCTGTATATTTCCACGCTGCATGACGTCTCCTCCTGCATGGTTGAATGGCTGCGACCAGGACCCCTGTGTTTATCTTATACTATACTCAGCTATTTACTACTCTGTTTTGGGACTATTTTCTATACTAACAACAAAATTTTCATAGTTTTATCATACTCATAAAATCATTGTAAGTCAATTCATAAGACAAAACATTTGTTTACATTTACAGACAGAGCTTTATTGCTCCTCTTTTTTTTACACTTCCTAATTATTATGTTTTTCATGCCATTTGGGTGCTACCACGGGTCGGGTTACATGTTACATTGTAGGTTTCGGTTAATTGTAGTATTTGTAGACCCTTAAAGTTTTTATGAAACGTTCTAAGCCAGAATTGGCTCTTTCACAAAATTACTAGCCATAAGTAAAAAAAAAATAGCATTCTAATTCATTTATAATACATATATTATATTTATTGCACACCAATATGAAAAGAATACATGAAAACCCAGATCGATATTCTAATTCTCAAAACCTAGAATGTCTAAAACCTCCACAAACCGCTGAAAATTCCCCCGTCACTCCCAATTCGACTACGTCCCGAACCGAATTATGACGTAATTGCTAAAAGCTTTCCAGCGAATAAGAATAAGCTCTAAATCACTGTCGGCTCTCATTAGGCCGTGTACATAGTCTCGAGGGTAAACAACGGACCTTCGGCTGCCGTGCGTCTAGACAAGGCCTTATAATTGTGATAGCCTGGGTCAAGTGCGTCTTTTTAATAGCTGAAAAGTTGAAAAAACTAAAAGTCATTAAAGGAACTAGTTACTGTAGAGTGGTTGTAGATATGTATTTCTTTTTCAGGAAGCCAAATAAAAATGTACATGTCATTTTAATTTATAGGATACATGGTGTGCTTTTTTATTTGTGATTCACCTGTTTTCAAAATATTTAAATATTTTGATGAAACACAACGACTCATCAAAATATTTCGTTTTACATGTTTGTTTTACACACCTTGATTTTACCAATTCTGATCCTGAAACTATTGAATAGTGATGAATGATGAACCTTTATAATTTTAATAAAAGCAAACAAAGAATCTGCTCATCCAATACAAAAGGTCAAAGGAATTTCATTCAAAGTTCGACCTGACCTTTCGATAACAATTCTTTATTCAAAATCAAGCGTTCACAGTCCAACAGTCGCGTACAAAAACGAAACAATAGGTACTTTGTATATAAGTAAGTATGCATATAAAATTCAACGTAGGTATTACAATAATGTCTAAATGCACACATACATCTACACATATCTATTACATACCTATTACAAAGAAACACATAACAAGCCAACATATACCACATGGTACAGAAATAATATTTAGACACAGTGTTTACACCTGACGATTTTATGAATGAAACATCATACCGGAATTTTTTGTAGGCTTTTCAATAGCTGTATAAAAGTCGACTGTTAAATTATAAACAGCTTTTTGATTCATTTCTTTTTAATGAATGGCAGCATGAATTTCCTAGAGTATTACATTAAGTTTATTTTTTGTATTGATCCCACTCCTATTTTTTATGCGTAAGATTTTTTGTGTCTGGACAATATAGGCACAGAATCACATGAAATGGCATGAAAGAGAGTGGCCAACCCCAGCATTGAAACAAAACTGGCTGTCGTTTATGATGATAAAACTATCTATAACCCTGTAAAACAATGACAATAAAACATACATAATAAAACAACCTATACAATATTAGTATTCATAATTACCTACACAAAAGCAGTATGCATGCACACCCATTTTTCTTCAGTCCACTCCGAACCAATCACAACCAATAGGTTCGAACTACGAACTAATTCCCTACCATTGTTATAAATCACTAAACCATTTTTGTTTTCAACGCACCGATAACTCTTTTGTCATTGTGCGATCGTGGTAGGGGCCGATGGAGTTATTTATATTGTCGTATTTTCCTTTGGAAAGAAAATTTCCTTTCTGTGCGCTTCATGGGTCAGTAGGTAGCGCCGGGGTGCTTGGCGCGGCTGGAGTGAGGTGGTAAGTGCAAAAGTGTATTTTATATTTACCTTATAGGTATACTAGTAAAGGCTCGCGGCTTCGCTCGCATTAAGAAGTAAAACTTGCATCCCCTATTTCACCCTTTTAAAAGTGGCATTTCCAAAAATCTTTTCTTAGCGGATGCCTACGTCATAACATCTACCTTCACTCTAAATTTCAGCCCGATCCGTCCAGTGGTTTGGGCTGTGCGTTATAGATCACTATATTAGTCAGTCAGTCACTTTTGAGTTTTATATATTTAGATAAAGATGACATTTAAATATCAGCGCCCAGCGGTATCGCTCACGCTGAAACCTTTTAAAAATAAAGTATTTACATTAATTTGGCCTAATCGTTGTCATTACCCAATTTCATCTGAATCAGTTCAACCATTTTATTGTAAAGGTACCAAATACACTTAGAAGTCAAAGGTTGTTATTTCGCTGAGAGGGAATCCCGTATTTTCATAGTTATGATTTCTTGCAATTTTTTTCTGGCCGTGTCTTAGCTTACCAGCGTAGACAAAAGTAGTTGTAACCAATTTACCAACTTAAAACTATCTTATGTACTGTGAAATACTTACCCTACATATCAGCCGCACAATAGCAAATATTCCCGTACAAAAAAATACGAACTAAAACACCAAAACTTCCCAATTCGCATTTTGAACCTTTCCCACTATCCCCTACTCCCCAAGAAATAATTGTTTATTTTCTCAGCACACTTGCGTCCACTAACGATCATGTAGCCTGGTCACCCTCTCGGTTAGCGATTCAATTATTTAGATTCATGGCTCGGTTTGGCAACTGAGCGGAGTTTTGTAGCGAGTGAAGACAAGTGTGGAGGGATTTGTGCATAGGTTAGGTACAGTAAGTAACGTGTAGATAGGGCATTTACAATGTTATTAGTACCTGAATGGTAACAATACGTGATTAAGGAAGAATATTTTATGGTAACTATTACAAAGTTCTAATGTCGCAGGGAGCACATGAATTTAATCTGCGCAGGACCGGGACAAGTGGCGTACTAGAAGAGAGGCCTATGCTCAGCAGTGGGCGATAGCAGGCTGCTGATGATGATGATTTTTTGTATCCAAAAGTCATACATATAGTTTTTTTTATGTAAACAATGAACATTATTGAGTTGTACAATGCATCACGTCATCTTGTATGCCCTAATTTCCGCTGTTTCGCTACAAAATAGAACATCAACGCTGGTGGCCCTGTGCCATCAGCATTAAGCTGAGTTGCTGCTGTATTGGGGCATCACATCTTTTTTGTATTGTGTGTGTCACAATAAAAATATTTCTAATTCTATAACAATTCTATTTCTATAAGATAAATCAAAAAAGACATTGTCAGAATTTTCAATTTCTGCTCCTCGTTTTCACTTTGTTAGTTGATTGTACTGCACCGTACTTACCCTAGAATATAGGCGCATAAACAACACATAGCAAATGTTAAAGCATTAATTAATTTATTTATTTCAAATTAGCACCGCACAAGCACGAATTAAACTAATGATATATTGTTAATAAACAACAATATCATTAGTACCTTGCAAAAGCACTAAAAAGTCTGGTTCATAGGTATTAATACAACAGTCACTCTTTGTAGACATTTAATTTTCATATAAAAAAAAACATGTTCATTAATCCTAATTTAATCCAAAATTCAATTCTTGCTCCTTCTGTAGACAACACTAGTGCACTATACCTACCCTAGAACATAGGCACATAAATAACACATAGCTGAAAGCTCACAACAATGGCAAATGTCGGGGCCGAGAGCATTGTAGCGTGGCGCGGGAGGCGTTACGAATCAATGGAGGGAATTATCGGCACTGGGGCTGTGTGGAGATGAGTGCTCGTAGAAAACTTACTTGTTAACTTGTAATATATTCATTGTACTATAGTTCCCGTAAGGCTGGTTAATTTAATTGTATATTACAATTAAATTATTGTCGTAAGTGCTAGTAATTATGTCGAAAATTAGTTCTTCATGTATGTGTAGTGTGTTTTATATTGTAGTGTATCCTCCATATCATTTTATATCATCTATATACATATATAAAACTCAAAGGTGACTGACTGATTGACTGACTGATATAGTGATCTATTAACGCACAGCCGTAACGCACACGTAGGCATCCGCTAAGTAAGGATTATTGGAAATGCCACTTTTTAAGGGGTGAAATAGGGGGTGCAAGTTTTACTTTCTAATGCAAGCGAAGCCGCGAGCACCCACTAGTTTTATATAAAAAAGAATAATGTATGTCTTGTTTTTCGTAGTTTATATTTAATCTAAAATTTACAAGGTATGTATATAATGCAGCTTTGATACAAAGTATCTTACCTCCATGTACAGCTATAGTGACAGGAATAGGTTTGTACATAAAATCTGCTAATTACGTTCTCGTGTGCTTACAATAGATGGGATAAAGTAAAGTAAGTGATATTAATATACACATTTTGGTTATGTTACCCATTCATAAAAAAAAACGAGAGAACGTCTCGCTGTCTTCTTCTTCTTCATCTTCCATGTTCACGATCGATAATGGTGCAGGCTGATTTCGATTGTTTCAATTGTTGTTATTCTACGTTGGTTGAGGCACCAAAACATGCTCTATTTTAGTGGCCATCTGCAAACAAAACAAAAAACAAATCAAAACCAATTCAAGCAAACCCTTTCGACCACCAAATTAATATCATAAAATTTGCCTCCCAAACCGCGAACGTCTCCAAATCGTTATCACATTAATAGCATCTCTACTGTCAATCCTGTGCCAGATTAGTTCGTCCCACGCAGCGTATCGAGAAGAGGTAAATGAAATGCTATCCGGAGGGGAAAAGTTAAATTACTGAATTTGAGGGTCAAAGACATAAGTCTTCGCGGACATGAGCTATAGGTACGCCTATTGGAGACGGCTTGATTTAAAACGTTTGTTTTTGCGCGTTGGATTAGTTTGACGGATTAATTACCTGTAAAAAAAGCAACGGTTTTTTTCTTTTTATATTATTTTCTGTCTGCCAATAAAATAAGAGTTTCCTTGGGTAAAATATGACTTTACTTGGGTTACTCATGATACCTCTATGATAGCTTAGCTTGTGTGCAGATTTCTTACTGTTGTTATTAGCATGCCTCTTAACGCATAGAAATTATTGTCCGGCTTCTTTTGATAGTTTAATTCTACATACAAACTTCTTTGATATCATACTCGTAAATGGCACAAACATGAATGTAATGTGTCAAAATAGATAACTACATGATCTATATTTTTTAGCATAGATATGTTTATGTTTACGAATCTTACAAAAATATCGCATAGTAATACTATAAACGTTCTCTATATTTAAATCATAACAACATATCAAAAGCTGCTGCTACATTGCTTTCACAACATCAAATTAAATAAACTAAATTCGATATAACTTTCCGAAACACTTTCGACGAATTCGATTAAAATGGTTCGGATTTTTAAAACGCCACGCTCGCTTTGATTGACTTTGCCGAATTTCCCCTTGTTTTGAAATAATTGTATTGTGTTTACATGGGAAAATAAATCGTACTGTTTTGATTAAAGGTTTAGTTTTGCTAGTTACATGCGCGTTTTTCGGTTTTTCCGCATATAAGTGGTCGATTTTGTATTTATGGGAAAGGAGCTTAGTAGTAACCCCTAGGGGCTCCCGCTCTATTTCTAAATTGTCTCGTATTGTTCGTCTGAAGGGCGGAGTTCAAATTATTCTTTTCCTGTCTCATTTATTCTAAGTACATATTTAAATGAATGAAGTTATTAAGTAATTGAAAGCAATAAAATAAACGACGAAACATTTGAAACAATTCCCTAGCGTGTTTGATAAATGTGGAGCATTATTTTAAAACTGGAAGGGTCGCGCGGTAATCACCTCAAAGGTAATCGCTACGAAACCCCCAATTCCCGCCAAATTTAAAATTCGAACGTCATAATCTGACTTTTTTTCGATTAAAAAAAGTAGAACCTTTTTACATTATATTAATCAAAGTTTACATAAAAATAGGCTTTATTATCTGACGATAAAGTTTCCAATCGATTGCATAAAAGTCTGAGAAATTGTAACATCTGCCTTTAGCCGGGAAGGCGGCTCGCGCGCATTGGAAATTTTGAAAAAAGAACCGACGCCAGAACAGATGCGACATGTCGGATTCCAGCGAGCAGCTGTTTATTAAATACCCTCATAGATTAAACTGGACAATTCCTTTGTTTTTGTGGCTCGCGGACAATATTGCCCCTTAAATGGTTTGACCCTCTCTGAGATATGCGGGTGAGATAGCTTTATAATTCGTATCGTCTTTTGTCATTGCTGAGATCTGATGTTTGATATGAAAATTGATTTTAATTGAGCACTTGTTGCGCTACTTGATATGAATTTGAATTGGCTAATGTAGCTTAAATGGTTTATCGTCAATGGGTAAGTTGGGTTACCTACGTACTTACGATACGTAAGTTCACATTAGAATGGCAAACTATGGTGTCAAGAGTTTTCGAACAACCTGATGGGCCTTTGGATTGGGATGGATTGGCCTTTAAAGTTAAACGACTGCAGTTCTATAACCATCAAACGGGACTTTTGTTTATGTATAGGTGTAATCTTTGTATTAGAGTTTGGAGAACCATGATGCTACCAATATGCAATTTTGATTAGATACACAAATGTTCATCGATTTGAATACTATTCCTACCGCACATATAGCATGATAAGAATCGATCTTCAACCAACTAGCTCGTAAACCTAACGATTAACTCGATCGTAAAAACACAAAAATCGGTTATAGACGATAGTAAATATAAATCGATAAACAGTGGTGTTGTATCGTAAAAATGTTACAAAAAACTCTTAACGAACTGTTACAAACTTGGAGTAAATTCCCGTAGCAAAAGCGAAATTTCATGGTCAATTTTTATATGATTCGTGGAAGTTGGCACTGGTTTAATTTAAACCAGGGTTTAAGTGTGGTTTGACACGCGAACGTTGCGTGGGGAATTAGACAAGAGTTTTGAAACTATTTTCCACCGTTTTAGGAATTTGGACGCTGTATCGAATTCGAATTGTTGAAATTTCAGTTTGTTTGGAAATGTGTCTATCAAAATCAATGTTATAAATAAATGAACTAGAAACACGATTGTATTTTTCTCTAAATAATAAAGGATATTATGTAAAATCCTAAATGAAACAAAATTGTGTCATCTTCTCACACCAATAGTAAAATTTGATAATTCGTTCTTGTCCATTCCTATTCAAATTACTAGATTAATGTAGGTTTCATTCATATATATACAATAATCTTGAATTCACATGTAGTAATCAAAAGTATTTCAGAAATACTTCGATACAAAACCAAAGGGTTGTAGTACTCTGGGGTTTTAAATATGATAATCGGCCTAAAGTATAACAAAATTTGCAATATAAAACACTTGGCGGCCATAACGAGGTAAATTAATTATAATGAAGTATTAAAACGCCAATTTGTAAAATAATGAGCTACTAATGGGGTGTCAAATGTTTTGGTTAATTATTTTTTATTGTTCCTAGTTTCTTGAGCAGTTTTGTAAGTTTTTTTTTGTAGATTTGAAATTGAATTGCGTCTTTATGACAATGATTTCAGCAACTTTTAGTAAGTAGGTACCAACTTTACTTTTTAAAGTTTACATTAAACTTTGTAACCCCTCATTTCATTTCGTTCATTTAGTCTAAAATGGCTAAATGTCGATACGTTGCGCAGTCGCAAAACAAAGATTTGGGTTGCGACTGTCAATGTCAAGTGTCAAATTGACATTATTTTCTAACCTGTCAGAGAGACGTGAAAGGTGACTCGACAGATAGAAACGCGCACGGCAAGAAAAATGTAAGCGGGGTCTAGGGGTCTCGACCCTCGGACCCCGGCAGAAGCAGTTCGGTCAACTCGCCACGCTCCGTAAATAAGAACTCCCTCGTTGTTGGTGAGTGTTCGAGAAAAAGAGCTCAGTGAAAGAACCTGTTCACCGGGATTAATCTTCCACGTTTCTTGTCGTAGGCGGTTTGCTATATTTGCTGTCTGCTGGAGGTAGTGCTGGTCTATGAGGCCTGCGGACCTCATCCTAGCACGCAGCCGCTGATCTGTGAGAGGAAAAACCCCAGATTCTGGGTAAGTTTTACCACATAAGTGCGGTGCGTGCAGATACCATCTACCCTCTAAAGCGGAACATAAAATAAATGTAACTGTTTGTTAACAGGGTTTTTTAAGTTTCTCGCAAGAATACTCCCTTCTACAACTCATCTACACGGTCTAAGGCTGCTAGCCTAGGCCGCACAAAATCCTACTTACTTCACAACACACACCTACTTCACATTTCTACATCGTGCTTTGGGCGCGGGGTGCCGGAGGTCACCAACCGTGTTGGGAGAGCTTGCAGCTTCTTCCAGCCCTCTATGGCGGGTGTCTCCGCCCTGACTCCGTTCCCATCACTAAGCCGGTAACATCAGGCATATATAATGCCTGGTGCCTTTATACTTTTATTGTGTTGTTGACTGACTAAAACGCCTACTGGTTGCAACTAGGTACCCTGGTGTAGGCATTTCTCCTCGACCCTGAGGACAATTGTGTAATTTAAAGAGTACTCATTCTCTATCGCCTTGAGCTAAGGCTGGCGCCCATATATATATATATCGATCTAATCATTGTTTAACCTACCTGTAAATTCTAATGTAAAGAAGAAACCTAATCAAAATTGTAAAGTGAGACTAGCACCTTTTGAATACCTATTTAAATATACATAAATTATTAGTAACAATAGTCTAACCTTTTATTTATCAACTACCTAATCCCTTCTCGTTAGACTTAGGTAGCCAAACCTCATGGATAACGCTCTTATATTCACCCTCTCACCTAAAAGCGTTACAGTGGCACTCCAACTGGTATAAGGGTCTAGTTGCAACCTTAGGCTTAAACTTTAAATACTAACTTACAATAAGTATGCAATTATAAAGAAATTTGTGTTGTTTTATTATTTCCTTTAGCTGTAAGTACTTATGTGTTCTTGAATGTGTAATTATTGAAAAATATGTGTATGTAATAACCAAAAAGTGATAATATTGTAAAGTTGCAACCAGGATATCATAATTAATAATATTACAAAATCTACTTATCTAAAAACAAAACTTAAATGACTATGATTTTAATAATTCAATTAATAAAAACAAATTTACATATTTAACTGCACAATATTAGTGTGTAAGTTTTAGAATCTACCTAGTACACTAGTAAACTTCAAATTGAGACCTAACAAACTATACAATCAAGTTATTAACTTAGAATCAAAATACAATTATTACACTCAATACTTATTATTGGAATTACAAATTATACATAATTACCCACTTTTAAATAAATAATTTACAACACTGGTACATACAATATACTGATAACAATACATTTAATAATTTCACTTTGATTACAATAATACAGAACATCTATAACAATTATTCTTTTGATTTGCGAGTAAAACTTAAACAATCTAAACAATGGCTCGGGAAATCAATACTTTTATGTTGAAAAAAGATGAGTTGGAATATGAAGTTTTAATAAGAGAAACTACCACTGTCCAAGCTCTAAGGAAGCAGGTGGCTAAGTTGATTAAAGATCAGCCTCAGGTTATGACCCTGCCTGAACAGTGGGATCATGATAATGACTTTGCCTCCGTACAAACAAAGTCAAGTTTGTTATTGTCGGATTGGGAGAAAGTTTCTAAGGGAGCTATAGGCAAGTCTCAGTTAGATCGGTTATGTTCATCAGGAAATCATCTTCTTCTGCGCATTGATAGGTTGTTGAAAGGTGAAAAGCTTGATACAAAGCAGCTACAATCTCTGCAGCTGTCTTTATCAAAGCTGTTGAGGAGATACTAAACTATGACCATACTGGGTCTGTTTCTAAGTCAGATAGAGAGACCTCTGATTCAGAACCATCTAAACCATCATTAAATCACTTTTATTGTGACATTAAGGTCACAAATTTCTTTATTGGCCTATGATACACTTCTTTATTTAATAATAAAAATGATATTCTTTATTTACAAATTAATAATACCTAAAACTTTTAAATATTTTTTAAACAAATGGGAGATTGTTAACAACACCTCCTTATATAGGAAAGTCTTCTGAGAGTACTGACATACTCTATAGTGTCCTAAGCTTGACACGCCTTATACTTGTTTCTGTAAGTCAGGTTACTTTTCTGGATACCTGTAATAATCTATACAGGTAAACCACTTCATAAAGAGCTGTATATGCTCACTTGTTGTTAACAATTTATCTTATTGAAAATTTGGCTTGGAAGTTGATTGGTATTGAGAATCAACTTCTTCTGTAATTATTTACTGGCTATTTAGATAGCAGTCTATGATTTTTGCGTTCCTATTACAATAAACATAACTAACCTTAAAAAATAGGAACACAACTTAAATCAACATCATTTTACTAACTACCTAACTTGGACAGGAGTTAGGGAAAATAAATAAAACTGTAAATAAGTAGACTAAGCAGTATATTAATAAACACAACAACGAGGGGATCAAATAGATTTTAAGATAGATAAGTAAGTTATTATTAGTTAGTACTTATAGTTTTCTGACAACAGCTCTTCACCACTAAATTAAGATATCTAAATTATTGCAAATTAACCTAAATTATTAAAAATGGTAAACAAAAAAAAACTTAATGTAGCAAATGTAGGTACAATACCTGATAGGGGGAATAAATGATAATAACTAAAAATATTTATGTAAGTATACAGCATGTAATGTCAGAACCGAAGGCCACTCTGCGGGAACTATTACCCGAAGCCAAGGTTGCTTTCTTTTCAAATTTCTGTCTAATTCTTCAACTTTAATCTTTTGTCTTTCACTTTTTGTGTATTTATTTATAAAACTACTTCTTCATTCTCTCATGTACTTGGCCGGTGCACTTTTACCTCCTCTTCTTTGATCAGTCTCTAATCTAATATATTATATTGTAATCTATGTAAATATATTCCTTTAATAAACGTCACAAATATATGCTTACTTTATGTAGTTTACAACTTAAATGGGCCAAGGCCGCTAAGAAATTACAGAGCAGTTTTCGCGGACTCTATAAGCAAGCTTTAAACGCGTACAAATACTAAACTTTTCTACATGTAAAGCGGATACTAAACTAACAGTGCCGTTACACATAACAGAGCAGTTTTCGCGGACTCTAAAAAAATAAGCTCTAAACGCGTAAGTACCTACTACTAACTTTTCTACGTACCTACCTACGTAGCTCTAAAGAACTGTATATGTTCACTACACTATAGTGTCTCTAACTAGACACGCCTTCACTTGGCATCTGTAACTCAGATGAAGGGTGCTTTTCGCGTCCTACCGCGTTACAAATAGGAAACTCATAAGTCTACAGGGCGGCGTTGTACCCTGGTCAAATAAAAAGCCATAGCAGACATATTAACAAGCTTATGCACATTAGATGTGTAAATTATACTTGGGGATTTATCTATTAGTTTATCTATATCATACTCACAAGTAGATAATATATCAATATTGTTCCCAGTAAGCTTGACTACATTCAGCAAACTGCATAATAATTTGATTAACATTTTCTAACTAGTGTTAATATTATATTACTCGTATGTAATTATATGATTACCTATAGGGGTTTTGCAGGGATTAAAAAACATAGTAGAATCAGATATATACATTTATTTTTATTCCTTCCCACAAGTCTTACATAATAAAATGAATAAATTATTAGAAAAAATATTTATATTGGAAATTAAAAACTAAATAAACTCTAAAATTTGTGAAGCTGTTGCAGAAATAAGTATTTTTAAGATAGATTTAGTCTTGGTTTGGGTATAAGACCACTTTTGGTTTATAAGTTTCTGGTTATTTAATTGTACATAGGATAGGTTGGTAGTCCAGACTTCTGGAAATTTGTTGTTTTTAGTTTTATTAACCTATAATGGTTGTTCCACTTTGTTGAATCTTTTTAATGGATATTTTAATTTTTGGTCTTCAACTTCCGCAAACTTTGTTATCTTGCGGTAGCTGTTTCAGTAGTTTACGGCTGAGGGCAGCCGTGAATTCACTGCGTGAATTCTTTTCTGAGGGGGGCCTTGTGTAACCCCTCATTTCATTTCGTTCATTTAGTCTAAAATGGCTAAATGTCGATACGTTGCGCAGTCGCAAAACAAAGATTTGGGTTGCGACTGTCAATGTCAAGTGTCAAATTGACATTATTTTCGAACCTGTCAGAGAGACGTGAAAGGTGACTCGACAGATAGAAACGCGCACGGCAAGAAAAATGTAAGCGGGGTCTAGGGGTCTCGACCCTCGGACCCCGGCAGAAGCAGTTCGGTCAACTCGCCACGCTCCGTAAATAAGAACTCCCTCGTTGTTGGTGAGTGTTCGAGAAAAAGAGCTCAGTGAAAGAACCTGTTCACCGGGATTAATCTTCCACGTTTCTTGTCGTAGGCGGTTTGCTATATTTGCTGTCTGCTGGAGGTAGTGCTGGTCTATGAGGCCTGCGGACCTCATCCTAGCACGCAGCCGCTGATCTGTGAGAGGAAAAACCCCAGATTCTGGGTAAGTTTTACCACATAAGTGCGGTGCGTGCAGATACCATCTACCCTCTAAAGCGGAACATAAAATAAATGTAACTGTTTGTTAACAGGGTTTTTTAAGTTTCTCGCAAGAATACTCCCTTCTACAACTCATCTACACGGTCTAAGGCTGCTAGCCTAGGCCGCACAAAATCCTACTTACTTCACAACACACACCTACTTCACATTTCTACATCGTGCTTTGGGCGCGGGGTGCCGGAGGTCACCAACCGTGTTGGGAGAGCTTGCAGCTTCTTCCAGCCCTCTATGGCGGGTGTCTCCGCCCTGACTCCGTTCCCATCACTAAGCCGGTAACATCAGGCATATATAATGCCTGGTGCCTTTATACTTTTATTGTGTTGTTGACTGACTAAAACGCCTACTGGTTGCAACTAGGTACCCTGGTGTAGGCATTTCTCCTCGACCCTGAGGACAATTGTGTAATTTAAAGAGTACTCATTCTCTATCGCCTTGAGCTAAGGCTGGCGCCCATATATATATATATCGATCTAATCATTGTTTAACCTACCTGTAAATTCTAATGTAAAGAAGAAACCTAATCAAAATTGTAAAGTGAGACTAGCACCTTTTGAATACCTATTTAAATATACATAAATTATTAGTAACAATAGTCTAACCTTTTATTTATCAACTACCTAATCCCTTCTCGTTAGACTTAGGTAGCCAAACCTCATGGATAACGCTCTTATATCCACCCTCACACTTTCAAAGCGTTACAACTTAAAAGTCGTTTTGTGTCTAGAAGTTCAAACACATTCCAACTTAAAATCGGTGCACTTTTGAATAGACTTTTTGAAAAGTATACCAAATTATGATACTTATTTCTCCATACATAAACAAAAAGATAAAAAAGTGTAAAAAAACTTGTGCAAGTAAAGTTATGTGATGCAACTAGTGTTACATTTTTGGGCGTAGTGAACCGAGCAAGGGAATCGATCGATGGTAATTATAGAGTGAAAATGTACCCCTCATAAATATTATATTCTTGTAGAGGGCGCGGCCGGAATCGCCCATGGCGTGCCTCATACAAAACAACATCACTTCTTGTAGAAGCCTCATTAGTCATCATTATCATCTACAGCTGGTTTTGTCCTACAACAAAGGTTTTATCCTAATGTTGAAAATAAGTAGAAAACCTATGGAAGGACTTGGCTACACTAGGCTTTGGATTTGATTTGAGGATAGTACATTCTAAATTCAACATTCAATTTTTGATGTCGAATTGCAGATATATTTTTTGACACTTTTTGTTTGTTTGGTGCATAAAAATATTATATACCTTTTATACTCATAAACATACATTGTATTTGCACGTATTCAAGAAATATCTGAAAACGTAGAAATGATCTTGTCCAATGTTGCGGAGAAAAAATAAGACCTCTAAATACCATAAATACCCATGATGTATTAGTTCAAAAATATCTAAAGTAGGTTTAAAAATATCTAAACTAGTTTTTAACTTTAACGGGTTTGCACTTGGCCATAGTTTACTTGATAGCAAGCAAAGGCTACGATTGGACTACGTACGCTGCTGTTCGACAGAACTGCGTAATACGCGTAGGTAATCGTAGTTAGGAGTCTTTACCTTATTCGGTCTATGCACATATTGTATGGAAGCAGAGTACCTAGTCTATGGTTTCGTGAATAATTTAGTTTTGAATAGCAAAAACGTAATGATGGTGTACTTACGTGATACTCACTGATGTTTGAATTGGGGCTCGTAACAACTGGTATTGAAGTTTGGGTAGATTAGATATTGTTGGAGGTCAGGCCAGTTTGATCATACAGCATTGGTAGCTTGGCTTGTAGTATTACAAGTAAACTATGTTTTTTATTTAAGTTAAACATATTAAAAAATGCATAGTTTTAGTTTTATCTACATAAAAGATCAAAATATAATTTTGAAACAACGACATGTTTGTGAAGCTTATAGGCCTGATATTTAAAAATATAGTATAAAATATATCTACATTTTATTATAAATTCTTACATTAAAAATGAAAGCGTCCTTGAACGATAACATGTCCCAAAAAAAGATCAATTCACTCAGATACAAACCAAAAGTGAAAGTGTCCCGTGATCGTGGACTCCCGTTCCCATTTACCTGTTGCAGTCTTATTTACGACCCAAAACAAGTGCTTTATCTCATCCTCCATAAATGCGGCCGTAAAATGCGACTTTACTACCTTCTTTACAACCTTGCATAACACCTTTTGTTTATAAACAAAACGTTTCCAAGGTCCTTGCTACCTTGAAATTTACGAATCTGAGTGCAGTCTTCGTTCGCGTCTCGCCGATTGCAATTTTGTTGCAAAATGCTATTAAAATTCGTCGGACGTTCCTATCGAAGTTCGTATTGCGGCATTTAAGAATGGTCATAAAAACGGATGGGTAGTAAATAAACAATAAATTATGTAACGCGGTCGATAACCCGAGATTTCCACAATTTGTAGAGATATTTTACGTTTACTACAAGGTGTGAGTGATATGATCAGAGATGATGGAGTGATTAATTATTCAGTGTTTAATTTATTGTGTGGCGACGATTCGATTGATACGGGCTTAGAAGGTAAGATTTATTTTTGTACAACTTGCGGCCCGCGATGTTTATTCGGGATCTTAGTGCTGAGTTGTATTATTAATACCTATATACCTTGTGTGTGATATAATCCACCTTCAGAGAAAAATCGATATAGCAAGAGATTTTCTTACCTTGTAAGCTCTGACATTATCGCTTACCATTAGGCAAAATGGTTATAAGTAAAAACCAATTTATTAGATACGAAGGCTCATCCAAAATACGGGAATTTCATCGTTACTTGTACAATTTAAAAAATTGCTGCTTCGTCACACGAATTTATTTATTTATTTATTTTAAATGCAATTACATACTATGCTAACAGCTTACACCAAAACGCACAGTATGTTATGAATATATATTACATATTCCCAATTTACATAGGTACTCATAAACTTTAAAAATTACTTCATTACTCTTTTAGAGTCAGTGTCGTACCACAAAAAAACGTCGACGATCTACCGAAATACCGTACAAAAAGCGCTACAAGAAATGGCGGCCGAATTTCAACGGAGGGGCGAGTAGGGAGGGGACAAAAAACTAATAATAACAGCGTGTGTGTCACCCCATCACTGCGGTCTCGTCTCGAGTGACGTCACTAGATGTGAGAACCATTTTGGATGAGACGGTTTTGGGACTTTCATATTGTTAAGTACTACTAAGTAGTGCGCGCATAACACTTACGTACTTAGTTTTGTAGTTATTTTTTATAAAACAGTATATCTATTCAGTTACATTTTGATATAGAAGCCTAGAATAAATTTTAGGTTTTTGAGATTTAAGAATCTTATGATCATTAATACATAAATTATGAAAAAAAAACAAAATAGCACATTAAGTTAAATTTAGCTAATAATTTCAAAAATAAATCATATATTTATATAGAAACTTAGAATATATTATAAGTTCATGAGTTTTAAAAATTCTTATGAGCTTTACATAATACTCAAATTGAAAATAAAAATACACAATTAAGTTAAATTTTGCTTCTATTTTCTAAAACAATAAATTCCTAATTTTTTTTTTTAATTTCCTTTATATTTAATTCGTGGCCAATGCTATGTATAAGGTTTCTGCTGGAGCTAGATATAATCTAACTTACATACTTACCAACAGTTACTCATAAATAAAATCTCAATCAACTACCAACACAAATAACAGCCAAATAACAGTTTTTAAGGAATCCCTCCCTACTCCCGGTATCATTACAAGGGCGAGGCTAATCCGGCGTGTAATCTAACTTAATTATAACATGCCTGTGCTAGTGTAAGTCACGATTTGGAGCTATCTTACCACACTAGTCGTGTAGGATGGCCAAGATTATAACGATGCTGTAGAGGTTTTTTTAAGATGTTTCTGGAATCCTATGAACAACAATATATAGAAGAAGATATTTTTTTTTACGTGGGATAGGTTTACGTTTGACTACAGCCTGCCTGATGTTAAGCAATGCTGCAGCCTAGGGTGTAACACGTTTACCTAGAAGATACCTATTAACTCTAGTTTTGAAAACCCCTGGATTATAGTTCGCAGGAAACACAGCTTCCGGTAAAGTGTTCCAAAGCTTTGCCGTCCGTATAATAAACGTTGAAGCAAAGCGCTGTGTATACCTAGAAGAGATCGCCCTACGCGAAAAGGCCGCCCAATGTACCTAGGCTTAGTAATGTTTCTGTATATTATTGTAATTTTGTTCTCTGGTGTACGATAAAACTGTTTTGATTGATTGATTGATAGAAATATTACCTTGCAAAAGTATTAACGCCACATTAAAACCAATTCTCTTCTTCTGTAAGTAATTTGACGGCTCAACATTGCTAAAACAGACAGACACGGATTTTCAAACCTTGTATGCATGTTGTTATATTGCTCTAAGCTACTTACACTAGTGCCAATTTTATTGTTTGTCATAGTACGGCAGTCGTTAAGCCATGTCAGAGGCCCTTAGGGCGGCTTGATAAACTCTCGACACCAGAGTTGGCCACTCTCATTCGAAACGAAGAAGAAGAAAGAGAGTTCAAACCCAAAAAGCATATCAAATGTTTTTTTCCCACTTATATTTTTAACAACTTTTCTAACAACATTGAAAAAAAACTAGAATTATTGCAAATGTTTGTAGATCTCTTCAGTTTTTCTTTTCACAATTGCACTTTTTGCTTCGTGGAACTTACATGCAAGTTTGTTACCTTTTGGGTAAAATACACATAGGTACATATGTAGGTACCTATACAATATAGATGTTGACTGCGGGATCTGATTATTATCGTACCTGAAAATAAAGCTGCATTCACTAAGAAAATAAACTACCTACTATTCTTTAAAATTTGAAGAGTTTTGGTTAGCAGGGTACCTCTTCAATAACTATAAGGGCATATTTATAGACACTTCAAACATTGGAACACCAAATCCAAAAACTTAATTTGCAACCACAAGTTTTTCTATCACATGCATAACAGTTTATGTATTTTATACGAATGTATACTATGTGCTAATACATACTGAAAACATAACTATAAGCTAACTAAATTGGTTAAGCTTACAAAGTTAATCCTTTTATGTACATAAGCCTTAACTTTCAGACCGTGAGTTAAGCCAGTAGATAAACCTGCATGTAAACACGCGAAACACGATCGCTTACTAAAGGTTGCCTACTTTAGTGATATACCTATTTAGATACCTACATAAATAGATATTTGATACACTATGTTATTACTAAGCGTACAGAAACGTTAGTTCTCTAAAACTAGTATTTTTAAATTAATGTTTCGTGTCGGTTTCTATTTAAAAAAATCTAAATCATCATCATTTGGATTTTGTTTACTAATGAAACTAAACTTGCTGATTGTACGAAATAATAAAATTAATAGACTTACAAATCTCATAAACTTATATCTATCAAAATCAAAATCGAAAGGTCAATGAAAACAAATGCAAAGCGATACTTTATCCAAATTCACAAAAAGAACAATGCCAACGCTAAATTAAATTCAAATATCGAAAGAGGAAGTCACCCCCGCTCCGCGCGTCTCTCGAAGATTTATTATATTTGTCGTGCGCTTATTCATTATTGCCTGTCGCGGAATTTTGGCCAGTTCCAAATTTGAATAGTTTTCATTTTCACTGTTCTGTTACATTTAGCTACAAAAATTTTCAAGTAGATAATTTTGTTTTTATGTTGTTAGATGTTAGAGGATACTTATGAAAGTAAGGTATCTACTATTTATTTAGTATTTTGTAATTTGAAATCACATGAAGGCATTTGGGGTGATCTAAGCCTAAGAGTGGAGTACCACTAAAGGACTCTTTTAAGTTCCTAATTTTTATTGTTATATGCTACAACATATATAAAAAAATAACTTATTGAATGGTTATTTTAATACGTACCTACTACAATTTAACTAACGAACTTTTTTTTTGTTTCAGGTAAATATAAAAACTATACCATCATCAATTATCCAAGTTCTAACGGTTGGTAAACCACACGTTCTAAAATCAAAAATATTTTAAAAACTTTAAATCTACTTAAAGTTCGCAGAGTAAATGGTCCGTAAATGCAACAACATCGTGGAGGGTTAAAACGCTATGTAAATAGAAGTAAAACCGCTTTCTAACTGAGCTGGTAACGCGCAAAAACTTTTGATAGTCTCTGCTGTAAGGGTAGTATATGCTGAAGTTGTAGACAATTCAGAAGTTTTAGGGGAGCTTTTTGACAGAAGTGTTAATTATATTTTCGACGTATTTATACATATGAATAAAAACATTTAATGTGTTAGGAAAATGCTTGATAAATCAGTTTATAAATAAAAATAATTAAGATTTTCAAAGCTTTCTACGTAAAAATATGAAAATTACAACTTGATTTGCCTATAAACATAATGTAGTCAGTAAAATTAGGAATATTCGTATAGAGATTGGACAAAATTATATTAGAATTTGCATTCATCATAAATCTCAATCCTTGATGCATTTATACAGTAATGAATTTTTACATAATTTGACAAATAAAATTATTTATTTACACCAAAATACTTCATCAAAGTGCATCTTCAGGTAACCCAACAGTGATTGATCTAACATTTTTGCATATATAATCACTTATGAATCGAAAGCATCGAATGTCTATCTGTCTCGTTCACACTTGGGCATAGTGTTATCAATCTACACGAATCGAACAATAGCGGCGCATGTTTGATTTATATAGTCGCTTAGCGGAGCATTTACTGGTAATTATACTGCGACTGAGTGGTGTTAGTACTTTTGCAGTTTAAATTTGTTGAAAAGTTGGCATATACTCATAGAAGTTGCTTATGACAATTTTTTTGTATTGGAAATGCTTTGTAAGTTATGTTGTACGTTAATTTAAGCTTGTGTTTAATTTAACGGAAAACAGTATTTTAAATATTGACAAATTTGTTTCTTATAAATATAAATGACCAAGAGAAGTCATTGTCTAAGGATTAAGTTACTCATATATTGCCATCGTTACACGCGTGTACCATTATTTTTTTCAATTTCGCGTTATCTTCTTTAATAATGTTACATACATAACAACGGAGTAAAATATGTCGTGTACCCTTAATAATGAAAAGTAAAAATGGTAATATCCACGGTTCATGTTCTTGTAAGCGGTTCAAACTTTTTGAAGCCCAAACTATTTCGATTCTTTATGCTAGCCAAAAAAACAGCATAGCATCTAAAAAGGTAATTTCAAATTTAGAACTGTCAATTGGGGCAGAAACAAATCCCAAGTGGTCCCGGGCGCGCTACACCTCCACAAAGCCGAACAGAAGTAGAAGCTCAGCTCGCGAGCTTTTCAAGGGTGGTGGCTGCTTTCGGCGGGAAACGGCGAGCTTTTATCTCGTAGACTACTCATTGCTGTGAAAAAGTCTGATAAGCATATGATACGTTTAAATCGACTTTCTTGGGTATGGTATAGGTACCTAATGTGTATGGTTATCATTTATTTAAGCTAAAACAAAGCATTTGCAAATTGAATCTAAAATTTGAAGATTTTCATTATGGCTGGACTAGATCAATCTCAATAGCCAAGCGCAATCTCGATTGCTGGATACTGATAGATCAAATAAATACACGATTGTTAAAAAAAATGCGATACTTTTGCTAGCCGATCGGTTAGTTGCCAGAGCCACGCTATTGACAGACGCAGATCAGAACAAAACACACGAGTATGATTCATGGCATAGATTACTGGTTATCTTAACAAGAGGTAATTTCACTTCTTTACAGCACCTTTTAGCCCTTCATATCATATTTTAATCAGGTATTTTAAGATAATTTTTTTTTGCGCCAATAGATTTTGCACATTTTTTTTTCTCCTTTGGATAGGTTTACGTTTCACTACAGCCTGATGTTAAGCATTGCTGCAGCCTAGGGTGTATCACGCTTACCTAGAAGATACCTAACTCTACTTAGTCATTCGTGACTTACATTACCTTCGCTGGGAAAGCAGCGGCTTGAAGCGCCCCCCTCGGGGGTGGGGGGAGGGCGTGATGGCTCGTATTGATTTAGTGCCGTCGTCGACGAGCTATGTAGTGTAGCTATATTATATAGGTGGATATCGCTTGATGCGCTTTCTTTGCCGATACAGGCCAAACAAAAGGCTATCTATGTATGTTCTAAGTTCAAACGGTTTGTAGTTTTTTTTAAGTTGTGTTTTGTTTACTCATCGGTTTCGGCTCAATTAAAGAAGTGATTTTATTTGTTGTTTTCCGAATTCAAAATTGCAATTCAAATACAGTCAAAATATAAGACGATCTAGGTTATTATGTAGGTGGATATCGCTTGATGCGCTTTCTTTGCCGATACAGGCCAAACAAAAGGCAAGTTCTAAGTTCAAACGGTTTGTATAATTTTGTTGTTGTTTTTTGTTACTCTATGATAAAAAGTCAATTGTTGCATTTAGTTCATTCATTTCGTATTCTTACTTCAAAATCATAGATTTACGTAGACGAACTATGTTACACTGGTGCTCTTTTTTCTGATACAACCAATGATCTTCTATATGATACAACAAGCTTTTGATGCGAAACAAGAGGCCACCTATATTCTAGATCAAACAGTTTGTATATTTCTGTGGTTGTGTTTTGTTTTCTCTATTGCAAAAGGTCGATCAATTAATACAATCAGTTCATTCTTAGTTTTCTAAGAAGTTCAGAAATAAAGGAGAACTCATAGCGCAATTTTCTAGCAATAGATATGGGATCAGAAAACCTGTTTTACGGGACTAATTTATTGAACTTAGCGTCAAAACATTGGTCACAATAGGACCTGTCGTACGTATTATTGCAACACAATTTTGAACAGCGATAAGCATTACGTGCCTAAAACTTTGACTTATTACATAAAGATTTGACAAATTCTAATTTACACAACTTACAACCTAATCCATAAACCTTATATACACGTAGGTATACCTATTATTATATGCACCTAACATTATAAACCCACCTACCGTTACAGTATTACACAAGGAACGTTAGTGCAAGCTCCTATAAAGCGCTTTTCAGTGCAACGCTGTCCCTTGGGGCCGAGCTTCGAGGATTTAAATGGATATTTAACTTCGGTCTCGAAGCCAAAGTCTATTGCCTCGGCCGTCCTTGGACAAGCTTTCTTGAAAAACTCGAGCTTTTAGCGAATGGCTTAAAACTGAAGTATCTGTTGGAAGTTGTGAAACGTTTTGCAGTTGTTTTGTTTAATGGTGTCAGTTTGCTTTTAGTCTGTTTTTAAAAAAAGGAGTGATATAAATATGATATCAGTGTGCCTCATTGTTTACTTATACATATATTGCAGTTCCCAATTTCATATAGATTTATAATTTATTTATAGGAAAGCGATTTGAATATTTTTTTTAAGAAGGAAACAAAACATTTATTATGTCAGATTAAAAAAAAACAAACACAATTATAACAAAAAAAACTAATTATATGTAATTAAATATAGAGTTTATTTCGAAATATAGATATGTAAAATATGTTGGAGTCACAAGAATATTCTGACTCATTTTACAAGAGGAAACCTTCTGAAAACAAATATTATTATTATTTAATAGAAAAAAACTATTACAGAAGTACTAACCTCTACAACCATAGAATAATATCGTCTAGTCGGTGATCTAGATTTTATTAGGTCATTGTATGTAGTGTAGGTGGTTGGTGAACTCGATGCAACCTTATTAGACCAACACAAGAGCCAGGCGTAGAGTAGCGGGCACCAGAGAGTTTCATATATGTAAAGCCATGTTGGTTTTATGTGTGATTGTAATGTTTTTTTAATTAAAAATCTGTTGTGGTAATTTTAAGTAATCTTTTAATAAAATGTGAAAGAAAAACTCGATAACTATTCGTTATTCTTGCTATTTAGTACCTATTTACCAAGTATTAGCAAATAATAAAAAAAATTGTGCTGCTTATGTGGGAACCCTTTGCACATATGTACAATTTAAATACCAAAAGAGTAAACAGATAAATACAAAAAAGTTAATATACAGAAAAAGTCTTAGCGGTCTTTGGGTGTGTAACATTTAAATTTACTTGACTATCAACCTAAGTAATAAAATAGAACATATACACACAATATACACATATTTTATTATGTATACTAAATACCTTATTGTAGAACTAGCTGTGCCTGCGACTTCGTCTGCGTGGAATAGTCATTTTGGGCATCATATTTATTTTTGCAAACAACCTCTTCAGCTTTATAAATTATAGCTGTTACCCACGACTTGAACCGTTTTCGCAGCACACGCAACGGAAGCCTGAATAATTTTCCCCGTTTTTTTATAGATTTTCCATTGTTTCTTCGCTTCTATTAGTTGCAGCGTGATGCCTAAAGCCTTCCTCGATAAATGGTCTATTCAACACAAAAATATTTTTTCAATTCGCATCAGTAGTTCCTGAGATTAACGCGTTCAAACAAACAAACAAACTCTTCAGCTTTATAATATTAGTATAGATTAAACTACCGTTGTTCTCTACAACAGATCTACTCTATAAAGACATAAAAATAATTTTATGGTTGTTGCGGCGATGCCCGCGCCTACGGTTTCCCCCGGCTTTGTCTGTGCTTCCTACTTATTTTAATTATCATTCCGATTGCTATATGACCGGTGATAAATATATAAAACTCAATCATAAACGTTTCGTGATTTTGCGTGGCTTTTATAGTAAAGTTATAATTCATCATCATCATCATCGTCAGGCTCAGCTAAGCATTTTGTTTGATTTTTGGGTTTGTATAGAATTCTTTCCTGATATGCTGGAAATAACAATACAACATAATTTTATATAAAACGTTAAATTGAAAAAAAGTAGTTATTATTATGATATATTCGAATTTTTTAATCTTTTTTATAAAAAAAAAATGCTTAGTTAATATATATTAAAAAAATCATCAACCTATCATCCGAACAATGTATTTTTATTTTTAATTTCTAAATAGCCTGTAGGCTCACTTTTATTTACTTTAGCAAAAACTTCAAATATTTGTATTGTTTAAAAAAGCGTTTAACAAAGTTTTTCGTTTAAACGTTCAAGTTTATACTTGAGACAGTTGGTATTTGCAATTCACGCAGAAGATTCCGAGTAGGACTTACGAGTTATCTTTTATTTATAACTATGTAAAGACCCTCACTTTTAATACTATTGGTTCTCGATTAAAATTCACTTTTACGATACTAAGTCAGAATCATACTATTTCGTTTTCGTTAAAAAATGCAAATGTGGTTTTGTTTTTACTAATTCTTTGCATGCACTATTAAACAGAATTAAGACAAGATTTATTTGAGAAAGACGGATCCATAGTTCATTACTATTTACTGTTATTATCGTACTTTAAGTATGTATGTAATTTCATAATAAAAATTTAATACATTACCACTATTACATTATTTATTATAATACCTGAACACATTACAGCTTTAATAAATCACTAGATGATACTTTTTATTCCTTCTTTCACGCAAAAAATTAAAAAATACTTTTTTCTTTAATAATATAAGCAATACAAATGTATGAACACATTTTTACAAACAAAACAAATAGTAGGGCCCTCTTCCGGAAATCAGCGGGTGTTCCATAATTATATTCACTGATATTTTGGAACTTTCACGAGTTCACGTGAGCTCTTTATTTCGACGGTTTTTTTCTAAACTCCGTGATTTACGTCACTTTCTGTCTAAAGTCGGATCTTGTGGATACCGGGTTTTGGAATAGACATAGTACAATAACAGACAATCCTTGTCAACATTCTAGTCAAACTTTATAAAAGTCAACATTTTTCTGCATTGTGAGGAGATATAAGTTCGAGATTGACTACACTTGCCTGTGATATTAAGCGTTGCTGCAGTCTTAAAAATTTGACATTGGCTTAACAAGCTTACCAAGACGGTACTTTAATAACTCTAGATTAGAAAAAAACTATAGTTGTTTGAAAAAAAAAGTTTAATGAATTTAAGTTTTATAACAAAATGTTGAAGAAAATCAATTCCACCATATAAAGGTGTCTATGTGATGATCAGCTCTATCGGAAGACGGGTACTGAATTACATGTGTTTATTTCTTTAAATATAAAATTTCGATGCCGCTTACAAAATGAACCGCTCAGTCTAGTCAATTCCTGTTCTATGTTGTCTGGTTTTGGGTTCTCTGAATGTTGCGTTGAAAGCTTTATGCGGTACGACAAAAATTTATTCCGGTCTGAGCGAAGTTTAAGCTTTGTCTCTATTATTTTAAGAGCAGTTTTTTATTTTTATTTTTATTTTCTCGCGAGGTTAAGCTAATCGGATTAAGAAATACAATAAAGTGTGATCACACTAATTAATTGTTTTTTTTTGTTATGTCTGGGACAAAATAAAATAGTGTTTTATTATTTTAGCATTGTTTTATTGTGTCAATAAAATTGATCAAGATTCAAGGTATTAGTTTTATAGTTATTCATAAAGTTAATAAAAAGGACATCGAAAAAATAGACATCAATCTTTCTATACCTACCTATAATGCCAGTTTTGTAAGTAAACTGAAACTAAACGAATTCGAAACCCAAAAACAATTAGTTATCTACCGCTAGTGTTACCGGAAAAGAACTCTCTTTTCCTGTTAGTTTTCGCTCCCTTGCACTTTTCCCGAACAAAAAGAACAAAAGATTTACGTCTGGCCTTTCCAAAGTATACCTACTAGACATATATTATATCACCGTTAGATTGTAAAGATCGTTAGATTACAATCTATCTAGCGACATTGTAAACTATCGATAGATTGTGAACCGTATCATTATGATTGCAATTTGACTCATTATTCTTCGCTATATTGTAATCTACCGAAGTGAAGCCGTCAAATTGTGAACCGGCGTAGGACGGAATGCAACTCGCGCTCTATGTTTAGGTATTGCGAAGTCACTTGTCTGTGACAGGAGGTAAGATTAGGTTCGTTAGGTTGCTTTCTACCACGCACATGCGACGACGAGCGAAGCGAGGAGGAGCCAAGTCCTGTTGTAGTGCAAGTGTTGGACTCGAAGATGATACGGTTCACAATCTATCGATAGTTTACAATCTCGCTAGATAGATTGTAATCTAACGATCTTTACAATCTTACGGTGACATATATATATACCTATATATACCTAGTCGTATGTATAGGTACATAGGGGGGCAAGGGGAGAACGGAAATTACATCTTATCCGACCCAACTGTCATCCTCACCTGCACGTGCTAGTGGTCCTTTTCAGGATAGCTAGCGGCGGCGACCCGTCTGTCTCCGTGGTGCCCCCTGCTAGACAACGGACGAGGCAATGGCGACCGAGCATAGGCGGTATAACCTAACACCCAGTAGGGCAACCATCTGGAAGAGGCTCCAGCAGCCTGGGAAACCAAATACTTTCCAAAAGGTCTGGTGCAGAAGGCAACGGGAAACCACTGCACTATTTTCCCAAGAAATCTAGCATGAAATGAGCGCACAGAGAGTTGATATGGCATACAATCCGGCCAGCACCCGGCGCCACGACGAGTCCAGGTCTCGTGGTGTGAAGTATGCTACTGGCCACGCTGGGGCGGCTCGCCAGGCACAGTGTGGAAACAATGCTACTGGTGACGGCACGAAGCCATCAACAAAACACCGATCACTCAGGAAGAGGGTTGCACTTGCAACGTGGAATGTCCGTGGCATGATCGAAGTAGTCAAAAAGGAAACGATCGATAAGGAACAACTAGCCTACAAACTGGACATTTTAGGCCTCAGCGAAACCCACATGAGAGGTACAGGATTCTACAAAACGAGCAGAGGGCATACCATATACTTTTCTGGCCCTGAAAATGAGAGCAGTAAAGGCGTGGCAATATCTGTTACACAAGAGATCGATAAATGTGTTCTGGGGTACAACCCTGTCAGCGATCGTATAATTACTCTGAAGCTCAATACTAAACCATGTCGAATGAATATCGTTCAGGTGTACGCGCCTACGAGCGGTCGCACCGTAGAAAACGAAACAGATATAGAGGCATTCTACAATCAGTTAGACGACACTTTCAACTCGTTACCTAGGAGAGAAGTGAATATTCTGATAGGGGACATGAATGCTAAAGTTGGGTGTACAGAATATGACAATCATCTGAGAGATGTGGTTGGACGATTTGGATTAGGTCAACGAAACGACAGAGGAGACCGATGGATGCAATTCTGTGCGGCTAATTCTTTGACTATAATGAATACATGGTTCCAGCAACATCCTCGACGTCTTTATACGTGGGTATCGCCGGGTGATAGAACTAGAAACCAAATCGACTACATTGCAGTCCCAAAAAGATGGAGATCGTGCGTAATAAGTACCAAGACCTACCCAGGTGCCGACTGCGGTAGTGATCATAAATTACTAGTCGCAAATCTTGCCCTTAAGCTGAAAAAATGTTACCGACTAGTCGATAAACATAAACGGAGGCTTACAGCAGGAGAACAAGCTACCTTTAAGGCACGAGTACAAGCTAAACTATCGTTGGGGGTGCAAATGAGTGACAGCAACAATGTCAATGAGAACTGGAATAAGTTCAAAAAACTGATGCTTGCAGCTCACGAAGAAAGCCTAGTGGAGACGCGTAACTCACCCCGCAGTTCATGGTTGTCAGATGAGACATGGGACATCATAAACAAAAAGAAAGATCTACTGAAAACTTTCTCAAGTGAAGACAGCCGTGAGCAATATAAAGTTCTCGCCAAGGAAGTGCAGCGTCGATCTCGAGTAGACAAAAATCAGTACCTCAATGATATCTGTAGGGAAGTCGAAGATCATGCCCAAAAGATGCACTCTCGAGATCTTTTCATGAAAATTAAGGTTATAACGCGGGATTTCAAAGCGAAAACTTGGGCAATAGATGACGCGAATGGAGGTTTGCTCACAGAGATTGACAAGGTAGTGGATAGGTGGCGAGGGTACTGTGAGGATCTGTACACAGACACGACAACGACAGTAAGGAACCCTCAACACAGCGTGATCGACATTCCTCATGAACCCGACATCTTAAGATCTGAGATAGAATTCGCAGTGAAGAAGCTGAAACTTAACAAATCGGCCGGAAGTGACTGTGTATTTGCCGAGAATTTGAAGCTCATAGGGGATGACGGCATGTCTATTCTACAAAATCTGTGCAATCAAATCTGGAAGAATGGAGAATGGATCACTGACTGGCAGGAATCAATTTTAATACCTCTACATAAGAAGGGATCAACTAAGTCCTGTGGTAACTATAGGACGGTGGCGCTCATATCCCATGCAAGCAAAGTTCTATTGTACGTTATCAATGAACGCCTTAAGGCATTCTTGCAGTGGCAAATTCCAGTAGAGCAAGCGGGATTTGTTAAGGGGCGGGGCACTAGAGAACAGATTGTGAATGTAAGGCAGATCGTAGAAAAGTGCCGTGAGTTCAACATTCCAATGCTGATGTGTTTCGTCGATTATTCTAAGGCGGTCGATTGTATACGATGGGAATGTTTGTGGAGAATCCTGATCGAAATGGGAGTACCCGATCATCTCGTTCGTCTTATAGCAAACCTATACCAAAATGGAAGCACAGTTGTGAAGGTGAACAATGTCCTATCGAAGCCTTTCAAACCGCAGAAAGGTGTGAGACAAGGATGCATCCTATCTCCGATCCTCTTTAATATATACGGGGAATATATAATGAGACGTGCCCTAGAGGATTGGGATGGTGGTATATCCATTGGTGGCAGAAAGATCAGCAACCTGAGGTATGCGGATGATACCACATTATTTGCATCGTCTGAGGAAGAACTGGCGCAACTACTGTCTAGGGTAGAGAGAGAGAGTGAGTTAGTCGGCCTCACCATCAACAAGGCCAAGACCAAAATCATGATGGTAGATAGACCTGGCTTGCTAATTCGCTCCAATGAACTCAGAGACCTAGAGTTCGTTGACCAGTTTGTTTATCTTGGCTCACTTCTAACTAATGAGGGTGGCACGGAAAGAGAAATAGCCAGGAGGATCCAAATGTCCAAAGCAGCTATGACTAAACTCACTAGAATATGGAAAGACCGTAACATATCCCGAAAAACCAAGGTGAGGCTGGTACGTACGTTGGTATTCTCTATCTTCTTTTACGGCGCCGAATCCTGGACAATTAGGAAGAAAGAAAGAGACAAAATAGATGCGTTTGAGATGTGGTGTTGGAGACGGATGTTGCGTATCCCGTGGACTGCACGCCGGACCAACGTATCTATTCTAAAAGAGCTCAAGATAACCACAAGACTGTCTGCTATCTGTTTTCAGCGAATTCTCAAATATTTCGGACACATTGCTCGTAGGGACCCTGACAGTTTAGAAAAACTGATGGTATTTGGCAAAGTCGATGGGAGAAGATCACGCGGCCGCTCACCTACCCGCTGGTCTGACCTAGTTAAGACCCTTACAGGCTTGCCAATAACCCAAGCTCTCAAGACCGCGGAGGACAGGACATCATGGAGAAGTATAGTGCACCAAGTGATCAAGTCTTCAAGCTAGACACGACCTTCAGCAATGAAGATAACGATTAAGAAGAATGTATAGGTAAGGCAAGGTGGGAATAAAATGAAAAGAAAAATCTAGAAAGTTCAAGCTCATGCCTTGGATTAAATGTTTAAGTGACATTTAGAACTCGTTTGTTCTAAAAAATACCAGAGACTAGCACTTGACTTACAAACTTCTAGTCCTAAGTACTTATGAAAAAAAAGAGTTCTTAGCTATAATTAAACTCATTACCTTCCAGAACAATCTACGCAAATGGATATCGCAATTAGTAAAGTGAATGACCTTACAGCAAACTCTCAAGAACAAAGTAAATCTTACTCCAAATATCCGTTCCAATCCACTTAACAATAAGTTCATAATCCAATTAAATTTCCCTTCGCTTGTCCTGAAACATGTTTGAAATTCGAATAAATCTTCTACGCAGCTCGTCCTACGGAAATAGCACTCTGGCCGTCCATAAATCCAAGTCTATTTAAGCAATCTCCAACGAAAAATCTTAAATAGGCCGAATAACATGTCACCTTGCACATAACTTACAATTAAAAAAAGAAAATACTGCATTGAAATTCTAAACATTACGAGAAGAATTTTGTTTCGTTTCGTTGCGCCGTACTCCGTGGTTACGGATCCAAATTTGAAATTAAATCATAGAGTTGAGGAATCATAGACGTTAATTTCTTAATTATCAGCGTCACGATCAATGCGAGCATTAGCGCGAGATACTCATCGGGTTAAAATAATTATGCAAATTTATGGTTCGCCGCGCGGGATTCGGAACGTATTGGTAACAACTGTGACTTTGGCCATGTTACCTGGTCTAGTTTCATATTAACTGTGATACAATTTTCCACACAAAACAGTATGTTTTTAAAACATTTCAACTTTCAATTGACGTCAGTAGGTTAAAAAAAAAAGTCAGTACATTTACATATTTTCAACGCAAACACAAAATAAATAAGTTGACAAATCGCCTTGTGTGGCACAATTTCATCATGACACTAAATGAACCTGACATTATCACTTAGGTTTTTATGCGGCCACTTATCGCAACATTAAGTTGACTCACCGATGTAATTAGTCTGTGTAAAACTGATACATAAATACATTTAAACTGGTACCCGCATGTTACGGGTTAAGAAAACAAGCATTGATCGATGAAGTCTGGTATCGGTTTGGGGCTTCTGGTATTGATTTGTTTATTCTTTCGACTGTGACGTCATTTGTTCGTTTGCTTTTTTTTTAAGTTTAAACCAGCCGGTTCTTACTTAAAATCAGTCGATATTGTATCTATGGATCAATTTTGTCGTAATGTAATAAGAGTTTTGCGTAGTCATTCATACTTAACTACTTATTGTCAATTCTCATTAATTTGTATTTTCTAAAGCTACATTACCAAGAATTACGGCTAATTTACTAAGAAAAACACTGTTAAAGTCATAGATTACTTTCTGTCGACCTTTATAACTTATTTAACGATTTATGATCAACTTCATCGGCTATTTAACGGCCTGTAAAGGAATCCCCATAGAAAATAATGAAGCAACTAACTACTAATAACATATGTAACTACGTACTTACCATCGCAATAGGCTTTAATGATTTAACCAAACGGTTAGTTCATACAAAATGAACCCATAAAATACATTTCTCTTACTTAAAAAAGTTATGCATTTTTACGCCTTACCAATTACACTAAGAACAGTTTAAACCTTATTATACAGTCACAAGGACTATAGGATATGCTATGTATGTTCTGATATCATTTGCTCAGGTTTTTTTTTAGTAAGACAGTCCGTTTTCACTTTTTGCAGTCATAAAGACATTCATATTGAAGTGTTTAGAGACCAATGATACTAATTAATGATCATTAAGTTTAAGCACTGCACATTGGTTATTAGTAACCACCTTGTCAATAAGTTATTACTTACTTATTCCTTACCGTTTGCCTTCAACTTATGTTGTTTGTACTATTAATAAAGTTTAATCAATAAATTGTACCGCAAAAGAAGTTAAAAAATAATAATATCTTACTAGAAGATTGTATTTTTTTCCAAGTCTTAACAAAAATGATTTAGCCGTCACAAACTCAGACTTTCCCTTTCTATACCAGCCGATGTCCAATCATTATTCCGACGACACTTTTCCTTTTTCCTGTAACAGTGTGTTAATAACCTTTATCGATATCGGAATCAGGCACGTACGATCGATAAAACGTCTATCGATAAAATAGTATCGATACTGTATCGATACAAAAATCATTGGTGGCGGCACCTATTTAATCATGTTTCGAGCACCTGCCGCATACATATTCATTTACTCGATTCGATAGTCGATTTTCGATCGAGTTTGTGTCGAGAAGGATTCGATATCGTATGTTTTAGTTCAGACATGTTTTAGGGTTGATCTGATTGGGTGCTTAAAACGTTGTAATGCAAATTTAAGCAAGTTGTAAGTTATTAGTACCTCATAGTTTTAAGCATCTTATATTAAACACCTAATAATACAGTAATAAAAAAAATATTTAATCAAGTACTTATTTTCTTAACACGTAGGTTTATAATAGTATTAATATTTTTTTTTTTTTAATTATTCATCATAAGACCTAACTTTATTAAAATTGCGTACTTGCGACTATTCGTTTCAAAACTGTCTTTCTACAACCCATAGTAATACGACGGAAATATATAGCACTAGCATTTGCCCGTGGATTTGCAAACGTTACATATAAACATTACTCTTAAAACACTATATCTATTAAAAAACACTGCATCAAAATCCGTTGTATAGGTTTAAAGATCTAAGCACATACAGACAGACGCGGGAAGCGACTTTTCTTTATACCATGTAGTGAAGTGAAATGTCACGACATATTCCCGAAAACGTACCTACATAATGTTTACCTTGATAGCAATTTTCTACAGATACCAAAAACCATAACTATACATTCTCTTGCTAATTTCCCATAGTATCATCTGATTAATTTCCCATAGCAACAAGCCATGGTAATACGCCTGCCATGTAGCAGACGCCATGACATGTCCGTATGCAAAATGCAGGCGTCGCTTGATTGTTCGCAACGTTTATGTCGACATGTTTAACAGAATTAACGCTTAATGAACTTCTTTTGGATTACACAAATAAGGCAATAACGAATTATAATAAATAACAAATCTTTAACAACGGTAAGGTGGTAGGTACCGGCTGTTCGTCATATACGTCAGTCTTTAAGCCATGTCAGAGGCCCTTATGGCGGTTTGAAAACACTGACACCAGAATTTTCCTCCTCACCCAAACTTACTTACATTAAGGTTTTTGAAGGGTGTTATTTTTATTTGAGTTCAGTATATAGTCGCTTTCAAGAAAGTTCCATAACATAGTTCATGTTGTTTTTACACTATTTTTATAATTGGCACGTAAAAAACACTATGTGGCTTAGTACATATTTATCGTTATTCTTAAATAATATCAATATCTTTAGCCCTTGTTGATCGTCTTCTGTATGCATAAATGAACAGGCTTCTTCTTTTAGGCGTCTTAGATAATATCATCAAATTTACATAAACAGGTATACTTGTATTATGATATGCAATCATTCTAATCGAGCATAATCTAAGTAGGCCACAGCCAACACGGAAGGAAAAAGCTTAATTTGCAAAAAGCTTTTCAACTACTTAGCGATACCATCACGCTACCTTATCGATCACACACCACCATAATTCTCCTTGACGGAACTATTTCAAACACAATAGCATCATGCATACACAAAACCAATTAGAGTTCGTAGAAATACTAAGGAATAATGATGAAGAGACGAATTCGATTTACAAAACTTTATCATACTTGGTGAATGTGTGTGTTTGTCTGTTTGTATCTCTTAAGCTCGTTAATTAACGATTACTTGTAATTTTTTGTAGGTTAAAAGTGGGGTTAGGTCCTTAAAGTTATTAAAGCTAAATTTTGTTTAATAAAATACGTGAACAAAGCCAACAGAAACCACTAGTTCAATTTAAAATGAGATCAGTCTACGTTCCGCCCGGCCCCGCGTCGATCGAGCGAAATTGAAAAAAAAAAGAAAAAACGCGGAGTCGAATAAATAAAAATAGAGATCCCGCTACAGCGCAAGTCTCCGTTGAAATGAAAATAAAACAGCAAAAAGCTTTTTGTGGACGAAATAAATTAAAAAGTGTGTCGCGATTTTGTGAGCGACTCGCCAACAGAAATTTGGCCCCTCTATGACTATCATATTCCGCTATTTCTAATGCTGTGGCTCAGAAAAACTAATAATATATGGTTTTAGATCATATATTACCCATTTGTTGCTTTAATAACGTGTTATCAGAACGTTGAGCGTGTGTTTAATTCAAGTAGCACTTTTTGAATTTCAAATTCTTGGAATGACCGTTTGCTTTCCCTTGAGTGTTTAGACAGAAATAGCTTTTATGGACATATATATCAACTAGTGGGTGCTCGCACGGCTTCGCTCGCATTAGAAAGTAAAACTTGCATCCCCTATTTCACCCCTTTAAAAGTGACATTTCCAAAAATCCTTTCTTAGCGGATGCCTATACGTCATAACCTGCATGCCAAATTTCAGCCCGATCCGTCCATTGGTTTGGGCTATGCGTTGATAGATCACTATATCAGTCAGTCAGTCAGTCAATCAGTCAGTCACCTTTGAGTATTATATATGTTACGGCAATACCCGAAGTGCGGCTACACCTAGTTCTAACCGGCTAAAACTAGGTGTAGCCACACTTCGGGTATTAGCCGTAACATATATATAGATTGGGCTATTTTCATATTTTCTTATACGAAGAAAAGGCACGTGAAAAACAAACTCATCAATTACTACATCTCCTTAGCTGAATGGGATCTCGTATATTGTGTTTATGTTTCTAAAACATTGTAACCAGAATTAATTGTTCAGTAAAATTGATAGTTTTCGTGTGTTGACAGTTTTACGATCATCAAAGTCACACCGTGGGTTGTTTCTTCAGACTTTTACCATGATAGTTAAGTTTTTAGTACCATCTTAGGATTCTGTTGTCATAATAGTCATGTCTGATGATCTACATATATTTCATTTCTATTGAATCCAAAATGCTTATGTATTTCACATTTTACACGCAAACAAGATTGATATTCACTTGAATATATCCCTCTAATGAAACAAATATCAAATTGCAAATCCAAAAGAAAAGCAAAAGAATCACAATACAAATTAATTTTCAATTTACACTCTTAAAATCTTTCTACTCCACATTCACGCTCTTACTAATGCAAAATCGTCGAGCGTTTGTAACAATCGAGGGGAGGTTTTACCTAAAATGATATTTGTGGGTCGTCACGGTACCAAGGGAGAGGGTGGCGATTAGGGAGCTTGGACTCAGAGCCTTAGCAGTAGCTGGGGTTGTGTTGGAGTAGAGTTTTATTTGGCATTTTTGAACTTAGAATTACTAATTAATATTTAGTAAATTGCATTTCGTTTTGGGCTCTTCCGTGTGTCGGATGACACGTTAATTAAGTAAGGTAAGTCCCGGCTGTTTGTCTATACAGTCGTTAAGCAATGTGCAGAGGCCCTTAGGGCAGATTGAAAACTCTTGACACCAGAGTGAGTCACTCTCATTCGATAAGAAGATGAAGTAACTCAGATCCATGTCACACGGAAGAGTAAGTGGTAAGTGGCAGAGTAAAAAAAGACGCCCCAGAAAGACATTAATGAATTGTGCGAATGAGGATATGCGTGCGAGAGGAGTGGATGCGGAGATGACGAGTGACAGAATGAAATGGAGGAAAGGAACATTCTGTGCCGACTCCACATAGTGGATTAAGGTATATAGAAAGAAAAAGAAGATACTATTTGGTTTTAAACACAAATGAGTACCTAAAAGTCTTGTTCTTGAAGAAAAAAAACTATATAGGCATGTTTTATAAAATGATATTTGTGGGTCGTCACGGCTCCGAAGGGGGAGGGGGCGTTTAGAGGCGCTTGGACTGAGAACTTTCGTAGAGGATACTACAAGTTGTATTGGAGTAGTGTTTTCGTTTGCTTGGTATAGTTATAGAACTTGAAGAATTGTAAACCAAATTGTATCTAAGATCCTAATTCTTTAACTAAGATACAATTTGGTAATGTTCTTTTTTTGCTATCAAAATATAAATGTCGTATTAATGAAAAATAAAAACGTTTATAAACAATATGTAAGTATGCAAGTAATGTTTAAATTGAAACTTCCTTTTCGTTTCTGAAGATTCAAGATTAATAACTAATGTAATCCAGGTTTATTACAATGGCATTCGCTCCTACAGAATCGAAATGATCTAAAAACTAGATCAATTAAAAACAATTTTGAAATAAGAAACATTATTTTTTATCGCTAAAGTGCACTTTCCAAAAATACCTAACTTAAAACATCAAAGCACTAAAGCAACCATTAATCATAATTTGGAGCACGGCGCGACCTATACATTAGGGCAATTCTAATCTAACCAACACTTAAGTTGTGGGTAGCTTGGCTAGAAATTACAGTTTTACCTTTCTCATTCTAGTTTTGACGTATAAGAGATTTCAGCTCAGAAAAGAATTTGGCAATTTCAGTATTCAAAGTCAAATCAGTAAATGATTTACCTTACTTGATATACTCGTAACCTTTAAGTTAATTTCTTCAGAAATTCTATTTTCCAATGTTTTTACCTTTTTGTCAAAAGAGTTACAGTCATGCTAAAAAAACTGTTACAAAATATTTTTTTTATTAAATTTTTTTAAATTACACTACCGGGCCATTATTATAATATTTGACTTTGTTTACGGAAATAAGTACGAGGAAAACAAGATTTTTTTGAAATAATTGTTATTATATTTGAAGGCAAAGAATGTTGGGGTGTAACGAATGCGTTAATGAAAATGTTTTACGTGTACAAGTAAATTTAAAC